>JAOPSE010000021.1:47075901-48275901 GCA_029449295.1 Zea luxurians
CGCGCCGACCCATCTGGGCTAGGGCACGCGGCGACAATTTACTCGTCGGTCCAGGGACCCCCGGGGTCGAAACGCCGACAAAACCAGATGAGCATGGAGTGGTGACTAGGAACAAAACCTGACTTGTTGCAAAAGGATATTCACAAGTCGAAGGTTTGGATTTTGATTAAACCTATGCACCCGTAGCTAGGCTTGAGTCAATTCGTATATTACTTGCCTATGCTACTTACCATGGCTTTAAGTTGTATCAAATGGACATGAAAAGTGCCTTCCTCAATGGGCCTATCAAGGAAGAGGTGTATGTTGAGCAACCTCCCGGCTTTGAAGAGAGTGAGTCCTACACATGTCTATAAGCTCTCAAAGGCGCTTTATGGGCTCAAACAAGCCCCAATAGCATGGTATGAATGCCTAAAAACTTTCTTCTCACTAATGGATTTAAAGTCGGAAAAGCTGATCCTACTCTCTTCACTAAAACAATTGACAAAGACTTGTTTATATGCCAAATTTATGTTGGTGATATTATTTTGGGTCTACTAACAAGTCATCTTGTGAAGAGTTTAGTAGGATTATGATACAGAAATTGAGATGTCTATGATGGGGGAGTTGAAGTATTTCCTTAGATTCCAAATCAAGCAACTCTAAGAAGGCACCTTCATCTGCCAAACAAAGTAGATTCAAGATATACTCAAGAAGTTTGGAATGAAGAATGTCAAACCCATCAAGACTCCCATGGGAACAAATGGGCATCTCGACCTCAACACAAGAGGTAAATCTGTAGATCAAAAGGTATACCGGTTGATGATAAGATCTTACTATATTTATGTGCTTCATGACCAGATATTATGCTTTTAGTATGCATGTGTGCAAGGTTCTAGGCCAATCCTAAGGAAATCCACCTTAGGGCCGTGAAAAGAATCATGAGATATTTGGTTTACACTCCTAAGTTTGGGCTATGGTAACCAAGGGATCTACCTTTGATCTAATCGGGTATTCTGATGCCAATTATGCCAGATGTAAAATTGATAGGAAGAGCACATCAGGGACTTGTCGGTTTTTGGGAAGATCCCTGGTGTCTTGGGCTTCAAAGAAACAAAATTCAGTAGCTCTATCCACCGCTGAAGCCGAGTATATTGCTGCAGGACATTGTTGTGCACAATTTGCTGGATGAGGCAAACTCTTAGGGACTATGGCTACAAGTTGAGCAAAGTCCCTCTCCTATGTGATAATGAGAGTGCAATCCGCATGGCGGATAATCACATTGAACACAGCCGCACTAAGCACATAAACATCCGGTATCACTTTTTGAGAGATCACCAACAAAAGGGGACATCAAAATTGTCTATGTTAGCACCCACAACCAATTAGTGATATCTTCACCAAGCCCTTGGATGAAAAGACTTTTAGCAAGCTTAGGAATGAACTAAACATCCTAGATTCTCGGAACATTGATTGAAATCTTGCACACCTTGCTCATTTATATACCTTTGATCATGTCTCCTTCATTTGGTACAAATGCATATTTCTTATTCTTCTTGTGTCAAGGCTAAGACTAATGTGCTTCCAAGTGTATTTCTATCCTTAGTCTTAGATTGAAAGGGAAATAGAGTAATAGGCAAATGCAAGGCTTCCACTACGCATTCGTCAGTATCCTTTGCCCTACTCTTGTATTTACATTCATACCTTCTTGTAAAAGGCCTATAGTTTTCTTCGTTTTTGGCACTTAATGCCAAAGGGGAGAAATTAATAGGCCAAAGCAAAAGGACTGCACCACCACCCGCACCACCACTTGATTTTCTAAAAACTTTTTCAAAAAGGGGGAGAAATTAATAGGCATTTGCAAAAACCCTCTTGACAACTAAGGGGAGAACTTCTTTAGGGGGAGCTTTTATTTAGCCAAAGGAAAAGCAATTGAAACAAAGGGGGAATTTTCAAAAACTTGAAAATTATTTTAGAAATCATATTCTTATATCATTGGCTAATTGCAAAAGAATTTGAAAAAGTCTTTTCCAAAAGATTTGCAAAAACAAGCTAAGTGGTGCAAATGTGGTCCAAAATGTTAAATATATCCAAACAATCATATATGCTTAGAAATGCTTTCATTTCAAAGTAACTTATGCACGTCTGACAAAATGCAAACTAGTTACATTTCTACACTTTGTATTTGCTTTGGTTTGTGTTAGCATCAATCACCAAAAAGGGGAGACTGAAAGGGAAATGACCTAAACATTTCGTAGTTTGCCTAGTTGACCTTTTCTCAGGTGCATAAAGTTCATATACACATACAAAGAAAATGACCTTGGGACAATTCTAAAAGTTTGGAGCAAAACAGACTTACTGCAGCCAGTGGCGCACCGGACTATCCGGTGTGCACCAGACTATCCGGTGTGCACCAGACTATCCGGTGTGCACCAGACAGTGTCCGGTGCCCTGGCTGGAGCACTCCGCTAACTAGCCGCTCTCAGGAATTTTCGGCGCTCGTCCACTAAAAATCACCGGACTGTCCGGTGAGACCACAAACAACGGTCATCTTCGCCCAACGGTCGACTGCGGTTGACTACACGACAGTCTGTAGCGTTAGAAGTCAGAAGACAGTCTACGACAATAGGTCACATCGGACTGTCCGGTGTGCCACCGGACTGTCCGGTGCACCAAAAGGACAGAAGTCTTCAACGGTCAACAACTCTAAACCCCAACGGTCTGCTGACATGGCACGCACCAGACAGTGAACAGTGCTGTGTCCGGTGCACCACAGGACTGTCTGGTGTGCCCATCGACAAAGAAGTCAGTCAACGGCTAGAATAGTGGTTGGGCTATAAATACCCCCAACCACCACCATTCAAGCCATCCAAGCGTCCCACTCTCTTAATTCAATACAAGAGCAAAGAATACACTCCAAAGATACATTCAAAGCCTCAAATCCTCTCCAAGTGCCAAAATCAAGTCAAGTGATCTAAAGTGTTTAGTGATTTGAGAGAGGGTGATTTGTGTTTCAATTGTTGGTCTTGTTGCTTGGTTGCTTTCTTATTCTCCTTCTAAACTTTCCAAGTGTTTTGTAAAACAAGCAAGAGACACCTAATTGTGTGGTGATCCTTGTGGGGTCTTAGTGACCCGTGAGATTAAGAAGAAGCACTCGACTGGTCTAGGTGACCGATTGAGAGAGGGAAAGGATTGAAATAGACCGACCTTTGTGACCTCCTCAATGGGAAGTAGGTTCTTTGGAACCAAACCTCGGGAAACAAATCACCGTGTCCACTTGTGTTGATCTTCACCATTCGATTTGTTTCTCCCCTCTCCTCTCTATCTAAAGTTCTCTTGCTCATATTGTTGAGTTTGCTCCCAAAAGTTATCGCATTGATTGAGCAACTCATAGAAAGAAGAACTATCTTCCGCACTCCGAATTCACCATTATTTATTTCTAACCCTAACCCAAGGTGAAGTGTGTGTTTAAAGTTTATAATTTTTAGGTTCGCCTATTCACCCCCTCTAGGCGACTTTCACAACTCACTCACAGATAGATAGAGAGAGCAAAACCCAAGGGCTATTATGGTTATGGGCTGGAGTGTAGTGAATCACAAACACTTAATGGGAGAGTAGAGGTAATATTTATGCCACCATCCACAAAATTAGTCATTGGTGTCTGAAAGTCGCCTAGAGGGGGGTGAATAGGCAAATCTGAAATTTATAAACCTTAAGCACAACTACAAGCTGGGTTAGCGTTAGAAGTGAAACCGAGTCCGAAAGAGAGGGCGAAAATAAATCACAAGCAAATGAAAGCGGATGACACAGTGATATGTTTTACCGAGGTTCGGTTCTTGCAAACCTACTCCCCGTTGAGGTGGTCACAAAGACCGGGTCTCTTTCAACCCTTTCCCTCTCTCAAACGATCACCTAGACCGAGTAAGCTTTTCTCCTTAATCAAACAGGTCACTTAGACCCCTACAAGGACCACCACAACTTGGTGTCTCTTGCTTTGATTACAAGTTGCTTGAGAACAAGAAAGAGGAAGAAGAAAAGCGATCCAAGCACAAGAGCTCAAAGAACACGAGCAAAACTCTCTTATAGTCACTAATTGCTTTGAGTGGAATTCAGACTTGGAGAGGCTTTGATTCAATTGAATTGTGTCTTGTATTGAATGCACTAGCTCTTGTATTGAGTGAGATGTCTGAAAAACTTGGATGCCTTGAATGGTGGTGGTTGGGGGGTATTTATAGCTCCAATCACCAAAACAACCGTTGGGGAAGGCTGCTGTCGATGGGCGCACCGGACAGTTCGGTGCGCCACCGGACACTGTCCGGTGCACCAACCACGTCACCCAACCATTAGGGTTCTTACGGTTTCGACCGTTGGAGCTCTGACTTCTTGGGGCACCGGACAGTCCGGTGCCGCACCGAACAGGTACTGTTCACTGTCCGGTGTGCCTTCTGGCGCTGCTCTGACTCTGCGTGAACTATCCGCGCACTGTTCACGCACTGTTCATCTTGTGCAGACGCCTGTTGGCGCAGTAGCCGTTGCTCCGCATGGCACACCGGATAGTCCGGTGCTACACCGGACAGTCCGGTGAATTATAGCAGAGTGGCCAGGAGAAAACCTGAAGCTGAGGAGTTCAGAGTTGATCTCCCTGGTGCACCGGACACTGTCCGGTGCGCCAGACCTGGGCAGCCTTCGGTTTCTTTTGCTCCTTTCTTTTTGAACCCTAACTTATTCTTTTTATTGGTTTGTGTTGAACCTATGGCACCTATAGAACATATAATCTAGAGCAAACTAGTTAGTCCAATTGTTTGTGTTGGGCAATTCAACCACCAAAATATATAGAAAAGAGGTTTGACCCTATTTCCCTTTCAATCTCCCCCTTTTTGGTGATTGATGCCAACACAAACCAAAGCAAATATATAAGTGCAGAATTGAACTAGTTTGCATAAGGTAAGTGCAAAGGTTGCTTGGAATTAAACCAATTTAAACTTTCATAAGATATGCATGGATTGCTTTCTTTCTTTTAACATTTTGGATCACGCTTGCACCACTTGTTTTGTTTTTGCAAATGCTTTTGGAAATTCTTTTTAAAGTCTTTTTGCAAATAGTCAAAGGTATATGAATAAGATTTCAAGAAGCATTTTAAGATTTGAAATTCTCTCCCCTGTTTCAAATGCTTTTCCTTTGACTTAAACAAAACTCCCCTTTAATGAAATTCTCCTCTTAGTGTTCAAGAGGGTTTTTAACAATTGAAAGAAGATCAAATATTTTAGATACCAAATTTTGAAAAACTCCTCCTTAAAATATAGATACCAATTGAGATAGAATTTCTTAGAGGAATACTAATTTGAAAGATACCAATTGAAAACATTAAAACCTTTATTTCGAAATTTTTTGAAATTGGCGCGGTGGTGCAGTCCTTTGCTTTGGGCTAATACTCTCTCCCCCTTTGGCATTAATCGCCAAAAACGGAGTCGTTAGAGCCCTTTTACTTTCTCCTCGAAGGTATGAGTAATGAATATGAGTGAAGATTATACCAAAGTGGAGAGCGATGCGGAGTGACGGCGAAGGGTAAATAATACCAATAGAGTGGAGTGGAAGCCTTGTCTTCACCGAAAACTCCATTTCCATTTCAATCTATGACTTAGCATAAGAATTGACTTGAAAAACACATTAGTCATAGCACATGAAAGATATATAATCAAAGGTATATAATTGAGCTATGTGTGCAAAGTATCAATCAAATTCCGAGAGGAAATCAAGAATGTTTAGCTCATTCCTAAGTTTGGTAAAGGTTTTCTCATCTAATGGTTTGGTAAAGATATCGGCTAATTGTTCTTTGTGCTAACATAAGCAATCTCGATATCCCCCCTTTGTTGGTGATCCCTTCAAAAAGTGATATCGAATGGCTATGTGCTTAGTGCGGCTTGTGCTCATCTGGATTATCCGCCATGCGGATAGCACTCTCATTATCACATAGGAGAGGGACTTTGGTTAATTTGTATCCATAGTCCCTAAGGGTTTGCCTCATCCAAAGTAATTGCGCGCAACAATGTCCTGCGGCAATGTACTCGGCTTCGGCGGTAGAAAGAGCTACTGAATTTTGTTTCTTTGAAGCCCAAGACATCAGGGATCTCCCCAGAAACTGACAAGTCCCTGATGTGCTCTTCCTATCAATTTACACCCTGCCCAATCAGCATTTGAATATCCTAATAAATCAAAGAGGATCCCTTGGGGGTACCAAAGGCCAAACTTAGGTGTATGAACTAAATATCTCAGATTCTTTTCACGGCCCTAAGGTGAACTTCCTTAGGATCGGCTTGGAATCTTGCACACATGCATACGGAAAGCATAATATCCGGTCGAGGTGCACATAAATAGAGTAAAGATCCTATCATCGACCGGTATACCTTTTGATCTACGGATTTACCTCCCGTGTCGAGGTCAAGATGCCCATTAGTTTCCATGGGTGTCTTGATGGGCTTGACATCCTTCATTCCAAACTTGGTGAGTATATCTTGTATGTACTTGGTTTGGCTGATGAAGGTGCCTTCTTGGAGTTGCTTCACTTGAAATCCTAGGAAGTACTTCAACTCCTCCATCATAGACATCTCGAATTTTTGATCATTATCCTACTAAACTCTTCACAAGTAGATTTGTTAGTAGACCAAAATATGATATCATCAACATAAATTGGCATACAAACAAATCATTTGCAATAGTTTTAGTAAAGAGGGTAGGATCGGCTTTACCGACTTTGAAGCCATTAGTGATAAAAAAAATCTCTTAGGCATTCATACCATGCTCTTGGGGCTTGCTTGAGCCCATAAAGCGCCTTAGAGAGTTTATATACATGGTTAGGGTACTCACTATCTTCAAAGCTGGGAGGTTGCTCAACATAGACCTCTTCCTTGATTGGTCCATTGAGCAAGACACTCTTCACGTCCATTTGATAAAGCTTGAAGCCATGGTAAGTAGCATAGGCAAGTAATATGCGAATTGACTCAAGCCTAGCTACGGGTGCATAGGTTTCACCGAAATCCAAACCTTCGACTTGTGAATATCCCTTTGGCTACAAGTCGAGCTTTGTTCCTTGTCACCACACCATGCTCATCTTGCTTTTGCGGAATATCCACTTGGTTCCTACAACATTTCAGTTAGGACGTGGAACAAGATGCCATACCTCATTCCTCGTGAAGTTGTTGAGCTCCTCTTGCATTGCCAGCATCCAATCCGAATCACTTAATGCATCTTCCATCCTGTATGGCTCAATAGAAGACACAAAAGAGTAATGTTCACAGAAATGTGCAATACGAGATCGAGTGGTTACCCCCTTATTAATATCACCGAGGATGGAGTTCACGGGGTGATCTCTTTGTATCGCTTAGTGGACTCTTGGGTGTGGCGGTCTTGGACCCTGATCATCTTCCTTGTCTTGATTATTGGCATCTCCCCCTTGATCATTGTCCTCCTCTTAAGGTGGCTCTTCTTGATCTTCATTTTCATCATCTTGAGCTTGATCCTCATCTTGAGTTAGTGGAGATGTTTGATTTGAAGACAATGGTTGATCTTGTGCTTGTGGAGCCTCTTCGGATTCCTTAGGACACACATCCCCAATGGACATGTTCCTTAGCGCGACGCACGGAGCCTATTCATCATCTAGCTCATCAAGATCAACTTGCTCTACTTGAGAGCCATTAGTCTCATCAAACACAATGTCACAAGAAACTTCAACTAGTCCAGTGGATTTGTTGAAGACTCTATATGCCCTTGTGTTTGAGTCATAACCAAGTAAAAGCCTTCTACAGCCTTAGGAGCAAATTTAGATTTTCTACCTCTTTTAACAAGAATAAAACATTTGCTACCAAAGACTCTAAAATATGAAACATTGGGCTTTTTACCGGTGAGGAGTTCATATGATGTCTTCTTGAGGATTCAGTGAAGGTAGAGCCGGTTGATGGAGTAGCAGGCGATGTTAATCGCCTCAGCTCAAAATCGATCCGAAGTCTTGTACTCATCAAGCATGGTCCTCACCATGTCAAGTAGAGTTCTATTCTTCCTCTCCACTACACCATTTTGTTGAGGTGTGTAGGGAGAAGAGAACTCATGCTTGATGCCTTCGTCCTCAAGAAAGCCTTCAATTTGAGAGTTCTTGAACTCCGTCCCATTGTCGCTTCTTATTTTCTTGATCCTTAATCCGAACTCATTTTGAGCTCGTCTCAAGAATCCCTTTACGATCTCTTGGGTTTGAGATTTTCCTACAAAAAGAACACCCAAGTGAAGTGAGAATAATCATCCACAATTACAAGACAATACTTACTCCCGTCGATGCTTATGTAAGGTATCGGGCCGAATAAATCCATGTGGAGTAGCTCAAGCGGCCTGTCAGTCGTCATGATGTTCTTGTGTGGATGGTGTGGTACCAACTTGCTTCCCTGCTTGACATGCGCTACAAAACCCTATCTTTCTCAAAATGAACATTTGTTAGTCATAAAATGTGTTCTCCCTTTAGAAGCTTGTGAAGATTCTTCATCCCAACATGGGCTAGTCGGCGATGCCAGAGCCAACCCATATTAGTCTTAGCAATTAAGCAAGTGTCGAGTTCAGCTCTATTGAAATCAACTAAGTATAGCTGACCCTCCAACACTCCCTTAAATGCTATTGAATCATCACTTCTTCTAAAGACAACAACACTTACATCAGTAAATAGACAGTTGTAGCCCATATTGCATAATTGAGAAACAGAAAGCAGATTGTAATCTAAAGAATCTACAAGAAAAACATTGGAAATAGAATGGTCACGTGATATAGCAAATTTTACCAAGTCCTTTGACCAAACCTTGATTTCCATCCCCGAATGTGATAGCTCTTTGGGGATCTTGGTTTTTCTCATAGGAGGAGAACATCCTTTTCTCCCCTGTCATGTGGTTTGTGCACCCGCTATCAATGATCCAACTTGAGCCCCCGGATGCATAAACCTACAAAACAAGTTTAGGCCTTGTTCTTAGGTACCCAAACGGTCTTGGGTCCTTTCACATTAGAAACAAGTACCTTGGGTACCCAAACACAAGTCTTTGAGCCCTTGTGTTTGGCCCCAACATATTTGGCAACTACTTTGCCTGATTTGTTAGTTAAAACATATGAAGCATCAAAAGTCTTAAATGAAATAATAGGCTCATTTGATGCAGTAGGAGTTTTCTTTTTAGACAATTTAACATGAGTGGATTGCCTAGAACTAGATGCCTCACTCTTATACATAAAAGCATGATGAGAGCCAGGAGTGAGACTTCCTAGAATGAATTCTCCTAATCTTATGTTCGGGATAACCAGCAGGATATAAAATATAGCCCTCGTTATCTTGAACCATGGGATATTTGCCCTTAACAAAGTTAGACAATTTCTTAGGGGCATTAAGTTTAACATTGCCTCCCTGTTGGAAGTCAATGCCATCCTTAATGACAGAGCGTCTCCCACTATAGAGCATGCTTCTAGCAAATTTAAAATTTTCATTTTATATCTCATGCTCATTAATTTTAGCACTAAGTTGAGCTATGTGATCATTTTGTTGTTTAATTAAAGCTAGGTGATCATGGATAACATCAACATTAATGTCTCTACATCTAGTACAAATGGAAACATGATCAACAGTAGATGTAGAGGGTTTGCATGCATTTAATTTATCAATCTTAGCATGTAAAATAGCATTCTCATTTCTAAGATTGGAAATAGAAACATTGCAAACATCTAATTCCTTAGCCTTAGCAATTAATTTATCATTCTCAATCTTAAGGCTAGCAATTGATTCATTCAACTTGTCAATCTTAGTAATTAAACTAGCATTATTATTTCTAAGACTAACAATTGAATCATCACAAACTTTTAGCTTTTCAACCTTAGAAATCAATTTAGCATTTTCAATTCTAAGGTTGGAGATAGTGTCATGGCAAATGCTAAGCTCACTAGTTAATTTTTCACATTTCTCTATTTCCTGAGCATAAGCATTTTTTACTTTAACATGCTTTTTGTTTTCCTTAATAAGGAATTCCTCTTGGCTATCCAAGAGTTCATCCTTCTCATGAATGACTCCTATTAATTCATTTAATTTCTCCTTTTGTTGCATGTTAAGGTTGGCAAAAAGGGGCAAGCAAATTATCTTCATCATCACTAGAGCTACCCTCATCACTAGATGTTGTATACTTGGGGTTGGTTCTAGCTTGTACCTTCTTTTTCTTGTTGTCCTTTGCCATGAGGCACTTGTAGCCGACGTTGGGGAAGAGGAGGCCTTGGTGACAACGATGTTGGCGGCGTCCTCGTCGGAGGAGGGGTCGGTGGAGCTCTCATTGGAGTCCCATTCTCGACACATGTGGGCATCACCGCCCTTCTTCTTATAGTACTTCTTCTTTTCCTTCCTCCTTCCCTTCTTGTCGTCGCCCCTGTCACTATCACTTGATAATGGACATTTAGCAATAAAATGACCGGGCTTACCACACTTGTAGCAAACTTTCTTGGAGCGGGGCTTATAATCCTTCCCCTTCTTTGCTTGAGGATTTGGCGAAAGCTCTTGATGATGAGCGCCATTTCCTCGTTGTCGAGCTTGGAGGCGTCGATGGGGAGCCTACTTGACGTGGACTCTTCTTTCTTCTCCCCCGTTGCTTTAAATGCGACAGGTTGCGCCTCGGGTGTGGAGGTGGCGCCTTGCTCGATGATTTGTTTGGAGCCTTTGATCATTAATTTAAAGCTCACAAACTTTCCTATAACCTCCTCGAGAGACATTAGCTTGTATCTAGGATCACCACGAATTAATTGAACTTGTCTAGGATTAAGAAAAAGAGGTGTCTTAGGATAACCTTGACCATTTCATGGTCATCCCATTTTGTGCTCCCGAGGTTGCGCACTTGATTCACCAAAGTCTTGAGCCGATTGTACATGGCTTGTGGCTCCTCTCCTTGGTTGAGGACGAACCGACCGAGCTCCCCCTCGATCGTCTCCCGCTTGGTGATCTTTATCATCTCATCTCTTTTGTGCGCGGTTTTGAGCACGTCCCAAATCTCTTTGGCACTCTTCAACCCTTGCACCTTATTATACTCCTCTCGACTTAGAGAGGCAAGAAGTATAGTAGTGGCTTGGGAGTTGAAGTGCCAGATTTAGGCAACTTCATCCAAATAATATCCTTCATCCCCTACGGATGGTATCTGCGTTCCAAACTCAATAATATCCCAAATACTAGAGTGGAGTGAGGTTAGGTGATGCCTCATTTTATCACTCCACATAGAATAATCTTCACCGTCAAAGACCGGTGGTTTGCCTAATGGGACGGAAAGCAATGGAGTATGTTTGGAAATGCGAGGGTAGCGTAAGGGGATCTTACTAAACTTCTTGCGCTCATGGCGCTTAGAAGTGACGGATGGCGCATCGGAGTCAGAGGTGGATGGTGACGAAGAGTCGGTCTCGTAGTAGACCACTTTCTTCATCTTCTTCTTGTTGCCACTCTAATCCAACTTGACGCGGGGAGGTGATTCCTCCCTTCCTTTGGTGCCAGACTCCTTTGATGGAGCTTTCCCGCGGCTTGTGTTCGTTTCCATCTCCTTCTTGGCGGATGCTCCCAACATCACTTCGAGTGGTTAGACTCTAATGAAGTACCGAGCTCTTATACCAATTGAAAGTCGCCTAGAGGGGGTGAATAGACAAATCTGAAATTTATAAACCTTAAGCACAACTACAAGCTGGGTTAGCGTTAGAAGTGAAACCAAGTCCGAAAGAGAGGGCGAAAATAATCACAAGCAAAATGAAAGCGGATGACACAGTGATTTGTTTTACCGAGGTTCGGTTCTTGCAAACCTACTCCCCATTGAGGTGGTCACAAAGACCGGGTCCTCTTTAAACCCTTTCCCTCTCTCAAAACGGTCACCTAGACCGAGTGAGCTTTTCTCCTTAATCAAACGGGTCACTTAGACCCCTACAAGGACCACCACAACTTGGTGTCTCTTGCTTTGATTACAAGTTGCTTGAGAACAAGAAAGAGGAAGAAGAAAAGCGATCCAAGCACAAGAGCTCAAAGAACACGAGCAAAACTCTCTCTTATAGTCACTAATTGCTTTGAGTGGAATTCGGACTTGGAGAGGCTTTGATTCAATTGAATTGTGTCTTGTATTGAATGCACTAGCTCTTGTATTGAGTGAGATATCTGAAAAACTTGGATGCCTTGAATGGTGGTGGTTGGGGGGTATTTATAGCCCCAATCACCAAAACAACCGTTGGGGAAGGCTGCTGTCGATGGGCGCACCGGACAGTCCGGTGCGCCACCAGACACTGTCTGGTGCACCACCCACGTCACCCAACTGTTAGGGTTCTGACGGTTTCGACCATTGGAGCTCTGACTTCTTGGGGCACTGGACAGTCCGGTGCCACACCGGACATGTACTGTTCACTGTCCGGTGCGCCTTCTGGCGCTGCTTTGACTCTGTGTGACTGTTCACGCACTGTTCACGCACTGTTCATCTTGTGCAGCTGACCATTGGCGCATTAGCCGTTGCTCCACATGGCACATCAGACAGTCTGGTACTACACCGGACAGTCCGGTGAATTATAGCGGAGTGGCCTGGAGAAAACCCGAAGCTGAGGAGTTCAGAGTTGATCTCCCTGGTGCACCGAACATTGTCCGGTGCGGCAGACCAGAGCAGCCTTCGGTTTCTTTTGCTCCTTTCTTTTTGAACCCTAACTTGTTCTTTTTATTGGTTTGTGTTGAACCTATGGCACCTGTAGAACATATAATCTAGAGCAAACTAGTTAGTCCAATTGTTTGTGTTGGGCAATTCAACCACCAAAATCATATAGAAAAGAGGTTTGACCCTATTTCCCTTTCAGTGTCGACTCAACAAATTCGTCCTGACCATAAATGGAACTTAGCTTGACAAAGTTTTGAAACCCTATATAGCCATTGGGAAAGGTGGTCTGGCTGCGCCCACCAACCTAGTATAGTCGGGAAGTGGACCTAGCCGAGTTTTGATATAGACAACTGAGAGCACCTAGAGGGGGGGTGAATAGGTGATCCTGTAAAACTTGAAACTTTAATGCCACAAAACTTGATTAGGAGTTAGCACAATAAAGCCAAGTGGCTAGAGAGGAGTTCTTGCAAAACACAATAACCACAAGGAGATCAACACAGAGAGGCACAGTGGTTTATCCCGTGGTTCGGCCAAGTCCAACACTTGCCTACTCCACGTTGTGGCGTCCAACGGACGAGGGTTGCACTCAACCCCTCTCAAGCGGTCCAAAGACCCACTTGAATACCACAGTGTTTTGCTTTGTTTCACTATATCCCGCTTGCGAGGAATCTCCACAAACTTGGAGCCTCTCGCCCTTACAATTTGATTATCACAAAGAAGCATGGAAGTAAGGTTGGGATGAGCAACACACACAAGACACAAAATCAGAGCAACAATACGCACACAAGTCACAACACGAGCTCTCAACACAACTCAAAGAGTTCTCTACTCAAATGGAGCTCTAGTTGCTATCACAAAGAATCGAATGCGCAGAAATGAGGTCTTAGTGCTTAGGAATGCTCAAAGGATGCTTTGTGTTCTTCTCCATGCGCCTAGGGGTCCCTTTTATATCCCCAAGGCAGCTAGGAGCCGTTGAGAGCATTCTAGGAAGGCAATTCTTGCCTTCTGTCGACTGCACCACCCGGACAGGCACTGTTCACTGTCCGGTGCGGATTTCTTTCCTATTCTGATGCCGCCGACCGTTGAAGTCTTGGAGCCGTTGGCGCACCGGACACTGTCCGGTGCACACCGGACAATCCGGTGCCTCCTTCAGACTCTTGGCCCGGCCACGCGTCACCCGCGGATTGCGCGGCCGACCGTTGGCTTGGCCGACCGTTGGCTCACCGGACAGTCCGGTGCACACCGGACAGTCCGGTGCACACCGGACAGTCCGGTGAATTTTAGCCGTACGCCGCCGATGAATTCCCGAGAGCGGCCTTTTCACCAGAGCCAGCCTGGCACACCGTACACTGTCCGGTGCACCACCAGACAGTCCAGTGCTCCCAGACTGAACTGTCTTTGGCTGAACAAAGTCATCTCTTTTCCAAATTGATTTCTCCTGTTTCCAGTACTTAGACACAATACATTAGTCCTTAAAACAAAGTACTAAGTATTAGAAACATATCTTTATGTTGGTTTTCACTTTGTCCATCATTTGGCATAGATTAACACATGACCACTTGTGTTGGCACTCAATCACCAAAATACTTAGAAATGGCCCAAGGGCACATTTCTCTTTCAATCTCCCCCTTTTTGGTGATTTATGCCAACACAACAAAAGCAATACAAATATGTGCAACATCAATGCAGATAAGAACACATATTTGTTTTGAATCAAATTTGGCATATTTGGATCATTCTTTGCCACCACTTGGTTTGTTTTTGCAAATCAAACTCAATTTCCTATCTCTAAGTCAAAATCACTTGTAGAGGCATAGAGAGAGGTATTCCAAAAGAAATTGATCACAGATTCAAAAAACTCCCCTTATTTCCCATAATCAACCATTCTCCCCACAAGAGACCAACTTTTGACAAAGAGAGACATTTAGAATTTTGACAAATCAAAAATCCTAACTCTACCATTTTCAAAATTCTCAAGTGGTAGCTAATCCATTTGTTGCTTTGGCCCTTAATTTCTCCCCCTTTGGCATCAAGCACCAAAACGGTATCATTCTTGGCCCTTAAACCTCATTGCCTCACCAAAATTGTCAATTAAGAGCGAAAGGCAATAAGAGACACGGAGATGAACTTGGAGTAAGTTACCCTCTCATCGGAGTGCAGTGGAAGTCTTTCATGGTCCAAGTCCATCTTTCCCTTTCAATCCACCTTTGAGACTAATTTAAGAACACTCAAGCATATGGTTAGTCCCAAAGAGTCAAGTTGTAGCACATCTCCCCCTAAATATGTGCAGCACTTGCAAATGGACTTGTGAGGTCCGGGGAGTGTTTGTACAACTTGAACACCAAAAATACATAACAAAATGCATAAAGGAACATGATCAAAGCATAAGACACATGTATGCTACAAATCAATCCAAGTTCCGCGAATCTAAGACATTTAGCTCACTACGCAGCCTGCAAAAGGTCTTCTCATCTAGAGGCTTGGTAAAGATATCGGCTAGCTGGTTCTCGGTGCTAACATAAAACACTTCGATATCTCCCTTTTGCTGGTGGTCTCTCAAAAAGTGATGCCGGATGTCTATGTGCTTTGTGCGGCTGTGTTCAACAGGATTATCCGCCATGCGGATAGCACTCTCATTATCACATAGAAGTGGGACTTTGCTCAGATTGTAGCCAAAGTCCCAGAGGGTTTGCCTCATCCAGAGTAGTTGCGCGCAACACTGTCCTGCGGCAACATACTCACCCTCAACGGTGGATAGGGCAACGGAAGTTTGTTTCTTAGAGCTCCACGACACCAGGGACCTTCCTAAGAATTGGCACATCCCTGATGTACTCTTCCTATCGACCTTGCATCCAGCATAATCGGAGTCTGAATATCCAATCAAGTCAAAGGTAGACCCCTTTGGATACCAGATCCCGAAGCAAGGCGTAGCAACTAAATATCTAAGAATTCGCTT
Organism: Zea luxurians; assembly: GCA_029449295.1. NCBI lineage: Eukaryota > Viridiplantae > Streptophyta > Magnoliopsida > Poales > Poaceae > Zea > Zea luxurians. Next base: position 47,091,493 of record JAOPSE010000021.1, read on the forward strand.
CACAGCCACTAAGTGACACTCCCTTGGATTAGATTGAAATCTAGCACACATGCATACACTAAGAATAATATCCGGTCTACTAGCACATAAGTAAAGCAAGGAACCTATCATAGACCGGTATGTTTTTTGATCAACGGACTTACCTCCTTTGTTGAGGTCGGTGTGTCCGTCAGTTCCCATTGGAGTCTTTGCGGGCTTGGCGTCCTTCATCCCAAACCTCTTGAGCAAGTCTTGCGTATACTTCGTTTGTGAGATGAAGGTGCCATCCTTGAGTTGCTTCACTTGGAACCCAATGAAGTAGTTCAACTCGCCCATCATCGACATCTCGAATTTCTGAGTCATCACCCTGCTAAACTCTTCACAGGACTTTTGGTTAGTAGAACCAAATATTATGTCATCGACATAAATTTGGCATACAAAAAGATCACCATCACAAGTCTTAGTGAATAAAGTTGGATCGGCTTTCCCAACCTTGAAAGCATTAGCAAGTAAAAAGTCTCTAAGGCATTCATACCATGCTCTTGGGGCTTGCTTAAGTCCATAGAGCGCCTTAGAGAGCTTACACACGTGGTCGGGGTACCGTTCATCCTCGAAGCCAGGGGGTTGCTCCACGTACACCTCCTCCTTGATTGGCCCGTTGAGGAAAGCGCTCTTCACATCCATTTGGAACAACCTGAAGGAATGGTGAGCGGCATAGGCTAACAAAATCCGAATTGACTCTAGCCTAGCCACAGGAGCAAAAGTCTCCTCAAAGTCCAAACCTGCGAGTTGGGCATAACCTTTTGCCACAAGTCTCGCCTTGTTCCTTGTCACCACCCTGTGCTCGTCCTGTTTGTTGCGGAACACCCACTTGGTTCCCACAACGTTTTGCTTGGGACGAGGCACCAGTATCCAAACTTCATTTCTCTTGAAGTTGTTGAGCTCTTCCTGCATGGCCAACACCTAGTCCGGATCTAGCAAGGCTTCTTCTACCCTGAAAGGCTCAATAGAAGAGACAAAAGAGTAATGCTCACAAAAATTAACTAATCTAGAACGAGTAGTTACTCCCTTGCTAATGTCACCCAAAATTTGGTCGACAGGATGATTCCTTTGAATCGTCACTCGAACTTGGGTTGGAGGGACTTGAGATGTTTCTTCCTCCATAACATGATCAACTTGTGCTCCCCCTAGATCACATGCCTCTTCTTGATGAACCTGTTCATCGTCTTGAGTTGGGGGTTGCACCATTGTTGAGGAAGAAGGTTGATCTTGCTCCTTTAGTTCTTGTGGTCGCACATCGCCAATCGCCATGGTACGTATTGCGGCCGTTGGAACGTTTTCTTCATCTACATCATCAAGATCAACAACTTGCTCTCTTGGAGAGCCATTAGTCTCATCAAATACAACGTCGCTAGAGACTTCAACCAAACCCGATGATTTGTTGAAGACTCTATACACCTTTGTATTTGAGTCATAACCTAACAAAAACCCTTCTACAACTTTGGGAGCAAACTTAGAATTACTACCTTTCTTCACTAGAATGTAGCATTTACTCCCAAATACACGAAAGTATGAAACATTGGGTTTGTTACCGGTTAGAAGCTCATATGAAGTCTTCTTGAGGAGTCAATGAAGGTAGACCCGGTTTATGGCGTGGCAAGCCGTGTTCACGGCTTCCGACCAAAACCGCTCGGGTGTCTTGAATTCTCCAAGCATCGTCCTTGCCATGTCTATGAGCGTCCTGTTCTTCCTCTCTACCACACCATTTTGCTGTGGTTTGTAGGGAGCGGAGAACTCGTGCTTGATTCCTTCCTCCTCAAGGTACTCCTCCACTTGAAGGTTCTTGAACTCGGACCCGTTGTCGCTCCTTATCTTCTTCACCTTGAGCTCAAACTCATTTTGAGCTCTCCTTAGGAAGCGCTTGAGGGTCCCTTGGGTTTCAGATTTATCCTGCAAAAAGAATACCCAAGTGAAGCGGGAAAAATCATCAACTATAACAAGACCATACTTACTTCCTCCTATGCTTAGATAGGCGACGGGTCCGAAGAGGTCCATATGAAGTAACTCCAAGGGTCTTGATGTGGTCATCACATTTTTGGAATGATGAGTGCTTCCTACCTGTTTACCTGCTTGACAAGCTGCACAAGGTCTATCTTTTTCGAAGGTTACATTTGTTAGACCTATCACATGTTCTCCCTTTAGAAGTTTGTGAAGGTTCTTCATCCCCACATGTGCTAAACGGCGATGCCACAGCCAGCCCATGCTAGTCTTAGCAATTAAGCATGCATCTAGACCGGTCTCCTCTTTTGCAAAATCAACTAAATAGAGTTTGCCGTCTAATACACCCTTAAAAGCTAATGAACCATCACTCCTTCTAAAGACAGACACATCTACATTTGTGAATAAGCAATTATATCCTATATTACATAATTGACTAACGGACAACAAGTTATACCCGAGCGACTCAACTAAAAACACATTAGAAATGGAGTGCTCGGATGAAATAGCAATCTTTCCTAACCCTTTAACCTTGCCATGATTCCCGTCACCGAATATGATTGAATCTTGGGAATCTTTGTTCTTGGCGTAGGAGGTAAACATCTTCTTCTCCCCCGTCATGTGGTTTGTGCATCCGCTGTCGATAATCCAGCTTGAGCCCCCGGATGCATAAACCTGCAAGGCAATTTAGGCTTGGGTCTTAGGTACCCAACTCTTGTTGGGTCCTACAAGGTTAGTTACAATAGCCTTAGGGACCTAAATGCAAGTCTTGTCTCCCTTGCATTTGACCCCCACCTTCTTAGCAATCACCTTTTTATTTTTGCATGAAAGAACAAATCTAGTATTGCATGCAAGAAATACAGTGGTAGATTCATTACAAACTTTCCTAGGAGCATGAACAACATTTTTCCTAGGCTTATTTCTACCATACACATTAGAGGAACTTGAAGCAGTCATGGCATGTGAAACAAACGCATTATAACTTCTATTATAATGAACATCCCTAGAATGTCTCCTATCATGGTACATGAAAGCATGGTTCTTTTGAACACTATTTGCCATAGGGGCCTTCCCTTTTTCCTTGGCGGAGATGGGAGCCTTATGACTTGTTAAGTTCTTGGCTTCCCTCTTGAAGCCAAGCACATCCTTAATTGAGGGGTGTCTACCAATGGTGTAGGCATCCCTTACGAATTTTAGTTTATCAAATTCATTTTTGCTAGTCTTAAGTTGGGCATTAAGACCAGCCACTTCATCATTTAACTTTGCAATAGAAACTAGGTGTTCACTACAAGCATCAACATTAAAATCTTTACACCTATTGCAAATCACAACATGTTCTACACAAGAGTTAGATCTATTTGCTACTTCTAGTTTAGCATTTAAATCATTATTAACACTTTTTAAACTAGAAATAGTCTCATGGCAAGTAGATAGTTCACAAGAAAGCATTTCATTCATTTTAGCCTCTAAAGCAAGAGATTTTTGTGCCTCTACAAATTTATCATGTTCTTCATACAAAAGATCCTCTTGCTTTTCTAATAATCTATTCTTATCATTCAAGGCATCAATCAACTCATTGATCTTATCAATCTTAGTTCTATCTAATCCCTTGAACAAACTAGCGTAGTCTATCTCATCATCGCTAGATTCATCATCACTAGAAGCATAAGTAGACTTTCGAGTGTTTACCTTCTTCTCCTTTGCCATGAGGCAGGTGTGATGCTCGTTGGGGAAGAGAGACGATTTGTTGAAGGCCGGGGCGGCGAGTCCTTCGTTGTCGGAGTCGGACGATGAACAATCCGAGTCCCATTCTTTGCCAAGGTGTGCCTCGCCCTTAGCCTTCTTGTAAGCCTTCTTCTTTTCCCTCTTCTTCTCTTGTTCCTGATCACTATCATTATCGGGACAATTAGCGATAAAATGACCAATCTTACCACACTTGAAGCAGGAGCGCTTTCCCTTCATCTTGCTTTTGTTGGGATGCTCCTTGCGACCTTTGAGTGCCGTCTTGAATCACTTGTTGATGAGGGCCATTTCTTCCTCATTGAGCCTCGCCGCCTCAACTTGTGCCACCTTGCTAGGTAGCGCCTCCTTGCTATTTGTTGCCTTGAGAGCAATGGCTTGAGGCTCATGAATTGGACCATTCAACGCCTCATCGACGTATCTTGCCTCCTTGATCATCATCCGCCCGCTTACGAACTTTCCAAGTATTTCTTCGGGCGACATCTTGGTGTACCTAGGATTCTCACGAATATTGTTTACCAGATGTGGATCAAGGACAGTGAAAGACCTTAGCATTAGGCGGACGACGTCGTGGTCAGTCCATCGTGTGCTTCCATAGCTCCTTATTTTGTTGACGAGGGTCTTGACCCGGTTGTACGTTTGAGTTGGCTCCTCTCCCCTGATCATTGCGTATCTCCCAAGTTCGCCCTCCAACAACTCCATCTTGGTGAGCATGGCGACGTCGTTCCCCTCATGTGAGATCTTGAGGGTGTCCCAAATCTGTTTGGCGTTATCCAAGCCGCTCACCTTATGGTATTCATCCCTGCACAATGATGCTAAAAGAACAGTAGTAGCTTGTGCATTTTTGTGAATTTGCTCATTGATAAATATGGGACTATCAGTACTATCAAATTGCATTCCATTCTCTACTATCTCCCATATACTTGGATGGAGAGAGAACAAGTGACTACGCATTTTGTGACTCCAAAATCCGTAGTCCTCTCCATCAAAGTGTGGAGGTTTGCCAAGAGGAATGGAAAGCAAATGTGCATTTGAACTATGCGACATACGAGAGTAATCAAAAGAAAAGTTCGAGTTAACTGTCTTCTTTTTCTCGTAGTCGTTGTCGTCGTTGTCCTTTTGGGAAGAAGAGGACTCGTCGCTGTCGTCGTAGTAGACGATCTTCTTGATGCGCCTCTTCTTCCCGTCCTTCTTCTTATGACTTGAGCCCGAGTCAGTAGGCTTGTCGTATTTCAGCTCATTGATGAAGGACTCCTTCTCCTTGTCGTTGATCACTATCCCCTTTCCCTTAGGATCCATCTCTTCGGGCGATTAGTCCCTTTCTTGAAGAGAACGACTCTGATACCAATTGAGAGCACCTAGAGGGGGGGGGTGAATAGGTGATCCTATAAAAACTTGAAACTTAATGCCACAAAACTTGATTAGGAGTTAGCACAATAAAGCCAAGTGGCTAGAGAGGAGTTCTTGCAAAACACAATAACCACAAGGAGATCAACACAGAGAGGCACAGTGGTTTATCCCGTGGTTCGGCCAAGTCCAACACTTGCCTACTCCACGTTGTGGCGTCCAACGGACGAGGGTTGCACTCAACCCCTCTCAAGCGGTCCAAAGACCCACTTGAATACCACAGTGTTTTGCTTTGTTTCACTATATCCCGCTTGCGAGGAATCTCCACAACTTGGAGCCTCTCGCCCTTACAATTTGATTATCACAAAGAAGCATGGAAGTAAGGTTGGGATGAGCAACACACACAAGACATAAAATCAGAGCAACAATACGCACACAAGTCACAACACGAGCTCTCAACACAACTCGAAGAGTTCTCTACTCAAATGGAGCTCTAGTTGCTATCACAAAGAATCGAATGCGCAGAAATGAGGTCTTGGTGCTTAGGAATGCTCAAAGGATGCTTGGTGTTCTTCTCCATGCGCCTAGGGGTCCCTTTTTTCGCCCCAAGGCAGCTAGGAGCCGTTGAGAGCATTCCAGGAAGGCAATTCTTGCCTTCTGTTGACTGGCGCACCGGACAGTCCGGTGCACCACCGGACAGGCACTGTTCACTGTCCGGTGCGGATTTCTTTCCTATTCTGATGCACCCGACCGTTGAAGTCTTGGAGCCGTTGGCGCACCGAACACTGTCCGGTGCACACCGGACAGTCTGGTGCCTCCTTCAGACCGTTGGCCCGGCCACGCATCACGCGTAGATTGCGCGGCCGACCGTTGGCTTGGCCGACCGTTGGCTCACCGGACAGTCCGTTGCACACCGGACAGTCCGGTGAATTTTAGCCGTACGCCGCCGACAAATTCCCGAGAGCGGCCTTTTCACCAGAGCCAGCCTAGCACACCGGACACTGTCCGGTGCACCACCGGACACTGTCCGGTGCACCCAGACTGAACTGTCTTTGGCTGAACAAAGCTATCTGTTTTCCAAATTGATTTCTCCTGTTTCCAGTACTTAGACACAATACATTAGTCCTTAAAACAAAGTACTAAGTCTTAGAAACATACCTTTATGTTGATTTTCACTTTGTCCATCATTTGGCATAGATTAACACATGACCACTTGTGTTGGCACTCAATCACCAAAATACTTAGAAATGGCCCAAGAGCACATTTCCCTTTCAACAACCAAAGTGATGTTTTCTCTGACTATCTCTTTTCCTCACTCTTAGGTTTGTCTTGAGCATTATCACTTGTCTTAAAACTCTTGTGTTGCATTCCTCTTGAGAGTGTGCCAAACTCAACTCAGCTAAATGTTAAGTTTGGTCTACTTGTTGAGATTTCCATCAATCTTAACTTAGTTGCCAATTTGATCATGATATTATTTGGGGTCTTCATCACTTAAACCTTTTCAACTTGTCCATCCTATCACAAAACTCTAGTGAAACATTCTCCTTGATAGTATGGCAAACCCAATTCTACTCAACTAAATATTAAGCATGATCTCCTTTGATCATGATATTATTGAGAATCTTCATCACTTAAACTTTTTGAGCTTGTCTATCTTGGAGCATGTGTCTTTTGAACATTTAATTTGATATTCAAAATTGACAACCATCATTTGATTAGTGTCTTAACTAAATGCAAGTATATTCCTTCACTTTTAGCTACGTCCCTTGGTTGTTAAGCCATCACTTGCCTCAGACCTTTACCTTAGCACCTCAAAGTGATCTGCTCGCTATCTTTACCTTTTCAATATTAACATGCCATGTCATGCTTCAAACCATGATTTGGATATCATTTTTTGTACTATTGCTTGTGCTTGAACTTTATTGTTTTTGTTAATCTTTACAAGCTTGACAAACAAATATTATAATCATTTATGGACTCAACTGATAAAAAGGTGACCATCATACAAAGATGTGAATTCAAGAAATAATAGGAAACATGGGACTAAACACTTCCAAGTTTGCAAATAGTACTAGTCCCTTAATTGTATTACCATTCAATTCACCAAAATAGGTCTAGATGCACTTTGCGAATACAAGATTAATATATATATATCATTAGGGCATGTACATTGGGTGTCTTGAATTGTGTCTTCGAGTGTGTCCAGGGGTGTGAACGTAAAAAAACTCAAGACATGTATCTTGACGAAGACACAGCGTCTTAACTCTATGTTCGAGACAGGAGACTAGCTGATTGGTCACTTTAATTTATTGAATGATCTGATTGGTACAATGAATATAATAAGACACATGTTTTAGACATGTCCACTGTATTATGTTGTGTTTTAGTTGTGTCTTAGATTTGGAGTACCGTGCAACAGTGTCTAGGTTGTACATGCCCTTATGGTCCGTGTTGTGATGAGTAATTGTAAAAAATAATGAAGTACTCCCTCTGGTGCAGTAAAGGAAGTCGTCCTGCGCGTGACCGAGCGTGCACAAAAAAAGTCGTAGCGCGCGTGGGTCTGGGATTTGGACGTCGCTGCCCCTGAGTAATTGCATCGCTCGAGCGCTTCGTTTTCTTCGTCGCCCGTTGCAGCAACCAATCGAGCAAAAAAAAAGATGCACTCAAGAGGAATCGAGCTTGAGACCCCAGTCTAGAATGCCTCGGGAGGTGCTGCAGCAACTAATCGAGCCTAATTGTTTTGGTGACGTCAATGCACCCATATCCTTATTTAATAAGGGCAAACAGGCAAAACTCTATGATAATTAATCACTTCTTGGTATGTATAATCATGTCCTAAACGACTACCTTTAGTGCACCGAAGGGAATATGAGTGTGTGTTTATTATGACTGGCAAGTGTAGAGTCGAGAGAGAGGACGTGGTAGGGTCGGTGAATGACGTGTTGGCGCAAATTCGTTGGAGCAATCGCCAAAGCAGCAAGAGCGACGAGCCCAAACCTTTTCACCCCTCGTCGTCCTCGGCTAATCCGCCGCGCCTCCGATACTCCCAAGGCAGCGCCCTCCTCGTGCTGCGAAAGCAGCAGCAGCAGCAAGCGAGTAGTCACCACCATCTCAAATCTTCCCCTCCACGCTCCCTTTCCCTTCCTCTACCTCCCCTACCCCGCCGCCCCGCAATGGCCGGCCTCCTTCACCTCCAGTCCACGCTTCTACCCTCGGCATCCGCTCTCCGCCGCCGCGCGGGCGCGCCGGTGCCCTCTTCGTCCCGCCGCCGATGCCGGGTCGAGGCCAAGATCCGGGAGATCTTCATGCCGGCGCTCAGCTCCACCATGACCGAGGGCAAGATTGTCTCCTGGACCGCCGCCGAGGGCGACCGCCTCGCCAAGGGCGACCCCGTCGTCGTCGTCGAGTCCGACAAGGCTGACATGGACGTCGAGACCTTCCACGACGGCTTCCTCGCCGCCGTCCTCGTGCCCGCGGGCGAGTCAGCGCCCGTCGGCTCCGCCATCGCGCTGCTCGCCGAGTCCGAGGAGGAGATCCCGGTCGCGCAGTCACAGGCGGCCTCCTTCTCCTCCAGCTCCCCCTCGCCTCCGCCTCCGCAAGAAACTGCTCAAGAAGCATCCCCTCCGCCGCCGCCGCCTCCTCCCTCAGCGCCGGTGGCAGTCTCTGCTCCCGCGCTACCTTCGCCAGCAACACAAGGCGGGGGACGTGTTGTTGCTTCACCCTACGCCAAGAAGCTCGCCAAGGACCTCGGCGTTGATCTTTTCTCTGTCACGGGGTCAGGCCCCGGTGGGCGAATTGTAGCCAAGGATGTCGAGGCTGCCCTTGCTGCGCCCAAGAAGGCCGCACCAGTGACTGCTGCACGGCCGGATGTGCCATTGGGGTCTACAGTACCATTCACGACAATGCAGGGTGCTGTCAGCAAGAACATGGTGGAGAGTCTTGCTGTCCCGACCTTCAGGGTTGGGTACACCATCACGACTGATGCCCTCGATCAGCTCTACAAAAAAGTGAGATCTTTTCACAATCTTTAGGACCAATGTTTTATGAATTTGATGATTGGATAAATGGGTAATCCTTTTTTGCAGATTAAGTCAAAGGGGGTTACAATGACAGCACTGTTGGCTAAGGCGACGGCAATGGCTCTGGTTCAGCATCCTGTGGTGAACTGCAGCTGCAGGGATGGAAAGAGCTTCACATACAACAAAAGTATAAACATTGCTGTGGCAGTGGCCATAGATGGTGGGTTGATTACACCGGTTCTTCAAGATGCTGATAAGGTCAAACACTTTACCATGCACGATGAATGCTGATTTTTGATAATTTTTTTTAAAAATAAATGGTTACCTGGTGGTTTATGCAGCTTGACATTTATTCATTGTCAAGGAAATGGAAGGAGTTGGTTGATAAGGCGCGAGCAAAGCAGCTGCAGCCCCATGAGTACAACTCTGGTATTTCTTTGCCTCATACACAAATCTGAATATGCAGCACATTCTTGCATACCTTTTCTAATACTCTGAGTAAGATGTGGTCGATGCTACATATTTCTTTGATACCGTTTAACCTAGCTATGTTAGGTATAAGGTCAAAAAATGGTGCAATCCTCTGTGTTTGTATGTTTTGTGACTCATATCAGGTATGGTACCCTGACAAATCGTACAATTACCAGGATACATATGAAACCCTTCATTATCTGTAGTAACACTAAATACAGTTTCGTTTCATTTAACTTACTTCAGACCTGTATAGAGGTGTAGTTCCCTTCTGTAGTAGGTCAACCTGATTCTTAAGCTTTTTCGTATAAAACATTGAATTGGAGATTTGGAGCTGTCTTGGAATATTTTACATCATTACTTTATATGAGTGCAATTCTCTTCATGTGGAGAGGAAAGGGATTGCCTGCTACAAATTGCTTATGACTACCTGAATATGTTTGTATATGCATGTTGTTATAAGTTTCTTAATTGGACAATATTTTGTTCCTGGCAAACATATAGAACAGAACATGGTGATTGGTATTGACGTTAAGGATGTTGCTGTTTATTATAATTATAATTTCCCTATCATGTAAGTCCTATGATATCCATTACATGGTCTGATTTTAGATAATTTGTTAGGAATGTTCAAGTTTTCTTTATGCTTCTAGTCTAATCAATCTCTTCTCCTAATTCAATCACAATTTTGTTAAGAGTCTTACAAGGCTAGAAGTGTTTCTCCTAGCTGTGACTTCTGTGCTTTTCTTGGATGTGGCCTTCTGATAATATAATCTAGGAGTTTGGCCAAATAATAATAAGTTAACTTCAGTTCTATGAATATGATAGTAATATGCTGCTATCAACACATGCTCCATACTAGAAGTATCTTTTGTGGAGGGCAGTTATGCAACGAGACATGCCATCTCACTTGTAAAGTTAAGAAAACTAAGATAGCATCAAATTAATTGTTAGTTTGCACAAGATTTTTAAACAGGCCCAGCAACATGCATTTTAGTACTTTTTTTTTGGCATTGTGCCTTCAAGGTTTTGGAGTATAGACTGATAGTTTGCTATGATTTTTTCAAATTTTCTTTTATCTAATGTTCCTGGCTTGGAGTGAGCCTCTTCACAGGAGACCAGAACTTTCTGGAGTAAATATTTAGTTGTTATTATGAATATGGAGGGTAGAGGTAGACCACATAAATACTGAAATGGTTTGTATTAGCTTTAACAAATGGACAAATTTTTTTTGGAGCATTTAAACCTATATAGATATGTGTAACTGTGTTTCCTTGTTTTGTTTCTAGTTTAAAATCCCAACACCTTGCTCCAGAGGTTCACATGAAAATCCTTGTGTCTTTGCTGTAGTGTCTTGTTTGCATTTTCATTGGGAGATGTCAGATGTGTACAGATAATGCCATGGTTTGCTTCCAGAAATTAGATATATATGGCTGTTATATTTAGCAGAATTTACTCTTTCCATGAAATAAATAAATTGTGATGCACTTTATTGTTTGCCAATACTTTTATGGAGTATAATGCTTTTTCTTCTGTGCACTCTTTTGGGTAAATGGAATATCCAGCATGTCAATTTTTCTCGACCACACAGGAGAGCAGCATATCATTGTATTAAGAAGAAAAAGGGGTTTCAAACCCATACAAATACAACACAAACCCCACTCAAGCAAAATGAGAACTTAAAAAGCCAGTGCACCCCCTTAATTAGACAGAAATAAAATCAAACTTTAAAACCAAAATCATGAAAATACCATTCCTTTTTGAATTACTTTCCTGATAAAAATACCATGTTTGAATTTCTGAAATTAAAATCATGAAATAAGGATAAGGAGTTATACATTTGATTCACGTCCTATTCCTTTGACATGTATTGATGTTTTAGTTTAGTCCTGTGTTGTCTCACATTTTCTTAGCTAAAATTTTGACAAATTGATTAAGTTCCTACATCATCTAATATCTAGTGCTATTTTTGTTGATTTTCTAGTGCTATGGTTAGGATGCAATATTTTTTTTTATTTGTTTGTTGGGTCAACACGAAACTTGCTAACATGAACTAAAATTAACGTTCCATGTAATTAATTTAGGTGACGAAATGAACTAAAAATGGCATGGAACACAACTAATTTACTGACCCATAAAACATCATTGGGTATCTACTTGTCCTTGACAGCCAGATTAGAAGAGATGACCAGAAAAGGTTTCAATTCTTTAGTAATTTTGGGAGCTTGGTCCGTGTGGAAACACAGGAATGCTTGTGTCTTCCAAAGAGTTTCTCCGGATGTTGGTGTTGTGTTGAGGGCTGCTAAAGAGGAGCCCTTCTGGTGGTCTTTAGCCGGAGCTAAGGGCATCACCTTCCTCCAGGCACCAGAACCCCTAGGACCCCTGGGTTAGAGTGGGTGTGGCGTGTGTGTGAGGGTCTGCTGCCTGTTCTAGGTGTTCAGCAGCATGTTTTGAGTGGGTTGGGTGTGTGGTGGGGCTTCTTTACACCTTTCTTCTTCTTAATACAATGGTACGCAGCTCTCCTGCGTATTCGAGAAAAAAACAGCCTCTTGGCGGTAACCACATGAAACATGCATAATATGGTGACCATGTTATTTGTGTATGCTAAGAACAGCTCATGTTCATTTTGCAGGCACCTTTACTCTTTCGAATCTTGGTATGTTTGGAGTTGATAGGTTCGATGCAATACTGCCACCTGGAACTGTAAGATGGACAATTTATTTTATTCTCCATTTCTATTTTAATGCAATTCTGCATACCCTACTGAAATATCCGGGTTACTGAAAACAGGGCGCAATCATGGCCGTCGGTGCATCAGAACCGACAGTTGTTGGTACAAAAGACGGTAGAATCGGGATCAAGAGCCAAATGCAGGTAACTTTGTTGTGCCTGGTGGAACACGTCCCTTCGCACCAACTATTTTCGCTTGATGATTTTTCTTTTTGCTTGATTTGATAATTTCATTCACCTGATCAATACATGTAGGTAAATGTTACAGCTGATCATCGGGTTATTTATGGAGCTGACCTTGCCGCTTTCCTGCAAACACTTGCTAAGATAATTGAGGATCCCAAGGATCTTACATTTTAAAAGTTCCTGAGTGATTGTTTTTAAAAGTTCCTGAGTGATTGTTTTTCCTTGAGCCAATCACAATTGGGTGCTTCTCACCCATAGTAGATTTGTAGTATGTCTTAATGTGAATTAGTTGATTTAAGCTACATCATCAATGTCAGCATCAGGTAACTTTACCTGCTGGTTACCTTACCATCATTGGTTTGTTTTTCAATAAATTTTTTTCTTTTTATGTTTCTTCTTCATTCAGATAGAGGTGGGTAAGGATGGGTGTATTCATCATTTTACCTGAGTTTTCATGGACATTTGATTTTGTTTAGCTTAACAATGTACCATGACCTTGTACTTGTACCACCCTGTGGTTGATTTCACATGCCTGTCAAACAGAAATACGGTTGATGCCCTTGCAAGTGTGCCAACGTGAAATCTTCAGGGAGATCTGTAAAAAACGGGCCACACATTTGTTTGTTTTTACATGTGAAGGAGACGTAGCATGATTTCTCCCAACCACTCCCATGATGCCAAGGCTGTAGAGAGTATCGGATATCCTGGCCTGTTGTACATTCCTGGGACAGCTCAAGATCGCGTCCTCCATTTTTTCCGCAGAAAGCATTCCTGTTTCAGCTCGTTGTACTCTTCGTCTTCTCTACTTGAAGGATCCTATTAGGTGGCATGTCCAGCGTCTTGCTTGCTGGAATGGGCCATCCTGATATCCTGTCCGCCATTGTAGTGGAAGCGAAGCAAGCCACAATAATAAAACCTCTCCAGCAGCTCTTGTTCTTGCCGCCTCTGTCGTGGCCTTCAGCAGCAGCGGCATGGCGTCGGACCGTGGAGAGGTCGACACCTCCCGTGCCTTCCGGTCCGTCAAGGAGGCGGTCGCTGTGTTCGGAGAGCGCATCCTTGTCAGGGAAGCCCAGTTGAGGGCAAACGGTGGTGCTTATGGCGGTCGTCCTGTTGGCAAGGCGTTCAACTCCAGGGCGAATGCTGTCGCCATTGCCGCCTCTGACGTGAAGCTGCCTAACCGGAGCGACGGCGTCATGGAAAGCCACAGCCACTCCAAGCCAAGTGTTGTCAGTGTCACCTGCAATGCCAAGGAAGAGCAGAGTAGTTGCAGCAGCAAGCCTGCTGCTCCAAGCCTACCGCCGGTGCCCGTGCCAAGGCTGCCGGTTGCAGAAGACGTGCCGATGTACCTGGTCTCCTCCTCGCCGCCGTTCTTCGCGTCGTCGCCTTCGCTAGCCAACGACGACGGCGACGACGACGACGAGCAAGAGCTCAAGGAAGCCGACCTCGTCGTGATGAGCTCCATCAGGAGGCTGGAGGACGAGGCGGCCAGGACGAGGCAGGAGGTGGCGCGGCTCAAGAGGAGGCTGGCCGAGATGGAGCTGTCCATGGCGACCCTGAACGCGAAGCTCCACCGCGCGCTCTCCAAGGTGGCGCACATGGAGGCGGACAACGCGGCGGCGGCGCGCGCCAGCATCGGCCGCGACATGGCGCTGGCGGTCTCGGCCGAGCGCCCGCGCCGCGCCCCCACCAGCAGGCCGCAGCTGGGCCACCTGCTGAGGCTGGGCGTGGGCGAGCAGGCCGACAGGGAGGCGCAGGCGCTTGTGTCCGGCTCCGGCTCCGGCTCCGGCGGCGGCTGGGCGGTGGCGCCAGCGAGGAGGAAGGCGCAGAAGCAGAAGCCCATCGTGCCGCTGGTTGTTCCGCTCGTTAATGGCGTGCTCTTCTCCAAGAAGAGGAGGACGAAGGACAAGGAGAGCGTGTACATGAAGGAGCTTTACAGCTTGCTTAGGCTGAGTTGATCAGATTTATGGCTGCCATGCTAAATCTGTGGATGTACTTGTGCACAATCGTTCATAATCATGTGCACGGACGTTATCTACCTACACACTAATTTTTACTATTTGTTTCTATAGTTTCTGTGACTACTTGTGGATCGTTCAGTGTGAGGCTGCAATTTGTACATTAATAATGTAAATCTAGCATCAGTGCTTATTTTTTAATGTTGAAATGAACAACTTATTCCTTTAGAAATTAACCAATCATATTCCTTGAAATGCACCGATATGCTATTTATAGGGCGTGTCCTCAAATGCCGCTCCCTAGTTTTCAGTTACATTTCCAACATCCTCAGTTCCTCACATACATGTTCACAAAAACAACGACGCCAACAAAGATCAATTTTTTTGGGTAACCATTTTTTATTTGCCTTTTTTTTGGTGAACATCTGCATCAAATGGACAGTAGACACAAAATCGATTGATCCGGTGATCATCTGATCTTGGATGAACAGCGTCCCTGGTCGCGCGCAGTTCATGATCAGCCTCTTGTCATTATTCCCTGTGATCTGAGCGGTGATCTCTATTTGATCATTGGTCCCGACCGAGAGGATCGATGGGACCGCCGCAGAGGCAGCGGCCGGAGCAGGCGCGGCCGGCGGGCAGCGCGTGCGTGTGGGTGGTGGTCGTGGTCCTGCTCCTCGCCGTGCTGGCCGGCGGCGGGTGCCTGGCGCTCTACGTGACGCTGCCGCCGTCCGAGGTGCCGCAGTGGCTGCCGGCCGCCGGGCTGGCGCTCGTCGCGCTGCCGTGGGCGTTCTGGATCGCCACGTGCGCGTACCGCTGCTGCCGCTCGGCGGACGCGGCGGCGGCGGCTCCAGCGGTGGCCAACGTGGTGGAGCGGCGGCCGTCGTCGTCGAGGGCGGCGGGCGCCGCCTTGGCAGCGGCGCCTGTGCCGGGCAGCAAGAGCCTCAAGAGCGCGCGCAGCACGAGGCACGCCAACGGCGGCGGGTCGCCCGCCTCCGGGTCCCCCACCGCCAGCAGCGCCGCCCGCCGGGTGCGATTCGGAGACACCACGGTGCTCGGGGAGGACCTCGCCGCGCCGGAGTCGGACGACGACGGCGGCTCGTCGTCGGTGCACTCGAACGAGAGCGAGGCGCCTCTCGCCTACAACATGCAATCCTCCTCGTGATGGTTGATGCCTTCCGCATCGTGTAGTGCAGGTAATCAGCAAATAGATCAGTAATAATAACTGAACAGATACGTGGTGTAGGTGTTTCTGTTACACCGTTGTGAAATTAAAGGCAAAAGTTTTTCGTTTTCCCTGCACCAGAATTCAGAAACCCATCAGATTCAGAATTGTGTGCCTGGTTTTCTTTCGGCTCTGTTCTTTTTTTTTTTTGGTCTTGTCGTGTGTATTCGTGCGATTTGATCGTGTTTTTAACACTTTCTAAATAACTACTAGCAAATATCAACCAAACATATCCGACTACGCATGTGTTCTATAGGATGGCTCACGAGTTCTTAAAAAAAGCTTCCTAAACTTGTGATTAGCAAGTTGCTTAAGAGATATTGGAAGTAAAAAATAACTTTGGTTTCTAATAGTTACTAATATTTAGCCAGCATTTCAACTTTGAATATAGTTTTGGCACCGTGGGACTTGGCTCGCGGCGGGGTCGAGCGCAGAGGACGTCGATGGTGGAGAAGGCTGGCAGACGCGATTAGGGATGACAACGTATCGAATTCGGGTCGGAATACCCGCCCGCGACAGTACCCGTGAGTATTAGCCATACCCATCCACAACTGTATCTGCGGGTATTAGCCATACCCGCGGATAAATTTTATATATTTTGCATTTTAGGGTGCATTTGCACCCGTACAAAGAACGTAGCTTCGCCCCTTCATGGCAAATGGCATTGCTAGTTATAGTCTTGAACTGAATGTTGAGCGTGCATCATGATGGGTTTGGTTTTGGGATAATTGTAATGTTCGCATGCTCAACATTACTGAACGCTCAACATTCAGTTCATGGCTAGTTGTAGTCTTGAACTTAATGAATACACAAGTGATTGTATGGCGTGACGATAGGCAGAGGCGGAGCCAGGATTATGATATAAGGGGGGCCGATCAATTCACCAATATTATATGATAAAAAATATTATATAATGTTATTAAGTTTAAGCACTCAGACATGGAATAAGAATTCTAGATCTTTATAAATTATCTTAGTCCATGAGACCATTTTCTAGCTAATTGATATATTGAACTAAAGTTGTGACGCAAGAACAATACTAAAATAATAAAGACGACATAACGATGAATATCTAATTGATGAGATTTAACTTTTATATGATAACTATAGTATTCATGAGGCAACTAACAAATTTTTGAGAGAATTCAAAAATCCAACTAGCCTCGAGGATCCATAAAATTCGTCAAACTACGCAAGTACATGTCAAATTTGTCGTGTACACACCAACTATCAGGTGACAACTTTAGTTGAAATTTGTAGATTTTATTATCCACGATATCTAATGTAGTATGTATATAAGTTGTTGGCGCTCATTCTGCTGATTCACGTGATCACCTTCTTTGGACATTGGTTGTGGGGCTATGGCAGAGGCGAGTCAAGTGGTCGGCTAAAATCGGCAACTGCCTAGCCAGACGATAGGATGAATCATAAAGGGGTGAGGTTCAGATATCACCGTCTGCAAACGAATTAGGATTGATGTTTCATGTATCGATTGGTCATTCAATGAATATTTTATCTTATATTCTTTGTCTCTTTTAGACTTTGGTTGACATACTATAACAGAGTTATGGATCATGTATTATCAACCACTATATTAAACTTTTGATTAATTATGGTGCATAAAATTTAGAGTATATATATTTAGACACACAAAATTTAGACTATATTTATATTTTTTTCCTTGTATGTGTGTCAAAGCCTTGGGAGGGGCCATGGCCCCTGCCGCCCCCCCCCCCTTGGCTCCGCCCCTGACGATAGGAGGCGAGCTATAGTCTTGAAATCATTTTTTAGGAATAGTTGACTAAGTCAACCGTCTCTAGAAATCATCTTTACCAATGATGGATTTAAAAGATCTGTCTAAGTTGAATTATTACTAATAGTTAACTTAATAGAAGCATTCCTAACAATATCTTAACGAAGTCAATGAAATTGATGACTCTTCCAAAGATGAAAATAGCCTAAGAGCATCTCCAACAATGCCTCAAACTAATGCCTCAAATCGAAATATAGGGCTCTACACAGGAAAAACCACTCCAACAGTGCCTCAATTCAACAAATTTTGTCAAAAAACTATAGGGAACCCTCTCAAGTGCCTCAAATATACTACACCGTAGTGGGCTGCCCTATAATCTAGATTTGGGGCTTTACTGTTGGAGCGGGGTGTTTTGTTGGTGCCCTAAATTCTATAAAATTTACTTATTTTTAAATTATAAGGCATTTTTATAGGTCACGTTGTTGGAGATGCTCTAATTGGCTTGCTCCGTGAACAAAAGAGGAAATGAAAAGAACAATCAAAATATATTTATGCTCTAAACCAATTAAAGAACTCAATTCGACCTTCGTTGTGTGTTATGAGTACTTACTTAATAAGTGACAAGAAAAATGAGCATTTTGGAATGCATCAATCTACCACTTGTGTAATTCATATTCCAAAGGTAGATCATTCTACCATTTCTGAATTAACCACCGACAATGTTTTTTTGAGAAAGTTATTGTAGAAACATGGGACTGTTAGAAATATGCCCTAGATATAATAATAGAGATGAGCATATTTTCTATATATCCAGCATATATATTACTTAATTGAATGTCCATGAAAGACATAATGTATTGATTAGCAATTATGTGAATCGTTTGTGAGATTCTTTAATTGTATGGTTATTCTATAAGATGTCCCTAGTCAGATTCAGTGACTAGCATATATATTAGTTGATGACTATGTTTCATAAGTTATGGACTTGGAGATGTAAAGCTAATAATATGGGTGCATGTATGACATGAGGTTGTACCGATCCAAAGTGAGTTTTGTAATATAGTTCTCTTTTTACAGCATGTACTTGTGTCTGACCTAATATTGTCACATGTTCTTAAGATGTGAATGGACCTACTTAGGGACTATAAAATGCTACTCCATAACTAGATAGTTATAAAGATAGTTTGAGTTTGTTAGGAAGCATGCTGTGAGACATGATTAGACAAGATAGAATTTGTCCCTCTCTACTTAAGAGAGATATCTCTGCCCCCATCGAGTGATTGGATCAAGAAATGCATGGTCGTGCTAGGGTTAAGTGTTAACCTATGAAAGGATTACAAATCACAGTATCAAGCAAAGAGGCCAGCTTAAAGCCAGACCAAATATCGGGAGACAAAGGAAACATCATGTATGTAATGTTGTGATGGTTTGTCTGATATAATCTTTATATATGCATAGGAGTTGACATGTCTTGCTAGAGGCCGCTGTTAATTATTGGGCTACGTAAGAGTACTCTGGTCATGACTATGTATACGTGAACATATAGGGTCACACACTTAAGAGGAAGGAAGCCTAATTCGGATAGGATTCAAATTAGACTGGGTTTAGGGTTGTTAATGGGCCTTAGAGTCAGAAGTCCTCCAAGACGCCTATATAATGAGTGGTGGAGGCACGATTAGGGTTAACCTAATTTGCCCACCAGCACACCAGTCGTCGTGCCCCTCTCACCCTCGCCAAGCCACCGTCGTGGACCTACTAGTCCGGTACGCGGTGCTTTCTCCCTGCAAGTGTGCATACCTTGAAGGTGCTGCATCTATAGCACTAGGACGATCCACGCGAGGACGCGAAGGACACCGTCGACTGCATGGCACTGCTTGACGTATTCGTCTACATCAAGATGGCTTCTGCTGCCCTGCTCATCTAGTGGTAATCTCGTGACCTATAACAATAGTAGATCTTAGTTTTGTGAGGTCAAAAGTTTTGTTTTACGCTAGTGTAGCACCCCCATAATCCTATAGGGGCAACCTCATTGCACTGGAGAACGAAAGAGGTGGATAGGCTAGCTCAAGGAGTTAGCCAACATGAGGACATATCTGGTGCACATGGAAGATTGGTGCACATGGTACACATATTAAATTATCACCACTCATTTTATATCTAACGTCTCTAGTTGATCATTCAATTTATAAATAACACCTTCCACCACTACACACCATCACGTTGGAGGGTGTTCTTAGCAAAATATACCAAACAACTAGAGACGTTAGATCTAAAATAAGTGGTGATGATTTAATATGTGCACCATGTGCACCAATCTTCCATGTGCATTAGATATGTTCTCAGCCAACATAAAGGCCAACAACCCATCAAGATGTCTAACCCTTAAGATAACTATGTGAACATGGTGAGAAGTTTGAGGAGAGAAAAATTGTGACATGCTTCAAGTGTCACTTACAAATCCACAAGTCCTTTCAATGTAAAAAACTCAAGAAGGACAACAAGATGGAGAACAGAAAGAAGAGTAATCCAACGATCAGTGCATCCATCATACCTAACTACTGGAACAAAATCAAAA
Source organism: Zea luxurians (assembly GCA_029449295.1). Lineage (NCBI taxonomy): Eukaryota > Viridiplantae > Streptophyta > Magnoliopsida > Poales > Poaceae > Zea > Zea luxurians. Next base: position 47,111,471 of record JAOPSE010000021.1, read on the forward strand.
GTAGCAATTATATATTGAAGAAGGTTAGCAATGACAATGTCACTACCAACATGGTTGGCTGGAAAGCTTACAAGTGGAACGAGTCCATTGGGTGACCAACGAGGTGATTAAGAACATGGAAGAGCCTCAAATGGTTTGTTCCCCCAAGATATGAAGGCCCTACATGGTAATCAGGAAATTTGGAGAGTTATCATACTAGGGATATATACCATGGCAATAAATCATATTGATTCAAGTAAATGACAAGTGTTTAAGTAAGGATCATGTACCCAAGTTCTCCTACCCTATGGTAAGGAAATGTGTGATTAATTCTATGATTATTATTGGTATTTGATATTCTATGCATCATGTAGCATTGCCTTATCTAGGATTGTTCATGTTTAAATCTTTTCTTACATTTTGCCCAAGTCATAGCACTTGCTCCCTAGTTGATGTTGGAATTGTTTCAATTAGATATTCTTAAAATGGTATCTTTTTCAAGATACTAAATCACTTCAATCACATATTTAGCAGGGCTTTGGTCTAAAGTTTGTGGCTTTTGGGCTTATAGGACTTATAAATGAGTTGGAGGTTATTAACATAGGTGTACTTAGCAAATTCAATTTGAAACACCTCTATGTTGTTTGTTCCTAATCCTAAGTGAAATAGTGTTAAGGAAGCCAACATGAAAACCATAACTATTATCACCCTTCTTTTTACGGTTATGTTTCTGGAGATGGATGATAAAGGGGGGAATCAAGTGGTAAGCAAAGCAGGATTTCCTTTGAATAAACGAATTCTTGTCTAAGAGGAAAGAAGTCAAGGATACTCCTTATGAATTAAAATAAGCTTCCATGGTTTCGAAGCCACATGAAGAAATCTTCCACAAGTCCTAGCGACAAACGAAGGTTTTAACTTAAGAAGGAAACAATGTCAACATAGGATATCAAGGATAATTAGGAAGAGCATACCCCTATAGTCCAAATATGGGGGAGACTTAGCCATTTGATGGTCCCATTAACATAGGGAGAGCACCATCCTTGGTTTTACTAAAAATATTTTAAGAAGCATTTCAATTGGAATCAATATTGAAGGATGAAATTGGATATGGTAACGATGTATGGTAAGGCAATTAGACAAGATTATGATACACTTAGTTTATGCATTCTTCAGTTGTTTAAGTTCTTTACAATTTTATGCTTGCTTTGCTCTTGTTTTAGTCATCACCAAAAATGTGGAGATTATAAGGGTAATGTGCTCATATGCATGATTTAGATTTACTATAAGTTTTGGTAAGATAATGACAACTTAATTACTAGGACTAACATATGTGTTAAGATGTGTTAGACATGCTCTAATTGGTCCTAGGGATGCAAGAGATGAACTATCATGAAGATAGAAAAAGAAACATGACTTCAATTTATGGTTCATCGCAAGTGAAATCCACATGTCAGACTAATGTCTTTATTGTTCGATCGCATGCAGTGCTGAGTGCACTATGAAAGATCACTGATTGCACATCTTGGTTATGGAGAGGATGATAGGTAGACAATTGGTTGAAGTTGGGCAGTTGGCACTATCTCGAGGCCACTATTCTAAACTATAGATCGACTAGAACATCAAGAGGAAACACATGTTAGGCAATCACTTCGTTCATTCAAAAATGGGTGATGTTGTATTGTTTAAGTGAACATGCCAGATGGCATAGTGAGATGAAAAGAGAATCTTAAGAAAAATGACATCAGCAAAGTCTACAATGGATAGTTCAACGGCTATACCAAGTTGGATGAGCCTATAGTTGGTTTATTAATGGGGACACAATATGTGCAATCATTCATATTGGTGCAACGTGCAGTCTAGTGATCTGGTGCATCCAATGAAAATCTAATGATGACTTCTATTTTACATTTAACCTCTTCTGTAAGAAACCTACAATTTTATATGGGTCTCAGGGGCCTGTCTCTAAAAATAATGTTCCTATTTTTAGAGAAGGCATTCTTCGTATTTGTTATAATGTAAAGGCCTAAAGACGGAGAGTTCTACTATGATGGATGAAATCTTCTGATCCCATCACAAGAGGAAGACGGTCCATATTGAGAATATAGAAATGAATATATATTTAGTAGTTATGACACTTCATAGACATTTATATATATTAGTATTAACATTCATTTTAATGTACATATTCATTTGTATACATTAATCTCTCTCTGTGTGTGTTAATTTGTCATTATACACATGTACATAAGAATTAGTTATTGTACACATATAATTTGACACATTTAGTTCTGGTTCCCAGTACCGGTGGTTGAGAATTCGACACTGTAGTTGGATTCCCAACCGGTACTGGTGGGCCCATTCTCTAAGGTTGTCTATATAGATCATGCTTGTTCGTGCAAAACACTGTTTTGTATTGTAGATTGTATTGTTTACAAAGTAGAGTTTAAATTAGAAGAAGAGATAAAGAGGTGTGATAGGAAAACTGTTTCGAGACAACCTTCTGGTGGGTGCCTCTTGGTTGAGCCTCTAATAATTAGTAAAAGAAAGATGCCAAGCATTGCTAGTTAACTGTTTTTTTTCTTTTGCATGTCCCAAGTGCCCAAACGGATTGCTAGTTTTGATGCCGAGTTATTTTTTTTTAATTCATAGTAGTTTCATAGTATGATCGTGTGGTTAGGCTTAGGCACCTATACTTTGAGAGTTGTAGTTTGCTTTTAACTGGTAGCGAGCAACCAGTCACCACCGCCTAGCTAGCCCCTGCATGGCTGCATGCCCCCTATAGATGTCCAAATGGGCCACCCGGCACGGACCCGGTCCGAACCCGTTTTGGCCCGGTATAAATAGGGCCGGGCCAGGCACGGCCCGTTGATGCTTCGGGCCGGGTCGTGCTGGCCCACGTGCCTAGGGACATGCCCAAACCCGGCACGCACAGGAAAAAATCGTGCCGGTCCGGCCCGTTGGCCCGGTGGGCCTCAACGTACCGTGCCGCCACCGGCCCGAACCAACAGTAAAGCAGTATATAAATACATACATATAACGGAATTAATCATATATAATAACATATTATTTACATATATTAAGACAACAAAATTCATTTATCAATTCACAAGATAATATCATATTAATACAAATATGAAATGATCACATGAAATAACAGTTGGTTCACAGGATAGTACACAAACACAGATATGAAATTATAATTAGGAGCTGTTAGTGCAATGGCCGCCTCATTAAAAACCTTCTTAGGTAAAAACTCACACCTCGTGAGAAAACCCTAAGAAGGAAAAAAGAGTGCAGCCCAGCTCCAAAGTTTATAAGTTCATTACAGTCCATTACAGTGTACAGATCATTAGTTCAATACAACTCATAAAACATAAGACTAGTAGGTTGCAAGACTAAGCATTTTCATCGTCCCTAGCTGATTGTGTTGCTGGATCATCAAGCCATAGGTTGTCGTGTTCAGCTTCAAGTTCTTGTGTGTCTTCCTCCACACTGTGTTGCAGGTGACCATCAGCAAGTTCCCAATCCTTGATGCATGATAATATCTCTACCATATCAGGAGCTAGACGACATCGACGCTCTTCAATCACCCTGCCAGCAAGACTAAAGGTAGACTCAGATGAAATAGTAGATGCTGGCACTGTCAAGACATCTTTAGCTAGTAGTGAAAGAATATGATAAGTTAACTTATGCTGATGCCACCAAGAAAGGACATTGAAGTCCTCATCAAACTCAGTGATAGTATCACTGTCTAAGTAGGAAGCTAACTCAGAAGTAGATGCAACAGTACTGATAGATTGAGGGGTTGAAGAAGAACCTGATCTCCTTCCCAGAGGAGTAGAGAACTCACCATCAAGGTCATCATCACCATAAATGTCATCCCATGCCATTTTTTTCTTACCAGATAGGTGAGATGATGGTTGGTGGGCGCCGTGCATGCGTGTGTCACCAAATTTGGTCTCATACAACTAAAATACCTTGGTTAGCTTAGTACGAACATCAAATGGAAGCCTAGAGTAATCGGTACCGGTTAAACTAGATAACTTGATAAGGACTTTGTTAAAACCCCTCATTTTAGCTCTAGGATCCAAAATAAATGCAACTGCATAAAAAATTGGAATGTCTCTCCAGTACTTCAAGAATTTATCTTTCATAGGAACAACAGCACATCTTAGCAATATATCATTCTCAAATGCATTTAGATGTCTAGCTATCCTAAGAATGTGATGCAACATTAAAGTACTAGTAGGATAGTAGACTCCAGACAATGCAACAGTTGATTCATAAAACAATTCTAAGAAAGATAACACTTTTTCAGCAATTGCCCAATGATTATCAGTGAGTAAAGGACTCCCATCCTCATTCAAAGGATACTGGGTTTTAATAAAAACAGAGAAGGTGGACTTGTGTGGTAACAAGTGTTTAATCATTAAATAGGTAGAGTTCCACCTAACATCCATGTCAACACCAAATTTACGAGGGCGAATAGCCATACTCATATAGTAGCTTTTGTATGCAGCTATACGTTTGTTGGATGCATTTAAAAATGTTATAGCAGTTCTGAAGTCATCAAGATATGTTCTAATAGGATCCAAACCAGCTTTAACAATTAGATTAATAACATGACATGAACAACGTTGATGCAAAAACATAGTAGACAATTCATCATCAGATGCATCAGTACCAAGGCTACTATCAGGAACAGGTACACCAAGGTAACCACACAAGAAAGGTCTTAGAAATTTCATGGCAACATTATTTGAGGAAGCATTATCCAAAGTTATAGCAAACACTTTTTCAGTTAAACTGTACTCATCAATAACAGTAGCTACAAGATTAGCAATGTTAACACCACTATGCTTACCATCAATGAGCCGAAGTGCAAGCAATCTTTTTTCTAATTCCCACTTAGAATTAACAAAATGAGCTACTACGCTTAAGTAATCCTCCTTTGCCTTGCCAGACCAAATATCAGAAGTAAGACAAACAGAACCAACATCATTTTTAAAAGTTCCAATTAAGTTCACCATACGTTCATTATAAAATTTAACCATGTCCCTAGCAGTGGTCTGTCTAGAAACATGCACAAATCTAGGGTTATGAGAACGATTGATATAACATTGAAAAGCAGGAGTAGAACCATGCCATAAAGGAAGGTCATCCCTAGCAATCAAACGACACAGTTCAGTCCTAGCAATAGAAGCAGAGTACTCCCAACGTTGCAAAGTACCATCAGTATTGTACTTAAGCACAGATTGGACTTGCCCAGAGCGTTCATGTGCTTTCTTAGCAGGGCAATTATGGCGAAGCAAATGACCAGTACCAGAAGTAGATCGAGCAGTAAGTGTTTGCTTACAGTGCTTGCAACGAGCAGCATACCTGACTTTCTTACCATTCACAGTCTTAGTCAATTCATCAAAGTCATTCCAGCACTTGGACCTTTTCTTCATGTTGCTAACACTAGCATCAACAGCCTGATCAGGATTAGGGATTGCTGCTGACGGGCTAGTGGATCCGGTTCCAGTGCCAATTTGAGAGCCGGCAACAGTATCAACCTCAATAGGATCTCCATGGGTGTCACCAAACCCCAGGAAGTACCTAGCATCCTGCGCCTCATTGTAGTCCTCAAACCGGCGCTCCTCCTCCTCTGCAGCCGCGTCAAGGTCCATGACCTCGACTTTGACCACGAGCCCGAGGAGCTGAGAGCACCTAGAGGGGGGGGGGGTGAATAGGTGATCCTGTGAAACTTTAAAACTTAAGCCACAAAAACTTGTTAAGTGTTAGTACAATAATCACCAAGTGGCTAGAGAGGAGTCTCAACAAAACACAATACCACAAGAGATCAAGCACAGAGATGACACAGTGGTTTATCCCGTGGTTCGGCCAAGACCAACGCTTGCCTACTCCACGTTGTGGCGTCCCAACGGACGAGGGTTGCAATCAACCCCTCTCAAGCGGTCCAAAGACCCACTTGAATACCACGGTGTTTTGCTTTCTTTTCTTTATCCCGTTTGCAAGGAATCTCCACAAATTGGAGTCTCTTGCCCTTACAAGTATATGATCACAAAGAAGCACAGAGTAAGGGAGGGAAGCAACACACACAAATCCACAGCGAAATGCTCACACAAACGGCCAAGAATCGAGCTCGAATGACTATCTCAAAGTTCTCACTAGAACGGAGCTCGAATCACTTAGAATCACAAACGAATGCGCAAAGAATGAGTGTGGATGATCAAGAATGCTCTAAGGTTGCTTGGATGCCTCCTCCATGCGCCTAGGGGTCCCTTTTATAGCCCCAAGGCAGCTAGGAGCCGTTGAGAGCAAATCTGGAAGGCTATCCTTGCCTTCTGTCGTCGGGTGCACCGGACAGTCCGGTGTACACCGGACACTGTCCGGTGCCCGATTTCTTTCCTTAAACAGCGCTGCCGACCGTTGCCGACCGTTGCAGATCTGGGAGTCGTTGGCGCACCGGACATGTCCGGTGCACACCGGACAGTCCGGTGCCCCCTTCTAGCCGTTGGCTCGGCCACGTGTCCCGCGCAGATTGCGCGGCCGACCGTTGGCCCGGTCGACCGTTGGCTCACCGGACAGTCCGGTGCACACCGGACAGTCCGGTGAATTTTAGCCGTACGTCGTCGGCGAATTCCCGAGAGCGGCTACTTCACGCCGAGTCAGCCTGGCGCACCGGACACTATCTGGTGCACACCGGACAGTCCGGTGTACCAGACCGAGCTGAGTCTTGGCTGTACACAGCCAAGTCTTTTGCACCTTTCTTTTTTCTTCTTCTTTCTGTTTCTAACACTTAGACAAGTATATTAGTACACAAAACCAATGTACTAAGGCTTAGAAACATACCTTTACTTCATGATTTGCACTTTGTTCATCCATGGACATAAATTCACATTTAAACACTTGTGTTGACACTCAATCACCAAAATACTTAGAAATGGCCCAAGGGCACATTTCCCTTTCAATCTCCCCCTTTTTGGTGATTTATGCCAACACAACGTAAAGCAACTAGAACAAGTGCAAACTCACTTCAAATAAAACTCAAATTTATTTTGATTCAATTTTGGCATATTTGGATCATCCTTTGCCACCACTTGGTTTGTTTTTGCAAATCAAACTCAAATCTCTATCTCTAAGTCAAACACACATGTTGAAGCATAAAGAGAGTCATTCCAAAAGAGATTAATCAAAGATTTCAAAAACTCCCCCTTTTTCCCATAATTACTACTTCTCCCCACAAGAAGCTAAAAGAGACAATAAAAGAGTTTTGACAAACCAAAAGCTCTACTCTACTATTTTCAAATTTCTCAAGTGGTAGCTAATCCATTTATTGCTTTGGCCTTTATTTTCTCCCCCTTTGGCATCAAGCACCAAAACGGGATCAATCTTGGCCCTATAACCCCATTGCCTCACCAAAATCTTCAATTAAGAGCAAATGGCAATGAGAGTTCATTAGATGAACTTGGAATAGGTTACCCTCTCATCGGAGTGCAGTGGAAGTCTTTCATGGTCCAAGTCCACATTTTCCCTTTCAATTCTCCTTTGAGACTAAAACAAGCAAACTCAAGCATATGGTTAGTCTCAAAGGGTCAAGTTGTAACACACCTCCCCCTAAAACTGTGCATCACTTTGCAACGGACTTGTGAGGTCCAGGGAGTGTTTGTACAACTTGAGCACCACAATAAGCAACAAGATGCAGAATGAACATGATCAAGGGCATAAACACATGTATGCTACTTTTCAATCCAAGTTCCGCGAATCTAAGATATTGAGCTCACTACGCAGCCTGCAAAAGGTCTTCTCATCTAGAGGCTTGGTAAAGATATCAGCTAGCTGGTTCTCGGTGCTAACATGAAACACTTCGATATCCCCCTTTTGCTGGTGGTCTCTCAAAAAGTGATGCCGGATGTCAATGTGCTTTGTGCGGCTGTGCTCAACAGGATTTTCCGCTATTCGGATAGCACTCTCATTATCACATAGGAGTGGGACTTTGCTCAGATTGTAGCCAAAGTCCCTGAGGGTTTGCCTCATCCAAAGTAGTTGCGCACAACACTGTCCTGCGGCAACGTACTCGGACTCAGCGGTGGATAGGGCAACGGAGGTTTGTTTCTTAGAGTTCCATGACACCAGGGACCTTCCTAAGAATTGGCACGTCCCCGATGTACTCTTCCTATCGACCTTACATCCAGCATAGTCGGAATCTGAGTACCCAATCAAGTCAAAGTTAGACCCCTTTGGATACCAGATCCCGAAGCAAGGCGTAGCAACCAAATATCTAAGAATTCGCTTCACTGCCACTAAGTGACACTCCTTAGGATCGGATTGAAATCTGGCACACATGCATACGCTAAGCATAATATCCGGTCTACTAGCACATAAATAAAGTAAAGACCCTATCATTGACCGGTATGCTTTTTGATCAACGGACTTACCTCCTTTGTTGAGGTCGGTGTGTCCGTCGGTTCCCATCGACGTCTTTGCGGGCTTGGCGTCCTTCATCCCAAACCTCTTCAGCAAATCTTGTGTGTACTTCGTTTGGGAGATGAAGGTGCCATCCTTGAGTTGCTTCACTTGGAACCCAAGGAAGTAGGTCAACTCGCCCATCATCGACATCTCGAATTTCTGCGTCATTACCCTGCTAAACTCTTCACAAGACTTTTGGTTAGTAGAACCAAATATTATGTCGTCGACATAAATTTGGCACACAAAAAGATCACCATCACAAGTCTTAGTAAAAAGAGTTGGATCGGCTTTCCCAACCTTGAAAGCATTAGCAATTAAAAAGTCTCTAAGGCATTCATACCATGCTCTTGGGGCTTGCTTAAGTCCATAGAGCGCCTTAGAAAGCTTACACACGTGGTCGGGGTACCGTTCATCCTCGAAGCCAGGGGGTTGCTCCACGTACACCTCCTCCTTGATTGGCCCGTTGAGGAAAGCGCTCTTCACATCCATTTGGAACAACCTGAAAGAATGGTGAGCGGCATATGCTAGCAAGATACGAATTGATTCTAGCCTAGCCACAGGAGCAAAAGTCTCCTCAAAGTCCAAACCTGCGACTTGGGCATAACCTTTTGCCACAAGTCGAGCCTTGTTCCTCGTCACCACCTCGTGCTCGTCCTGTTTGTTGCGGAACACCCACTTGGTTCCAACAACATTTTGCTTGGGACGAGGCACCAGTGTCCAAACTTCATTGCGCTTGAAGTTGTTGAGTTCCTCCTGCATGGCCAATACCCAATCCGGATCTAGCAAGGCCTCTTCTACCCTGAAAGGCTCAATAGAAGAGACAAAGGAGTAATGCTCACAGAAATTAACTAATCGAGATCGAGTAGTTACTCCCTTGCTAATGTCACCCAAAATTTGGTCGACGGGATGATCCCTTTGAATCACCGCTCGAACTTGGGTTGGAGGTGCCGGTTGCGTTTCTTCCTCCATCACGTGATCATCTTGTGCTCCCCCTTGATCACACGCCTCCTTTTGATGAACCGTGTTCATCGTCTTGAGTTGGGGGTTGCACCGTTGTTGAGGAAGAAGGTTGATCTCGTTCATCTTGTTCCTGTGGCCGCACTTCTCCAATCGCCATGGTTCGTATGGCGGCCGTCGGAACATCTTCTTCATCTACATCATCACAATCAACAACTTGCTCTCTTGGAGAGCCATTAGTCTCATCAAATACAACGTCGCTAGAGACTTCAACCAAACCCGATGATTTGTTGAAGACCCTATATGCCTTTGTATTTGAATCATAACCTAACAAAAACCCTTCTACAGCTTTGGGAGCAAACTTAGAATTTCTACCCTTCTTTACTAGAATGTAGCATTTGCTCCCAAATACACGAAAGTACGATACATTGGGTTTGTTACCGGTTAGTAGCTCATACGAAGTCTTCTTGAGGAGGCGATGAAGATAGACCCTGTTGATGGCGTGGCAAGCCGTGTTCACAGCTTCCGACCAAAAGTACTCGGGGGTCTTGAACTCTCCAAGCATCGTCCTCGCCATATCGATCAGCGTCCTGTTCTTCCTCTCTACCACACCATTTTGCTGTGGTGTGTAGGGAGCGGAGAACTCGTGCTTGATCCCTTCCTCCTCAAGGAACTCCTCCACTTGAAGGTTCTTGAATTCGGACCCGTTGTCGCTCCTTATCTTCTTCACCTTGAGCTCAAACTCATTTTGAGCTCTCCTTAGGAAGCGCTTGAGGGTCCCTTGGGTTTCAGACTTATCCTGCAAAAAGAACACCCAAGTGAAGCGGGAAAAGTCATCAACAATAACTAGACCATACTTACTTCCTCCTATGCTCAGATAGGCGACGGGTCCGAAGAGGTCCATATGCAGCAGCTCCAGAGGTCTTGATGTGGTCATCACATTCTTGCTATGATGTGCTCCTCCCACTTGTTTACCTGCTTGACAAGCTGCACAAGGTCTATCTTTTTCGAAATAAACATTGGTTAGACCTATCACGTGTTCTCCCTTTAGAAGCTTGTGGAGGTTCTTCATCCCCACATGTGCTAAGCGGCGATGCCACAACCAGCCCATGCAAGTCTTAGCCACTAAGCATGCATCTAGACCGGCCTCTTCTTTTGCAAAGTCAACTAAGTAAAGTTTGCCGTCTAGTACACCCTTAAAAGCTAGTGAACCATCACACCTTCTAAAGACAGACACATCTACATTTGTAAAAAGACAATTATATCCCATATTGCATAGTTGACTAACAGATAGCAAATTGTAACCAAGAGACTCAACTAAAAACACATTGGAGATTGAGTGCTCATTAGAAATTGCAATTTTACCTAACCCTTTTACCTTGCCTTGATTCCCATCACCGAATATAATTGAATCTTGGGAATCCTTATTTTTGACGTAGGAGGTGAACATCTTCTTCTCCCCCATCATATGGTTTGTGCATCCGCTGTCGATAATCCAGCTTGAACCCCCAGATGCATAAACCTACAAGGCAAATTTAGGCTTGGGTCTTAGGTACCCAACTCATGTTGGGTCCTACAAGGTTAGTGCAAATATCCTTAGGGACCCAAATGCAAGTTTTGTCTCCCTTGCATTTTGCCCCTAACTTCCTAGCAACTATTTTCCTATCCTTTCTACAAATAGCAAAGGAAGCATTTAAAGCACAATAAATTGTAGAAGGTTCATTCACTACTTTCCTAGGAGCATGAATAATATTCTTTCTAGGCACATGATGAATAGCATTTCTCCTAGACATATTTCTACCATGCATATAGGAAGAACTAGAAGCAAACATGGCATGAGAATCATAAACATGTGAATCAAAATCATTATAAGCATTTCTAGCATGTCTCCTATCATTATACATAAAAGCATGGTTCTTTTTAGCGCTACTAGCCATAGGGGCCTTTCCTTTCTCCTTGGCGGGAATGGGAGCCTTATGGCTTGTTAAGTTCTTGGTCTCTCTCTTGAAGCCAAGACCATCCTTAATTGAGGGGTGTCTACCAATCGTGTAGGCATCCCTTGCAAATTTTATTTTATCAACTTCACTCTTGCTAGTCTTAAGTTGGGCATTAAGACTAGCCACTTCATCATTTAGTTTTGAAATTGAAACTAAGTGTTCACTACAAGCACTAATGTCAAAATCTTTACACCTAGTGCAAACATGTTCAACACAAGAGTTAGATTTATTTGCTACCTCTAGTTTAGCATTTAAATCATTAATTTCACCTTTTAGAGAAGAAATGGTTTCATTACAAGTAGAAAGTTCACAAGAAAGAATTCCATTTCTTTTAACTTCTAGAGCAAGTGAATTTTGTGCACTAACAAATTTATCATGCTCTTCATATAAAAGATCTTCTTGTTTTTCTAAGATTCTATCCTTTTCATTCAAGGCATCAATCAATTCATTAATCTTAGCTATCTTAGTTCTATCCAATCCCTTGAATAAACTAGAATAATCTATTTCATCCTCACTAGACTCATCATCACTAGAAGAATCATAAGTATTAGCATTACTAGTGATTACCTTCTTCTCCCTTGCCATGAGGCAAGTGTGATGCTCGTGGGGGAAGAGAGCCGATTTGTTGAAGGCAGTGGCGGCGAGTCCTTCGTCGTCGGAGTCGGACGAAGAGCAATCCGAGTCCCACTCCTTTCCAAGGTGTGCTTCGCCTTTGGCCTTCTTGTAAACTTTCTTGTTCTCTCTCTTCCCATTTTTCCCTTGCTCCTGGTCACTATCATTTTCGGGACAGTTAGCAATAAAATGACCAACCTTACCACATTTGAAGCATGAGCGCTTCCCCTTTGTCTTGGTCTTGCTTGGCTGCCCCTTGCGACCATTTAGCGCCGTTTTGAATCTCTTGATGATGAGAGCCATCTCTTCATCATTGAGCCCGGCTGCCTCAACTTGCGCCACCTTGCTAGGTAGCGACTCCTTGCTCCTTGTTGCCTTGAGAGCAATGGGTTGAGGCTCGTGGATTGGACCGTTCAACGCTTCGTCGACGTATCTTGCCTCCTTGATCATCATCCGCCCGCTTACGAATTTTCCAAGTACTTCCTCGGGCGTCATCATCGTGTACCTGGGATTCTCACGAATATTGTTCACGAGATGAGGATCAAGAACGGTAAAGGACCTTAGCATTAGGCGGACGACGTTGTGGTCCGTCCATCGCGTGCTTCCGTAGCTCCTTATTTTGTTGATAAGGGTCTTGAGCCGGTTGTACGTTTGAGTTGGCTCCTCTCCCCTTATCATGGCGAATCGTCCAAGCTCGCCCTCCACCAACTCCATCTTGGTGAGCATGGTGATGTCATTCCCCTCGTGTGATATCTTGAGGGTGTCCCATATTTGCTTGGCATTGTCCAAGCCGCTCACCTTGTTATACTCTTCCCTGCACAAAGACGCTAAGAGAACAGTAGTAGCTTGTGCATTTCTATGAATTTGTTCATTTATATGCATGGAGTTATCCGAGCTATCAAACTTCATTCCATTCTCTACAATCTCCCATATGCTTGGATGAAGAGAGAATAAGTGACTACGCATTTTGTGACTCCAAAATCCGTAGTCCTCCCCATCGAAGTGTGGAGGTTTGCCAAGAGGAATGGAAAGCAAATGTGAATTCGAACTATGTTGAATACGAGAATAATCAAATGAAAAGTTCGAATTGACCGTCTTTTTGTAGTCGTTGTCGTCGTCCTTTTGGGAAGAAGTAGATTCATCACTATCGTCGTAGTAGATGATCTCCTTGATGCGCCTTGTTTTCTTCTTCTTCCCATCCCTGCGCTTGTGGCCCGAGCCCGAGTCGGTAGGCTTGTCATCCCTCGGCTCGTTGAAGATAGACTCCTTCTCGTTGTTGTTGACCACCATCCCCTTTCCCTTAGGATCCATCTCTTCGGGCGATTAGTCCCCTCTTGAAGAGAACGGCTCCGATACCAATTGAGAGCACCTAGAGGGGGGGGGGGTGAATAGGTGATCCTGTGAAACTTTAAAACTTAAGCCACAAAAACTTGTTAAGTGTTAGTACAATAATCACCAAGTGGCTAGAGAGGAGTCTCAACAAAACACAATACCACAAGAGATCAAGCACAGAGATGACACAGTGGTTTATCCCGTGGTTCGGCCAAGACCAACGCTTGCCTACTCCACGTTGTGGCGTCCCAACGGACGAGGGTTGCAATCAACCCCTCTCAAGCGGTCCAAAGACCCACTTGAATACCACGGTGTTTTGCTTTCTTTTCTTTATCCCGTTTGCAAGGAATCTCCACAAATTGGAGTCTCTTGCCCTTACAAGTATATGATCACAAAGAAGCACAGAGTAAGGGAGGGAAGCAACACACACAAATCCACAGCGAAATGCTCACACAAACGGCCAAGAATCGAGCTCGAATGACTATCTCAAAGTTCTCACTAGAACGGAGCTCGAATCACTTAGAATCACAAACGAATGCGCAAAGAATGAGTGTGGATGATCAAGAATGCTCTAAGGTTGCTTGGATGCCTCCTCCATGCGCCTAGGGGTCCCTTTTATAGCCCCAAGGCAGCTAGGAGCCGTTGAGAGCAAATCTGGAAGGCTATCCTTGCCTTCTGTCGTCGGGTGCACCGGACAGTCCGGTGTATACCGGACACTGTCCGGTGCCCGATTTCTTTCCTTAAACAGCGCTGCCGACCGTTGCCGACCGTTGCAGATCTGGGAGCCGTTGGCGCACCGGACATGTCCGGTGCACACCGGACAGTCTGGTGCCCCCTTCTAGCCGTTGGCTCGGCCACGTGTCCCGCGCAGATTGCGCGGCCGACCGTTGGCCCGGTCGACCGTTGGCTCACCGGACAGTCCGGTGCACACCGGACAGTCCGGTGAATTTTAGCCGTACGTCGTCGGCGAATTTCCGAGAGCGGCTACTTCACGCCGAGTCAGCCTGGCGCACCGGACACTGTCCGGTGCACACCGGACAGTCCGGTGTACCAGACCGAGCTGAGTCTTGGCTGTACACAGCCAAGTCTTTTGCACCTTTCTTTTTTTCTTCTTCTTTCTGTTTCTAACACTTAGACAAGTATATTAGTACACAAAACCAATGTACTAAGGCTTAGAAACATACCTTTACTTCATGATTTGCACTTTGTTCATCCATGGACATAAATTCACATTTAAACACTTGTGTTGACACTCAATCACCAAAATACTTAGAAATGGCCCAAGGGCACATTTCCCTTTCAGGAGCTAAACCGGTTAGAGGACTGTCGCCTCCGGTTCCTCAACGACTGCAATGCAGTTGACAGAATTAAACATAACACATGATGTTAACTAAATCTAAAAAACATAACAGACAACAACTAAAATAAAAAGCTAACAAATTCTGTTGACAGAATTAAACAGACTGTTTGGTACATGCTGTTGACAGAGTTAGCACAAACAGAATTAGCATGTTGACAGAACTTATTGGCACAAACACATGCTAACAAATTGGCACAAACAGCTAACTATGAACCACTAGTAAGAAATAAACACATGATGTTAAACAGCTAACAAATTGGCACATGCTGTTGACAGAATTAAAGGCTATTTGGTACATGCTGTTGACAGAGTTAGCACAAACAGAATTAGCATGTTGACAGAACTTATTGGCACAAACACATGCTAACAAAATGGCACAAACAGCTAACAAATTGGCACATGCTAACAAATTGGCTAGTAAGAAATAAACAGTGCTGTTAGACAGCTAACAAATTGGCACAAGCTGTTGAGACGGACCTTTCAAAGCCGGAGCACCAGAGACGACTGACGAGTGACGAGCAGGGCGCAGAGGCGAGCAGTCCGAGACTCCGAGCACGACCGAGCACGACTCACGAGCAGGGCGAGCAGCCGAGCACGAGATCGGAGAGGCGGCGAGGCGCAGAGGCGGCGAGCAGTCCGAGCACGAGATCGACCGCAGCAAGGCGCAGACCGTAGAGGCGACTGGCGAGCAGGGCGAGCAGCCGAGCACGAGATCGGAGAGGCGGCGAGGCGCAGAGGCGGCGAGCAGTCCGAGCACGAGATCGACCGCAGCAAGGCGCAGACCGTAGAGGCGACTGGCGAGCAGGGCGAGCAGCCGAGCACGAGATCGGAGAGGCGGCGAGGCGCAGAGGCGGCGAGCAGTCCGAGCACGAGATCGACCGCAGCAGGGCGCAGACCGCAGAGGCGACTGGCGAGCAGGGCGAGGCCAGCGAGCACGAGATCGACCGCAGGGCGCAGAGGCGACTGGCGAGCAGGGCGAGGCCGGCGAGCACGACCGACGAGCGGGGAGGGGCAGAGGGTAGAGAGGGCAGAGAGAAAACGGCGGCGCCGCCGCCAGACCGAGAGCAGAGAGAGAGAGGGCTTCGGGGTTGGGGAGTGGGGACTTGGGGTCGGCGTGGCGATCGGGATCGGGATAGGGTTCGGCCGGTTAGGGTTACCCTTTAAGCCGAGCGGCAGAGCCCCAGCCCATCTAATTGAATTGGGCCTGCGAAACATTGCACTTGTGTTCAAATAAGCGGGCCGCCGTCGGGCCGACCCATTTATCGTGCCGGGCCGGGCCAAAGCACGCGGGCCGTCATATCTGCCCATACCCGGCCCGCTAAACGGGTCGTGCCGGCCCGGGCCCATAACCGATCGTGCCGGGCCGTGTTTGGACCGGGCTAAATTCGTGTCGTGCCACGGGCCAAATGGGCGGCCCTCACTGTTTGGACATCTATAATGCCCCCTCTCCCAAGTTTTCTCCGGCGGAGGCGCAGAGTGGACCCCTGTTACTACCATCGATCGTGACCAAGCGTGGCACTAGTCAACAGCACAACATTAATAAATACAGGCGATTATTTCCAACCGCAGCGTGTTCTTCGCCAGTCTACTATACTAGGGGTTGGGCTGGCTGGTGTGTCCTTGGCAAGGAAGCCACGGAAGACTTGGGCGTACGCCACAAGGAACCTCCGAACCTGGCCACCTCTCTGTCTCGATCGACTGAGATGTTTGGTTCTTATTATGCGTTTCATATTTAAATGTCAATTATAAGTATTAAATATATAATTACAAAAACTAAACGGTAAAATTAATTTATCAAGTCTAATTAATTCATAATTAGAAAATATTTACTGTAGCTTCACGTGGGTGAATCATACGAACTAATGAGACTTAACAGATTTGTCTTGCCGTTTAGTCTTTATCTGTGTAATTAGCTTTGCAGTTAGACTATATTTAATTCTTGTAATTGATGCTAACTAAACGTTAGTCATGAGAACCAAACACTCTCTCAGTCATGGCCTTTTGTAGATCGTGTAAAGTAGAGAACGTAGAATTATAGAAAGTGCTGTTTATAGAATGAAGTTTGAAATATAAGATATGATATGGAATGAGACATGAGACAGCCTCACCGCTGGCGCCGTCCAACGGAGATAAGGAAGCAAAGGTAGTAACATTATATAGCACAGCGACAAATATTCTAGAACGTAGAGCACGGGCATTATATTGTACACGTACAATATGGCAAGGAGCCAGAGCTATTTTTCGAAATTCGAACGTGTATCAAAACAACAAGGGCTAAAGGTAGCAGTAACATTCTGCACTGTCCCGTTGGCCCCCACGCGCACAGTACATGTCCGGCCTGGCGTCGTCCTCTCCTCTACAAGCGAAGCACACCGGGCCTACATGTCTAGGTGGGCCCCCACTACCGTCCTCCTCCTCCTCCTCTTCATCGAAGCAGCCTCCTCCACTCCAGCTCGGACACGGAGCTCCACTCCACATAATAATATCTGCTACTTGTTCCTCTTCCCATTGTGATTCCTTCCATTCGTGAACAGAATTCCCCTCTCATCCTTCTCTAGATCTCCCCCTGCCAACGAAGGTCAGTCAGTCATGAGCCTATTCGCGTAGGCGGCATTATTATTGCCTTTCCGGCCACCACTTTGCACTGCTGTGTTCCAGTCCAGCTGATATATACGATGCTTCTTCAGACAGACCACCACCACCAGTAATGCCGACCGCGAGGCGCACGCGCATCCCGGCGTTCGGGGAGTGGAACCACCACCACCACGGCAACGGCGGCGGCGCGTGGGCGCCGGCGGTCGTCATGACCCCGTCCTTCGACTTGGGCCACGCAATAACAACGCCGCACAAAGCGCCGCAGACGGTACGTACGCACGCGCGCGCGTTATCCAATCCAAAGCCCACAACGATGCGTCGGCTTGCTGCTTATCGACGAGACGAATGGGTAGTAATGCTCGTCGCGTCGCGTCGCGCGTGCGTGCAGGGGAGGCGGCGAGGCGGCGGCGGCGACGGTGTCGTCCACGCGGCCAAGCTGGATGGGGCTGCGGCTGCGGCGGAGCCTCACCAAGGCCACACGCAGACCACGAGGCGGAGCAAGGTGGCCGACTCCGGAGCCTACGCGCAGGCCGCGGCGGCGGCGAGGAGGTCCTGCTTCGCGCTGGCCAAGCCTGTCGACGACGACCTGTACGGAGTCCCTCCCGACATGCTCTACGGAAAGCCGCCGCCGCCGCCGGGAGCGAGGGTACGTACGCACTCACGCACATTACTAGCCATGATTTATTTGCGGTCCATTTTGCATCGGGAAAAAACGAAAAAAAAATGCTTGCTACCTTAAAAAACATACATTAGGACACGTACAACCCAATAATTAAGGAGTTTTTTTAAGGGCTCGCCTCTCTATAGACTTAACTGCAAAAAAAAATAAAAATTTAAGACAGTGCCTCTTCGCGAAGAATACGTCTTCTCGCGGATTTTTATACATATTATCTCTTAACTAAATTAAATATTGTAGTGGCTCAGTGTTGTATGATATGCATTTTCTTAACCGTATGTTGTACTTAGAAAACGGGGCTCTAGGTTAACGAACGAACCACGCAATTGCAAACATCCATTATTTAGAACACCATTTAGAGAACACCTAAAACCCACGTTAACCACATGGAGTGTTTTGTCACCGGTATGTGCAAGTCATATACGAGAGGTATATATAGTGGCTCCAAGCTACTAGAAAAAACGACGAATTCGTACAGTAAAGAGTGAAACGGTCTGTAGTCAAAGATGATACACGATTCTTTTACAAATGTACTCTTTAAACACTTCAAAAGACTCTAAAGTATTAAACATCAATGTGTATGCAGTGCTCTTCATTACTCGTACCGGGGCCTTAACGTTCACGTGATGATTTTAACGTCCACGACCGCATTGCAGAAGGGTGATGGCTGGCGGAGGATCCTGCGGCTGCTGGGGAGCTCGTGCTTGAGTTGAGCCCGTCGTAATGACCGCCGGACACAGAGCCGAGCGAGCATTATTGTCACGGACAACAAGGCTGGCTAATCAGGGCGCGGGCTTTTTGGCTTCCATCCTCCTGTACGTACGTACAAGATGTCTCAACTTTTGGCGCCTGTTGTGATCGATTGATGACGGGCCGGCAGGCAAGACGTGACTGACGTACCGGCCTTGCGTTGCGTGGGTCTGTGCGTGGGTGTGAGGTTGGTGTTGTGACTGTGTTGGCTCTGCTGACCGCCTGTCCTTTTGTGGCTGCTTCAAGCTAGCTAGTAGATTCTAGGATCTAGAGGTTCTTTATTTATGTGTGTGTGCGTTCTCGTTTGTCGCTCACCTCACCCGCCTGTAAAACCCCACCTAAAATGGTCGTGCTACCCGACAAATAGGCTTCACATCATACTGCTATTTAGTATCGGACAGTACTGACACAAGTATATATAATATAATAAGACCCTGTTTATGTACCATTCTAACTTAACTAAGTTTTAAAGATAAACAAACAAACAATATATGTTATTAGGTGGATTATATAATCTAGATATCTAGATTATGATAATTAATCCATAAGCTTAGGAGTGAAAAAAGACATACATACCGCAACCGCTTGCTGGCATTATTAGCTTGACAAAGTTGTCTAAACAACTATTAGAAACATTGCGCTTCAGCTTTATCTCCATATATAATCTTCATTGCTATTAACAGCCCAGTCATACCAGTCACTACCGGAATCCGATGCTTTGCCGAGTGTCGGCCTCTTTGTCGAGTGTCTTTTGTCGGACACTCGACAAAGCAGGATTTGCCGAGAGCCGCACTCGGTAAACTTCGGCTCTCGGCAACGAGCCTCTTTACCGAGTGCTAAGCACTCGGCACAGGACCCCACTCGGCAAAGACATGTCAAACACTCGGCAAAGGTGGTGCTCGGCAAAGGTCCGTCAGCGGCCGTTCTAAAGCTGACGGCCGTTAGTCTTTACCGAGAGCCGAGGATTGGCACTCGGCAAAGAGGCTTCATTGCCGAGTGCCAAATATTGGGCACTCGGCAAAGGACTCTTTGCCGAGTGTCTTCTCTAACACTCGGCAAAGTATATTTTTATTTTTTAGATTTTGTCTCCCAAACTTTTTGTGGTATGTTCCTACACTATGTAGACCTACATGCATCATTTGTGGACAATTATAACACAGTTTTCAATCGTTAGTAGATTTAGTTTGTTTATTTGAATTTATTCGGAAAATTCAGATTTGAACTGCAGGTCACTCAAAACTTGAAAAACCGTGTATGCAAAAATGATATTCATGTTACTTAGCATAAGTTACGACCGATTCCAGGAGCGGACCGGAAACTTCGAGCAACATGCTCACTAAACATGGTCGTGAACTTGCCATCCACATGTTCAAAAATTGTATAAAACACAAACAAAGCCAGAAAATCATGAAACTTGTCCACGTGTCATGATATCATATGTACAAGCTGTGATAAAAATTTGAAAAAGTTTCGAGAAACCTATGACGCGCTATGTGTAGAAACCTAAGAGATCCACATTGAAACTCTATGATTTCATGTGTAGTTCTCTTAGGTTTCTACACATAGTGTCTCACAACTTTCTCAAAACTTTTTCAAATTTTTATCACAGCCTCTACATATGATATCATGACACGTGGACAAGTTTCATGATTTTCTGACTTTGTTTGTGTTTTATACAATCTTTAAACACCTGGATGGCAAGTTCACAACCATGTTGAGTGAGCATGGTGCTCGAAGTTTCCGGTCCGCTCCTGAAATCGGTCGTAACTTGTGCTAAGTAGCATGAATATCATTTTTGCATGCACGGTTTTCTAAGTTTCGAGTGACCTGCAGTTCAAATCTGAATTTTCCGAAGAAATCCAAATAAACAAACTAAATCTACTAGCTATTGAAAACACAACTATAATTGTCCCAAAATGGTACATGTAGGTCTACATAGTGTAGAAACACACCACAAAAATTTTGTTGGGAAAATAAAAAAATACAAATGTACTTTGTCGAGTGTCAGCTGGGTGACACTAGGCAAAGAATAGTGAAAGAGTCTTTGCCGAGTGTCGCCCAGGGGACACTCGGCAAAGACGGCTTTGCCAAGTGCCAGCGATCTAGCACTCGGCAAAGCGTATTTTAAAATTAAAAAAAACTTTGCCGAGTGCCGGATCACGGGCACTCGGCAAAGCATGCGTACATACCAAACGGTCAGCGCTTTCTTCCTCTCTCTCACTCTCCTCACTCACACGCGCCGCCGCCGTGCCCTCACCGCCGCTGCGCCCTCGCCCACCGCGCCCCTGCCCACCGCTGCCGCGACCGCACCTAGGAGGACCTCGCCCGCGCCCTCGCCGCCGTGCCCGCAGCCGCGCCCGCCGTGCCCCTCACCCGCGCCCGCCGCGCTCGCCGTGACTGACGTGCCGGCCTTGCGTTGCGTGGGTCTGTGCGTAGGTGTGACGTTCGTGTTGTGACTGTGTTGGCTCTGCTGACCGCCTGTCCTTTGTGACTGCTTCAAGCTAGCCAGTAGATTCTAGGATTTAGAGGTTCTTTATTTATGTGTGTGTGTGTGTGTTCTCGTTTGTCGCTCACCTCACCCGCCTGTAAAACCCCACCTAAAATGGCCGTGCTATCCGACAAATAGGCTTCACATCGTACTACTATTTAGCATCGGACAGTACTGACACAAGTATATATAATATAATAAGACCCTGTTTATGTACCATTCTAACTTAAACAAGTTTAAAGAGAAACAAACAAACAATAGCTATTATTAGGTGGATTATGTAATGTAGATACCTAGATTATGATAATTAATGCATAAGTCTAGGAGTGAAAAAAAGACATACATACCGCAAATGCTCGGTGCCAACTTACTGCCGCTCATCATTCACCACCTCCATCTATATAGGCTTGCCTACAACACTTCAACCCTTCACCCTCTTTTCTGAATAGCATATAGTTGTTTGGACATGCATCAATCTTCTCATATTTTCAAAAATAAGGCCAGCCAACAACTTTTTTTTCATCACAAAATACAAATTCTTCGGCACCTTATGGTTCGGCGCGACAACCCTTGCCCATTATTAGTTTGGCGGATTCGTTGAAAACAACTATTAGAAACATTATGCTTCAACTTTATCTCCACATATAAGCTTCATTACTGTTAACAGCCCAGTCATATCAGTATGCTCATGCAGTTTCTCATCCGAGGCATCGAGAAGGTGATAGAATTCCCGCACTTTTCCGGCGGTGGCTCCCCTTGTCCTACCAAGTCAAAATCTACTTCCCCACTGAGGACGACATTCAACATCTCATGCATCGTATCATCATCCTGGTTTACCCTCTAGGCCACGTTGCACCGACTCGCCATGTGCACACCACAGTACTAGGTAGTTAGGCATAACCCATGGTAGCAAAGATCTCGCTCAAGTGTCTCCTTCATATGGCATTTCCCATTCTCACACTTGCTACATGGACACTTCATGACAGGTCCAACTGCCACCGTGAATAATGTGTGGTTCAAAAATTCTTCAGCGATCACTACCCATTCCATTGAGTGTGCCCCATCCTTTCTCAACCGCCTCGTACATCGCCATTTGATAGTCTTCCATTTCTAAGGCTAATAAATTAATGAACCATATGGAATATTATCAACGAGTGTAGCTTAGGTGACATGGATCCTACTTGGAAAGATGAGTCCTAAACCCACCCGAGAATAGATGATGTTGCATGCGATTCGTGACTTGCACTATAATCCAAACGAAATTTTGGATTATAGTGTAAAGTGGACAATTATAGTTGAATTTTTATAAAACTTAGTTGAATATTATATTTTTAAACAAATTATGTATGTCATGTATATTTCTATTTTGGACTCTAAATATATATGTTTTGTATATCAGGTATGTCTTTGTAATTATATTTTGGACTCTAAAAATCTCAATAATCTAATGTATTCACAATTAGTATTTTCAATATTAATTAAAAACTATCACTGTATATCACTAGTAATGTAAACTTAACATAATTATTTATTTATCATATAAAATTTTTTAAATGGTGTGCATCATTTTTGTAGTATAAAATAAGTAATAAAAATAAGTTTTAAATGGTTTCATCTAATACTTTTTTTCTTCACGAATACATATAGTATTAAATATTATCAGATATTTCATAGTTTTGTCGAATATGGATCTAAAACCGTATAGAGAAAAACCGAATGGGATATATCCATTTAACATTCATATTAAATCGAATACGAATACATATATCTATATTAGCATTTTATTCAAATATGAATACGGATAATTCGGATCTCCAGACATCCGAATCCATCCCTGTAAACTACTGATGCCCCACAAAGCAAACTACCAATGACATAAAAACTATAGGTTCAAGAGGAGAATCGACCTTCATTGGAGAGACACTGTGTGGGCGCATGACTAGGTTGGAGGTGGGACGGGCACATGCATGACATCATGGGCCTAATGGTCGCCAGTGCGGCGTCGCGGTGACAAGGGGCGCGACGCAGTGGCAAGGAGCAGGCAACGGTGGTGATCGGCTGAAATTGCGCACGCGCGCGAGAGAGAGGGCTAAACATAAACATGAGAAGGGTGTTTTTTGTTCGTTCATATTTTCATCGGGGCGTAAGCCGACTAAGATATCTCTTTTTTTGTCGATGAAATTATTCTATTTTTTTTTAATTCAGCGACGATAAGGTTATTTTCGTCAGTTGAAGACAAGACGATGAAAAAAGTTGATTTCATTGGTTTCTTATAAATCCGATGAAAACAACTTTTATTTGATCGATTTACACGGGCAGCGAAACAAACATTAGTTATCTAGCCGACGAAAAAAAGTTGGCTGTCAAGAAATTATCTCGTTACCGTAGTGCCAGAGATGTCCAAACCGGCCGCTCGACCCGGACACATTGAAGCACGACCCGTTTAAGTATGACACGGATAGACCCGAATAGTTATCCGTGTTGGGGCAGGCTGCTTGTTGGGCTCAACTCCGTGAACGAGCCCGACACATTTACAAATTGAGAGCACCTAGAGGGGGGGGGTGAATAGGTGATCCTGTGAAACTTGAAACTTAAGCCACAAAAACTTGTTAAGTGTTAGCACAATTATTGCCAAGTGGCTAAAGAGAAGTCTCAACAAAACACAATACCACAAAAGATCAAGCACAGAGGTGACACAGTGGTTTATCCCGTGGTTCGGCCAAGACCAACGCTTGCCTACTCCACGTTGTGGCGTCCCAACGGACGAGGGTTGCAATCAACCCCTCTCAAGCGGTCCAAAGACCCACTTGAATACCACGGTGTTTTGTTTTGCCTTTCACTATCCCGTTTGCAAGGAATCTCCACAAATTTGGAGTCTCTTGCCCTTACAAGTATATGATCACAACGAAGTACAGAGTAAGGGAGGGAAGCAACACACACAAATCCACAGCGAAACGCGCACACACACGGCCAAGAATCGAGCTCACAAGAGTATCACAAAGTTCTCACTAGAACGGAGCTCGAAACACTTAGAATGACAAACGAATGCGCAAAGACTGAGTGTGGATGATCAAGAATGCTCAAAGGTTGCTTGTGTATCTCCTCCATGCGCCTAGGGGTCCCTTTTATAGCCCCAAGGCAGCTAGGAGCCGTTGAGAGCAAATCCGGAAGGCCATCCTTGCCTTCTGTCGTCGGGGGCACCGGACAGTCCGGTGCACACCGGACACTGTCCGGTGCTCGATTTGTTTCCTTAAACAGCGAAGCCGACCGTTGCAGACCGTTGGCAGATCTGGAGCCGTTGGCGCACCGGACATGTCCGGTGCACACCGGACAGTCCGGTGACATCTTCCGACCGTTGGCTCCGCCACGTGTCCCGCGCAGATTGCGCGGCCGACCGTTGGCCCGGCCGACCGTTGGCTCACCGGACAGTCCGGTGCACACCGGACAGTCCGGTGAATTTTAGCCGTACGCCGTCGGCGAATTCCCGAGAGCGGCCACTTCGCGCCGAGTCAGCCTGGCGCACCGGACACTGTCCGGTGCACACCGGACAGTCCGGTGCTCCAGACCGAACTGAGTCACACAGCCAAGTCTTTGTCTCCTCTTTTCTTTTCTTCTACTTTCTGTTTCTAACACTTAGACAAGTATATTAGTACTCAAAACCAATGTACTAAAGCTTAGAAACATACCTTTATCCTTGATTTGTACTTTGTCCACCATTTTACAATTAGGCACCTGTGTTGGACACTAAATCACCAAAATACTTAGAAATGGCCCAAGGGCACATTTCCCTTTCAATCTCCCCCTTTTTGGTGATTTATGCCAACACAACATAAAGCAAGTAGAACAAGTACAAAAACACTTCAAATAATAACTCAAATTATTTTGATTCAATTTTGACATATATGGATCACTCTATGCCACCACTTGGTTTGTTTTTGCAAATCAAACTCAAATCTCTATCTCTAAGTCAAACACACATGTTGAAGCATAAAGAGAGTCATTCCAAAAAAAAGATTGATCAAAGATTTCAAAAACTCCCCTTTTTCCCATAATCAATATTTCTCCCCACAAGAAGCCAACTTTTGACACGAGAGACAACAAAAGAGTTTTAACAAACCAAAAACTCTATTCTACTATTTTCAAAATCAAAAACTCTATTCTACTATTTTCAAAATCTCTCAAGTGGTAGCTGATCCATTTATCGCTTTGGCCTTTATTTTCTCCCCCTTTGGCATCAAACACCAAAACGGGATCAATTTTGGCCCTTTAACCCCATTGCCTCACCAAAATCTTCAATTTAGAGCAAATGGCAATAAGAGTTCATGAGATGGACTTGGAATAAGTTACCCTCTCATCGGAGTGCAGTGGAAGTCTTGCATGATCCAAGTCCACCTTTTCCCTTTCAATTCTCCTTCGAGACTAAATCAAGCAAACTCAAGCATATGGTTAGTCTCAAAGGGTCAAGTTGTAACACATCTCCCCCTAAACATGTGCATCACTTTGCAACGGACTTGTGAGGTCCAGGGAGTGTTTGTACAACTTGAGCACCATAATAAGCAACAAAATGCAGAATGAACATGACCAAAGGCATAAACACATGTATGCTATAATTCAATCCAATTTCCGCGAATCTAAGACATTTAGCTCACTACGCAACCTGCAAAAGGTCTTCTCATCTAAAGGCTTGGTAAAGATATCGGCTAGCTGGTTCTCGGTGCTAACATAAAACACTTCGATATCTCCCTTTTGCTGGTGGTCTCTCAAAAAGTGATGCCGGATGTCAATGTGCTTTGTGCGGCTGTGCTCAACAGGATTTTCCGCTATTCGGATAGCACTCTCATTGTCACATAGGAGTGGGACTTTGCTCAGATTGTAGCCAAAGTCCCTGAGGGTTTGCCTCATCCAAAGTAGTTGCGCGCAACACTGTCCTGCGGCAACGTACTCGGCCTCAGCGGTGGATAGGGCAACGGATGTTTGTTTCTTAGAGTTCCATGACACCAGGGACCTTCCTAAGAATTGGCACGTCCCCGATGTACTCTTCCTATCGACCTTACATCCAGCATAGTCGGAATCTGAGTACCCAATCAAGTCAAAATTAGACCCCTTTGGATACCAGATCCCAAAGCAAGGCGTAGCGACTAAATATCTAAGAATTCGCTTCACAGCCACTAAGTGACACTCCTTAGGATCGGATTGAAATCTAGCACACATGCATACGCTAAGCATAATATCCGGTCTACTAGCACATAAGTAAAGCAAAGAACCTATCATGGACCGGTATGCTTTTTGATCAACGGACTTACCTCCTTTGTTGAGGTCGGTGTGTCCGTCGGTTCCCATCGGCGTCTTTGCGGGCTTGGCGTCCTTCATCCCAAACCGCTTTAGCAGATCTTGCGTGTACTTCGTTTGGGAGATGAAGGTGCCGTCCTTGAGTTGCTTCACTTGGAACCCAAGGAAGTAGTTCAACTCGCCCATCATTGACATCTCGAATTTCTGCGTCATCACCCTGCTAAACTCTTCACAAGACTTTTGATTAGTAGAACCAAATATTATGTCATCGACATAAATTTGGCACACAAACAAATCACCATCACAAGTCTTAGTGAAAAGAGTTGGATCGGCTTTCCCAACCTTGAAAGCATTAGCAATTAAGAAATCTCTAAGGCATTCATACCATGCTCTTGGGGCTTGTTTAAGTCCATAGAGCGCCTTAGAGAGCTTACACACGTGGTCGGGGTACCGTTCATCCTCAAAGCCAGGGGGTTGCTCCACGTACACCTCCTCCTTTATTGGCCCGTTGAGGAAAGCGCTCTTCACATCCATTTGGTACAACCTGAAAGAATGGTGAGCGGCATATGCTAGCAAGATACGAATGGACTCTAGCCTAGCCACAGGAGCAAAAGTCTCCTCAAAGTCCAAACCTGCGACTTGGGCATAACCTTTTGCCACAAGTCGAGCCTTGTTCCTTGTCACCACTCCGTGCTCGTCTTGTTTGTTGCGGAACACCCACTTGGTTCCCACAACATTTTGCTTGGGACGAGGCACCAGCGTCCAAACTTCATTGCGCTTGAAGTTGTTAAGTTCCTCCTGCATGGCCAACACCCAATCCGGATCTAGCAAGGCCTCCTCTACCCTGAAAGGCTCAATAGAGGAGACAAAAGAGTAATGTTCACAAAAATTAACTAGTCGAGACCGAGTAGTTACTCCCTTGCTAATGTCACCTAGAATTTGATCGACGGGATGATCCCTTTGAATCATCGCTCGAACTTGGGTTGGAGGTGCCGGTTGCGCTTCTTCCTCCATCACATGATCATCTTGCGCTCCCCCTTGATCACACGCCTCCTGTTGATGAACCTGTTCATCGTCTTGAGTTGGGGGATTCACCGTTGTTGAGGAAGAAGGTTGATCTCGTTCATCTTGTTCCTGTGGCCGAACGTCTCCAATCGCCATGGTTCGTATCGCGGCCGTTGGAACATCTTCTTCATCTACATCATCACAATCAACAACTTGCTCTCTTGGAGAGCCATTAGTTTCATCAAATACAACGTCGCTAGAGACTTCAACCAAACCCGATGATTTGTTGAAGACCCTATACGCCTTTGTATTTGAATCATAACCTAATAAAAACCCTTCTACAGCTTTGGGAGCAAACTTAGAATTTCTACCCTTCTTCACTAGAATGTAGCACTTGCTCCCAAATACACGAAAGTACGATACATTGGGTTTGTTACCGGTTAGTAGCTCATACGAAGTCTTCTTGAGGAGTCGATGAAGATAGACCCTGTTGATGGCGTGGCAAGCCGTGTTCACGGCTTCCGACCAAAAGCACTCGGGGGTCTTGAATTCTCCAAGCATCGTCCTCGCCATATCAATTAATGTCCTGTTCTTCCTCTCTACCACACCATTTTGTTGTGGTGTGTAGGGAGCGGAGAACTCGTGCTTGATCCCTTCCTCCTCAAGAAACTCCTCCACTTGAAGGTTCTTGAACTCGGACCCGTTGTCGCTCCTTATCTTCTTCACCTTGAGCTCAAACTCATTTTGAGCTCTCCTGAGGAAGCGCTTGAGGGTCCCTTGTGTTTCAGACTTATCCTGCAAAAAGAACACCCAAGTGAAGCGGGAAAAGTCATCAACAATAACCAGACCATACTTACTTCCTCCTATGCTTAGATAGGCGACAGGTCCGAAGAGGTCCATATGTAGCAGCTCCAGAGGTCTTGACGTGGTCATCACATTCTTGCTATGATGTGCTCCTCCCACTTGTTTACCTGCTTGACAAGCTGCACAAGGTCTATCTTTTTTGAAATAAACATTTGTTAGACCTATCACGTGTTCTCCCTTTAGAAGCTTGTGGAGGTTCTTCATCCCCACATGTGCTAAGCGGCGATGCCACAGCCAGCCCATGCAAGTCTTAGCCATTAAGCATGCATCTAGACCGGCCTCTTCTTTTGCAAAATCAACTAAGTAAAGCTTGCCGTCTAGTACACCCTTAAAAGCTAGTGAACCATCACATCTTCTAAAGACAGACACATCTACATTTGTAAATAAACAATTATATCCCATATTGCACAGTTGACTAACAGATAGTAAATTGTAACCAAGAGACTCAACTAAAAATACATTTGATATTGAGTGCTCATTAGAAATTGCAATTTTACCTAACCCTTTTACCTTGCCTTGATTCCCATCACCGAATATAATTGAATCTTGGGAATCCTTATTTTTGACGTAGGAGGTGAACATCTTTTTCTCCCCCGTCATATGGTTTGTGCATCCGCTGTCGATAATCCAGCTTGAACCCCCGGATGCATAAACCTGCAAGGCAAATTTAGGCTTGGGTCTTAGGTACCCAACTCATGTTGGGTCCTGCAAGGTTAGCACAAATATCCTTAGGGACCCAAATGCAAGTTTTATCTCCCTTGCATCTTACCCCTAACTTCCTAGCAATTACCTTCTTACCCTTTCTACAAATAGCAAAGGGAGCATTGCAAGCATAATAAATGGTAGAAGGTTTGTTCACAACTTTTCTAGGAACATGAGCAATATTTCTCCTAGGCATATGTACAACATTTCTCCTATACATATCTCTATCATGCTTATAGGAAGAACTAGAAGCAAACATGGCATGAGAATCATAAACATGTAAATCAAAATCATTATAAGCATTTCTAGCATGTCTCCTATCATGGTACAAGAAAGCATGGTTCTTTTTAGCACTACTAGCCATAGGGGCCTTCCCTTTCTCCTTGACGAAGATGGGAGCCTTATGGCTTGTTAAGTTCTTGGCCTCTCTCTTGAAACCAAGACCATCCTTAATCGAGGGGTGTCTACCAACCGTGTAGGCATCCCTTGCAAATTTTATTTTATCAACTTCACTCTTGCTAGTCTTAAGTTGGGCATTAAGATTAGCCACTTCATCATTTAGTTTTGAAATTGAAACTAAGTGTTCACTACAAGCGTTAACATCAAAATCCTTACACCTAGTGCAAATCATAACATATTCTACACAAGACTTAGATTTATTTGCTACTTCTAATTTAGCATTTAAATCATTGTTAACACTTTGTAAAGTAGCAATGGTTTCATGACAAGAAGATAATTCACTAGAAAGCACTTCATTTCTTTTAATTTCTAGAGCAAGAGAATTTTGTGCACTAACAAATTTATCATGCTCCTCATATAAAAGATCCTCTTGTTTTTCTAATAATCTATTCTTATCATTCAAAGCATCAATCAACTCATTAATTTTATCTATCTTAGATCTATCTAAGCCCTTGAACAAGCATGAATAATCTATGTCATCATCATCACTAGACTCATTATCACTAGAAGAGGCATAAGTGAAGTCTTGAGTACTCACCTTCTTCTCCCTTGCCATAAGGCATGTGAGACGCTCGTTGGGGAAGAGGGAAGACTTGTTGAAGGCGGTGGCAGCGAGTCCTTCATTGTCGGAGTCTGAGGAGGAGCAATCCGAATCCCACTCCTTTCCTAGATGTGCCTCGCCCTTTGCCTTCTTGTATGCCTTCTTCTCCCTCTTGTTCCCCTTTTCCTGGTCACTTTCATTATCGGGACAGTTAGCAATGAAATGACCAAGCTTACCGCATTTGAAGCATGAACGCTTCCCCTTTGTCTTGGTCTTGCTTGGCTGCCCCTTGCGACCATTTAGCACCGTCTTGAATCTCTTGATGATGAGAGCCATTTCTTCATCATTGAGTCCGGCCGCCTCAATCTGTGCCACCTTGCTAGGTAGCGCCTCCTTGCTTCGTGTTGCCTTGAGAGCAAGGGGTTGCGGCTCGTTGGTCGGACCATTCAAGGCGTCATCCACATACCTCGCCTCCTTGATCATCATTCGCCCGCTAACGAATTTCCCAAGAACTTCTTTGGGCGACATCTTGGTGTACCTGGGATTTTCACGTATATTGTTCACCAAATGAGGATCAAGAACGGTAAATGACCTTAGCATTAGGCGGACGACGTCGTGGTCCGTCCATCGTGTGCTTCCGTAGCTCCTTATCTTGTTGATAAGGGTCTTGAGCCGGTTGTATGTTTGCGTCGGCTCCTCGCCCCTTATCATTGCGAACCGTCCAAGCTCACCCTCCACCAACTCCATTTTGGTGAGCAAGGTGACGTCGTTCCCCTCATGAGAAATCTTGAGGGTGTCCCAGATTTGCTTGGCGTTATCCAAGCCGCTCACTTTATGGTATTCATCCCTGCACAAGGAAGCTAGAAGAACAGTAGTAGCTTGTGCATTCTTATGAATTTGTTCATTAATGAACATGGGACTATCCGAACTATCAAAGTGCATTCCACTCTCTACAATCTCCCATATACTAGGATGGAGAGAGAATAGGTGACTACGCATTTTGTGGCTCCAAAATCCGTAGTCCTCTCCATCAAAGTGTGGGGGCTTGCCGAGTGGAATGGAGAGCAAATGTGAATGTGAACTTTGCGGAATACGAGAGTAATCAAAAGAAAAGTTCGAATTAACCGGTTTCCTTCTCTCGTAGTCGTTGTGGTCCTCGTCCTTTTGGGAAGAAGTAGATTCATCGCTGTCGTCGTAGTAGACGATCTCCTTGATGCGCCTTGTCTTCTTCTTCTTCCCTTCCTTCCGTCTATGGCCCGAGCCGGAGTCGGTAGGCTTGTCGTCCTTCGGCTCGTTGACGAAGGTCTCCTTTTCTTTGTCGTTGATCGCTATACCCTTCCCCTTAGGATCCATCTCTTCGGGCGGTTAGTCCCTTTGTGAAGAGAACGGCTCTGATACCAATTGAGAGCACCTAGAGGGGGGGGGTGAATAGGTGATCCTGTGAAACTTGAAACTTAAGCCACAAAAACTTGTTAAGTGTTAGCACAATTATTGCCAAGTGGCTAAAGAGAAGTCTCAACAAAACACAATACCACAAAAGATCAAGCACAGAGGTGACACAGTGGTTTATCCCGTGGTTCGGCCAAGACCAACGCTTGCCTACTCCACGTTGTGGCGTCCCAACGGACGAGGGTTGCAATCAACCCCTCTCAAGCGGTCCAAAGACCCACTTGAATACCACGGTGTTTTGTTTTGCATTTCACTATCCCGTTTGCAAGGAATCTCCACAAATTTGGAGTCTCTTGCCCTTACAAGTATATGATCACAACGAAGTACAGAGTAAGGGAGGGAAGCAACACACACAAATCCACAGCGAAACGCGCACACACACGGCCAAGAATCGAGCTCACAAGAGTATCACAAAGTTCTCACTAGAACGGAGCTCGAAACACTTAGAATGACAAACGAATGCGCAAAGACTGAGTGTGGATGATCAAGAATGCTCAAAGGTTGCTTGTGTATCTCCTCCATGCGCCTAGGGGTCCCTTTTATAGCCCCAAGGCAGCTAGGAGCCGTTGAGAGCAAATCCGGAAGGCCATCCTTGCCTTCTGTCGTCGGGGGCACCGGACAGTCCGGTGCACACCGGACACTGTCCGGTGCCCGATTTGTTTCCTTAAACAGCGAAGCCGACCGTTGCAGACCGTTGGCAGATCTGGAGCCGTTGGCGCACCGGACATGTCCGGTGCACACCGGACAGTCCGGTGACATCTTCCGACCATTGGCTCCGCCACGTGTCCCGCGCAGATTGCGCGGCCGACCGTTGGCCCGGCCGACCGTTGGCTCACCGGACAGTCCGGTGCACACCGGACAGTCCGGTGAATTTTAGCCGTACGCCGTCGGCGAATTCCCGAGAGCGGCCACTTCGCGCCGAGTCAGCCTGGCGCACCGGACACTGTCCGGTGCACACCGGACAGTCCGGTGCTCCAGACCGAACTGAGTCACACAGCCAAGTCTTTGTCTCCTCTTTTCTTTTCTTCTACTTTCTGTTTCTAACACTTAGACAAGTATATTAGTACTCAAAACCAATGTACTAAAGCTTAGAAACATACCTTTATCCTTGATTTGTACTTTGTCCACCATTTTACAATTAGGCACCTGTGTTGGACACTAAATCACCAAAATACTTAGAAATGGCCCAAGGGCACATTTCCCTTTCACAAATCACCAAGCTTAAAATTAGGTCACACCATAAAAGTTGGACACATTTGCAGACCACAACGGAAGGATATAACTAAATACAATAACATATATTACAAACAATACACATATCACAGATAAATGATCGACCTTAAATAAATGAATGAGCTATTTATATAATGGTTGCCTTATTAAACGGGCTAAGTTCTAGCCCGTTTAGGAACGGGCTATGCTTAGGCTAGCCCCACGGGCCGAAAACTCTGAATAAGCTAGGCTAGGCCTAAACAGAGGACTTCTTGTCAGGCTCGTGGGCTGTGTGGTCTTGATGGCCATCTGTACTGTATGTAGTGCACTTTGTAACTAATTTTATCCGAGTACATTCTATCTACAGAATACAAGGCCCATAGGCCGAAGCCGACTGTTGGCACGCAGGCCGGTTGAACCCAGAACCGAAAGCCCATCATGCGCAAGACAGCACCAGGGCGTTGTGTTGTCGGACAGACACAGACTACAGCTCTTGTCTTCCTTGCAAAAACACCTGATGATATATATGCAAAACCCTGGATGGTGTTGCGTGCACCTTAATCGCACTCTCCATGTGCCAAGTGTGATGGTGAATTGGTGGGGTATGCACATGCGAGGCATCGTGCTGATTCTCATATCTCATTTCAAACTCCACTATGTAAATAGTGTAGTCTATAGTGTAAAAAACATCAGCATAGCCTCGACGCTAGCTTTCTCCGTCTTGTCGTCATGAATACCTAACGGCTAGCACGAGTGACAGAAACCCAACAAGCAAGCTAGCAAATAATGCGAATAATTGCAGCCGTGTGACAGGAGGTACGCGCGCACTCACTCTGTCACTCACTCACTCATGCATGTACATGTAGCTAGCTAGCCCCTGACCCAACCAGGATCAAGAAACGTGCAT
Organism: Zea luxurians; assembly: GCA_029449295.1. Taxonomy (NCBI): domain Eukaryota; kingdom Viridiplantae; phylum Streptophyta; class Magnoliopsida; order Poales; family Poaceae; genus Zea; species Zea luxurians. Next base: position 47,145,117 of record JAOPSE010000021.1, read on the forward strand.
CCCAACAGAGAGAGAGAGTCTGAAACACGGAGGACACCAACAGATGGCTGCCCGGTTGCAGCAGCAGCAGCAACGGACGACCGAGACAGCCGATCGATCGGTGAACAATACGGCGGCCCAACTCGCGCGCTGGTCGATCGTGCGTTCAGATAGCACGTACGACGATCATCGCGCGAAAAGAGACGTGTGTGCCTGCCACCTGAACGATATATGCGCCACAGACACTGCAGCTGCTTATCAGGTAGTGGCGTAGTGCTTGCTCTCCCACTCGATCTCCTCCCGGCCCCGGAGTGTCTGCCATGAAAGCAAAATGCACCGCGCGCGACGGCGGATCGGATCGACGGGCCCGCCCCGCCCCTGCGGCGGCCCTTCGACTTGCTCCACTTCCACTCACACCATGTGCATCATTCATGATGCGCGTAAGGAAAAGGAGTCAATCAATAAGGTCCACTTCAGCCATTAACGAAATACAGCGGTTACAAACCTTAAGCTATTCAAGTCGTTGTGCTCGAGCCATTCATCGTTTTTTTTTCTTCTTCTAAGATTTTAAGGAAGAAACATTCGACAGCTCAAGGGCTTACTTCAGAAATTTAACGCTTAACGGATTTTACGATCGAGGGACACACATTCAGCAATTCAACGTTCTCGACGAAGTACACGGCAGGAAATCGCTCGGCGTTCAGATCAGGACCAAATTGCTCGGCACGAGGAAGAGATCGAGGCGAACAACTTTGGCTAGAGCGTATAGCAGTGATTAGCGCACTTGATACAAAAATCTAGAAAAGCTATATCATCCTTTCTATAGGGAAAGAGCTGTGGGATGCACTTGTTAGAAAGTTTGGAGTAACTGACGCTGGTAGCGAGCTGTATCTTATGGAGCAGCTGTATGACTACAAGATGGTTGAGAACCAATCTGTAGTGGAACAGGCTCACAGGGCCGGGCAGAGGCATGTGCGAGCCGCGCGCTCGCACAGGGCCTCCAAAAATTAAGGGCCCCAAAACTTAGCAGATGTATATATTTTAGTTTTATGATCTTCTATACATGTTAATATGTAGCACATATTTTTCTCTCTACCATACCGCTGCGCTGAAGCGAAACTATCGAGCGCTGCACTAAAGAATAAATCTTCGTAGAATCTTAACATATCTGTCCGCGTGAACGAAGTTCTCTAAATTAAAGCTACTAAATTCATATTTGTGTTCTACTATGATAAAGACGTATTATTTAGCCACAATAAGGGGGTGTTTGGTTAGAGGGACTAAAGATTAGTCTCTAGTTTTTAGTCCCATTTAGTCCTTTTTTTGCCAAACACTAGAACTAAAATATGGACTAAAATGATTTAGTCTTTAGTCCTTCACATATGTGCTAAAATGGACTAAACCATATTAATTCCACATTTACCACTCATTTAGTTCAATTGTACTAGTAGCAGGAGAATGTTAAATGTCATTTTAGTCTTCTTATGAGTCATTTAGTATATTCTTACTATTTTTAGCCCCTAAACCAAACATGTTGGGGACTAGACTTTAGTCCATTAACTAAACTTTAGTCCCTAGACTAAAGAAACCAAATATGACCTAACACTCGAGAGTGAAGCTTTGGAGAAAATCAAATATAAGCATATTGTACAAGATTTTCTTTAAAACCCGTCAAAAGAATGATGTTATTCAAATAAAATAGAAATGTTTCTTTAGATATTATATTGCAATATATATTACTGTAACTTGTAGATTGTTATTACTGATTTTTAATAAAAATACATTACACTGCTTTAAATTTGGCACAGGGCCTCAAATTTCTCTGGCCCGGCCCTGCAGGCTCATGAGTTTCAGGCACTAGTTAAGAAACCTGAGCTTTTTCCTTGTCCTTTGCCTGACAAGTTTGTGGCTGACGGTATAATCGCCAAGTTGCCACCTTCTTGGAAGGACTTTGCTACCTCTCTCAAACATAAGAGACAAGAGTTCAATGTTGAAGAGCTCATTGATACTCTTGATGTTGAGGAAAGGGTTAGAATAAAGAACAATGGAAAAGGTGTTGAGACCTCTACTGCTAATGTGGTGCAAAAGAGAAACTTCCACAAGTTTAACAAGAAGAAAAACCAGAACAAACAAGAGAACATAAATAAACCTGTTCAAACAGCACAGTTTAAAAAGAAGAAGAAGAACAACAACAACAAGGGAAAGGGAGGATGTTTTGTTTGTGGCAGTGATCAACATTGGGCTAGAGAGTGCCCTGATCGCAAGATCACACAGGACAGAAAATCAGCTAATGTTGTAACTACTGAAACTGGAGATGGAACATTTGGGTATGGTAATTCTTTACCATTTGTTCTTTCAGTTTGTAATTCACCTGAGTGGTGGATGGATAGTGGTGCAAACATTCATATGTGTGTTGATGCCTTTATGTTCACTTCCTACCAGGTCAGGAGGTCTGGCGCCTTGTTAATGGGAAATAGGTCGCGTGCTCATGTTCTTGGTGTTGGTACGGTCATTCTAAAATTTACTTCGGGAAAGATGTTGCCATTGAAGAGCGTGCAACATGTGCCCTCTGTCAAGAAGAATCTCGTTAGTGCTTCTATGCTATGTCGAGATGGGTACAAAGTTGTTCTTGAGTCAAATAAATGTGTTGTGTCGAAACATGGTACTTTTGTTGGTAAAGGATATGACTGTGGAGGCTTGTTCCGCTTATCACTGCATGATGTGTGTAATAAAATGGTGAATTCTGTTAATATTTCTGATGAGTCAGATTTATGGCATTCACATTTTTGTCATGCAAACTTTGGCTGTCTTATGCGATTAGCAAATCTAAATCTAATTCCTAAATTTAACTTGGTCAAAAAGTCTAAGTGCCATGTGTGTGTTGAATCAAAACAACCCCGCAAGCCTCACAAGGCTGCTGAGGCGAGGAATTTGGCATCTCTAGAACTTGTTCATTCTGATCTGTGCGAGATGAATGGAATTTTGACAAAAGGTGGTAAAAGATACTTTCTCACTTTTATAGATGACTCCACCAGATTTTGCTATGTGTATCTCTTAAAAACAAAAGATAAAGCGTTTAATTATTTTAAGACCTATAAAGCTGAAGTTGATAACCAACTTGAGAGGAAAATAAAACGGTTAAGGTCCGATCGAGGTGGAGAATATTTCTCTAACGTTTTCGATGAGTTCTGCGTGGAAAATGGTATTATTCATGAGAGGACACCGCCATTCTCACCACAATCCAATGGGATTGCTGAAAGGAAAAACCGCATTCTAACAGATTTGGTGAATGCCATGTTGAGTACAACAGGATTATCCAAGGCATGGTGAGGTGAGGCGATTTTGACAGTGTGTCATGTCTTGAACAGAGTTCCAACAAAGAACAAAGAGATCACACCATTTGAGGAATGGGAAAAGAGAAGATTAAATCTCTCATATTTGCGCACTTGAGGTTGCTTGGCTAAAGTGAATGTGCCAATCAACAAAAAGCATAAACTTGGGCCTAAAACTGTTGATTGTATATTCCTTGGGTACTCTTTTCACAACACTGGGTATAGGTTTTTAATTATAAAATCTGATGTGCCTGATATGTATGTTGGTACTATCATGGAATCAAGAGAAGCAACATTTTTTGAGAATGAGTTTCCCATGAAGAATACACCTAGTAATACAAGTCATGACACTATAATTTCCCATAAGCACGAACTGTCTATTCCTATAGATCATGCTGAGGATCCTCACAGGCACATCCCTGAGGAGGATGACACTATAGTCACTCGAAAGAGCAAGAGACAGAGGGTTGCAAAATCCTTTGGTAATGACTTTATAGTGTACCTTGTGGAAGACACACCAACTACCATTAGTGAGGCATATTCCTTGTCACACCCGGGCTTTAAGGAACAAGTCGGGTGCATCTCATACATGCGCCAAGAAGACAACATATATAATAACAGAGTGTATAGAGATAAATGTCACAATAACATCAGAGTATTTAATACATAGCGGAAGTTTTATTACAAAATAAAAGATAAATATAAAATGAACTAAGGAACATCCTTGGCGCCAATGTCAACTGGGAAACGCCACCTAGATCAGATCAAACTCATCACCTTATGGCTCCTCCTGAACCACCTGTTCTTCTTCTGTGGGGGTGTGAGACAGCAAGGGTGAGCTCACACATGATCATAGCTCAACAAGTTATGGGGAAACCAGTGGGCACGAACTCACCAAAGGTGGGAGTCCATGTGATGTGTAAGGCTAATCAACAACAGGGGTTAAAGCTGAGCATTGCTTTTAATTAGTTGGTTAAAATTTTATTACCAGTTATTAGATGTAAGTAAATACCAAACCTTAATAAAAGTAATAGAACAAATAAATAATCTCATGCAAATGCAAATGACAAATTGAATTTAAGTTACATATTTAATCATGCGAGAGTTCTGAGCTGCTCATGACCGTGAGCTCGACTAGTATACCAGTTTTACACTCTGCAGAGGTTGTACCCTTTACCCACAAGTCATGTTACCCATCTGCCAATGGATTGCGACTCCCATACACCTCTACTAGGAAGCGAGGCAGGGCAACACTACGGGGCCTTTACAAAGTTCCATTAGCTTCCGAAAACCGGCTACAGTTTATGGGAGGAGCACTTGCAAGAATCCCCCGTTTGACCGCCATCACAGCAAAAATCAACCCGAGAACCTCCTTGCATGCAACTCCCCTACTGCCCTTGCCCCTTTCTGTAAGATAGTCTTCCACTAGCTTTCCTAATTAGTTAGCCAAGGGTTCCCATTCCTCCATTGTGGTGGCACGTGTTTCTCAAGTTAAGCTCCATGTTCCAATTAACATTAATGATCTTGACATGAACATAAATAGAATAACAAAAGAATTAGAACATGGATATAATGAACAATTATCCCAAAACCAAGTAAAGCAATAGCAAAACTACCCAAGTGATTCAGGGATAACAAGGTAAAAGGAATAAACAGACTACGGTGACCTATTGGCTCCCATCAAAATTAACCTATGCATGAATAAATAACATTAAAGAACATTATTGGGTATAAAAGTGGTCAAGGGCATAACTTGCCTTCAATGAACTCCTGCTCAGCTACTTCTACCTGCTGATCACCAGGATCCTCAGTCACGGGCTCTTCTACTTGCCACAATACAAACAAGCACAGTATATAAAGAAAATTAACATCACACCAAATATGTAAACAAAATACATAATAATAATCTAATATTAAAATAAAATTCTAGGAACAGGATGTGGGGGACAAATATCCCCCGGGTCCATTAGAAGGATAAAAGACCTCACGAAAAGCCCAAGGGCCTGATAGATCGTAAGGTCACTCCTTCATGGGCCTGGGGAGGAGCAATCAGTAAAGCAGATCGATGTGAGGCCGGGTCGGTGCAAACCCGGATGACTCCGCGACGTCGGGCAAGTGACCACAACAGGAGATCCGACTTTCCCGCGCTGGAGCCCCGCACAACGGAACCGGGCGAGGATAAGTCGGCCGAATCATAGGAAGATAAGCTCAAACAGTTCACTATCTTTTAGGTGCACACTGTTATCATATCAGCTTGTATTGCCTCATGGTCAAATATATAAGGCCTAGGGGGCACCCCTTCAAGACGATGAATCCCAACTCTACTACTACTTAGCCATCCACCTCAACTCTCTACCTTGTAACCCATTACACAAAGCATATTCGCCAGGACGTAGGGTGTTACGCATCTCAAAGCGGCCCGAACCTGTAAACACTGTCCATTATCTCTCGTGCATCCGGCACGAACCATTCAGCTACAGTCGGCGACACCGTCCTACTCCTAAAACACCTCGAGGGGCAACCCCAGGTGTGCGGTCGGACCCAAAACACCGACAACTGGCGCGCCAGGTAGGGGGTGTGTCGACGATCTAAGCTAGCTCAATGGCCGTCACCTTCCACAGCAAGATCACCTTCCGTCCCGGATCCATGTTCTGCTTTGGAACGATCTCGTCCATAGCAGACGAAGAGGGAACTCTACACCGCATTGCAGATCCGCCAAGAAAGAAGTCTCCTCCAACAAACTCCGAAGATACCGGAGAAGCGCAACCTCCAGCTCTTCGAAAGAAGATCGCCACGACAGCCGCGCCATTCTACCCCGACGTTCTTTTCATCGGGAGAGTGGAGTCGCCTCCCGTCTCCGACGACGAGCCGACCGCGCCTGGGGAAGAACCACCTCAGCGGGAGTCCCGTCGACGAAGAAATCGGCGCCGAAACATCCGGCGACATCACAAGGCCGGAGAACGGGATCCAGAGCAACCTGTCTCGCGAGACGAAGTCTCGGAGATGGGAGAAACTCCGGAGGAACGCGTCTTCAGAGAACGAAGGAACTCCCGACGGCGTGATTGTCGACGAGCTCAGGAACAAGCCGAGCAAGACGTAAGGCAGCGCCGGGAAAATCCACTCTTCGGTCGCAACCTGAACCCCGACTTCGCCCGAGCCATGAATACGCCGAGTGAAGTTGGAGGGGTACTAGCTCGGATAGCTGATGGACTCCCTCGGACTCCCGATGCCGAGGGCTATCGACGCCTGTTCACCCAAGCAGCCAACCATCTTCTACCTCTCGCTCACCCGTCGAACGATTTGCGACACGCCATCAACAGTCGCCGGGACGCGCGAAGCTCCATCAACGCTTCGCGTGAACGACGACATGAGAACGAGATCCGCCGCCGGGAGGAGTACGACAGGGATCATGGCATCTCAACTCGGAGTCAAGCCACCAGGACCGAGTCAACGACGGCCTCGACTGGCGGTACTACCCGGGGACGGTCGAGGAACCTCAACAACTACTCCCCTCCCCGGGACAAACATCATCTCCGACGACAGGAGGACACATGTGGAGTGTCTGCCCTTACTCCGCGCCTTAGGGCCATTCAGTGGCCCCCTAACTTCAAGGTATCCAATGTCGACAAGTATGAACCTAAGCAGGACCCAGGAGGCTGGCTGGCCGTCTACACCACCGCCGCTCGAGCCGTCAGAGCATCCGAAGACGTGATGACTGCGTACTTACCCATTGTCCTCGGGCAAGACGCACTGCAATGGCTGCGACATCTACCTCGACACTGCATCGATGACTGGAGCGACTTCAGTCGACGCTTCACCACCAATTTTCAGTCCCTCTCCGACAAACCGGTGCAACCATGGGACCTAAAATCCATCAAGCGCCGGGGGGACGAAACTCTCCGGTCGTACCTCAAAAGGTTCCAGACCATGAGAAATCGTATCCTCGAGGTCACGGAGGCGGCTGTGATCGAGGACTTCTACAGAGGATCCAATGACTCGGCCTTCGTCTGAGCCATATTGCAGAAAGCGCCGACTACCTCTGAGAAGCTGTTTCGGGAAGCCGGCCTCTATATCACCGCCGACGAGCGAGCTCAAGACCTCATCGGAGGAGCGAAGCCCACACCGACAACACCACGACGCGACGCAAACCAGCAACCCGACAAACGCTGGGAGAAGAGACCGCGTGAAGAGGTGCATGCCGCCGGACCACCTGCCTCTCGCGCTCGGGGAGGACCCCGCGGAGGCGAGCGTACGCTGGACGACATCCTCGATGCCCAGTGCCCGTACCACAAGGACATGCGCCACACTCTTCGGAACTGCAGGGACTTCAAACACTCTGTCGGGCACGGCCGACCCTTCCAACCTCCACCTCCTCCTCCACCGCGGGGAGGACCAGAAGAACCACGACAACCCCAGCAGCAGGAGGAGGGAGGAGGAGGAGCCTTCCCGCGCGTTGACAGGGAGGTCAACGTCATCTTCGGCAGACACGGATCGCAGGAGAACAGAAGACAACAAAAGCTCAACGATCGCCAAATACTGGTGGTAGCCACCGGTCCTCCCGCTCCGTACCGATGGTCGGAGCACCCGATCACCTTCACTCGGGCGGACCAATGGCTCAACTTCGATCACCCAGGCAAATACCCACTCCTCGTCGATCCGGTGATCCGAGAGAGCAGGGTGAAGAAGGTGTTAGTGGACGGGGGGAGCAGCATCAACGTCACCTTCCCCCGGACACTCCGAGGCTTGGGAGTTCACCTCAAAGAACTCCACGAGTCAGACACTCCTTTCTTCGGCATCGTGCCGACTGAAGGGGAATACCCGCTGGGCCACTTCTACATGCCCATCACCTTCGGAACTCCGGAGAACTACAGAACCGAGTTCCTGAGGTTCGAAGTGGCGAACTTCGACTGCGGGTACAACGCCATCATCGGGAGGCCGGGATTGGCAAAATTCATGGCCATTCCGCATTACACGTACATGATATTGAAGATGCCAGGACCGCAAGGAATCATAACTGTGCGTGCTGACCTCCAAGGCGCCGCAGAATGTTTCCGAGTGGCCATCTAGGAGGCTCTCACCACCAAACCGTCGGCGACTTCTTCGATCCAAGCAGACTCTAAGCCTGAGGAAGACCTTACCACACCAGCGAATGAAGCTCAAGCTGCGACCTCTATGCGGCCGACTGAAGAAACCAAAAGAATCAACCTTGGATTCGCTGATGAACGCAAGACTGCCATCATCAGCTCCAGCCTGGACGATAAATAGGAAGGCGCGCTCGTCCGGTTCCTGCAAGATAACCGAGACGTATTCGCATGGCAACATGCGGATATGCCGGGAGTCCCAAGAGAACTGGCCGAGCACAAACTGAAGGTCTATCCCCAGGCAAGGCCGATCCGGCAAAAACTACGTCGTTTCACGCCCGACAAGAGAGAGGCCATTTGCGCTGAGCTGGCCCGCTTGGTCGCGGCTGGGTTTATTAGATAGGTGTTACATCCCGAGTGGTTAGCCAACCCTGTTCTTGTACTCAAAAAGAATAAGGTGGATTGGCGCATGTGCGTCGACTATACGGATCTCAACAAACATTGTCCAAAGGATCCCTTCGGTCTCCCTAGGATAGATCAGGTGGTAGACTCCACCGCTGGATGTTCTGTGCTGTCTTTCCTGGACTGCTATTCCGGGTACCATCAGATTAGTTTGGCAAAGGAAGACGAGGAAAAGACAGCGTTCATCACTCCCTTCGGTGCTTTCTGCTATACCTCCATGCCGTTTGGCCTCAAAAACGTTGGAGCGACTTATCAGAGAGCCATTCAAACATGCTTAGCCGATCACTGGGGCAAGCATGTGGAAGCCTACGTAGATGACGTGGTAATCAAAATGGAGAACCCAGAGAACTTCATCGAAGACTTACAACTGGTTTTCAACAGTCTACGGCGGTATCGATGGAAGCTTAATCCCGAAAAATGTGTCTTTGGGGTACCAGCCGGAAAGCTACTCGGATTTATTGTCAGCCACCGGGGAATTGAAGCTAATCCAGATAAGATTGAAGCTATCATGAAAATGGAAGCACCACGATCACAAAAGAAGGTTCAGCGACTTACTGGATGTATGGCAGCTCTGAGCCGATTTATATCCAGACTGGGAGAAAAAGGTTTACCATTTTATAAACTACTCAAGAAAGTAGATATGTTTCAATGGACTTCAGAAGCGCAGGAAGCTCTAGATACACTAAAAAAATTCTTGACAACGCCACCAGTACTGAAGCCGCCACGGCGAGCCATGTCAACTCAACCAGCTGAAGGTTTGCTGCTGTATATCTCTTGCACGACTCACGTGGTAAGCACCGCGTTGGTAGTCGAGCGAGCAGAAGGACATACCTACCCAGTGCAACATCCTGTTTATTTCATCAGTGAAGTTCTGGGTCCCTCGAAGAAAAAGTATCATCAAGTCCAGAAGCTGTTATACGCAGTAGTTCTAACTGCCCGCAAGCTACGTCACTACTTTGACGACCACAAAGTCATAGTAGTCACCGGTTTTCCGATAGGGGATATTCTTCACAACAAGGAAGCCATTGGCCGAATAGCCAAGTGGGCCTGTGAACTAGGATCTCATGACATCGAATTTCGACCTCGCACTGCCGTCAAAACTCAAGCGTTGGTTGACTTCGTGTCAGAATGGACTGAACAACAAGTACCAGATAACCCAGAGACTACAGAAGTATGGTGAATGTATTTTGATGGCTCGCTGAAGCTGCAGGGAGCAGGTGCAGGAATTCTCTTCACCGCACCTGGAGGCGAGCACCTCAAATATGCCCTCCAGTTGCTATTTCCAGCCTCTAAGAACGCAACCGAATATGAAGCTCTGATCCATGGATTGAACATCACTATATTATTAGGCATCAAGAGACTGATGGTATACAGAGATTCTCTGGTAGTCATAAGCCAGATAAACAAAGAGTGGGATTGTTCGAGTGATTCAATGGGAAAATACTGCACTGCCGTCCGAAAACTAGAAGATAAATTCGAAGGCCTGGAATTTCATCATGTAGAAAGGGATCGAAACACGGCAGCCGACGTATTGTCCAAGCTAGGATCCGGTCGAACTCAGGTCCCACCCGGAGTCTTTGTGCAAGAAATACTATAGCCGAGCATCTCAATGGATCAAGCAGAAGAATGTAATATCGTGGATCAACCAGAGTCAGACTCTGATGACTGGAGAAGGCCGATCATCAGATATATAAAGAATGAAGAGGAACCAGATGACAAAAATGCAGCCGAGCGCATCGCCAGACAGTCAGCCCACTACACACTCATTGGGGAGACATTATACAGACGGGGCGCGTCAGGCGTCCTCATGAAATGTGTTCTCTCATCTACTGGGAAGCGACTTCTAGATGAGGTCCACGCTGGGCAATGTGGAATACATGCAGCATCCAAGACGCTAGTCGGGAAGGTCTTCAGGTCAGGATTTTATTGGCCAACCGCGAAAAGCGATGCAGCCGAGTTAGTGCAGAGGTGCGAAGCTTGCCAGTACTTATCAAAGCAGCAACATCTACGAGCACAGCAGCTGCAGACCATACCATTGACATGGTCGTTCGCATGCTAGGGACTGGATATGATTGGACCTTTCAAGAAAGCTCAAGGAGGATACACTCATGTACTGGTAGCAGTCGACAAATTCACCAAATGGATAGAATTCAAACCTATCGCTTCTTTAACCTCAGCCAAGGCCGTGGAATTCATACAAGACATAATATTCAGATTCGGAATACCAAACAATATCATAACTGACTTAGGATCCAACTTCACAAGTTCAGAATTCTTCGATTTCTGCGAGCAAAAGAGCATTCAGATCAAGTATGCTTTGGTAGCACACCCGAGGGCCAATGGGCAGGTCGAACGAGCTAACGGGATGATATTGGAGGCACTCAGGAAAAGGGTCTTCGAAAAGAATGAAAAGTTTGCAGGGAAGTGGATAAGGGAATTGCCCTACGTTGTTTGGAGCCTAAGAACTCAACCTAGCCGAGCTTTGCATGGAAACACCCCCTTCTTCATGGTCTATGGGTCAGAGGCAGTATTGCCCGCCGATCTCAAGTTCGAGGCGCCGAGGTTGGCCTTCGAAAGCATAGCAGAAGCCGAAGCTACTAGGCTGGAGGACATTGATGTACTCGAAGAAGAACGGCTGAATGCAGTAATTCAATCAGCATGATACCAGCAGACTCTGAGACGCTATCACGACAAGGCCGTGCGACAACGATCCTTCTCAGTGGGAGATCTCGTCCTCCGCCGAATTCTAACGGGGGAGGGACGACACAAGTTGTCGCCCTTATGGGAAGGACCGTTCATAGTAGCAGAAGTCACTCGGCCGGGGTCATATCGTCTGACTCAGATGGACGGCACAGAAATCAGGAACTCCTGGAATATAGAACACCTCAGGAAGTTTTACCGCTAGCTGAATTTCAAAAGCTACCGGGACGACAATGTACTCTGTAAAATGGGAAATATGTCATCAATAAAAAAGGCTTCAAGAGTACTCAGTTTGCTCATGATGGATGTGCATTCTTAACTCAGAGTGACCACTATGCCCTTCTAATGGAGCAATCGGCTTAAGTCGGCAACAACTTGAGGCGGTGCAACATGCTCACGCTTACTTAACTTGGGGTGACCACTATGCCCTGCCAACGGAGCAATCGGCTTAAGTCAGCAACGACTTAAGATGGTGCAACCTGCTCACGCTTACTTAACTCGGGGTGACCACTATGCCCTGCCAACGGAGCAATCGGCTTAAGTCGGCAACGACTTAAGACGGTGCAACATGCTCACGCTTACTTAACTCGGGGTGATCACTATGCCCTGCTAACGGAGCAATCGGCTTAAGTCGGCAACGACTTAAGACGGTGCAACATGCTCGCGCTTACTTAACCCGGGGCGACCACTATGCCCTGCTAACGGAGTAATCGGCTTAAGTCGGCAACGACTTGAGGCGGTGCAACATGCTCGCGCTTACTTAGCTCAGGGTGACCACTATGCCCTACTAACAAAAGCAATCGATTTAAGTCAGTAACGACTTAAGGCGATCTCGCATGCTTACGATTACTCATATAGGGGTGACTTCTATACCCCGTAAACAAGTTTCAAAGCCATCACTCAGCATTTTACCACTGCAAATTTATGTACTGTTGAATTCTAAAACAATAGGAGAGTAGCAATATCATTCAAATGCCGAACTGGTGTCCTCTAGCAAATATCCGACCATGCTAACTGCGCGATCAAAGCACACAAAATATTTCTCTATTTTGCAATATCTTTCTCAGGAGCAACCGACGAAGACGGGCGACTTGAGGAATCAGGAGCAGCATTCACATCAACCCTTATGTCTTCAGGAACAACCACGCCGGGTCTCCTCATCAAGATTCGCCCCGCGCGAATGGCTTTATCCATGGCTCTGTCGCGCTGGGCCCTCAGAGTAATGGAAGTTTCTTCAGCAACTTTGGCAGCCAATTGAGCGGTCTCCAGCTCCTGGGCGATGGACTTCTTGGAAGCGCACAGTTCCTTGATAGCAGCATCCTTAGCCGATATCAACTGCCTGAGACGGATCACGTCATCCGTGGATTCCTGCAGCCTACAACGAAGATTATCTAACTCCTCCATGGTGAAACGATGACTCCTTTCCAGAATAGTCAACGAGTTGCTAGAGTCATGATACAGTCTGTCCAGATTATCGCGAGAAGCAACAAGGGCACGTTTTTCTTCCTGCAAGCAAGAATCAACTCCTTCAAACATCAGGCCAGCAATAAGAACACAACAATACAAGGCGCAGTTTCACAAGTCACCTTTTCAGAATCAAGCTGAACGCGAAGAGTAGAGTTCAGCGTGTTAGCAGCATTTAGAGCAGCAGAGACCTGGGACAGCTCAGTTTGGCTTTGGGAATACTTTTCCTCAAAATCGGAACACCGCTGGACCAGTTCAGCCTGGTCTTGAGAATGTTTTTTCTTCAAGAACAGAAATCTGCCGAGCCATGCCTGGCAAGAAAATGTCAAGCAAAGGGGGTCAAAGTTTGAAACAATTCAATAAGGCAGACGAAAGGAATCAAAAGATCACTAACTAGCATTTGCCGCTTCCAAGACAGAGACACGCTGTTGAAGCAACACCGGATTCCAACGCGCCAGAGACGAAGCTCCTTCTGGAACAGACACACCTTGCGACCTCAGCTGACTAGCCATCCCGTCCACCAATGCCTGATATTGAGAACAGATAAATGTAATAACTGCAGTTCATGTGGTATAAAAGTCAAGCCAAAATATATCACAATACCTGAAGGTTGGAGAAGAACGAAGGGACTCCCAAATCGTGAGAGATCAATTGATGGCTTGGCATAAAGTCGCCACCCGACGTAGCTTGCAATGAACCAGCAGGGACCAACTTGTACCGTCAACAGAGCCCAAAACTTGGTCAGCGGGAACACTAGCCTCTAAGGCGATTCCCTGACCAGAAACTTGGGCCATCACCATGCCACCAGAGAGTGGAGGAGATCCGACGTGAACATCCATGGAAGTACAAGAGGGAGACCCCGCTCGGACACCCTCGGGGGCTGGGTCATAGCTCGCGCTGCCCACTTGAGCCGGATGGTCTCCGGCAACACCCTCGGGGGCTGGGTCGTGACTTACGCCTCCCACCTGAGCTGAACCATCCTCAACAACACCCTCGGGGGCTGGGTGAGCGTTAACACCATCCCTGAGGGTCAAGCTTTCCGCGGCAGCCGCCTCTAAGGCTGAAGGCCCCTCAGTTACTTCCATGAGAGCAAGACGATCAAAGTCAGTGTCCTGGCCCTCAAGACCGCGCTCTAAGGTCGACGAGGCGCGGGACGTTGCCTGGGATGACCCCAACCCGGCGTCGAACACATCAGCACAAACATCCATCGCGTCACCATCTGCTGGCTCTGATAATAAGTCCTCTGGAACCATATCTTCTAGAGTCTGATCAAAGTTCACTAGAGATAACTCCTGTAGACCAACGAGGGCTGACAGAGCAGGAGAAGGAACTCCACTACTTTCCCCACTGGCAATATACTGCCGACTGTTCTTCCGAGTCAAAGGGACCTCATTTTCTTCCTCCCCGTCATTTTCATCAGCAACACACCCATTGGGGTCAACGACAGATGGATCACACCCAATGGGGGGGACGCCTAGGAATTATCAGTATATTTTTCAAAACTGTCACATCCGTGCAGGCGTGCAATGAACACCTCAAGACAAAAATGAGATATCAGTAAGGATCAAAGGAAAGCCAAATATAGCTGGTGAAGTACAAAATCTGACGGACAGAAGCGACGTGAAGACTAGCCAGGGAACGTCCATTAAATGTCCAATCAGTCGCAGAGCAAATAAATTGCACCACCTAGCAAGATATGGGCAGATCACGAACTCGGCTGCAAAAGACAAAATACATGCTGACCTCTGATGCATAATATTGATGACATAATGCTGACCTCTAAAGCATAATATGGATGACATAATGTCGACTTCTAAGGCATTCAAAAAATAAGAGAAAATATGACTCTCAGCAAAAGGACACGAAATAAAGACCTTCGAGAGGATTGTTTTCAAAAATCCACTTAAAGCTCGGGGGCTACACCCATTGGGTGCACCTCCCATGGATCACCATTTCAAGCCAAGATAATGCCGACTTCTAAGGCATAGGGCAAGATTAAAGACAAGGCTGACCTCCAACCAAAGTGCAAGTGGGAAATAAAAGTGATTTCTGATGAAGACCTTCGAGTGGATTATTATCCAGAATCCACTCGAATCTCGGGGGCTACACCCATTGGGTGCACCTCCGGTGCACCCAATGAAATTCAAGGTCCTGCAATACGAAATGCCGATCTCCAAGGCATGAGTATGAGGCAAAACTACAGATTTCGAGTGAAGCAAAGCAGAAGAAGACAGTAAGAAATCGTTTTTACCAAACTGCCCGAGAAGCAATTCTTATCGTAAACGAAGCCCGCAAGTTGGGCCTAGGATCTTTGGGCCGATTATCTCAAAATCAACCCAAAGATCGGGGGCTTGTGGGGGACAGATATCCCCCGGGTCCATTATAAGGATAAAAGACCTCACGAAAAGCCCAAGGGCCCGATAGATCGTAAGGTCACTCCTTCATGGGCCTGGGGAGGAGCAATCAGTAAAGCAGATCGATGTGAGGCCGGGTCGGTGCAAGCCCGGATGACTCCGCGAAGTCGGGCAAGTGACCACAACAGGAGATCCGACTTTCCTGCACTGGAGCCCCGCACAACGGAACCGGGCGAGGATAAGTCGGCCGAATCATTGGAAGATAAGCTCAAACAGTTCACTATCTTTTAGGTGCACGCTGTTATCATATCAGCCTGTATTGCCTCACGGTCAAATATATAAGGCCTAGGGGGCACCCCTTCAAGACGATGAATCCCAACTCTACTACTACTTAGCCATCCACCTCAACTCTCTACCTTGTAACCCATTACACAAAGCATATTCGCCAGGACGTAGGGTGTTACGCATCTCAAAGCGGCCCGAACCTGTAAACACTGTCCATTGTCTCTCGTGCATCCGACACGAACCATTCAGCTACAGTCGGCGACACCGTCCTACTCCTAAAACACCTCGAGGGGCAACCCCAGGTGTGCGGTCGGACCCAAAACACCAACACAGGAATCATAATTTTTGGAGTTATAAATTTTAAGATATGAATTTCCAAAGGTTTTATGTGCTTAAATAGGATTAAGTGAGAAATTATTTTTCTTACTGTTTTCATGTCAAAACAGAGACTCTAGGTGATAAACAATAATATTTCAAAAATTTAGAAAGTGGAATGAATTAATTTAGAGTTCATATGAATTTTCTATGGATTTATCAACTTCTAGTAATTATTTTCATATTAAAAATCCATTTTCCATTTGTTTTCTCTGGTTTTCAAGTTCTCTGGACTGGGTACGCTATAACAGAGAAAGGCAGGGTGCTCGGGGTAAAATACCCCAGACACATCATACACTCCAAGAGGATGGCAGGTTGATTCGTTAAGATTATAAGGTCCTTTCTGCAAACTGCGCATGCCGAAGCGGTATGAAGCGTTGACGGCCGTCCGATCAAGCACGGATGGCCCAGATTAGATCCGTCCCACCGCGAACCGGTACACGTCGCCGTCCATAGGATTTTAAATCTACGGCCTAGATTTTATTCCCTCCGATCTGACCTATGCCGTCTGATCTAGGTTTGGTGGCGTGGATCTGCCCAAGCGAAGGGGTAAGGTGCGATTTAATCCTAGCCGCCCAATACAAATCCGACGGCCGATACCCATCTCCCCTATCCTGGCCCAACTCCGGTAGCCGTGCAGGGTCTCCGCGGTGGCGCGCCATGGCCAGCGCGCTTTGATCCATGGCTTGGGTGCAACAAACCCAAATTCGACCGACTCTACTCACTACGACAATGAAGACGGGTACTGGTGAGCAATTCATACCAGGAATTATACGCGTAGGAGAGTAGGCCACAGTCGCTGCGGATTCTAGACAAAGTGCAAAAGACGGCGAGCAATTGCCGTCGCCCGCGGTCCGCAACACCCAATTGCGAGCGCAGAAAGCTTCCGCCGACGAGTACAGTCCTCCACGACCCAACTCCGAGAGCTGAGATCCCCCAGCGGTGGCTATCCCTAGACGCGGCCTCCCTTCTCTCGGTTTGTGCTCGTCGCGGTGCTACGCTTGCTTTGGCTCACGCGCAGAGGAAAGCAGAGAAGGGGAGGAGGTCGCGAGGATGGTCCGAGGTACCTGCGACCGAGCCCTTATCGCCCCGTTGAGCCCTAGAAAATCGGCGTCGTCGTTGCGCGAGCGCGGGTCGTGTAGGAGAGAGGAACAGAAGCGGCGAAGAAAACGGGAAGGATAGAGCTGACAAAACCGGTCCACAGATCAGTGGCAGTGAAGACGGTGCAAGTGCGAAAGACCGACATGCGGGTCCGAAGATCAGCGACCCAGGACGTAGCTCGCTTTAGCAGATGGACGCCGACAACTCGGGGCCACCTGCCAGCTGTCACACCCGGTTTTGGAAAGCAAACCGAATGCGAACCATGTACGTGCCAGGATCAGAAACTCACGTACACAGCGATTACATAATTGGCCATCATCACACAATGCTTGAAATAAATAGCGGAAAGGTACTTTATTACATCAAGATGTCCAAGACATCCACAGAGTCTAATACATAACCATTATTCAACATAATTATCAAAGTGCGGAATTACAAAACGTAGATGATAAGCCTACACAGGCAGCTGACTGGCGGTTTGCCACTAAAGTAAACTAAAACTCATCGTATTCTTGGAACTCCTCGAAGTCATCCATTTTGCCAGCTTCACCTCCTGAGCACTGAGAACAGTGGGGACAACCTGAGGTGGGGTGGTTTGCAAAGCAAGGGTGAGTATACATCACGTACTCAGCAAATGTCCCGTTTGGCTAAAGTGGACTAGCTGTATATGTAGTTGAGGTCAAGCAGTTGCTTTTAAGTTAGTCAAGTATTTATTATTATTAGTAGAGCCAACTTTTAGTAATAAACCTAGTTATTACCCAAAAGTACTTCCTCAAACGAGGAAATACCAAAGATCAGCTTTTATAGCATCATTGTTAATCATCATCATAAAAGTATCCAAAGTTCTTCTAATCAAAGAGGATCCCAAGGCTGCTCTTAACCGTGAGCTTGGCTGATATACCAGTTTTTAACACTCTGCAGAGGTTGTACACTTTACCCACAAGTCGTGATCCCTTTCCAGCCTGGGTTGTACAGACCCGATCTTCACTACCAAGGTGAATGGCTAGGGATACACTACGTAGCCTTTACAAAGACTCCCCTGGTGCATAGCTGCTTGTTAGGTTTCACCAGTCGTACAAACGCAGTACACCTCCCCTAGGTGGGTGACTAACAAAACCAAATCGAAAGAACCTCTGCACCTCAACCTTGGCAGAGCAAGCACTACGCCCTAGCCCCCATTAATGGCCCTTCGGCAAAGCCAACTACACCCCCAGGTTCATCTAATTAATCAACTAAGGGCG
The DNA here is from genome assembly GCA_029449295.1 of Zea luxurians. Classification (NCBI taxonomy): domain Eukaryota; kingdom Viridiplantae; phylum Streptophyta; class Magnoliopsida; order Poales; family Poaceae; genus Zea; species Zea luxurians. The sequence continues at coordinate 47,163,491 of JAOPSE010000021.1, forward strand.
TCCCATTCCACCCTCATGGTTGTACTGTTATCCTGGGTGGTCACTCCACGAACAGGTCCTTACGGAGAGGTACTTAGGAAAAAGGCCTAAGTCCCCTAAGGTATCACAAGATCATCCACATAATCATGATAATAGTATCGTATCATAAATGTTCGCATCATGTTCATTGATTAAGTTAAGGCAATAGCAACATGCTAACCATGATAACCCCAAAAGGTAAACAAGGATAAAGTAAATAGAAAGCTAGTCAATCCTTAGGTTTAAGTAATGTAATGCGAGATAGTGAATCATAAAGTATGTAGGACATAGTAGGTCAGACGACACTTGCCTTCACCAGGTTGCTGATCAGGGAGGTCTCCAACAACACACTGAGGAACCTCAGATTGCTCGTTGTCTAAATAAAGCGAGCATGCATTCAATACATTTGGAAAATACAAATGAACTGTGACGGAACCTCCCAAGTAATTAGGCCCACCTACAGTTGTCTTTGTCCAACGGACTTCAGACAACCCTGTAGGTGCCCCTGAATTACTTGACAAGTTCGGTATCTTTCCTTACCTTACCAGGAACGATTCACCCGTCTTGCAGACATTACAGAACATCGGAGATAAAGAATTGCGGAAGCGATTACATAATTCACATTTATTTAAAAGCAAGCACAAGTTGTTTTATTACAGACCAGAACTAAGAGCGAGTGCTGAGTAGTAATATTATACAAACCAAGGGAGGCAAAAACTCCTCCCGAGAAGATTTAAGTAAAAGATCTATATGGAGGACCAAGGCCTCCCGCACTTCAGTCTTGTGTTTCTTCTTTGGGAACCACCTTGGCACATAAGCAGCAGAAATCTGCTACTTCCTCACCTAAAAACAACGAAGGGATAAACCCTGAGTATGGAATTACTCAGCAAGACTTACCCGACTAAAGAAAAGACTCTCAAGGGCATGCTGGCTTTTAGGGAGTCAAGGTAAGGCTTCTCAATACTCAAAGACTCTGTTTTGCATAAATGCTTACTAAAGTGGATCCTTAAAAATCCAATTTTATTTTCCCAGTTAAGTTCAATTACCTGCAACTAGAGATCTTTCTACCCTAGTTCAATCGCTGGTCCTGCACTAGCCAATTTCTTAACAAATACCCATCATCTTTAGTGGAATGCTACGTGTAGGGTAGTGACCAAGTCTTCATAACCGCGAAGGTACGGCGATCCGAATCGATTATACTCAGCTGAGGATCTCCAATCACACGACATATGTAGCACTTAACCCTTGCATATGTCAACCCGCCATCGAGGTTCTTAAGACTGGATCAGGTTCACGCAAACCGAGAGCACAGATACACCACCGTCCAGCCTCTTGCCACGGAGGGTACACGCTACTCTCGCCACCGCTCCACGCCCATTTCGTGTTATCTTATTCCGGCCTTAGTCTGCCCGAGGCAAGGCTTACCCATGACGAGGCATGTGACCAGTTAAAGGGTCCTCGATCAACAAGCCTACATCGACAAGGTCCTTAATCGACTCAGACGGAGACACTACACCGAGACTCCTTTCTCGTGCAAGTCACCCGCCCGGTCTTAGCTTAATCTATTCGACCCAAAAACTTGGTACCTGGCAGAGGTACATCTTTTCCAGATGTTGAATCCATCAAGGCCCTGATGGATCCACCATCAAATTTTATTTTCAAAAACACCCCACCCACTTTTGCCACATCATCTTTTGTGAAAACAAAACATTTTGTTTTTCTAAAGCAAGGCTAAGCATCAAAATCTTTTGTAAAATGGGTGATCAAGGAAGGTAATCAAATTCAAGGAAGGTAATGCAGGAATTATTTTATCAATCAACTCCTATCACCTAATGCATCAAGCAAGTGAGAAAGATTTTAAAATAACAAGGAGGGTGGCAAATGCACCAGGGCTTGCCTTTGTTAACAGGTGAGTTCTGCTCGGATCCACAAATATCGAAATAAAAGCAGTTGCCTGCTTGAGGATCTGAGGTTGGTGGAGTCCCCTCTTCAGTGACTTCTTCTTCTTCTTCGTGTTCTAACATAACCATATATATGCATAAGAATGGATGCCATGGGATGCTCATGAGGATGCGAAGATAATATAAACTTATTATCTAAGTCTTGAGTACAACTTTCCTTCACGGTACTCCGAGAACCTAGGGTTTCCGGAGTCGGTAAAGGAGTTCACAGGGCAGGGGGGTGGTTTTGGGTTCTAGTTATCAAACATGGTCCAAATCAACTCAAATTCTACCCAAGGCTTCTAAATATTTCATTAAGTTCCCATAAAAAGTTTGGGCATTTTTGGACTCACCAATTATTTTCTAAAAATCTATAACTATTACCTTTAACCACTTTAAATACCCTAAAATTTCTTATTTCCACTAAAAATCACAAAACTATTTTTATTAAATTCTAGGGAAAATTATGAACCTAGGAAAATTGGTTTTACAATTTTGCCATTTTCTACTGTTTTCTATAATTGTTTTGGCTCTGGAGATAAAAGAAAAAGAAAAACGGATGAATAGTATTGGACCGAATTCAGCCCAGGTCGGCCCACTACCAGCAGAAGCACGCCCACGCACGCGCCCGCGCTGGCAACTTTACGGGAAAGGCCTCGGGGTTTTCACTATCTGCGAACGGGTTTTCTCACTGTTTAACAGAGTCACTGACACTTTGCAAGAAGGTCCCTCGAGTTCTATTCCTTTACGTTTCACGGTCCCCGACGGCGTGGAGCACGGCCGAGCTCCGGCGAGCTGTCTGTGCCGGCCGATTGGGGCAAGGACTAGTGTTTCTGAGCAGCGGACACCAAATCCAAGTCCCTAGGATCATTTCCCCCCAATAAATTTTACCGTTGGCGATCTGGCAAGCTCTGCCCGTAAGGACAGTGAACGGCGCGGGCATGTGTTCATGTTCCAATTGATTGGTGGGCTCTTAGTTTAATTGGACGGTTTGGTGAGCATCAAGGGCACATGAGGATGCTAGAACAAGACTAAAGACAACAGGATCAGACCTGAGGAGAATCCCACGGTGAACTTGGGTTCACGGTGTTCTTCAACCGGTTTGGGGGAAATCCCAAATTCAAGTTCTCTGGTGGGGGGTTTGAGATGCAGGTGGGTGCAATAGCTGGTAGAATACATGGCGAAGCCGAGGGGGGGGGCTCAATTTATAGGCCGTCGACCGGAGTTGGAGAAGAAACGCGAGCTACGGATGCGCTGGCAAGCTTTCCGCGCGGCGGTTTCCGGTGAGGGCACGGGGTCGCCGTTTAACCAGAGTTCGCCACCTCGGTAACCTTCGGCCACGATACCAAGGATCTTTACCGCGACCACCGACGACTGGTCATGCCGCGGTGGCGTTCTTATCGGCGGCGAGGGGGGGGGGCGATCCTGATCCACGGTGCGATATTTCTGATGATGGTGAACAGTGCTCTGAATTCAATAAAGAGCTTTGACTGACAGAGCAAATTGGAACTCAATTTACTCCCGATTTTGTGTGAAACCTATGCCATCTTTCTGCAGCAAAGTTATAGAGCTATAATCCATCTATCATTTTGCTACAATGTGCTCCCACAAAAAGTCACTGGATCCCCTTCAAAATCGAGCTCAAAGTTTATCTCACAACACTGTTAATTTGTATTTCAGACTTCAGGCAGTCTGACAGTCCATCTTTGCTTGGGTTTTTCTCCAAATTTCTCATAGGATCATGGCTTGAACCCTTAAACAAAGTTGTTCTCCTATAATTGGACTAAAACTTTGATGTGGTGACCTAGGGCAAAAACCCTCTGATTTAAAAGTTACAAGGGCTTCAAGTTGGATGAACCACACTGAAATCCAGACTTAACCCAAAAGGGTTAAGTGTGGCACTTTTGCACTTAAGTCCAAATCTTAAGTTTTGGATTGCAAATTCACATATGAGTGACCCAAATAACTTAAGATACTTATTTGACTTGATTTTTGCACTTTAGTCCAAAAGTGGACTAATTTTGCACTTAGGTCCCTAGGGTTTGGTTTTAGGGTTTTCCAGGGTTCTATTTGAGATTTTTGGTATCCAGGGGTATAAATGTGACTCAACTTTGTTTTTGGGGACATTTATAACTCTTTCCCCTAAAGCCTTTAGGTTTTCTCATCTTGGGTTAAGTTTTACCCCTTTAATCCCTTTTTAGGGTTAGGTTTCCTATCCAGGGTGCTATTTGCAAAAACACTTAAACAATACAACTTGTTTGAAATTTTTGCCTAGTGAATGCACTCTAAGTGTATCAAACATATGCAATGCCAATGCTATGATGTCATGCTCAAGTTTTAGTTATAGTAACACCAGGGGTGTTACATCCTTCCCCCCATAAAAGAATCTCGTCCCGAGATTAAAAGTCCTAGGGTGAGTAATGGAAAAGGAAATGTGTCACATTTTTATTTCCTTATCTTTGGTACAAGGCAGGGGTGGTGTGGGGGTTCACTTCTTTATTGCCATAACTATATACACTTTACAAATTACATGAGGCTAGAAAGCCTGGGAAATTCTTATTCAAGAAGTCTTGAGTTTCCGACGTAGCCTCTTCTTCAGAATGCTGGTTCCATTGCACCTTGTAGAACTTGAGAGTCTTTCTCCGGGTAACCCTGTCCTTTTGATCCAGAACTCGAATAGGATATTCTGAGTACGTTAAGTCTGGTTCCAGGACAACATCTGTCACTTCAATGGTTCGATCGGGAACCCGAAGACACTTCTTCAATTGTGATACATGGAACACATTATGTACCGCAGACAATGTTTCGGGAAGTTGAAGTTGATACGCCACTAGCCCATATCTTTGAAGAATAGGAAATGGACCAATGTACCTGGGGGCAAGCTTTCCCTTTACCCCAAAACGCGATACTCCCTTCATTGGTGAAACCTTTAAGTAGACGTAGTCTCCTTCCCGGAAGTATAAGGGCATTCGCCGTTTGTCTGCATAACTCTTCTGACGAGCTTGTGCTTGCTTCAGATTACGAATAATTTTCTGAACTTTATCCTCGGCTTCTTTCACCAGATCAGGTCTAAAGAAGCACCTCTCACCAGGTTCAGACCAATTTAGCGGAGTCCGACACCGTCGTCCATATAAAGCTTCAAAAGGTGCCATCCTAATACTTTCTTGATAACTATTATTGTATGAAAACTCCGCCAAAGGTAAACATTCATCCCATTTTGGTGAGAAATCCAGGACACATGCCCGCAGCATATCTTCAAGTATTTGGTTCACTCTCTCAGTTTGTCCACTGGTTTGAGGGTGATAGGCCGAACTGTGGAGTAACTTAGTACCCAGGGATTTATGAAGTTCTTCCCAAAATTTAGATACAAATTGTGGTCCACGATCCGACACTATAGTCTTTGGAACCCCATGCAAACTGAGAATACGGGCGATGTACAACTCCGCATAGGTAATGACATGATATTTTACCTTGACAGGGAGGAAGTGGGCGATCTTGGTAAATCGATCAATGATAACCCAAATAGAGTCATATCCTTTTGTGGTCCTGGGCAATCCCACAATGAAGTCCATGCTTATGTCTTCCCATTTCCCTGTTAGTATTGGTAATGACTGCAATGGACCGGCAGTTTTCATGTGTATGGCCTTGACACGTCTGCAAGTGTCACACTTAGCCACATAGCGTGCAATTTCAATTTTCATCTTCGTCCACCAGTAGTGCTGTTTTAGATCATGATACATCTTAGTGCTTCCCGGATGAATAGAATAGCGACTAAGATGCGCTTCATCTAAGATTTGCTGGCGGAGTTCTTCATTCTTTGGCACTACTATGCGGTTGTTAAACCATAACACACCTTGATCGTCTTCCTTGAAACATTTGGCTGTTCCAGCCCTTATCTTCTCTCGTATGTGCTTCATACCCAGATTATCCTTTTGAGCATCAATTATCTTTTGCAGAATGATTGACTCAAGCTTTAGCTGATTTAGAGTCCCTTGCTGGATTATCCCCAGGTTTAGCTTCTCCATTTCTTGACATAAAGTGTTCTCGGGGGTCTTTGCCATAAGACAGTGGCAGGAAGTCTTACGACTCAATGCATCTGCCACCACATTGGCCTTGCCTGGGTGATAATGGATCTCTAGTTCATAGTCTTTAATGAGCTCAAGCCATCGTCTTTGCCTCATATTTAACTCTGACTGGGTAAAGATGTACTTCAAACTTTTATGATCTGTATATATGTGACAGATATTTCCCAGCAGATAGTGACGCCATATTTTCAGGGCATGAACCACAGCAGCTAGCTCCAGATCATGAGTTGGATAATGCTCCTCATGTCGGCGCAACTGCCTTGAAGCATACGCAATTACTCGGCCTTCTTGCATCAGTACACAGCCGAGCCCACTGCCAGATGCATCACAATATACATCAAAAGGCTTAGTGATGTCCAGTTGAGCCAATACCGGAGCAGTGGTTAATAATGTCTTCAATTGCTCAAAGGCTTCATTACACTTAGAAGACCAATTGAATTTAATATCATTCTTCAATAAACTTGTGATTGGCTTCACAAGCTTAGAAAAATCGGGTATGAATCTGCGATAATATCCAGCTAGTCCAAGAAAACTCCGGACTTGGTGAACAGTGGTTGGGGGTTTCCACTCCAGAATATCTTTGACCTTGCTAGGATCTACCGCAATTCCTTTAGCTGATAACACGTGCCCCAAAAATTGAATTTCCTCCAGCCAGAACGCGCACTTGCTGAACTTGGCATACAGCTGATGTTCCCTCAGGCGCGTCAATACAATCCGTAGATGCTGAGCATGCTCCTCTTCATTTTTAGAGTATATCAAAATATCGTCGATGAAGACCACCACGAACTTGTCCAACTCGGGCATGAACACCGAGTTCATCAAATAGGTGAAGTGGGCAGGAGCATTTGTGAGCCCGAAAGACATTACTAAGTATTCAAACAATCCATACCGCGTAGTAAATGCGGTCTTCGGTATATCCTCGGGCCGAATACGGATTTGATGATAGCCCGACCTGAGATCAATCTTAGAAAATACCCTTTCCCCAGTCAGTTGATCAAATAAGATGTCGATCCTTGGAAGAGGGTACTTATTCTTGATGGTGACCTCATTCAGGGGTCAATAATCCACGCACATCCGCAAGGTTTGATCCTTCTTCTTAACAAAAATGGCGGGGCAACCCCATGGGGACGAGCTTGGCCGGATGAATCCCTTATTCAGTAGATCTTGTAATTGAATCTTCAATTCCGCCAACTTATTAGGGGGCATACGGTACGATCTTCGGGAGATGGGAGCCGTACCGGGCTTTAGCTCAATTACGAATTCTACATCTCTTTCAGGGGGTAGTCCAGGCAAATCTTCCGGAAATACATCTGGAAACTCACATACTACCGGAATGTTCTTGATTTCCGGTACAATGGCTTCAAATATTCTACCAGAAGCTTTGGCTAGATTGGTTACGGGGAGAGACAAAAGAATCTCTTTTTGATTATAGCTCAACCTGATGGTTCTGAGTTCAGTGTTGAGAATTGCCTTGTGTTGGGTTAACCAATTCATACCCAAGATTACATCTATATCCTGGCCTTTCAGAACAATCATGTTAGCAGGAAAGTTCCGTCCGGCCATTGTTACTGGCACTTCATAGGCCACTTCTCTAGTAAAAATGTGTCCCCCAGGTGAATGAATTTTAAATCCCTCTCTTGATTCATGGCATGCAATGTGATGTTGCTCCACAAATTTCTTGCTAATGAAGGTATGTGAAGCACCAGAATCAAAAAGAATAATTGCAGGGTGACTGGCCACGGGAAACGTACCCATCATCACCGGCTCTCCTTCCGGTGTAGTGGCCACTTGAGTGTAGTATACACGCCCCGTTTTCTTGGTATTTCTCCCCGCAGCATTTCCCTTGGGCTGAGTGGACTTCCCAGTTCCTTGCTGAGCATTGGATTGATTTTGCTTGGGGTATGGGCAGTCTTTGATAAAATGTTCTGATTTGCCGCAGTTGAAACACCCAGTTGAAGAGCTGGGCAAGGTAGGGAATCGAGTGCCTGGGGCACCCGGCTGATTTGGGGAAGTGGAGGTATTGTTGGGGCGGATAATAATGGGTTGTTTGAAAGGGAATACTGGTGGACAAGAAAAAGTACGGTTTTGGCTAGAAGGCCGGATGACGAACCGTTGCCTCTTCGCCTGGCCCTGATTAGGCCTCTCACCACTGAATCCCTTATTCTTCCCAGAACTTGCGTATTTTGCTTCCACAGATAAGGCTGTACTGACAGCCTTTCCATATGTGAGATCAATACATGTGGCCATCTTTCGCTGCAACCGGTCATTTAGACCTCTCATAAAACAGTTCTTTTTCTTCAAATCAGTATTCACCTGGTCGATGGCATACTGCGACAGGTGATTAAACTTGTTAAGATACTGATTGATGGTGTCTCCTCCTTGTTTCAGCTTCATGAATTCCTCTTGTTTCATATGCAGCACCCCTTCCGGTATGTAGTGCTCACGGAAGGCTGCTTTAAATTCTTCCCAGGTGATTTGATGGTTGTCAGGTTGGATAGCCACAAAATTTCCCCACCAAGTACTGGCAGGGCCACGTAGTTGCTGTGCCGCGAACAATGGCTTCTGCGTTTTAGAACAACGAAGAAGACCAAACTTTTGTTCAATAACTCGTATCCACTCGTCGGCTTCTAGCGGGTCTTCTACCTTGGTAAATAGAGGTGGACGAGTTTCGGAGAAGTCCAGATAAGTGGTTTCACGGGGACCTTGCTGAAAACCTCTTCCTGCCTGCTGCTGGAACTGCTGCTGACCCGCCATTTCCCTAAGGAAGCGGGTATTGTCTGCGGTGGCATTCACCAAGGCGGCAATCGCCTCGGCTAACGTGGGTGGAACCGGAGGTGGATTTGGGGTGACATCCCGACCCCCAGAAGTTCCGGCTGCGTCCTGTCCGCGAGTCCTGGTCGGCATCTGAGGCAAAAACATTTGAATAAATATAATATGCCAAAGAGACCTTCCATTTTACATTACTATAAAAAGTAATGATACAGACTCGATATTACATAACAGGATACATTACCCATTATACAAAAGTTCAACCTATTATACAACCGTGCATTCTACAATACACTACTCTACTTCTATTACACATTAGTCCTGCTTTCCGTTACTTTTGGCGGCCTCATCGTCAGGTGTGGGAGTCCAGACGTCAACCAACCTTAAAGAAGGAGGGGGTTCAAAAAGGTCTAACTCCCCACCCAACGCGCGTCCCGCAACGTGAGAGGGTCCGGCTTCCGCCTCAGCAGAGTGTGTAGGCACACTAGGGTGTAATTGTGAGTATAGTATATGGACTTCCTCATGCAATGTATTGCAGTAGACCTGCAGGTCGTCGACAGTTGAGCTAAGTTCTTTAATTCGGGCCTGAGCCCTTGCTTCCTTAGCACATGCCAGCAAATGAGACTGTACTGCCCAGTCAAGTGCTAAGTCTCAATCAGCAAGCTGATCCTGCAGGTGACGGATGTCCCTTCTTAGTTCATTGATTCTATCTCCGTCTGCGACCCAAGCATTGGTCCTGTGTTGCAGCTCTGCTTGAAGTCGACTCACTCAGGCTTCAAGGTCTCCTATGGGGTCATTACTTCCGCTGCTACTGCTTTCATGTCGAGGGGCTAGTTGATGCCGGGGTACTCCAATTGGTCCCGTTGACTTACGTGCCGTTAGCCTTGTGCGTGGCGGCATCTTTCTAAGGGGAAAATTTATTAGCATAATTCTTAGCATGATGCATGAATAAGTACAGAATCAACCTTAGTCGATTCAACCTTCTATACATTGCACTCTTCCTATCTGGTCTTTAAGATAGACTCTTCAGAATACTTAGGTAAGAAGAGAAAAGAATTTTTAGGTAAGACTTTCGAAAATCCTTTTGAAGATGCCTCATAATGTCGGCAAAGAAGGGCTACGCTTCGATACCAGCTGTGACGGAACCTCCCAAGTAATTAGGCCCACCTACAGTTGTCTTTGTCCAACGGACTTCAGACAACCCTGTAGGTGCCCCTGAATTACTTGACAAGTTCGGTATCTTTCCTTACCTTACCAGGAACGATTCACCCGTCTTGCAGACATTACAGAACATCGGAGATAAAGAATTGCGGAAGCGATTACATAATTCACATTTATTTAAAAGCAAGCACAAGTTGTTTTATTACAGACCAGAACTAAGAGCGAGTGCTGAGTAGTAATATTATACAAACCAAGGGAGGCAAAAACTCCTCCTGAGAAGATTTAAGTAAAAGATCTATATGGAGGACCAAGTCCTCCCGCACTTCAGTCTTGTGTTTCTTCTTTGGGAACCACCTTGGCACAGAAGCAGCAGAAATCTGCTACTTCCTCACCTAAAAACAACGAAGGGATAAACCCTGAGTATGGAATTACTCAGCAAGACTTACCCGACTAAAGAAAAGACTCTCAAGGGCATGCTGGCTTTTAGGGAGTCAAGGTAAGGCTTCTCAATACTCAAAGACTCTGTTTTGCATAAATGCTTACTAAAGTGGATCCTTAAAAATCCAATTTTATTTGCCCAGTTAAGTTCAATTACCTGCAACTAGAGATCTTTCTACCCTAGTTCAATCGCTGGTCCTGCACTAGCCAATTTCTTAACAAATACCCATCATCTTTACTGGAATGCTACGTGTAGGGTAGTGACCAAGTCTTCATAACCGCGAAGGTACGACGATCCGAATCGATTATACTCAGCTGAGGATCTCCAATCACACGACATATGTAGCACTTAACCCTTGCATATGTCAACCCGCCACCGAGGTTCTTAAGACCGGATCAGGTTCACGCAAACCGAGAGCACAGATACACCACCGTCCAGCCTCTTGCCACGGAGGGTACACGCTACTCTCGCCACCCCACGCCCATTTCGTGTTATCTTATTCCGGCCTTAGTCTGCCCGAGGCAAGGCTTACCCATGACGAGGCATGTGACCAGTTAAAGGGTCCTCGATCAACAAGCCTACATCGACAAGGTCCTTAATCGACTCAGACGGAGACACTACACTGAGACTCCTTTCTCGTGCAAGTCACCCGCTCGGTCTCAGCTTAATCTATTCGACCCAAAAACTTGGTACCTGGCAGAGGTACATCTTTTCCAGATGTTGAATCCATCAAGGCCCTGATGGATTCACCATCAAATTTTATTTTCAAAAACACCCCACCCACTTTTGCCACATCATCTTTTGTGAAAACAAAACATTTTGTTTTTCTAAAGCAAGGCTAAGCATCAAAATCTTTTGTAAAACGGGTGATCAAGGAAGGTAATCAAATTCAAGGAAGGTAATGCAGGAATTATTTTATCAATCAACTCCTATCACCTAATGCATCAAGCAAGTGAGAAAGATTTTAAAATAACAAGGAGGGTGGCAAATGCACCGGGGCTTGCCTTTGTTAACAGGTGAGTTCTGCTCGGATCCACAAATATCGAAATAAAAGCAGTTGCCTGCTTGAGGATCTGAGGTTGGTGGAGTCCCCTCTTCAGTGACTTCTTCTTCTTCTTCGTGTTCTAACATAACCATATATATGCATAAGAATGGATGCCATGGGATGCTCATGAGGATGCGAAGATAATATAAACTTATTATCTAAGTCTTGAGTACAACTTTCCTTCACGGTACTCCGAGAACCTAGGGTTTCCGGAGTCAGTAAAGGAGTTCACAGGGCAGGGGGGTGGTTTTGGGTTCTAGTTATCAAACATGGTCCAAATCAACTCAAATTCTACCCAAGGCTTCTAAATATTTCATTAAGTTCCCATAAAAAGTTTGGGCATTTTTGGACTCACCAATTATTTTCTAAAAATCTATAACTATTACCTTTAACCACTTTAAATACCCTAAAATTTCTTATTTCCACTAAAAATCACAAAACTATTTTTATTAAATTCTAGGGAAAATTATGAACCTAGGAAAATTGGTTTTACAATTTTGCCATTTTTCTACTGTTTTCTATAATTGTTTTGGCTCTGGAGATAAAAGAAAAAGAAAAACGGATGAATAGTATTGGACCGAATTCAGCCCAGGTCGGCCCACTACCAGCAGAAGCACGCCCACGCGCGCGCCCGTGCTGGCAACTTTACAGGAAAGGCCTCGGGGTTTTCACTATCTGCGAACGGGTTTTCTCACTGTTTAACAGAGTCACTGACACTTTGCAAGAAGGTCCGTCGAGTTCTATTCCTTTACGTTTCACGGTCCCCGATGGCGTGGAGCACGGCCGAGCTCCGGCGAGCTGTCTGTGCCGGCCGATTGGGGCAAGGACTAGTGTTTCTGAGCAGCGGACACCAAATCCAAGTCCCTAGGATCATTTCCCCCCAATAAATTTTACCGTTGGCGATCTGTCAAGCTCTGCCCGCGAGGACAGTGAACGGCGCGGGCATGTGTTCATGTTCCAATTGATTGGTGGGCTCTTAGTTTAATTGGACGGTTTGGTGAGCATCAAGGGCACATGAGGATGCTAGAACAAGACTAAAGACAACAGGATCGGACCTGAGGAGAGCTTCCCACGGTGAACTTGGGTTCACGGTGTTCTTCAACCGGTTTGGGGGAAATCCCAAATTCAAGTTCTCTGGTGGGGGGTTTGAGATGCAGGTGGGTGCAATAGCTGGTAGAATACATGGCGAAGCCGAGGGGGGGGGGCTCAATTTATAGGCCGTCGACCGGAGTTGGAGAAGAAACGCGAGCTACGGATGCGCTGGCAAGCTTTCCGCGCGGCGGTTTCCGGTGAGGGCACGGGGTCGCCGTTTAACCAGAGTTCGCCACCTCGGTAACCTTCGGCCACGATACCAAGGATCTTTACCGCGACCACCGACGACCGGTCATGCCGCGGTGGCGTTCTTATCGGCGGTGAGGGGGGGGGGGCGATCCTGATCCACGGTGCGATATTTCTGATGATGGTGAACAGTGCTCTGAATTCAATAAAGAGCTTTGACTGACAGAGCAAATTGGAACTCAATTTACTCCCGATTTTGTGTGAAACCTATGCCATCTTTCTGCAGCAAAGTTATAGAGCTATAATCCATCTATCATTTTGCTACAATGTGCTCCCACAAAAAGTCACTGGATCCCCTTCAAAATCGAGCTCAAAGTTTATCTCACAACACTGTTAATTTGTATTTCAGACTTCAGGCAGTCTGACAGTCCATCTTTGCTTGGGTTTTTCTCCAAATTTCTCATAGGATCATGGCTTGAACCCTTAAACAAAGTTGTTCTCCTATAATTGGACTAAAATTTTGATGTGGTGACCTAGGGCAAAAACCCTCTGATTTAAAAGTTACAAGGGCTTCAAGTTGGATGAACCACACTGAAATCCAGACTTAACCCAAAAGGGTTAAGTGTGGCACTTTTGCACTTAAGTCCAAATCTTAAGTTTTGGATTGCAAATTCACATATGAGTGACCCAAATAACTTAAGATACTTATTTGACTTGATTTTTGCACTTTAGTCCAAAAGTGGACTAATTTTGCACTTAGGTCCCTAGGGTTTGGTTTTAGGGTTTTCCAGGGTTCTATTTGAGATTTTTGGTATCCAGGGGTATAAATGTGACTCAACTTTGTTTTTGGGGACATTTATAACTCTTTCCCCTAAAGCCTTTAGGTTTTCTCATCTTGGGTTAAGTTTTACCCCTTTAATCCCTATTTAGGGTTAGGTTTCCTATTCAGGGTGCTATTTGCAAAAACACTTAAACAATACAACTTGTTTGAAATTTTTGCCTAGTGAATGCACTCTAAGTGTATCAAACATATGCAATGCCAATGCTATGATGTCATGCTCAAGTTTTAGTTATAGTAACACCAGGGGTGTTACATGAACAATACACCAAACATGTACAAACATAGGAATGCATCATAAAAAGACACAACACTACTTAAGAGATAATGAATTCAAAGTATAACATAAACTATAACATACCTTAACTTTATTTAAAAATAGATTACTATTTTCCTAAGTGTTATTTACAAGTACATAACCTAGTTCAATTTATTTTATTGTGACCTAAATTTAGACCAGAGATGATTTCATGTAATACACATTATTAGTCTCACAAGATTAAACAGGTTTAAATCTCTAGGGTTCTCCTTTTATTTATTTCATTAAGTAAATAAAAAATACATCTACCTTAGTTCATATTCAATCCTAAAAATTAGGGTGTGCAGACAGTAAATGAAACCATTTTATTCAGACAGAGAATAATTCTATGAACATTTTACAATTTGTATCACTAAATTTGGAGTTCATATGCAAAAGTTATGAAATAAACAAGTTTGGAAATTCAAAATATGAAATTAGGGCTAATTCTATGAATATTTGAAAGTCCAACGCTAAATCTGTAAGATTACAGGGGCCTGCGTGCGAAAACCAGGGACGACGGGTTGATTTCTAGTAAACCATGGGTCTCTTTAATAAAACAGCCACGCGAAGGGGTATCGGGTGAATCTAACCGTCAGATCTAAAACCAATGGTCGAGATTAGATCTACGGTCGAGGGCGCACGCGCGGGCGGCCGAGAACTGACAAGCGGGCCAGCGAGTGTCAGCGACTGAGGGGGAGAGCATGCTGACCGAGCGAGCCCAGCGCCAGAGGGAAACAGACGGCTGTAGGGGTCCGAGGGGGTCCGAGCCGTTCGATCAAGATCGGACGGAGGGAAATCAGACCGGGAAGGATGAGCGGCTGCGGGTGGCGCTGACAGGCGGGCCAAGGCGTCAGGCGCGCGTGCGCGAAGCAGTATCCCGCGGTCCGGGCCGTGCGATCAAGATCGGACGGGGAAAAATCAGACCAGGGAACAGACGTGCACGAAGCGGTGCCGCTCCTCTTCACGACAGTGAGGTCGCCGGAGTTGAGGTAGGCTCGAGCTAGGGTGGCTCCGGGGTTGTCGGAGTTGGGCAGAGGGGAAGAGGGTGCCACGACGAACTCAATGGCGGAGAAGGGGCTATGAATCCACGGGCATAGAAGGGAGAACGACGGTGAGAGGGCCTCGGGCAGGCCGAAGTAACTCCGGTGAGCCATTCCGGCCATGGGGAGGGGACTTAAGGCGCGCTAAGGCCTAGGCTAACTACAGCAGAGGCAGGGGAGACACAGGGACCTACTCCAGGGAACTAGACCGGGCTAAATCGGCCGGCCACCGCGTGAGCACGGCGGACCACCGCGGCCGAGCACCGGCGAAGGTAAAATTGCCGAACACAGGGCGCAATAAGGGAAATTGGGCATAGGGACGGGTGTCTCACCTCGGGGTGGAGCTCGGGGAGGCTTGGAGCGGTCTCCGGCGAGCTAGATGGCCGAGGACGCGGGCGTGGGTCTCCGGCGGCGGCTGGCGGCGAGGGCAGAGCGCGAGAGAGGGTGAAGGTGCGCAAAATAAGGTGAGGGGTGTGCGTGGGGCACTGGCAGGGCTCTATAAAGGGAGCTGGGCGCGTGGGCGGGCGTCGTGGCCGAGAAACCCGGCGACGTGCGCGAGTGCGCACGCGATGGTCCACGGCGAGCGCGGAGAAGGCGAAACTGACAGGTAGGGTCCACGACGCAGAGAGAGAAGAAAGAGCTACGTGGGGCAACGGTTCGGCGACTGGCGATTCGGGCCCGCGAGACAGAGAGAGAGGGAGCGTGCGGGCGAGGGAAACTGGCGCCGACAGATCGGCCCCACTAGGCAGCGAGGGAGGGAGGGCGCGCGCGAGGGAGAATTGCCGCTGACAGGCGGGATCAGACGGCGTGGGCGCGCAGGCGCGCGGCCTGGCTGGGCCGACTCTGCTTTCTCTTTTTCTTTTCTCTGGATTTTCTAATTCCTTTTCTATTTCTTTTTCCATAGGGTTTTCAAATCCAAATTCAAACTAGGTTTTGAGTTCAAATAAATTCAAACATGTGCAACACCTCAAAGAATATTTTAAGCTCAGCATGATGCAACATGTCATGACCCAAAATGTTTTGTCAAAAATAAATAATTAACCCCACTAGTTTAGGCTATCTCTAATCAAAAAGGAGAAAGGGAGAATAAATCTAGAGAGAGAAAACCTAAAGTGAGAAAAAGAAGAGTAACACATGATTTTGGGTGATAATCAGAAAGAAATTTTATACCCCCAAAATCAGGGTGTTACAGACCTATCCCCCTTAAAAGAATCTCGCCCTCGAGATTCAGGGCTGGCTAGAAAAGAGCTCAGGGTACATGGCTTTTAAATCATCTTCTTGTTCCCAGGTTGCTTCTTCTTCTGAGTGATGGCCCCATTTGACTTTGCACATCCTGATGGTACTTCTACGGGTGACCCGATCTGCTGTCTCTAGAATTTGAGTTGGCTTCTCAATATAAGTCAGATCTTCTTGAACTTCAAGATCCTCTACTGGCAACTGCTCTTCTAGCACTCTCAAGCATTTCTTCAACTGAGACACATGGAACACATCGTGAACAACGGACAGATTTTCTGGTAAGCTGAATTGATAAGCCAGTTCTTCATGTCTGGCTTGAACCTGATGCGGTCCAATATAACGAGGTGCTAGCTTGCCTTTGACTCCAAACCTTTTGGTTCCTCTGATGGGCGACACCTTCAAATAGACATAATCTCCCACTACAAAACTGAGTTCTCTTCTTCTGGTGTCAGCATAGCTTCGCTGTCTGGACTATGCTGCCTTTAATTTCTCTCGGACCATTTTGATATTCTCTTCGGCTTCAAACAAAATATCTGGACCGAACACCTGTCTTTCCCCAGGTTGGTTCCAATGCAGTGGAGTTATGCAATTCCTTCCATAAAGCGCTTCAAACGGTGACATCTTCAGGCTGGCTTGGTAGCTGTTGTTGTAAGAGAATTCTGCATATGGTAATCTCTTGTCCCAACCCGACTGATCTTGCAAAGCACAAGCTCTCAACATATCCTCAAGAATATGGTTGGTCCTCTCAGTCTGGCCATCTGTCTGCGGGTGGTAAGCTGAGCTGAGCTTTAAATGTGTGCCCAAGGCTTCATGTAACTGCTGCCAAAAATGAGAGGTGAACTGGGTGCCTCTATCTGATACTATCTTCTTCAGAACGCCATGCAAGCACACAATCCGAGCCATGTATAGTTCGGCCAACACCGCACTGTTGTAGGTGGTCTTGACTGGTATGAAATGGGTCACCTTTGTCAAACGGTCCACTAATACCCAGATGGAGTCATAACCAGTACGAGTGCGGGGCAAACCAACTATAAAGTCCATTCCGATCTCATCCCATTTCCACTGAGGAATCTACGATGGTTGCAACAAACCTACAGGTCTCTGATGTTCTGCTTTAATCCTCTGACAACTATCACACACTGCCACATACTCTGCTATCTCCCTTTTCATACCGTACCACAAAATCTTTTCTTCAGGTCTTGGTACATCTTCTCACTACCGGGGTGTATAGAGTATGCTGTCTCATGGGCTTCCTTGAGAATTAGTTCTCGGGTCGATTTGATGTCGGGAACACACAGTCTGTCCTTGAACCATACCACTCCTTCTGCATCTTCACGGAAATCCTTGCCTTTTCCATCTATGATCAGCTGCCGGATCTCGTTGATCTTCTCATCATCCTTTTGACCTTTCCTGATGTCTTGCTTTAGAGTGGGTTCCAACTCAATTGTCACTCCTTGAGTGTTGTTCAGAAATCCGAGACTTAATCTGTTGAACTCCTTTGCTAGCACATATGGCATCTGGTAAGCGGCCAACATATTGACTTGACTTTTTCTACTAAGAGCATCTGCAACCACATTTGCTTTGCCTAGGTGATAATGTATCTCCAGCTCATAATCTTGGATCAACTGTAGCCGTCTTCGCTACCTCATGTTTAACTCTGACTGAGTGAATATGTACTTGAGGCTCTTGTGGTCTGTGTAGATATCACACTTCTGCCCATAAAGATAATGCCTCTAGGTCTTTAATGCATGAACCACGACTACTAACTCCAGATCATGAGTAGGATAATTCTTCTCATGAACTTTTAATTGTCAGGATGAGTATGCCACTACTCTCCCTTCCTGCATCAACACACATCCCAGTCCAGTGTATGAAGCATCGCAATACACTGAGAATGGCTGGTGAACATCTGGTAGATTTAGTACTGGTGCCATTGTCAACTTCTCCTTCAATGTCTCAAAGGACTTCTGGCATGCTGGGGTCCACTTGAACTCGACCTTTTTTGCTAGCAAGGCTGTCATTGGCCTGGCAATTTTGGAGAAACCTTCAATGAAACGCCGATAATAACCGACCATTTCGATGAAGCTCTTGATTCCTCGGACATCTTTTGGTGCTTTCTAGTCTAAGATAGCTGTTACCTTCTTCAGATCTACAACCAGTCCCTCTCGGTTTATAATGTGACCCAAGAATAGAACTTCGCTGATCCAGAACTCACACTTGCTAAGCTTGGCATACAGCTGACAACCTCGTAGCCTCTGAAGTACCTTCCTCAAATGCTCCTCATGCTCTTGCTCATTCTAGGAATATATAAGGATGTCATCAATAAATACCACTACGAACTTGTCGAGGTAGTCCATGAACACACTGTTCATCAAGTACATGAAGTAAGCTGGCGCATTCGTCAAACCGAATGACATGACCGTGAACTCATACAGTCTACACTTGGTGATAAATGCTGTCTTCGGTATATCTGAAGGTCGGATTCGAAGTTGATGGTAGCCTGACCTTAGATCTATCTTCGAGAACACACTGGCTCCTCCCAACTGATCGAATAAATCTTCAATTCTGGGCAGGGGGTACTTGTTCTGATAGTAACCTCATTCAAGGATCGGTAATCGATGCACATCCTCTTCATGCCATCCTTCTTCTCCACAAACAGCACTGGGGCTGCCCAAGACAAAGTACTCGTTCTTATGTAGCCTTTCTCTAACAACTCATCAATCTGCTTCATGAGTTCCACCAACTCTAGTCCAGACACTCGATAGGCTCTCTTGGAAATAGGGGCGATGCCTGGTATAAGCTCTATGGCAAATTCAACCTTCCTCTCAGGTGGCATACCTAGTAACTCCTCAGGAAACACATCTGGGAAATCTGATACTACACTGATAGCCTTTGATGGTTTAATCTCCTCAATGTGAGTGGTGACTTGGTGACAACTCCCTTTTCTAGGTTCTGACAAGACCAACTCTACTAACACTTCTTCTCCTGATGGGGACACTAACTTCACTGTTCTCTTATCACAACTAAGACTGGCCTAATACTTGGTTAACCAATTCATCCCTAGGATGACATCTATAGTTGTATCCTGGTTACCCATAACTATTAAATCGGTGGGGAACTCTATCCCCCTTATTTGGACTCTTGCACTAGGGCAAAATCTATCTGTTTGGGTCCTTCCACCAACTGAACTAACTCTCATAAGTGGATACATGGGTGCTACTAGTATATTATGTGATTCTACCCATGATGCAGTCACAAAAGAATGTGTTGCTCCAGTATCAAATAACACATTTGCAGAATGGTACTCGATTGAAAACATACCTAGTGCCACTCCTGGAGTCTCCTGGACTGTGTCGGCCTCCAAGTGGTTCACCTTTCCATACTGGGCACGAGGTTGCCCATGGTTGTTGCTTCCTTGCTGCATTGCATTCTGCCTGACTAGGGCATTGGGAGCTGGCTACTGCTGAGTTGCTTTCTTTGGGCAATGATTCGCCCAATGGCCTTGTTCCCCACAGTGGAAACATGCATGACTTCCTCCTTGAGCTGGCGCTGCTTGGTTGTTCTGGTTGGTTGCTAGGGTAGGAAGACGGGTTGCCTGGTTGCTCTGACGCTGGTATTGATTTCCTCCCTGCTGGTTATTCGGACGGTACTGCTGCTGCTGAGGAAACTACCTCTAGTACTGCTGTGGCTGGTTCTGACGCTAATGCTGGTGCTGGTGACCTAGCTTGAATTGCTGAGGTGGGTTGCCTGAGTAGCGAGGACGACTGCTACTCCCAATCTAAGGTCCACCAATCATACGCTTCCTGTCCTCCATCTCCCGATGCTTCCTTTCTATCATGATTGCTCTGTCGATCAAATGCTGGAAGGTAGAGAAGGTGTGGTTCATCAGCTGGTAGTGGAGAGGGTCAACCAATCCTCTCAAGAAGCGATACTGCCTCTTGGCATCCGTGTTGACATCTTCTGGGGCATAACATGACAGCTATAGAAACTTATCCCTATACTCACTGATGGACAGGGGTCCTTGCTTCTAGGGTGAGAAACTCCTCCTTCCTCACTATCATCAGTCCCTCGGGCACATGGTAGCGACGGAAGTTGTCCCTGAACTCCTCCCAAGTGATGGCTTCAAGGTTGGCATGGGTGGCGAGGTAAGACTCCCACCAAGACTGTGCTGCTCCCCTCAGCTGTCGGGGACCATACAACACCTTCTCACGATCGTTGCACTGGGTAGTGTGCAACTCACACTCCACGGTACGTAGCCAATCTTCTGCATCCATGGGATCAGCAGAGTGGGGCAAAGACAGGGGGATGGCCCCTCATGAACTCTGCCCGCTTGTCTCTGGGCACTTGAGGCATCTAGACTTGCACTGGAGGCTGAGGTGGTGGTGGCTGCTGCTAAACTCACTGCATCGCTGCTAATGTTTGACCAATTGCCTGAACTGCCTGGGTCTACATCAAGAACATCTGCTCGATAGTCATCGGTGGTGGCGGTGGCAACTACTGCTGCTAGGCTGCTTCCTCGTGGGGTGCCTGCTGCTCTGGCTGTGCATGCCTCGCACCTCTGCTCCTGTTCTCAGACATCTGTAGAAACCCCACACATATCAGATCTGACTCTGTAGTCTTTCAGCATAAGAAAAGATGTGTAGAAGATCTCCATAATACTGAACAAATGACCATCTTCACTGACAGCTTCTCAGATAAAGAGGAAAGGGGAAATAAAGGGATTACCCAACTAAATAACTGACTTTATTAATAACCACACCAAGTTGCAGGGGATACCCACACCTTGGTGACAATTATTACAAAGATCCAACTTTAGTACATGTCCATCATAACAAGCATCCAACATAAGATGAGCAAACTAACTCTAACTAAACTGACTTAGGCTAAGACACTGAGCTAAGCATTATTACAGACTCCGACTCTGTCGATCTAAGGATCCAAATCTATGCGAGTCCTGCAGTCTGGGGTACCATAGTCGAAGCGACCATGGGGCGGTGAACGGTAAGGGTGCTGAATCCCAACAGGGGCGGGAGAACCACCATCCAGATAGTGGCATTCCGCGCATTCAGCACGCAATTCTGCAACCTCCGCCCGAACCTTGCCCAACTCGTCAAGGGCATGGTCCAAATCTGTGTTGAGCACGGCAACCAGATTGACCATACTGTTCAACCTAGGATTGCCCTCACTAACTGGCGAGGCAATCACACCTCCAGCACTGCCGGTCGAACGGCGAGGGTAGTACTTCAGGTCGAGGCCATCAGCTACCCCGCTGAACAACGAGCAATACTGAGAAAGTGCCCGTCGTGCTGCATCTTGCATGGCTGCCTCGGCAGTATCCCTCTCAGTAATAGAATAGTGCTCTGAGAAGGCCTCTGCACCCCAGAGATCATTGTCCGAATGGTGCACCAAGCAAGTAGCCTCCCACTGGTTTGGGTATAGCCCACGACGATGCTGGTAGACTACACAACGGTACTCGATAGACCAAGTGTGTCGGTCGAAGGCCTGACACAACAGGGTATCAAGAGCATCGTGGAAGTGACACCCGCGAGCAGCGTCACGAGTGATGGGCCTAGTGATCCATCCCTCCGGCTCTGGCTCCTTTGAACGCTCCGTGCCGTGGCTCAAACTGCCACCGGTGTCGTCGTCGTCTCCGTCTCCGTTAGGGTCTCCTCCAGTAGCTAGGATGTCCTGTGGTGATGCAGGGGGGCATCTCTGGCTGAGGTGCAGGGGAAGGCGGCCTCTCAGACTCCACCTCCTGCTGAGGCGAGGGGGAAGAGTCCTGTTGCTCCTGCTCCTGCTCTTGGCGTCGGTGCTCCTGCTCCTCGTGCAGGCGACGATGCAGTCTCTCCAGGTGACTGGACTGACCTGACACTGTGCGACGCAGTGGACGCTCCGCCAAGCGAGAAGGCAAAAAGGGGATCACAAACTTACATGCAGTGCACCTAAGACGAGCCATCTACAAAAGACATTGTAAGCACAAGAGTAAGAGTAGAACTATGAGACCAGAAAGTATACAGATAGAAAAGTGAGATAAAACTTTTGAGATAATTAAACAACATAGAGTTGGTCAAGATGACCATCTTTTGAAAAGACACTGGGATCAAGGTAAGAGTAAGGGTCTATAGTCCTTAGGTCGACCATTCTAGTCTAGGTTAGCGGTCCTACAGTCAGCAAGGCTTTGATACCACTTATGTCACACCCGGTTTTGGAAGGCAAACCGAATGTGAACCATGTACATGCCAGGATCAGAAACTCACGTACACAACGATTACATAATTGGACATCATCACACAATGCTTGAAATAAATAGCAGAAAGGTACTTTATTACATCAAGATGTCCAAGACATCCACAGAGTATAATACATAACCATTGTTCAACATAATTATCAAAGTGCGGAATTACGAAACGTAGATTATAAGCCTACACATGCAGCTGACTGGGGGTTTGCCACTAAAGTAAACTAGAACTCGTCGTATTCCTGGAACTCCTCGAAGTCATCCATGTTGCCAGCTTCACCTCCTGAGCACTGAGAATAGTGGGGACAACCTGGGGTGGGGTGGTTTGTAAAGCAAGGGTGAGTACACATCACGTACTCAGCAAATGTCCCGTTTGGCTAAAGTGGACTAGCTGTATATGGAGTTGAGGTCAAGTAGTTGCTTTTAAGTTAGTCAAATATTTATTATTATTAGTAGAGCCAACTTTTAGTAATAAACCCAGTTATTACCCAAAAGTACTTCCTCAAACGAGGAAATACCAAAGATCAGCTTTTATAGCATCATTGTTAATCATCATCATAAAAGTATCCAAAGTTCTTCTAATCAAAGAGGATCCCAAGGTTGCTCTTAACCATGAGCTCGGCTGATATACCCATTTTTAACACTTTGTAGAGGTTGTACACTTTACCCACAAGTCGTGATCCCTTTCCAGCCTGGGTTGTACAGACCCGATCTTCACTACCAAGGTGAATGGCCAAGGATACACTACGTAGCCTTTACAAAGACTCCCCTTGTGCATAGCTGCTCGTTAGGTTTCGCTAGTCGTACAAACGCAGTACACCTCCCCAAGGTGGGTAACTAACAAAACCAAATCGAAAGAACCTCTGCACCCCAACCTTAGCAGAGCGAGCACTATGCCCAGGCCTCCATTGATGGCCCTCCAGCAAAGCCAACTATACCCCCAGGTTCATCTAATTATCAGCTAAGAGCATCCCATTCCACCCTCATGGTTGTATTGTTATCCTGGGTGGTCACTCCACGAACAGGTCCTTATGGAGAGGTACTCAGGAAAAAGGCCTGAGTCCCCTAAGGTATCACAAGATCATCCACATAATCAGGATAACAGTATCGTATCATAAATGCTCGCATCATGTTCATTGATTAAGTTAAGGCAATAGCAACATGCTAACCATGATAACCCCAAAAGGTAAACAACGATAAAGTAAATAGAAAGCTAGTCAATCCTTAGGTTTAAGTAATGTAATGCGGGACAGTGAATCATAAAGTATGTAGGACATAGTAGGTCAGAGGACACTTGCCTTCACCAGGTTACTGCTCATGGAGGTCTCCAACAACACACTCAGGAACCTCGGATTGCTCGTTGTCTAAATAAAGCGAGCATGCATTCAATACATTTGGAAAATACAAATGAACAACACACCAAATATGTACAAACATAGGAATGCATCATAAAAAGACACAACACTACTTAAGAGATAATGAATTCAAAGTATAACATAAACTATAACATACCTTAACTTTATTTAAAAATAGATTACTATTTTCCTAAGTGTTATTTACAAGTACATAACCTAGTTCAATTTATTTTATTGTGACCTAAATTTAGACCAGAGATGATTTCATGTAATACACATTATTAGTCTCACAAGATGAAACAGGTTTAAATCTCTAGGGTTCTCCTTTTATTTATTTCATTAAGTAAATAAAAAATACATCTACCTTAGTTCATATTCAATCCTAAAAATTAGAGTGTGCAGACAGTAAATGAAATTATTTTATTCAAACAGAGAATAATTCTATGAATATTTTGCAATTTGAATCACTAAATTTGGAGTTCATATGCAAAAGTTATGAAATAAACAAGTTTGGAAATTCAAAATATGAAATTAGGGCTAATTCTGTGAATATTTAAAAGTCCAGGGCTAAATTTGTAAGATTACAGGGGCCTGCGTGCGAAAACCAGGGACGCGGGTTGATTTCTAGTAAATCGAGGGTCTCTTTAATAAAACAGCCACGCGAAGGGGTATTGGGTGAATCTAACCGTCAGATCTAAAACCAACGGCTGAGATTAGATCTACGGTCGAGGGCGCGCACGTGGGCGGGCGAGCACTGACAAGCGGGCCAGTGAGTGTCAGCGAAAGAGGGGGAGAGCGCGTTGACCGAGCGGGCCCAGCGCTAGAGGGAAACGGACGGCTGCAGGGGTCCGAGCCGTTTGATCAAGATCGGACGGAGGGGGGGGGTCTGAGGGAGTACGAGGGGGTCCGAGCCGTTCGATCAGGATCGAACGGAGAGAAATCAGACTGGAAAGGATGAGCGGCTGCGGGTGGCGCTGACAGGCGGGCCAGGGCGTCAGGCGCGCGTGTGCGAAGCGGTATCCCGCGGTCCGGGCCGTGCGATCAAGATTGGACAGGGGAAAATCAGACCGGGGAACAGATGTGTGCGAAGCGGCACCGCTCCTCTCCGCGGTAGTGAGGTCGCCAGAGTTGTGGCAGGCGCGAGCTAGGGTGGCTTCGGGGTTGCCGGAGTTGGGCAGAGGGGAAGAGGGCGCCACGACGAACTCAATGGCGGAGAAGGGGCCATGAATCCACGGGCAGAGAAGGGAGAACGACGGTGAGAGGGCCTCGGGCGGGCCGGAGTAACTCCGGTGAGCCATTTCGGCCACGGGGAGGGGACTTAAGGCGCGCTAAGGCCTAGGCTAACTTCAGTAGAGGCAGGGGTGACACAGGGACCTACTCCGGGGAACTAGACCGAGCTAAATCGGCCGGCCACCACGCGAGCACGGCGGACCGCCACGGCCGAGCACCGATGAAGGTAAAATTGGCCGAACACAAGGCGCAATAAGGGAAATTGGCCACGGGGACGGGTGTCTCACCTCGAGGCAGAGCTCGGGGAGGCTTGGAGCGGTCTCCAGCGAGCTGGATGGCCGAGGACGCGGGCGTGGGTCTCTGGCGGCGGCTGGCGATGAGGGCAGAGCGCGAGAGAGGGTGAAGCTGCACGAAATGAGGTGAGGGGTGTGCGTGGGGCACTGGCAGGGCTCTATAAAGGGAGCTGGGTGCGTGGGCGGGCATCGTGGCCGAGAAACCCAGCGACGTGCGCGAGTGCGCACGCACTGGTCCACGGCGAGCGCGGAGGAGGCGGAACTGACAGGTAGGGTCCACAGCGCAGAGAGAGAAGAAAGGGGTGCGCGGGGCAACGGTTCGGCGACTGGAGATCCGGGCCCGCGAGATAGAGAGAGAGGGAGCGCTCGGGCGAGGGAAACTGGCGCCGACAGATCAGCCTCACTGGGCAGCGAGCGAGGGAGGGAGGGCGCGCGCGAGGGTGAACTGCCGCTGACGCGGGCGCGCGGCCTGGCTGGGCTGACTGGGCTGCTTTCTCTTTTTCTTTTCTCTGGATTTTCTAATTCCTTTTCTATTTATTTTTCCATAGGGTTTTCAAATCCAAATTCAAACTAGGTTTCAAGTTCAAATAAATTCAAACATGTGCAACACCTCAAAGAATATTTTAAGCTCAGCATGATGCAACATGTCATGACCCAAAATGTTTTGTCAAAAATAAATAATTAACCCCACTAGTTTAGGCTATCTCTAATCAAAAAGGAGAAAGGGAGAATGAATCTAGAGAGAGAGAGAAAACCTAAAGTGAGAAAAAGAAGAGTAACACATGATTTTGGGTGATAATCAGAAAGAAATTTTATACCCCCAAAATCAGGGTGTTACACCAGCAAACCGTCAGTTATGGCACGCGCGACTGTGAATGAATCGTGCCGCACGGGTGGCTTCTTCAGGTGGGCCGAAATGAGGTAGTGAGGCCCATGTGCTTCACTTTCCTTTTTCTTTTATTATTATTTTTGGTTTCTTTTCCTTTTACTTTTAAATTTCTAGAATTCAATTTTAATCTATGAATTTATATTCATTTTTAAATGTACAAGTTGAACCCAAATAGGAAGGTTTAACTAATTTTATTTTCTTTATCTTTGTTTGGTATTCTTTCTTCTCTTGCTCAAATTCTTGAATTTCCCTTTTGATAATTTGATATATTTCCTTTCACATTATTTTATGTTGTCAGAGAATGCACAAAATAAAATCCAGTATGATGCCATGGTTTAGTGATATATATTTTTATTAATTGTTTTTAAAGGTGGTGTTCACATGTGATGACAAATGGATGCGATACACACATATAAATAAAGGAAAACACTTTTCTCTTTTTAATATGATCTCTTACAAATTAAGTGTTACATATCCTACCCCATTAACAAGAATCTCGTCCTCGAGATTTCAGAAGATCTAGGGAAAAGATGGGGAAAATCTTTGAGAAGCTTTTCTTCTCTCTCCCATGTTGCTTCATCTTCTCCATGGTGACTCCATTGCACTTTGCACATCTTTATCACCTTGTTTCTTGTAACTCGAGTC
Organism: Zea luxurians; assembly: GCA_029449295.1. Taxonomy (NCBI): domain Eukaryota; kingdom Viridiplantae; phylum Streptophyta; class Magnoliopsida; order Poales; family Poaceae; genus Zea; species Zea luxurians. Next base: position 47,190,291 of record JAOPSE010000021.1, read on the forward strand.
AATGTATCAAGAATCTTGATGGGATATTCCATGTAAGTCAAATCACCCTGAACACTAAGCTCTTCCATTGGTAATTGTTCCTCAGGGACACAGAGACACTTCTTAAGTTGAGACACGTGGAACACATTATGCACATCAGATAGATTATTAGGTAGCTCGAGTTGGTATGCCATCTCCCCAACTCGCCTAAAGATCATGAATGGTCCAATATAGCGAGGGGAAAATTTGCCCTTGACTTTGAATCTCCTCATTCCACGAAGTGGTGACACCTTGAGGTACACATAATCTCCTTCCTCAAATTCCAGTGGTCTTATTCTATTATCTACGTAGCTATTTTGTCTAGTTTGAGCTACCCTCAAATTCTCTCGAATTATACGGACTTGTTCTTCTGCCTTTTGAATCAGTTCAAGTCTAAAGAACTGTCTTTCTCTAGTCTGATCCCAATATAAAGGAGTCTTGCACTTCCTCCCATATAGAGCTTCAAAAGGTGACATCTTTAGACTGGCCTGATAGCTATTATTATATGAAAACTCAGCATAGGGTAGACTTTTATCCCAACTTCCTCCATGCTGAAGGGCACAAGCTCTCAACATATCTTCCAATACTTGATTAGTCCTTTCAGTCTGTCCATCAGTCTGGGGGTGATAAGTCGTACTAAAATTCAGCTTTGTATTCATGTTCTCATGAAAGCTTCTCCAAAATCTTGAGGTGAATTGTGAACCTCGATCAGACACGATCTTCTTTAGTACTCCATGTAAACACACAATCCGAGCCATATATAACTCTACTAGTTGGGAACCTTTATAAGTAGTCTTGACAGGAATGAAGTGAGCTACTTTAGTCAATCTATCCACAATCACCCATGTATCATCATATCCTTTCTGGGTGTGAGGCAATCCAGTAATGAAATCCATACCAATCTCTTCCCACTTCCACTCAGGTATCTTCAGTGGGTGCAGTAGTCCAGCTGGCCTCTGGTGTTCAGCCTTAACTCTTTGACATACATCGCACATAGCCACATGTGCAGCCACATCTCTCTTCAATCCATACCACCAATATTTCTGCTTCAAATTCTGATACATCTTAGTACTACCAGGATGAATAGAATAATCCGAGTCATGGGCCTCCCTTAAAATAGTCTCTCGAAGGCTTTCAATATCAGGAACACATATCCTGTCCTTGAACCATATGGTGCCTTGCTCATCTTCCATGAATTCTAGACCTCGACCTTCAGTAATCAGATCCTTAATCTCTTGTATTTTAGCATCACCAATTTGTCCTTTGTGGATTTCTTGCTCCAAAGTAGGTTCCACATCAATAGTAACTCCTTCAGTGTGAGCAACTATCCCCAGGTTAAGTCTCCTGAAATCCTCAACAATCTCATCAGATAGCTAGGCCACAATAGCTGAATGAACATGCTCCTTTCGACTCAAGGCATCTGCAACCAAATTTGCCTTGCCCGGGTCATAGTGAATCTCACCATCATAATCCTTAATAAGCTCTAACCAACGGCATTGCCTAAGGTTGAGATCCTTCTGAGTGAATATATACTTCAACTCTTATGATCCGTGTATACTTGACACTTGGTTCCCATAATATAATGTCTCCAAATCTTAAGCGCATGCACAACGGCTGTCAGTTCTAAGTCATGAGTAGGGTAGTTCAATTCATGTTTCCGTAACTGACGAGACGCGTAGGCAATCACATGTCCTTCTTGCATGAGCACACATCCTAAGCCTTGGCCACATGCATCACAATAAATGTCAAATCCCTTTTGTACATCTGGCATAACCAACACTAGTGGCGACATCAACCTCTTCTTTAATTGATCAAAACTATCTTGACACTTCTCGTCCCACTTGAACTCTCTTCCCTTCTCCAGAAGCGAGGTCATAGGCTTAGCAATCTTAGAAAATCCTTTAATAAAATATCCGATAATATCCTGCTAGTCCCAAGAAACTCCGAATCTCCGTAACTGTAGTGGGTACTCTCCTCTCCATTATCTCCTTGACCTTAGCAGGATCCACAGATATTCCACCATTAGAAATGATATGTCCAAGGAATGGCACCTCACCAATCCAAAACCCGCACTTGCTAAACTTAGCATAGAGTTGATTATCTCATAGCTTCTGTAGCACCAATCTCAGATGTTCCTCATGATCACTATCACTCTTGGAATAGATAAGAATATCATCGATGAATACCACGACGAATCTATCCAAATACTCCATAAACACCTTATTCATCAAATTCATAAAATAAGCTGGTGCATTGGTTAATCCAAATGACATAACAGTGAACTCATATAATCCGTATCGAGTCGAGAAAGCCGTCTTGGGAATATCCGATGGCCTAATCCTCATCTGATGGTATCTCGATCAGAGATCAATCTTCGAGAATACCCTTGCACCTCTCATTTGATCAAATAAATCCTCAATGCGGGGTAACAGATACTTGTTCTTCACAGTAACATCATTAATTGATCTATAACCCACACACATTCTTTGTGATCCATCCTTCTTCTGTACAAACAGAACAGGCGCTCCCCAAGGTGAGGAACTCGGACGAATGTACCTAGCCTCTTGTAACTCCGTTAACTGCTTCTTAAGTTCTTTTAATTCTTCTACAGACATCCTGTATGGCCGTTTAGAAATAGGGGCAGTCCCAGGTAAGAGATCAATAACAAACTCAACTTCCCTATCTGGTGGCATCCCTGGCAACTCCTCTAGAAAGACATCCGAAAAGTCTCTAACCACACGGATGTTGTCACCAACAAACTCCTCAGGTATAAAGTACATCGCACGTCTGGATGAGGTGGTTACTGCAATTTGAACTTGAAATTTTCTCCTTTAGGGCTGGTGAGTTCTACAGTACCTCTACCACATGCTATAATGGCCTTTGCCTTTCTTAACCATGACATACCAAGGATCAGATCTATACTGCTTGCCTCTAAAATTATAGCAGTAGCTCCAAATTCTCTTCCCATAATTGTTAATGTCAATTTACGTGTCATTTGATTTGCCTCAATAGGCCCTTTAGGTGTAATTACTATCATTGATTTTCTCATATTTAGCAGTGGTATCTCATTTGTGTTGGCATATCGAGCAGACATAAATGAATGTGTAGCACCAGAATCAAATAATATGGTTGCAGGAATTATATTAACGTAAAACATACCAAGTACGATGTCAGCACCATCCGGAGTAGCATCAACGCTGACTTGATTAACCCTGGAAATAGAGTATCCCTTGCCAGATCCTGGAGTCTGTTGCTTATTCTGAACTGTGGTAGTAGCAATCCTCTGTGGGCAGACATTTGCATAATGTCCAGTCTTCCCACACTTGAAGCAAGTGGTGCTTGCACTCTGTCCTGAAAACTTTGTCGAGGTGCCAGTGGGGGTAGCCTGACGAGTCGGTGGAGTCCTCTGAGGTGATTGCTGAACTAGGCGCTGGCCTCCACCAGTGCGAACTAGTGTACCCTAGGGTGAACTGTAGTGAGGACGAACACTGCTGCTTCCCTTTCCTTGAGATATAGCTTTCCTCTTCAAATCTCCCAGCTGAACACGCTTGTGTTCAATAGCTAGGGCCTTGTCAAGCAGCCTCTAAAATGATGGGAATGTATGTGCCACTAGAGCATACTGCAGGGGTCCATTAAGTCCTTCAATAAAATATTATTGTTTCCTCTCATCCTCAGCAACTTCATCAGGTGCATATCTGGATAACTGAATAAACTTATCGCGGTACTCGCTGACTGACATGTTTCCCTGCTTCGATGATAGAAATTCCTTCTTCTTAATTTTCATCAATCCAGCTAGTATATGATAATTCCTGAACTGCATACTGAACTCTGCCCAAGTAATAGTATCAACAGTACGTGGGCAGTAGTATATGAGTCCCACCAATCAGTAGCAGGACCTATCAGACGACCAGAAGCATATAAAACCTTCTCCTAGTCAGTGCACTGAGTAATGTTCAACATCTTCTCTACGGACTTCAGCCAATCATCTGCGTCCAGTGGATCAGGAGAACTAGCAAATGTCGGTGGCTTATGGCTCATGAACTCCCGGTGCTTATCTCGGGGTGGAACTGGTGGTGGTGGTGGAGGCAATGGTACTTGTTGCTGTTGCTGCTGTTGCTACTGCGTCCTCCTTTCCTGGCGTATTTCTTCTCGTTCTTGGCGCAGCTCTCGATGTATCTCTTCTCGTTCTTGGCGCATCTCCTGGCGTTCTTGCTGCATCTGAGCACGCATATCTGCCATAGTGTCCGCCATTTGTTGCACCATCCTCATCTGAGCTGCAACCAGTGGGTCAACTCCGCCTGGTGGAGGATTAGGAGGATTCATCTCTACTGGTTGTGGCTGGGGTTGTCTAAATATCCTCTGAGTGTGTCGATTGGGAGGCAAATCAATTCCACCACCCCGCCTGGTATTGACCATCTGAGTTAGATACATATGGTAAGAGAATAGTAGACAAGGCAGGTAGTTATAAATCATGTTACTTTAGGGATTTATAAGCTAAGCAGATTAATGTTTTACCTACTAAAGCTAACTGAATACCTTATGGTGGTACATGCTAAGATGTCCATCTATAATAATTGAATCAATCAAAGAAGCAAATCAGGCATTTATCATCAGAACAATCAACCAACATTTTAAATAGAGAAATTAGTTTTAATTTTTTTTGTCTTAGGTTCCCTATCTCTTAAAATGATCATAGCTGTAGGATTCCAAGGTGTGAAATCCATCTTGTCTTAGAGTAGAAAAGATAAGAGTAATCAGAGTAGAACAGCAAAAGGTGAGACAAGATCAGGATAAGATGAGAATAGAATGAATCAGAGTAAGATAAGTAGGTAAGGGTTTTGTCCATTTCTATCTAGGTTTCTTCCTACAGTCAACATTTCCTCTGATACCACTTCTGTCACACCCGGGCTTTAAGGAACAAGCCGGGTGCTTCTCATACATGCGCCAAGAAGACAACATATATAATAATAGAGTGTATAGAGATAAATGTCACAATAACATCAGATTATTTAATACATAGCGGAAGTCTTATTACAAAATAAAAGATAAATATAAAACGAACTAAGGATCATCCTTGGCGTCAATGTCAACTGGGAAACGCCACCTAGATCAGATCAAACTCCTCGCATTGTGGCTCCTCCTGAACCAGCTGTTCTTCTCCTATGGGGGGTGTGAGACAGCAAGGGTGAGCTCACACATGATCATAGCTCAACAAGTTGCGGGGAAACCAGTGGGCACGAACTCACCAAAGGTGGGAGTCCATGTGATGTGTAAGGCTAATCAACAACAGGGGTTAAAGCTGAGCATTGCTTTTAATTAGTTGGTCAAAATTTTATTAGCAGTTACTAGATGTAAGTAAATACCAAACCTTAATAAAAGTAATAGAACAAATAAATAATCCCATGCAAATGCAAATGACAAATGGAATTTAAGTTCCATATTTAATCATACGAGAGTCCTGAGCTGCTCATGACCGTGAGCTCGGCTAGTATACCAGTTTTACACTCTGCAGAGGTTGTACCCTTTACCCACAAGTCATGTTACCCATCTGCTAAGGGATCGCGACTCCCATACACCTCTACCTAGGAAGCGAGGCAGGGCAACACTACGAGTCCTTTACAAAGTTCCACTAGCTTCTAAAAACCCGCTACAATTTATAGGAGGAGCACTCACAAGAATCCCCCGTTTGACCGCCATCGCAGCAAAAATCAACCCGAGAACCTCCTTGCATGCAACTCCTCTATGTCCTTGCCCCTTTCGATAAGGTAGTCTTTTACTAGCTTTCCTAATTAGTTAGCCAAGGGGTCCCATTCCTCCCTTGTGGTGGCACGTGTTTCTCAAGTTAAGCTCCATGTTCCAATTAACATTGTTGGGGGCTTGTTCTCAAATGCTATGAATTAAGAACAAGACAACATGAAAGTGTTAAATATCGAGCTCCTTCGTCCTTAGAAACAGTATATCCCTTCGGATATAATGAATCTCGGACAAAGGTTACGAAGGAAAAGACCTTCATTAGGTTGATAAATGATTAAACAGAGTAATTATATATCTAATGTGCGAGTAATAATATCAGCATTATCATAGATATATTTCCATTATTAAATTCATAAAAACGAATTACAAATGTACCTTCTGATTGATGCAAAGTAAAGGTACAAACGTGATGCGAAAAAGCGTATGCCAAGTCAGCGTGAACAGTACGGGAGTACTGTTCACCTATTTATAGGCACGGGACGCAGCCCGTGTAAAATTACATTGATGCCCTTTACATTTATCAATAACTACATTAATTCTTCGGGGTCCAATTTGACTTTTCATCTTTAAGTCGGTTCCTCTTTTCTGTTATTGTGCCGAAACCTTTCTGCACATAGCTTCGTGATCGTCTTATCCTTCGTCATGATCGTTTTTCATTCCAGTCACGCTTCGTCTTAACCATGCTCTTGTATATTCGCGACCTGACTCCGAAGGTGCCTGTTCACATATTCACTTGGAAAATATTATCAAACTATACTTTTGAGGACCTTCGGGAGCCGAAGGCCCCCAACAAAAATTAATGATCCTGACATGAACATATATAGAATAACAAAAGAATTGGAACATGGCTATAATGAACAATTATCCCAAAACCAAGTAAAGCAATAGTAAAACTACCCAAGTGATTCAGGGTAACAAGGTAAAAGGAATAAACAGACTAGGGTGACCTATTGGGTCCCATCAAAATTAACCTATGCATGAATAAATGACATTAAAGAACATTATTGGGTATAAAAGTGGTCAAGGGCACAACTTGCCTTCAATGAGCTCCTGCTCAGCTACTTCTATCTGCTGGTCACCAGGATCCTCAGTCACGGGCTCTTCTACTCGCCACAATACAAACAAGCACATTATATAAAGAAAATTAACATCACACCAAACATGTAAACAAAATACATAATAATAATCTACACATTAAAATAAAATTCTAGGAACAGGAATCATAATTTTTGGAGTTATAAATTTTAAGATATGAATTTCCAAAGGTTTTATGTGCTTAAATAGGATTAAGTGAGAAATTATTTTTCTTACTGTTTTCATGTCGAAACAGAGACTCTAGGTAATAAACAATAATATTACAAAAATTTCGAAAGTGGAATGAATTAATTTGGAGTTCATATGATTTTTCTATGGATTTATCAAGTTCTAGTAATTATTTTCATATTAAAAATCCATTTTCCATTTGTTTTCTATGGTTTTTGAGTTCTTTGGACTGGGCACGCTATAACAGAGAAAGGCAGGGTGCTTGGGGTAAAATACCCTAGACACAGCGTACAGTCCAAGAGGATGGCGGGTTGATTCGTTAAAATTATAAGGTCCTTTCTGCAAACTGCGCACGCCGAAGGGGTATCAAGCGTTGACGGCCTTCCGATCAAGCGTGGATGGCCCGGATTAGATCCGTTCCACCGCGAACCGGTACACATCACCGTCCACAGGATTTTAAATCTACGGTCCAGATTTTATCCCCTCCGATCTGACCTATGTCGTCCGATTTAGGTTTGGTGGCGTGGATCTGCCCAAGCGAAGGGGTAAGGTGCGATTTAATCCTAGCCGCCCAATACAGATCTGACGGCCGATACCCATCTCCCCTATCCTGGCCCAACTCCGGTAGCCGCGCAGGGTCTCCACGGCGGCGCGCCATGGCCAGCGCGCTTTAATCCATGGCTTCGGTGCAACAAACCTAAATTCGACCGACACTACTCACTACGGCAATGAAGACGAGTACTGGTGAGCAATTCATACCAGGAATTATACGCGTAGGAGAGTAGGCCACGGCTGCTGCGGATTCCAGACGAAGTGCAAAAGACAGCGAGCAATTGTCGTCGCCCGCGGTCCGTAACACCCAATTGCGGGCGCAGAAAGCTTCCGCCGACGAGTATGGTCCTCCACGATCCAACTCCGAGAGCAGAGATCCCCCAGCGGCGGCTATCCTCGGCGGCGGCCTCTCTTCTCTCGGTTTGTGCTCGTCGCGGTGCTACACTTGCTTTGGCTCACACGCAGAGGAAACCAGAGAAGGGGAGGAGGTCGCGAGAATGGTCCGAGGTACCCGCGGCCGAGCCCTTATCGCCCCGTCGAGCCTTGGAAAATCGGCACCGCCGTTGCGCGAGCGCGGGTCATGCGAGAGAGAGGAACAGAAGCGGCGAAGAAAAGGGGAAGGATAGAGCTGACGAAACTAGTCCACAGGTCAGTGGCAGCGAAGACGGTGCAAGCGCGAAAGACCGACATGCAGGTCCGAAGATCAGCGACCCAGGACATAGCTCGCTTCAGCAGATGGGCGCCGACAACTCGGGGCCACCTGCCAGCGAACCGACAGTTATGGTGCGCGCGCGACTGTGAATGAATCAGGCCGCATGGGTGGCTTCTTCAGGTGGGCCGAAATGAGGTAGTGAGGCCCAGGTGCTTCACTTTCCTTTTTCTTTTATTATTATTTTTGGTTTCTTTTCCTTTTACTTTTAAATTTCTAGAATTCAAATTTGAATTCAATTTTAATCTGTGAATTTATATTCATTTTTAAATGTACAAGTTGAACCCAAATAGGAAGGTTTAACTAATTTTATTTTCTTTATCTTTGTTTGGTATTCTTTCTTCTCTTGCTCAAATTCTTGAATTTCCCTTTTGAGGATTTGATATATTTCCTTTCACATTATTTTATGTTGTCACAGAATGCACAAAATAAAATCCAGTATGATGCCATGGTTTAGTGATATATATTTTTATTAATTGTTTTTAAAGGTGGTGTTCACATGTGATGACAAATGGATGCGATACACACATATAAATAAAGGAAAACACTTTTCTCCTTTTAATATGATCTCTTACAAATTAAGTGTTACATTCCTCTCCTGATGCTGACTTATGGAAGGAAGCAGTAATGAGTGAGATGGAATCTATTATGTCTAATGGAACTTGGGAGGTCGTTGATCATCCTTATGGTTGTCAACTCATAGGCTGCAAATGGATCTTCAAGAAAAAGCTTAGGCCTGATGGTACAATCGAGAGGTACAAGGCAAGGCTTGTGGCTAAAAGTTATACCCAAAAAGAGGGTGAAGATTTCTTTGATACCTACTCACCAGTTGCTCGATTGACTACAATTCACACATTAGTAGCTGTGGTAGCCTCTTATGGTCTTATCGTTCATCAGATGGATGTTAAGACAGCTTTCCTAAATGGAGAGTTGGATGAGGAGATCTACATGGATCAGCTAGAAGGCTTCATTGCGGATGGTCAAGAGAACAAGGTGTGCAGGTTGATAAAATCATTGTATGGCCTAAAACAAGCACCTAAGCAATGGCATGAAAAGTTTGATAATACTCTTACAGCTGCTGGTTTTGCTGTAAATGAAGCTGACACGTGTGTATATTATCGGTATGATGGGGGTGAGTATGTTATGCTGTGCCTTTATGTTGATGACATCTTGATCTTTGGATCAAATCTCAATGTGATTGAGGAAGTTAAAAATCTTCTATCGAGCAATTTCGAAATGAAAGATTTGGGAGAATCTGATGTCATTCTAAACATCAAGCTTGTTAGAGAAGGTGATGGTGGGGTAACTTTGTTACAATCTCATTATGTGGAAAAGGTATTGAGTCGCTTTGGTTTTAGTGACTGTGATCCTGCTCCAACACCTTATGACCCTAGCATGCTATTGAGAAAGAATCGTAGAATAGCAAGGGATCAATTAATATACTCCCAGATCATTGGCTCGCTCATGTACCTTGCAAGTGCAACAAGACCGGACATCTCATATGCTGTGAGTAAGCTGAGTCGGTTTGTGTCAAAACCAGGAGATGATCACTGGCGTGCTCTTGAGAGAGTGTTGTGGTATTTGAAAGGTACTATGACATACGGTATTCATTATACTGAAAACCCAAAAGTGCTGGAAGGCTATTGTGATGCCAACTGGATTTTTGATGCTGATGAGCTTTATGCCACAAGCAGATATGTGTTTCTGTTTGGAGGTGGCGCTGTTTCCTGGAAGTCTTGCAAGCAGACTATCTTAATGAAGTCTACAATGGAAGCAGAACTCACAGCATTAGACACTGCTGGGGCTGAGGCCGAGTGGCTCCATGATTTCCTATTGGATCGGTAGTTAAAAAACCGATACCGGCTATTTCCATGAACTGTGACAACCAAACGGTGATTACAAAGGTTAACAGTTCTAGGAATAACATGAAGTCTACAAGGCATGTTAAGAGGAGATTAAAATCTGTCAGAAAGCTGAAAAACTCCGGAGTTATAACAATGGATTATGTCCACACATCGAATAATTTGGCAGATCAATTCACTAACGGTCTGTCACGCAATGTGATAGAAAGTGCATCGAGAGAAATGGGTATGAGATCTATGTGAAATCTACTATAGTGGTAAGCTGCTCTATGTGATCGAAGATCCCGTGAAGTAGAGTGGAGAAACAAGCTAGGAGTAGATTGTGAGGAAAGATCCCTTCCTTAACTCATTTCTGATGCACATCTTTCCTATCTGTAAGGCAGGATGGTATTTACCTTAATGTATTCCAAGAGTCTTATAAAGGTGAGATGTTGTCCTACATAACATCTTCTGAGGAGTACACCTATATGAGTCAGACTGCTGGTCACAGTTTATGGGACTTGAGTAATCCCTAAATACTCATGAAAGGCACTGAAGTGTGACTTATATGCTTCTAAACAGCGGGGATGCCCTTTTGCAGCCTAGTATCAGCAAAGGATTTGAGCGAATCTCATCTCGCACAAAATTGTCAATTCAAGGCTTAGTCCATTGTTCAGTTGTGAATGTGTGAAACTCTTATTCTAGATGGATGTTCAACTTAACAGAACACTGGTATATCAAAGGATTGTGATTCTGATACTTCATCATTACAAACCCTAGAGTTTGGTGGGGATTGTTGGATATATTATGGGCTTGGCCCATTTAATCAATAAACTCTATGGTGTGTAATTGTGGACAATACCAATAGTACCATATTGGAATTCCAAGGGTCATTGGCTTGACTTATATGGTGGGAATTATTCCACTTAATTTGAGAAGTCAAGAAACGAACCAGGCGTGCCACACGCGCGCGCACCGCCGCTGCCGCCGGTCGGCCGGGCTCAGGCTCGGGCCGAGCCAGGCGTGGCGAGGCAGGCAGGCATGGCGAGCAGGCGAGGCGTGGTGTGGTTGTGTTAATTCTTAGCATTCATTAACCGTGGGAGTTCCAACTCCGGGTTAAACCTTTCAGATACTCCGGGTTAAACCTTTCAGATGCCCGTCTCTTGATCAGCCGCATGCGAGACCTTTCTCCTTCAGCTTCCCTTCCGCGATGAGGTTAAAAGGGGAGAACTCCTGACACGCAAGCAAAACTCTTTCAGAATCACAGACCAGCCGTAAGTGTGGATATTTCCATGTCGTAACTCTGCGTGCGCAGAGAAGCGAGAGGGCAGGTGCCTCCGAAGCCCTTGCTATTCGAGACCTTGTACGAGGAATCGACAATTAGGTTTTTGGGGAGCGTCTACACGACTGCCCGAACATCCTTCTGGTAAACATCTTCTTCTTCTTGGCGTCTTCATCTCGTACGGATGACAAGAGAAGTTGGACAAGGATCAGGATCCTCGGAGCGCATGAGAGGGTATGATCAATTCAGCTCCTTACTGTTTTACGTTCTGCAGATTATATATGTTTCATATGTTCATCTCTACTATTTCGTATGTAGCCATGAATTTATCCAAACTGTTCTGTCATATCATATCATGACTTTTCTGATGCATGTTCATGCTATTAATATATCATACATGTTTGTTTTAATTTTACAGTCATGCTGTTTATATTGCTATCTATTTATTTTCAGTTGTTCCATCATGCTGCATATACCATGTTTATATGCTTATTATATTTATATGATTCATACGTTTTATATTCTCATGTTCCATATTGTTATGGATATATTTGACATCATGATCTATATGATTAATTATTTTTTATATGTCATCATCATAATGTTAATTTATGGAATTAAAATGATATAGAAAATGTCTATATTTCTAACAATACCATCCATCACGCCATCCCACGTTCCCCCGCTCTGACCAGACGACTGAAACTGAAACGACTGAAAACGTAACCAAATAACTGAAACAGTAATGGAACGATCGAGACTGTAACAGAATGACTTAATTGAACAATGCGTACTAAATGGCTGAATGAGTAAATGGCCGCGACAAAAAGATAACGCCTCAAATAATCATTAAAGTGTCGTAAATCAGATTATACGTGACTAAAAAATACTTGAATGTTACATAATGTCTTAAAATAATTGAAATGACTTAATGTAAAACGAGAAGGACAAGAATGTTGAGTGACCTAGATAACACTACAATTAGCTAAAGCCAAATATATACTGAAGGGGGTGTTTGGTTGCCCCTGCTAAAGTTTAGCCCGGGTCACATCAAGCGTTTGACTTTCAAATAGGAGTATGAAATATAGACCCAACCAACTGGACTAGATTCGTCTCGTCTTTTAATCTTCGGCTGACAAATTAGTTTTATAATCCGACTACATTTAATACCCGGAACGGAGGTTCAAACATTCGATGTGATAGGGGCTAAAGTTTAGTTTGGGGTAACCAAACACCCCCTGAATGAGTGAATGAACGAATAGCCGAGAAAAAAAGATAATGTCTTAAATAGTCATCAAAGTGTCTTAAATCAGATTACACGTGATTAATAAATTCTTGCATGTTACTGAATGTCTTAAAATATACCTGGAAGGACTTGATGTAAACGAGAAGAGTGAGAATGTTGAGTGACTAAAATGACACTATAAATAGTATAAATAGTTGAGACCAAAATGTGTACTGAGTGACAGAATAAAAACGAACAAAATAAGTGGAAACTGTATTAAAATAACATAAAACCGACCGTCTAATAAATAAGGGATGTAAAAAGGTCGTCGTCCAATCCAAAGAATCGATATGCCCGGACCCAATAAGCAGGAGACCCGTTTCACCGTCTGAGGGGCATGCTAAACAAGGCTAACTACGGTTGAAAGCGACCGGCTAGGCCGCTGGGAAAAGTATATTATTCATGGAAAATTGCCTAAAGGAAAAAAAAGAAAAGAAAACACTGCTATCGCCATCGGTACGGTAGCATAAATAATATTCTCTACTGATCATTTAATTCAAAATCCAAATGATGATCGAAAGTTGATAGCAGCACGAGGATAACGACTTCCACCACCTTGTCTTAGCTTTATTGTGCCCAAACATCCTCGAGAACAGTGAGTATATGCGCTATAGCAATAATTAATTAAACTGCGAAAGAGAAGAAGGAAAATTTGTTTAATTTACATCATTTTTATCATCCTCTTTATTTATTAACCTTCACACATGTAAGGGACCTCTCAAGAGACGGAATATTAAATGTGGTGGTACATACCCTAAGGCTTAGTTTGGGTACTCTAGTATTGAGCTCAATCCACGTGTATTGAGGTGGATTGAGGTGTAACTTAAACTAATTTACACCCCAATCCACCTCAACACACGTGGATTGTGGTCAATACTAGAGTACCCAAACAAAGCCTAAAGAAGATATCTACATTGGAATGATTAAAGTTTAGAAGATGTTATTAAGGCCATTTTTAATAAAAGTTTCATACCCATTAAATGCAGTAACACATCATCATGCGTGTTGACATTGCACTGCAATTATGAGGAGAGATCTAGAGAGAGTTTCATAAAAGAGGATAGAATTTCATGTGGATGAAACTTTGAATACACGGTTATCTAGTTTAAATCTGACGTGGCAATGTTAGAAACTGTTGGGGCCTTGTTCTCAAATGCTATGAGTTAAGAACAAGACAACACAAATGTTAATGGTTAAAAACCTTCGTCCTTCGAAACATTATCTCCCTTGAGATATAATGATCTTCACACGAAGGTCATGAAGGACATACCTTTATCATTTCAATAGGTAATAATGAAAGTAGAAACATATGAAACATAAAAAGAACATGGAATAATCACATTAAACCACAGATTATTATTTATGTTCTTATTAAATAACCATGAACAAACATTGATGATATTGACTACATTTGTACCTTCGGCTTGACAGAAGGTAAAAATCCAAGAGCGACGGGCAGGTGAGTACCAATCAGCGTGAACAGTACAGGGTTACTGTTCACCTATTTATAGGCACGAGACGCAGCCCAGTCGAAATTACATTTATGTCCTTGATAACTAATTATAAACATGACACAAATTATCATGGACTGAACGGTCTTTTCCTCTTTAAGTCGGTGACGCCCTTCGTCTCAAAGCATCATGCCGAAGCTCCCTGGATTGTAGCTTCGGCATATACCTTCATGTTATGTCTGCTTGCATATCATCCTGCTGAAGGTGTTTTTGCTTAGAAGACCTTCGAAGAAGAAGGCCCCCCAACAGTAGCCCCTTCGCGGTGCTAGATCGTTTTTCGTAACGAGCTCGATCCGCAAAAAACCTCAAAGGCTTCGGAATGCCGAAGGTCCAAAAAACACCTTCCCTGAGCTCGTTGCCGAGAAATGATTAAAATACTCCAGGTGTCGGGTGGTCCACCGTTCAGCGAATACAGGCGATCTGGCGGTTCACCTTCTAAGCGCCGAGTGGTCCATCGTTCAGCGGGTGCAGGCAATTTGGCGGTTCACCTTCCCACCTGCAGCACTATATAAACAGACGGGATGGTGCAGAGTTACCACAACATTCATTGCCATTGCACTGTTGTGCTGTTAAAAAGATTAACCATAGCCGAAGCTTTTTTCACTGCGCTCTCAAGTGAGCACTTCATCATTTAGAGTTAACTTCGTCAGAAGAGTGAGCTTCGTCAAAACTGCAAAAACAACCATCAACTTCGTTAAAACCGCAAAAAATCCATCAAATGGCTAGAGTGTGTTCGACTGCAAGGGTGTCTCGTGAGGGAGAAGAAACCGAGGTCACTGAGACAGCACCAATTTTCGAAGTCATGAAACAATCAGGTCTAATTGTGACAGAGGGAACTACTGACGAAGGTACTCCTGTTGCCGAAGCTGAACAGGCCGTTGCTGAAAAAGAAAATATTGATGAAGATGAGGAAGATTATAGTATTTTGATCCCAACAAAACCCAGCCGTCTAGATTTTGAGAAATCTACTGTGTCTGAAGCTGACATGCCTATGATGATGAAGTTGAGCTACTTTGGGAAAGCTGAAAGCAAACTTGTCCGGTTTGCCGGAGAAGAGACCACCCCAGCACCGAAGAGTGATGAAGTAGTGGTTTTCAAGAGCTTCTTCACAGCAGGACTATGATTTCATTTAAACGAGATGATAGGGGAAGTCTTGAAAAATTTTGAAATATATCTTCATCAGTTGACCCCTAACGCCATTGTTAGGCTTAGCGTCTTCATCTGGGCACTCCGAAGCCAAGGGATGAGCCCAGATGCCAAAGCATTCTGCCGAGTGCACGAGTTGCACTACCAAACGAAGGCCAGGGCAGATGGTCTTCATGAAAATTTTGGTTGCTACAATTTTGCGTATCGCAAGGAAACAGAGGCTCTAGTTCTTAGTTACCGCACAAAATGCCCAACCGACTGGAAAGGTGAATGGTTTTATATTAAGGCTAATGAGAAGAAGAGTGGGAAACTGATGACGATGGTCATGTGCGCGCTGTCCTTAAACTTCGGAATGACCAGACCCCTGTGCAACATGCAGCTAGGGTCACCATGCTAGCTGGCCGGAGTAGAATTCAGGGTGGTGGCTGAGCAAATCAGCACCAGGGACTTGGTGCAGGAATACGTGGCCAACCGGACATATCCAACGTCAAGTGGCTGGGGGATGCCGAAGATGAAGGAAACAAAGAAAAACATGAACTTGTTCGATTATCTTATCGTTTCAAATTTGAAAAACAAATCAAGGAGCCTTGCCAAGAATGGCTAGAAATGATTGAAACTATGTGTAATGAAATATTGGGAAACTATACCAAGAAAGAAGACCAATTGATGATAGCAGCCTTCGGCACCCGGCCAAAACGAAGGTTAAACCGGGTGATGGATGCTCTGAAATTTGAATACCCTGATTATGAGCGGCTTAGCAAGGGTGCCGAAGGGGTAAAAAGGAAAAGAATTGTCAGCGTTCTGAATAGACAAGCTGCCAGAATGGTGAAGGACGATGAGAAGGTTTTAAAGAAGAGAAAATCGACTCCTGAGCTGAAGGTGGCAGCTTCGAAGAAAAGAAAGACTAAAATTCCAGAGCCGAAGGTGACTGAGGTAGAAGAGGAGACTCCTTCGACACCTCCTACTGCCGAAGTGGCAGAAATTTTAAAGGTAATGACTGAATCTCTACCAATCAAGCTGCTAAGTCCTCTAGGACCGGAACTGACGAAGCTTTTATAGAAGAAGGACAAGCCTCCGGCTACAAAGAAGGCGGATGGGCAGAAAAAGCGAAGAATCGTTACCATAATGCAAGCCATTGAACGGACACCACCGTCGGTCTCTACATCTAAAATAACACCTATTGCAAGCGCCGAGGCCACTGCCGAAGCAAATACCTCTGCCAAAGCTGCTGCTGCTGCCAAAGCCGCCAACCTTGAGAGTACACTTTCTAGAATTGATAAACTGCTTTTGGATATGGCTGAGGAAGAGACAGCTGCGGCTGCAGAGGAGGTCATAGCCACAGTGCCTGACAAAGGAAAGAAGATTGCCGATGCTGCTTCAGAGAAAAAAAGACTTCGACCTTCGGAACCTGGTCGGGCAAGAATTATCTGAGGCCGAAAAGAAGGAGCTACAGGAGTATGGTATATCATGTGGCTACCAGCCAGGAGCCATGCTTTTTGGTGGGATCGATGAAGGGGCCTTAGGATGCATTCGCGACCGCACCGAGGCAAAGATAATCGGCACTCTATCGAAGAGTGTCGGTTTCCCAAAGCTCGAAGCTGATATTAGCGGCTACCGGCGACAACATATCGTTGGCAGTTTGTTTTATTCTAACTTCAAGGTAAAATTCCTTTTTTTAAATGAAGCAAAATTTTCTTTTTATTTTTGTGATGAAGCAAAGTTTTATGATGAAGGTTTATTTCTACAGAGTATGTTGCTAAGCAAGGCACTGAGAATGCAGCAAGACCTCGAAGACAAAAAGAACGAAATTATAATCGAGGGTTTGGAAAACAAAATTAAAGACTACGAAGCTTCTCTTGAGAAGAAAGATTTCCTGCTTCAGGCAATGAAGGTTTCACTTGCAGAAGCTCAAGCCGAAAACGCTAGATTAAACGAGGAACTTCTCCAAAAATCAGAGAGCTTTGAACAAGAGAAAATATTTGCAGACAAAATATGAAGCTAAAGCTGACAAAAACACAAAGCTGCAACAAACTTTGAAAGAGCTTCGGAACATATGTTTGAACTTTGGCAACCACTATGTACAACGATTGAAAAGGGTCTTCAACTCGGTTGGAGCCAGCTTTGAAGAGTTTACCCCTTCAGCTAAAGATATTCCAAACACCTTTGAACACATTGAAGGCGAAGTTGAGGCGCTTGATGAAGTGATAGCCAGGCACGGTGACTTCTGTGCCCTGCTGGCTTCTCGCGGCACGGATGTAGCATTCATGAAGGCTGGTTGCACACACGAAAAAACGGTAAACAAACCAACCTTCAGTCTGTCTCCAACAGACTTGGTTGATATCCCCAGCGAAGCCTAGAGTATTGGAAATAGATTTATAACTCAGATTTGGGCGAAGGGTGGGTGGGATTTGGCTGGTGGCGAGGCCTGAAGCTTGCTTAAGCCGGTATGAAACTTATACCTGTTGCTTGCCATCTCTTGTAATTACTTTTTAGCTTATACTGCTTGTTTGTGTGCAGGATGGTGGTGTCGAAGATTGATAGTCCGAAGCACATTCCGAAGGCTGCTGAAGCTATTTTTTAGACCTGCCTGCATAGAGCTTAGAAGCATTTGTATTATCTTTGTAAAGGACATTGTAATCAAGAATCGAACATTACTTTGTATACTTGTCCATACCTTGTAATATATTTTTACCTTTCCATTCATGTATAAATTGCTTTGCTGTGGACGAAACTTGTATCTTTTGAGCCAAAGGCGAAAAACACCTTCCTTTCTTTCCGTACACAACGAAGCATGTCCTTGCTTTTTCGTGCTCATCGAAGCATTGTTGCCAAAGCTGAAGTATTTCGTTTGTGCTTCATGTTATGATGATGATCCTACGAATGTCTACATGAATGTGTATGAATGCAATGAATGATGTAATGTAAAGTGCAAATGAATGTCCCGAACACACACGCGAAACCACACCCAGACTCTGCATCCCCTTAGGAACGACTTTTGAGTCTTTTAAGCTCAGCATCCCCTTAGGAACGAATTTTGAGCTTCTTCACCTTCTATTTCGGTGGCATTTAAGTTCTGCATCCCCTTAGGAATGACTTTTGAACTTCTTCACCTTATATTTCGGTTGTATTTGGCTCTGCATTCCCTTTGGAACGACTTTTGAGCAGAAAACTTACTCTGCGCTCCCTTAGGAACGACTTTTGCATCTTCGTCAAATTTTTTGGCTCTGCATTCCCTTAGGAACGACTTTTGAGCAGAAAACTTATGCTGCGCTCCCTTAAGAACGACTTTGTTGTAGCTTCGTCATGCTCTGCATCCCCTTGGGGACGTCTTTTGAGCCTCTCCCTGTTTTTCTTTTTGCACTCGATGGTGCAGGCTCAGATTTTACATATTACATCTTTGGGGGATTTGGCCCTTGTAGGGCTAAATAAGAATGAAAAATTACAAGCTATGGCCCCATTAAAAACCTTTCTCCCCTCTTGAAAGGAAAAGGGTGCCATAGAAAAAATAAAAAAAGATTACATCAAATTACACATAGTATCGCTGAAGCCCATCCGCATTCCAAGATCTGGGTATGTCATTGCCATCCATATCCTTCAATCTATAAGAACCAGGTCTTGACGAAGATATTACTAGAAAAGGACCTTCCCACTTCAGTTGCAACTTGCCCACTATATCTGGGTTGGCCACTCTCCTAAGCACCAGATGTCGTGGCTTGATGTTTTTCAATCGAACTTTTCTATCACGTCACCTTATTGTTTCGGCCTGATAGTTATTGATGTGCTCTATAGCCTGAAGTCTGGTCCCTTCTATAGTATCTTTTGCTATTTGATAATCAGCTTCGTCTTCTGCTGAAGCTGTTGTTCTTATTGACCCTGTCTTTGCTTCTTCTGGAGTTATTGCTTCGTCACCAAATAGGAGCTTGAAGGGTGTAAATCCTGTTGACCTTGACACAGTTGTGTTGTGGCTCCACACCACTTTAATCAACTCATCTGGCCACTTTTCTCTGGGCTGGTTGAAGATTAGCTTCATTATTCCTGTCATTATAATGCCATTTGCTCTTTCTACCAGCCCATTTGATTCTGGATGCCTGACTGATGCAAATTGAATCTTCGGACCAATTCGGTCACAAAAATCTTTGAATGCTTTGGCATCAAATTGTGTTACATTGTCCACAGTTATTTCCTTTGGCACACCGAAGCGACAAACAATATTCTGCTAGAAGAATTTTTGGACCGTGATCGAAGTTATTGTAGCCAAGGGCTTCGCCTCAATCCAATTAAAAAAATATTCTACTGCCACTACAACAAACTTCAAGTTGCCTTATGCTGGTGGGAGTGGACCTAACAAATCTAGGCCCCATCTTTGCAATGGCCAGGTTGGCTGTATTAACTGGGTTAGCGACGAGGGTTATTTCTGGTCTCTTGCACATTTTTTACAATTTTCGCACTTTTAAACCAGATCTGCTGCATCCGAAGCTGCCTTCGGCCAATAAAATCCTTGTCTGAAAACCTTCCCCAGCAAAGGCCTAGACCTAACATGAGATCCACACAAACCTGCATGTATTTCCCTCATCAGCTCTATACCTTCGGTTCTGGATAAACACATGAGAAGTGGAGAGCAGACTCCATGTTTGTATAACTCCCCTTCTATTATGACATATGGTCTTGTCCTTGCTTCCATTCTTTTATTATAAACCTCGTTATCCGAAAGACAGTTACCTTGGAGGAAAGATATGATTTCAGTCATCCAATCTTCACTATGTATAGGTGATATTGCAAGCACTGCTCTCTCCATAAGTTCAACCGAAGGTGCTTTTATTGTCTCAAAAAATACTTCCAAAGGTAGAGGGAGCCCATGTGCCGCGGACTTAGCTAGCAGATCTGCATGCTCATTTTTCCCTCTTGGAATATTTTTTACAGAGAATCCTTCAAAGGAAGCCTCCAATCTTCGGACTGTATCCAAATATTTTTCAAGCTTCAGATCTCTTGCCTTGCTACTTTTGTCTATATGACCAGAAATGACTTGGGAGTCTGTTTTAAGGATCGCCCTTCTTATTCCCATTGCCTTTAGCTTCCGAAGCCCCAACAGAAGAGCTTCGTATTCAGCAATATTATTTGTACAACTGAAGTCCAACCTTGCTGCGTAGCATGTTCTGACTTTAGAGGGCGCTACTAGGATAGTAGCCGCTCCTGCGCCGAAGGTTCCCCAAGAACCATCACAGAAGACTGTCCAGGCTTCGGCGTCTTTTGTTACTTCTTCTCCATGAGCCCCTGGCGTCCAATCAGCAATGAAATCCGCTAACGCCTGGGACTGAATTGAGGATCTATGTACATAATCAATAGTGAATTCATTGAGCTCGGCAGCCCATTTTCTGATCCTTCCAGTAGCTTCTCTATTCCTCATTATGTCCTTCAGAGGTTGTGATGAAGGAACAATTATATGATATGCTTGAAAATAATGCCGAAGCTTCCTGGAGGCCATCAACACAGCATATAATACCTTCTCCAATTCTGTATAATTTCTCTTTGATAAGCTTAGAACTTCGGAGACGAAATATATTGGTGCTTGTCTTTTGACTTGGTCATCTTGCTTCTCCTATATAAGCGCCGCACTGACTGCAGAGTGAGAGGCTGCTACATATAGGAGTAACGGAGCCCCTAGCAAAGGTAGAGTTAGAGTTGTCAAGTTTATCAAGTATTGCTTTAACTCTTCGAAAGCCTTTTGCTGAGCCGGACCCCATTGGAAAACTTCGGCTGACTTTAGTATTTCAAAAAATGGTAGATTCCTTTTTGTTGATCTTGATATAAATCTATTTAACGATGCCAGCCTTCCTGTCAATCGTTGAGCCCCCTTCTTTGAATTTGGCGGCTCCATCCGAAGGATAGCTTCGATCTTATTTGGGTTAGCTTCGATTCCCTTCGTTGATACCAGACAGCCAAGGAACTTGCCATTCTTTACTCCAAAAAGACACTTTTCTGCATTTAATTTAAGACCAGCTTGCCTGAAATTGGCAAATGTCTCTTGCAAGTCAACAATATGATTCTCTTGCTTCATGCTTTTTACTATGATGTCATCAACATAAGTCAGCACATTCCTGCCTATTTGAGAGTGAAGAACTTTGGCTGTCATTCTGCTGAAGCTTCCTCCAGCATTCTTGAGCCCCTTAGGCATCCAAAGGTAGCAATAAGTACCACTGGGAGTTATGAAGCTAGTCTTTGGCTCATCTTCCTTCTTCATCCAAATCTGATGATAGCTTGAGTAACAGTCCAATAAACTCATGAGCTCCGAAGAAGCTGCTGCATCTATAAGGGAGTCTATTCTTGGTAATGGGAACTCGTCCTTTGGACATGCTTTGTTGAGATCTGTAAAATCATACACATTCTCCATTTGCCATTAGCCTTCTTCACCATAACAGTGTTGGCTAGCCATTCTGGATATGTTACTTATTCTCCGATAACACCAGCACTGAGAAGTCTCTTTACTTCGTTCCGAGCACCTTCAGCTTTATCCTCAGACATATTCTAAAGTCTTTGCTTCCTTGGCCTGAAAGATGGATCCACATTAAGTGAATGTTCAATGACATCTCGGTTGACACCACAAAGATCATTGGCTGTCCAAGCGAAGACATCTTTGTTGTTAAACAAAAATCTTAGCAGAGTTTTTTCTTACTCATCAGATAGCTGAGATCCCAGCAGTAACCTTTGATCTGCTATATCTTCACATAGGAGCATAGGCTTCGGCTGATCTGCCGAAGCAGCCTTCTCTCTTTTGTGCTTATATTATTGACAAGCTTCGGCTCCATCTATATTATGGATCGCCTTTTAATCTGTCCAACTCCCTTCAGCCCTTCTGGCAGCTTCTTGACTTCCATCGACAGCAATTGGCCCTTGTTCCGAAGGTATCTTCATGCATAAGTACGCTGGATGAAGTATGGCTTCGAAGGCATTAAGCGTCCCTCGACCAATGATTGCATTGTATGGGTAATCCATGTCAACAATGTCAAAGATAACCTGCTCAGACCTTGTGTTGTGGATGTAACCGAAGGTAACTGACATTGTGATTTTGCCAAGTGCCACAATTTGTCTTCCTTCGAAGTCACAAAGAGGGTGTGTAGCATCATGAATCTTGTCCTCTGGTTCTTGCATCTTTCTAAAGGCCTTTGCAAATATAATGTCCGCTGCACTACCTGTGTCAACCAGAACATTATGGACTAGAAATCCCTTGATGACACAAGATATAACCATAGCATCGTTGTGAGGATAGTCTTTGAGCTGAAGATCCTCCTGGGAGAAGGTGATTGGGATGTGGGACCACTTGGATCTGACGAAGGGTCCTTGCACCCCAACATGCTGCACTCTTCTCTGCGCTTCCTTCTTCTGCTTCTTGTTGGCTGGGTCTGAACTTGAACCGCCCGTGATCGAGAGCACCAGCTTCGTGACCGAAGGTGCTACAGCTTGGTTGTTGAACGAAGCCATCGTCTCAATAGTGGAAGTGAGTTCACCGGAGGTGGGCGCTAATGTTGGGAACTTGTTCTCAAATGCTATAAGTTAAGAACAAGGCAACACAAATGTTAATGGTTAAAAACCTTCGTCCTTCGAAGCATTATCTCCCTCGAGATATAATGATCTTCAAACGAAGGTCATGAAGGACATACCTTCATCATTTCAATAGGTAATAATGAAAGTAGAAACATATGAAACCTAAAAAGAACATGGAATAATCACATTAAATCATTAGATTATTATTTATGTTCTTATTAAATAACCATGAACAAACATTGATGATATTGACTACATTTGTACCTTCGGCTTGACAGAAGGTAAAAATCCAAGAGCGACGGGCAAGTGAGTACCAATCAGCGTGAACAATATAGGGTTACTGTTCACCTATTTATAGGCCAGGGACGTAGCCCAGTCGAAATTATATTTATGTCCTTGATAACTAATTATAAACATGACACATTATCATGGATTGAACGGTCTTTTCCTCTTTAAGTCAGTGACGCCCTTCGTCTCAAGGCGTGTCATCATGCCGAAGCTCCCTGGATTATAGCTTTGGCATATACCTTCATGTTATGTCTGCTTGCATATCGTCCTGCCGAAAGTGTTTTTGCTTAGAAGACCTTCGGCGAAAAAGAAGGCCCCCAACAGAAATAGTGCATGAAATTCACCACGGAGAATGACCTAATAGGCATAGAATATGGCTTCCAATAATTATCTTGTAGCCATGCATGATGTTGCTACACCTTGACCTTCACGCGTGACCTCTCTCGTGTGTTGCAAACTCGAACAAGGTGGGACTAAAGCTTTGTTCTAAACCTATATAGCTAAATTTTAGTCAGATAATAAGTTGTTAGCTAGTTTTAGCTGAGTTGGAGCATCTAAGAACTGATAGCTACTAACAATTAGTTGATCTGTTCTAAGGGCGTGTTTGGTGTGTGGCGCCACACGCCACGCCACGCCTAAGTTGCGGCGGCCGAATTGGCCGCCACAACTGCGGCGGGAAAAGTGTGGCCGGTGGCGGTGGCTTAGGCTAGGTACCAAACACGCCCTAAACCTCTAAACTAACAGGGCCTAATTCCACCCAGCGGCGACCCTAGGGGTGGGGCAGAGAGGCGGCTGCCCTAGCCTCCAGATCCATAGGGCCCTGATCCTAGATATAAATTCAATAGTTAGACTATCAGTGTATGACATAATAGTTTAGCAAGGAAGTACCAAAGAGTTTATGGTTACGACATGTTCACAATGAGATCTTATATATCTAAACATGTTAGAAAAAAACTTTTAAGGTAATATTTTAATATCTATCTTTTTATTTACTTATTGCTTGATATAAATATTTTTAGATGTATCTTAAGTGTTTATATTAGTAGTATTTATATATAAAAAATTAGAAGGACCCTGTTTTAAATCTTATCAAGGCCCCCAAAATCTCAGGACCTCCACTGATTCCACCAGAACATTTCACACAAACTAAATGAGCTTAAACATGAACATCAATGGACCGGGGTTTTGAAAGGGACCTCTAGAAATGCCATTTTAAGACTATTATATATCTCAAACCACTGTATCTAAGAATGATCGTCTAAATAGTTACCGCCCAAAAAATCTATATATGCACAACAATAATCTGAATAATTTTCATCGGCTAAAGGTCCTAAAAATTATATGTTATCCATGAAAATTAGCTATCTTTCGTCGGTATTTACTAATTTTCGTCGATCTCTGACTTTTGTAGATTAGGTGGGTGTTCGACGGAAATTATCGATTTTAATATGTTGTACGTAGTCGACAAATTAGCTTTACCAACGACAAATTAATCATTATATCCATCCATAACACACACACACATATCCATTCACAACACCTATGTATTCATTCACATCATATACATTCACTCATATCAATCCACAACACACAAATCATTCATACCATATTTATAAATTCATAAGAAATCTTCAAGTAGCATTAGTTCTTCATCAGTCTAGATCATTCAAATAGCATACAAGTACCAATATTCATACACTAAACCACTCTCAAATAGGATCCGCCAAATGATTAGAGTTCTCACCGCTATCTAGAGGTTTCTTGAACAATTGGTTAACAAATAAGTTAGATATGGAAACATCTGCAAGTGTTGGTAACTATGGAGTATGAGTCTAATAATGATACAAATTATAATTAGTTAGAATTGATTTACAATGGCTACAATTAGATAGAGTTGAGCCAAATTAACTAATGTTTGCTAGAATTTGAGCTAGATTAACTAAGTTATGCTACAGTGGCTAAGTTTAGCTACAGTTGAACTAGCTTGACTATTTTTCTAAGGTGGTTAATTTTGCTAAATTAACTAAGTTTACATAGAATTGAGCTATATTGGCTATTTTGCTAGAATTAAGCTAAGTTGGCAGTTTTTTATTAGAATTGAGATAAATTTGCTAAATATATGATTACTTGAGGTCCAAGCATCGGTGGAGAACCCCATTACTACGGTGGTGGTGGTGGTGTTGGCATATGGAACACATGAAAAGTGATGTTTTCTTTATCTTCTATAACATTGTCTGAGAATGGAATAAATAGCACTATTATATATGTTAGATTCTAACGGTGATAATAGAAGATCGGTTGAACTTACTTGAAACATCATCTGCTGTTTTGCTATATAGTTAGAGAAATATTCATCATGTTGTTGGTCATACTATTGTCATTTCCTCTACTACTTATCCTACAACCTCATTGTTTTTTGAATCCAAAGCAACTCATCTTGTGTCTTTGTTCGAACAACGCCAACTCAGAGCTCTACGGTCAGGATGCTGCCTTCTAAGCTCTCATCTTCCCAAAATTAGTCACTCCATTTAACATGAAGTAACCTGAAATACAAACAATTTAGAATTTCAATTTCGTACTTGCATTAAAAAATTTGGGGAAAATGTAATATCATATCGCTCGTGGCTCTTTCCACCTCCACTAGTGTGCACGACAGAAGGATCAACTACTAGCGCTTATCAATTGCAATTCTCTTCTAATTGATTGACTATTTCTTGATCATATTGCATTAAGAGTATAAAAAACCAAGAAAGGTAAAAATAAAGTTTGATATAATAAAAATAAAGTGCAGATAACTCAGTAGACGATCTGTGTGTGACTAACTATACAACCTATCTAGATTTGAGGAGTTTGCTCTATGATGTATAGCAATATAAACCTCAATTGTCGGCGTTTCGAGACCGGGGGGTTCCCGAGCCGACGAGTGAGTGTGCCGCGTGCCCCAGCCCAGATGGGTCGAGCGCGTGGGCGAGCGCGAAGGGGAGAAGAGCGAGGTGGCCGGAGCCGGGTCGTGAGAGGGAGGCGGAGATCCCGCGGCCTTCGTGTTCGCCCCGCGCCCAGGTCAGGTGCGCTTGCAGTAGGGGGTTACAAGCGTCCGCGCGGGTGAGGGGAGCGAGCGGCCCCAAGAGAGCGCCTGCCCCTGCCCTCGTTCCCGCGAGGCCAACCTTCTCTAAGAAGGCCCTGGTCCTTCCTTTTATAAGCGTAAGGAGAGGATCCAGGTGTACAAATGGGGGTGTAGCAAGGTGCTACGTGTCTAGCGGGGGAGAGCTAGTGCCCTAAGTACATGCCAAGGTGGCAGCCGGAGAGATCTTGGCACCCAGCTGGTGTGGCGTCGTGGCTGTCGGAGGAGTAACGGAGCCTGGTGGAGGGACAGCTGTTGGAACAGCTGTGCTCTTGCTGACGTCTCCCTGCTTCCGTAAGGGAGCCAAGAGCCGCCGTCGTCATGGTCTAGCGGGGCGCCATCATTGCCTATCTGGCGGAGCTGGCCAGATGGGACGCCGGTCTCGTTCTCTGCGACCCAAGTCGGCTCAGGGCAGGGTGATGATGACGCTTCCTGTTGATGTGGCGGACTTGTGCCCTAGGTCGGGCGACGTGGAGGCTCCTCCGAAGCCGAGGTCGAGTCTGTCCTGCATGGCCGAGGCCGAGCCCGAGCTCCTGGGTCGGGCGAGGCGGAGGTCGTTCGGCAGAGGCCAGGGTGGAGTCCGAGCCCTGGGTCAGGCGAAGCGGAGTTCGTCGTCTTCCGGGGCCTTAGCCCGAGTCCGAGCCCTGGGTCGGGCGGAGCGGAGTTCGCCGTCTTCCGGGGCCTTAGCCCGAGTCCGAGCCCTGGGTCGGGCGGAGCGGAGTTCGCCGTCTTCCGGGGCCTTAGCCCGAGTCCGAGCCCTGGGTTGGGCGGAGCGGAGTTCGCCGTCTTCCGGGGCCTCAGCCCGAGTCCGAGCCCTGGGTCCGTCTTCCGGGGCCTCAGCCCGAGTCCGAGCCCTGGGTCGGGCGGAGCGGAGTTCGCCGTCTTCCGGGGCCTCAGCCCGAGTCCGAGCCCTGGGTCGGGCGGAGCCTCCTATGGCGCCTCTGGCAAAGCCTGGTCGCCCGTCGGTCTCACTCTTTGCGTTAAATGCCCCAGTGACTTGGTCGGTTGGCGCGGTGATTTAGTCAGGGTTGCTTCTTAACGAAGGCAAGGCCTCGGGCGAGCCGGAGATGCGTCCGCCGTAAAAAAAAGGGGGCCTCGGGCGAGACGGAAACACCTCAGGGTCGGCTGCCCTTGCCCGAGGCTAGGCTCGGGCGAGGCGCGATCGAGTCGCTCGTATGGACTGATCCCTGACTTAATCAAACCCATCAGGCCTCTGCAGCTTTATGCTGATGGGGGTTACCAGCTGAGAATTAGGCGTCTTGAGGGTACCCCTAATTATGGTCCCCGACAGTAGCCCCCGAGCCTCAAAGGGAGTGTTAGCACTCGCTTGGAGGCTTTCGTCGCACTTTTTTGCAAGGGGACCAGCCTTTCTCGGTTGCACTTTGTTCCGGTGGGTGCGCGCGAGCGCACCCGTCGGGTGTAGCCCCCGAGGCCTCGGAGGAGTGGTTTCACTCCTTCGAGGTCTTAATGCCTTGCGTAACGCTTCGGCTGGTCTGGCGGTTCCCTCATGCGAACAGGCCGTAGCCCGGGTGTACTGTCGGGGCCCAAGTTCTCGGGCTGGTATGTTGACGCTGTCAACGGTTCGGCCGGAGCCGGGTTTGCGAGAGCAGCCCCCGAGCCTCCGCACAGGGCGAGAGGACGATCAGGGACAGACTCGGCTTTTTTACATACGCCCCTACGTCGCCTTTCCGCAAGGAGGAGGGGGGGAGAGCGCCATGTTACCCTCGATGGGCACCGAACATGGTGTCTCCGGTGAGCTGCAATCGGGTAATCCGAGTGGACGTCCATGCCCCGTTCGTTGGGGGTCGGCTAGGGGCCCGGAGGCACGCCCAAAAGTACCTGCGGGTGATCTGCCGGACCCGGTCCCCTGGCGACGGGGTCCGAGGGCTCGTTGCCTCCCTCCGATGGGATTCCGTTACAGGATCGTTCCCGCTGGTCTCGGAAATGTCCTAGGGTACCTCGGGAGCGCAGCCCGAGCCTTGGTTATGTATCGAACGTACCCCTGGTCATCCCTCGCTCGGTGTCTGAGGCGACTATGAACCCTTCGGAGGGCCAGCCTTCGAACCCCTGATCAGTAATGGGCGCGGAGCCCGAGTAGCCTGAGGCGGTCGTGGAACCTTTCGGGAGGCCGACCTTCGAACCCCTGACCAGTAGTGGGTGTCGGGCCCACGCGATCTGGGGCGGCTGTTGAACCCTTCGGGGGGCCAGCCTTCGAACCCCTGATCAGTAAGGAGGCTCGGAGCCTAGTTCCTTCACGGGGAAGGATCCCTTTGGGGGTATCCCCCTTCCCGGTCCCTGTTGCAAGAGATAGAGAAAGAGGAAAAAGGGAAAAAAGATACGAAATTGAGCGACGTGGCGTACCTTTTTTGGTATGGTTGTTTTGGCGAAGGCGAAACGTCGCCAACCGCTCCTGCTAGAAGCGCCGCCTGTCCAGCCGCGGAGTTAATGCGCCGGGGCGAGTAGTTGGCGAGGCTGCCGTTGCGCGTGCGCGAGCTGTTCGAGGAACGGGTCACGGGCGCGTCGTCTTCACACCGTGAGAGGGGGTTCTCTCGCTTCCTCCGGATGGGACGTGAGCTTGGCCGATGGCATGACCGCTGCTTCTTGCGCGCCTGCCACCGTCATTACTGCCGGCCCACTTTTGACCGCGTTTGACCGCTGCGCCAGGCTGGCGCTGCTGGGTCGCGCGCTGGGTCGCCTCGGGTCACGGTATTGGTTCCGCAATCGAGGAGGTGCGGTGGTGGCGCAAGTGGTGCGGTTGCTTGCATGCAGCATCCGGCGCGCCGGTCGCGCGACGCGTGGGCTTGGGCCTCCGTGCTAGCAGGTCAGGAGTCGGAGAAGTGCGTCCACTTGGCGCGGTTGCATGCCGCCTGCGTGGCTGCCCGCCGCTTTCGCCCGTTGGTCTGGGCCAAAGTGGAGGGTCACTTGTAACCGCTGGGCGGTTGCGTGCGCCGTGCGCGGCGGTTTGGCTTCTTCTGCTCGGAGCCGATCTCGTATGACATGCGGGACCCAGCCCCCGCGCCACAGGGGAGGGCTTTGGAGGCGTGCTGGAGAAGACTCGGCCCGCGACGGTTGGGGGCGCAAGCAGGGAGAGTCGCCTTTAAAAGGCGGGCGACCCCTTCCGTAAGGCGACCATGCCTTCTTCCTCCCTTATGCCTCGTGTTTTTCCACCTTCCAAGCCCCCGGATGGGGGAAACCGCCGTCTTTTTGCCCCATCGTTGGAGGAACGCAACTCCGTGGGAGTTGGTACCTTTCAGCCATCGTTCGGCTTCAAGGATTTTCATCACACAGCCCGGTTGCTTCCCTCCGCCGGTGATCACCCAAGGTGGTGACCTCCAGCTCCCGGAGGGGGAGAGGCAAACCGGGCTGTGGTCCCGGCCTCGCCCTCAGTGTTGAGGGTGTTCGTCATCCTCGCCGGGGCGGGGAGCGAGGCGAGCCAGGGCTCCACCTCCTGCGCGGGTCGGCGGACCACCTCATCCTCCAGCTTCTGGTGGCGGCAATCGCCCTTTAGCCCCACGGCGGAGACATCCTCTAGCCATGCCGGGGAAGGCGAACTGTTGCTTCCCAGCTAGGATGCAACATTCCGTCTTCCTCCTCGCATTCGCGGCGAGGACGGCTGCGAGGATCTGCCGGGGTGCTTAAGGGCGTCCCGTGTTTTGCTAGTGATTCGCCCAGAGCTTGTCGCTTCACGGGCTTCCCGGGCGGGGAGGTCGTCCATACCCGTGGAGACGGAACCGGAGTCCCGTCTGTGATGGCATCTTGGATGCCGGGTTTTTTGTTCATTTCGGCTTTCGGGGCCTGAACATATATGTAACGCCGGCACAGAGCCGTGTTTTTTCCTCATTTTCGAGCACTAAGACTCGTCTGCTGACTATCTGAACCGCTTCACCAAGCATGAGTCGCCCCGTGTCAAGGTGACGAGTGAGGTATCCGTATCCCGGAGGCGTAGGAGTCCCTCGGCTCGGTTGGCCCTGTTGTCCGAGGCTCCTCTAGCTTAGTTAAAGAGACCCCTCGGTCGCTCTTCGACGAGCCGAGGCCGGGGGTAGCGATATCAGCATGAGCAGAGGCGGAGTTGGCTCGAAAATAAAACCTGTTTGGCCGGAGCCTAGCCAAGTTGTCCGTTGGCAGGATCGACGTCGGAGTTGGTAAGCCGGGGCTTCGGACCGGGCTGGCGCCCTCGGAAGGTGGTTGGCCGAGGCCCCGGAGGTGGCCGGCCGAGCCGCCCGCTCGGGCCGGATCCCAGAGAAGTCCCTGACAGCGATCGCTCGGGCGTGGTGATGACGTCGTCCTTCAGAGCGGAGGCCCTCGGACCGCGTCGCCGTCCGAGGCTAGGTCGGGCCTCGCCGAAAGTGCCGTCGATGCCGAGGGTGTCGCCGCCCCCTTCCAGCGTCAAGACCCGAGCCTGCAGGATCAAATTGTCTTGTAGTGTGGGCCTTGTGTGGCCGTCGAGGCCAGAACACACACCCTTGCTGCGTTGTAAAGCTGCGTCTCTTTTCCTCTTATTTCGAGTATCTGGACTTTTTGTCGGTAACAGGGATGTTAGTGCGAGCGAGAGTTGCTTCTCGCGGAAGGTGATGAGTGAGGTATCCGTATCCCGGAGGCGTGGGAGTCCCTCGGCTCGGTCGGCCTCGCCGCTTATGCGTACTTTCACCCGTCCATGAGGCCCTGTCACCGACTCGGTCGAGAAGGCTCGAAGGATCGCTTCGACAGAAGGGCTTCCGAACGTAGAGACTTGTTCGATCCGCGGAGTCACCTTATCCGAACGCGAGTTACTTATCGCAGAAGGTGATGAGTGAGGTATCCGTATCCCGGAGGCGTAGGAGTCCCTCGGCTCGGTCAGCCTTGACTGCTTACGTGTACCCCGTCGTTTCCAGGACCCACTTTTCGAAGTAGTCAAAAAGCACGAAAGATGTTCCGGTAAAAGAGATTTTCTTTTCGAGGAAAATTTTGACGCAGAGGGGGTTTCCCCCCTTTTAGCCCCCGAGGGAGGGTCGGGCCTTGCCGAGGCGAGGCCGACTCTTCCTTGTTGACTAAACTTTGCGTTGGTGCGAGGTATATGAACAACTTGGAAACATCTTAAGGGTAGAAGCGACGTAGCTGTTGGATGTTCCAAGCGTTGCCGTAGACCTCGCCTTGACTGTTGGCCAGCTTGTACATTCCAGGCTTCAGAACTTTGGCGATGAAGAATGGCCCCTCCCAGGGGGGCGTGAGCTTGTGCCTCCCTCGGGCGTCTTGCCGCAGTCGAAGCACCAGGTCGCCCACCTGGAGGTCTCGGGGTCGGACCCCTCGGGCGTGGTAGCGTCGCAGGGACTGCTGATACCGCGCCGAGTGTAGTAAGGCCTTGTCCCGAGCCTCTTCCAGCTGGTCCAGCGAGTCTTCTCGGCTAGCTTGGTTGCTTTGATCGTCGTAGGCTCTCGTCCTCGGGGAGCCGTATTCCAGGTCCGTGGGCAAGACGACCTCGGCCCCGTAGACCAGGAAGAACGGCGTAAAACCCGTGGCTCGGCTCGGCGTCGTTCTCAGGCTCCAGACCACCGAGGGGAGTTCCTTCATCCATCGCTTGCCGAACTTGTTGAGGTCATTGTAAATCCGAGGCTTGAGCCCTTGTAGAATCATGCCATTGGCGCGCTCTACTTGCCCATTCGACATGGGATGAGCTACGGCGGCCCAATCTACCCGGATGTTGTGATCCTCGCAAAAATCCAAGAATTTTTTGCCGGTGAACTGGGTGCCATTGTCGGTGATGATGGAGTTCGGGACCCTGAAGCGATGAATGATGTTGGTGAAGAACGCCACCGCCTGCTCGGACCTGATGCTGTTCAGGGGTCGGACCTCGATCCACTTGGAGAATTTGTCGACGGCGACCAGCAGGTGCGTGTAGCCCCCGGGCGCCTTCTGCAGAGGGCCAACGAGGTCCAGACCCCACACAGCGAAGGGCCAGGTGATGGGTATCGTCTGCAGAGCCTGAGCGGGCAGGTGGGTCTGCTTCGCATAGAATTGGCACCCTTCGCAGGCGCGGACAATTCTAGTGGCGTCAGCCACCGCCGTCGGCCAGTAGAAGCCTTGGCGGAAAGCGTTCCCGACGAGGGTTCGAGGTGCTGCATGATGGCCGCAAGCCCTCGAGTGTATTTCCTGCAGGAGTTCCTGGCCTTCGGCGATGGAGATGCATCGCTGGAGGATGCCCGAGGGGCTCCGGTGGTAGAGCTCCTTCTCATCGCCCATCAAGACGAACGACTTGGCGCGTCGCGCTACCCGCCGAGCCTCGACTCGGTCGAGGGGCAGTTCTCCTTGGCGGAGATATTGCAGGTACGGGGTCTGCCAATCTTGATCTGGCGTGACCCCGCTCCGCTCCTCCTCGATGCGTAGTGCTTCGCCCTCGGGGGCCGAGGGCTCCTCGGGCTGATCTGAGGATGGCTCGGGCTGGTCCGAGGTCACCTCGGACGGGGCCGAGGGCGTCTCGGGCTCGGGCGTGTCGCCGATCTTGACGGAGGGTTGGTGCAGATCCCGGGAGAAGACGTCCGGGGGAACCGTCGTTCGCCCCGAGGCTATCTTTGCCAGCTCGTCCGCAGTCTCGTTGTAGCGCCGGGCGATGTGGTTAAGCTCGAGCCCATAGAACTTGTCTTCTAGGCATCGAACCTCATCACAATAGGCCTCCATCTTCGGGTCGCGGCAGTGGGAGTTCTTCATGACTTGATCGATGACGAGCTGCGAGTCGCCACGAGCATCGAGGCGTCGGACCCCTAGCTCGATGGCGATCCGCAATCCGTTGATCAGAGCCTCGTACTCAGCCACATTGTTGGACGCCGGGAAATGGAGGCGGAGCACGTAGCGCAGGTGTTTCCCGAGGGGCGAGACGAAGAGCAGGCCCGCGCCGGCTCCCGTCTTCATCAGCGACCCGTCGAAAAACATGGTCCAGAGCTCCGGTTGGATCGGAGCCGTCGGCAACTGGGTGTCGACCCATTCGGCTACGAAGTCCGCCAGTACCTGGGACTTGATGGCCTTCCGAGGGGCGAACGAGATTGTCTCGCCCATGATTTCCACTGCCCACTTTGCGATCCGTCCCGAGGCTTCTCGGCACTGGATGATCTCCCCCAGGGGGAAGGATGACACCACAGTCACAAGATGAGACTCGAAGTAATGTCGCAGCTTTCGCCTCGTCAGGATCACTGCATACAGCAGCTTCTGGACTTGTGGGTAGCGAATCTTGGTCTCAGACAGCACCTCACTGACGAAGTAAACTGGCCTCTGAATGGGCAAAGCATGCCCCTCTTCCTGCCTTTCGACCACGATCGCGGCGCTGACCACCTGAGTGGTAGCGGCGACGTAGACCAAGAGGGCTTCTCCATCAGCTGGGGGTACCAAGACGGGCGCCTGGGTGAGGAGCGCCTTCAGGTTCCCGAGGGCTTCCTCGGCCTCGAGAGTCCAAATGAAGCGCTCGGCCTTCCTTAAGAGGCGGTATAGGGGCAGGCCTCTTTCGCCGAGGCGCGAGATGAAACGGCTCAAGGCCGCGAGACATCCCATGACCCTCTATACGCCTTTTAAGTCCTTGATGGGCCCCATGCTGGTGATGGCTGCGATCTTCTCCGGGTTGGCTTCGATGCCCCGCTCGGAGACGATGAATCCCAAGAGCATGCCTCAGGGCACCCCGAAGACGCACTTCTCGGGATTGAGCTTGACGCCCTTTGCCTTGAGACACCAGAATGTCACTTCAAGGTCGGAGAAAAGGTCGGAGGCTTTCTTTGTCTTGACCACGATGTCATCGACGTAGGCCTCGACCGTGCGACCGATGTGTTCGCCGAACACATGGTTCATGCACCGCTGGTACGTTGCGCCCGCGTTCCTCAATCCGAACGGCATGGTGACATAACAGTACATGCCGAAGGGCGTGATGAAAGAAGTCGCGAGCTGGTCGGATTCTTTCATCTTGATTTGATGATACCCTGAGTAGGCATCGAGGAAAGACAGGGTTTCACACCCTGCAGTGGAGTCCACAATTTGATCGATGCGAGGTAGAGGGTAGGGGACCTTCGGACATGCTTTGTTGAGACCAGTGTAGTCTACACACATCCGCCATTTCCCCCCTTTCTTCCTTACAAGTACAGGGTTGGCAAGCCATTCGGGATGGAATACCTCTTTGATGAACCCTGCTGCCATCAGCTTATGGATCTCCTCGCCTATCACCCTGCGCCTTTCCTCGTCGAATCGGCGCAGAGGCTGTCTGACCGGTCGGGCCCCGACCCGAATATCCAGCGAGTGCTCGGCGACATCCCTCGGTATGCCGGGCATGTCCGAGGGACTCCACGCAAAGACGTCGGCGTTTGCGCGGAGGAAGTCGACGAGCACTGCTTCCTATTTGGGGTCGAGCCCGGAACTGATCCGGATCTGCTTGGAGGTGTCGCCACTGGGGTCGAGAGGGACGGCCTTAACCGTCTCCGCTGGCTCGAAGTTGCCGGCATGTCGCTTCACGTCCGGCACCTCTCGGGAGAGGCTTTCCAGGTCGGCGATGAGGGCCTCGGACTCGGCGAGGGCCTCGGCGTACTCCACGCACTCCACATCGCATTCGAATGCGTGTTTGTACGTGGGGCCGACGGTGATGACCCCATTGGGGCCCGGCATCTTGAGCTTCAGGTAGGTGTAGTTGGGGATGGCCATGAACTTCGCGTAGCATGGCCTTCCCAACACTGCGTGGTACGTTCCTCGGAACCCGACCACCTCGAACGTCAAAGTCTCCCTTCGGAAGTTGGAGGGTGTTCCGAAGCAGACAGGGAGGTCGAGCTGTCCGAGGGGCTGGACGCGCTTCCCAGGAATGATCCCGTGGAAGGGCGCAGCGCGTGCTCGGACGGATGACAGATCGACGCGCAGGAGCCTGAGGGTCTCGGCGTAGATGATATTGAGGCAGCTGCCCCCATCCATCAGGACCTTGCTGAGCCTGACATCGCCGATGATGGGGTCGACGACGAGTGGGTACTTCCCTGGGCTCGGCATGTGGTCGGGGTGGTCATCTTGGTCGAAGGTGATGGGCTTGTCGGACCAGTCTAGGTAGACTGGCGCCGCCACCTTCACCGAACAGACCTCCCGACGCTCTTGCTTACGATGCCGAGCCGAGGCATTCGCCGCATGCCCTCCGTAGATCATGAAGCAGTCGCGGACCTCGGGGAACTCTCCTGCTTGGTGATCTTCCTTTTTGTCATCGTCGCGGGCCCTGCCACCCTCTGCGGGTGGCCCGGCCCGGTGGAAGTGGCGCCGAAGCATGACGCACTCCTTGAGGGTGTGCTTGACGGGCCCCTGATGGTAAGGGCACGTCTCCTTGAGTGCCTTGTCGAAGAGGTTGGCGCCTCCGGGGGGCTTCCGAGGGTTCTTGTGTTCGGCGGCGGCGACAAGGTCCGTGCTGGCGGCGTCGCGTTTCGCTTGCGACTTCCTCCTGCCTTTCTTCTTGGCGCCGAGCGGAGTAGACGCCTCGGGAGCATCTTCCGACGGGCGGCCCTGGGGCTGCTTGTCCTTTCGGAAGATGGCCTCGACCGCCTCCTGACCAGAGGCGAACTTGGTGGCGATGTCCATCAGCTCGCTCGCCCTGGTGGGGGTCTTGCGACCCAACTTGCTCACCAGGTCACGGCAGGTGGTGCCGGCAAGGAACGCGCCGATGACATCAGAGTCGGTGATGTTGGGCAGCTCGGTGCGCTGCTTCGAGAATCGCCGGATGTAGTCCCAAAGAGACTCTCCCGGCTGTTGCCGGCAGCTTCGGAGGTCCCAGGAATTCCCGGGGCGCACGTACGTGCCCTGGAAGTTGCCGGCGAAAGCTTGGACCAGATCCTCCCAGTTGGAAATCTGCCCCGGAGGCAGGTGCTCCAACCAAGCGCGAGCAGTGTCGGAGAGGAATAGGGGGAGGTTGCGGATGATGAGGTTGTCGTCGTCCGTTCCACCCAGTTGACACGCCAGGCGGTAGTCCGCGAGCCACAATTCCGGCCTCGTTTCCCCCCGAGTACTTTGTGATAGTAGTCGGGGGTCGGAATCGGGTCGGAAACGGCGCCCGCCGAATGGCCCGGCTGAAGACCTGTGGACCGGGTGGTTCGGGCGAGGGACTCCGATCCTCCCCGCTGTCGTAGCGTCCCCCACGCCTGGGGTGATAACCTCGGCGCACCCTTTCGTCGAGGCGGGCCCGACGGTCGCGATGAGGGTGCTCGTCGCCGAGGTGGCCCGGGGCCGCAGGCGCGGTGTTGCGCGTGCGCCCGGTGTAGACCGAGGCTTCCCGCATGAGTCGGGAAGTCGCGGCACGAGGTTCCGAGGGGTACCCCTGCCTTCGGGAGGCAGAGCTCTCGGCCCGCCGAGCCGCAGCGCCTTCCAGGAGATGCTTGAGCTCTCCCTGGATTCGCCGACCCTCGGTGGTTGATGACTCCGGCATCGCGCGGAGGAGCATCGCTGCGGCTGCCAGGTCCTGACCGGTTCCGCCGGATGCGGGTGGCGGTCTGCCCCTGGCATCGTTGGCGATGCGGTGCTGGAGACCCTGGGGCAGGTGACGTATTTCTCCGGCCGGGGGCTGGCCCGCCCATACCTGCCCGACGTCCCGGCGGATTGCCTTGAGCGCTCCTGCTCCCTCATCGAGCCCGGCCTGCGCCCCGCGGACTTGCTCGAGCTGTGGGTCGTGACCCCCCGCCGGAACGGGGACCACAGCTAGCTCCCGCGGGATGTCGGCGCGAGGCGCTGGCCTAGGGGGATCACCATCCTCCGGCATGCCGAGACAGCTGCCTCCGGAGGGATCCCCTAGCTCGACGTGGAAACATTCGCGGCTCGGGCCGCAGTCCTTGTCGTCAAGGCTGCGGCTGCCGTCGGAACAGTCGGAGAGGCAGTAGTTGCATGCGGTCATGAAGTCCCGCATGGCACTGGGGTTGCCAGATCCAGAGAAATCCCAGCAGGTGCTGGGGTCGTCATCTTCCTCGGACCCAGAGGGTCCGTAGGTCGAGACGCCCGTCAATCGGTCCCAGGGCGACCGCACACGAAACCCGAAAGGGGTTGCATTCACCTCAACGCGAGCGCCCGCGAAAGCGAGGTCGCTAGGCGGGTTGAGGTCGAGTCGAAATGACGAAGGATGGGAAGCAGTCAGTACCTTTTGGTCGACGAAGAGCGACGAAGTCACATCGGGGGTTGATCGCGCCGTCGTCTTGGGTACGAGGGCGACGTCCTGCAGGCCCTCCGTGAGCGTGCTGGCGTCGTCCACTTGCTCGGAGTCGGCGTGTCGCGGGGGGACGGCGCTCGCCTTTGCCTCAAACGCGAGGGTGACGCCCGACGCGTCCTCCGTTGGGGCGCTGGGGACGTCGACTTGCTCGACAGCCGACTGAGCGCAGCCTCCCGCTCGGCCCTGGTTGCCCCGCCTTCTCCTCCGATGGCGAGGGAGAGGATGGGGCGAGCTCGAAAGTTGTCCTTCCCCCACGCGGGAAAGACGTCGTCGATTCCGCCGCCGGCGGGCGGACTGTCCGCCACCATTGTCGCCGTCGCGCGGCGGTGGAAGGAGTATCATGTCGTAGCTGCCGTCGAAAGACATGAACTCGAGGCTCCCGAAACGGAGCACCGTCCCGGGTTGAAGAGGTCGTCGGAGACTGCCCATCTGGAGCTTGACGGGAAACTGCTCGTCAACACGCAGCAGGCCCCTACCTGGCGCGCCAACTGTCGGCGTTTCGAGACCGGGGGGTCCCCGAGCCGACGAGTGAGTGTGCCGCGTGCCCCAGCCCAGATGGGTCGAGCGCGTGGGCGAGCGCGAAGGGGAGAAGAGCGAGGTGGCCGGAGCCGGGTCGTGAGAGGGAGGCGGAGATCCCGCGGCCTTCGTGTTCGCCCCGCGCCCAGGTCGGGTGCGCTTGCAGTAGGGGGTTACAAGCGTCCGCGCGGGTGAGGGGAGCGAGCGGCCCCAAGAGAGCGCCTGCCCCTGCCCTCGTTCCCGCGAGGCCAACCTTCTCTAAGAAGGCCCTGGTCCTTCCTTTTATAAGCGTAAGGAGAGGATCCAGGTGTACAAATGGGGGTGTAGCAAGGTGCTACGTGTCTAGCGGGGGAGAGCTAGTGCCCTAAGTACATGCCAAGGTGGCAGCCGGAGAGATCTTGGCACCCAGCTGGTGTGGCGTCGTGGCTGTCGGAGGAGTAACGGAGCCTGGTGGAGGGACAGCTGTTGGAACAGCTGTGCTCTTGCTGACGTCTCCCTGCTTCCGTAAGGGAGCCAAGAGCCGCCGTCGTCATGGTCTAGCGGGGCGCCATCATTGCCTATCTGGCGGAGCTGGCCAGATGGGACGCCGGTCTCGTTCTCTGCGACCCAAGTCGGCTCAGGGCAGGGTGATGATGACGCTTCCTGTTGACGTGGCGGACTTGTGCCCTAGGTCGGGCGACGTGGAGGCTCCTCCGAAGCCGAGGTCGAGTCTGTCCTGCATGGCCGAGGCCGAGCCCGAGCTCCTGGGTCGGGCGAGGCGGAGGTCGTTCGGCAGAGGCCAGGGCGGAGTCCGAGCCCTGGGTCGGGCGAAGCGGAGTTCGTCGTCTTCCGGGGCCTTAGCCCGAGTCCGAGCCCTGGGTCGGGTGGAGCGGAGTTCGCCGTCTTCCGGGGCCTTAGCCCGAGTCCGAGCCCTGGGTCGGGCGGAGCGGAGTTCGCCATCTTCCGGGGCCTTAGCCCGAGTCCGAGCCCTGGGTCGGGCGGAGCGGAGTTCGCCGTCTTCCGGGGCCTCAGCCCGAGTCCGAGCCCTGGGTCGGGCGGAGCGGAGTTCGCCGTCTTCCGGGGCCTCAGCCCGAGTCCGAGCCCTGGGTCGGGCGGAGCCTCCTATGGCGCCTCTGGCAAAGCCTGGTCGCCCGTCGGTCTCACTCTTTGCGTTAAATGCCCCAGTGACTTGGTCGGTTGGCGCGGTGATTTAGTCAGGGTTGCTTCTTAACGAAGGCAAGGCCTCGGGCGAGCCGGAGATGCGTCTGCCGTAAAAAAAAGGGGGCCTCGGGCGAGACGGAAACACCTCAGGGTCGGCTGCCCTTGCCCGAGGCTAGGCTCGGGCGAGGCGCGATCGATTCGCTCGTATGGACTGATCCCTGACTTAATCAAACCCATCAGGCCTCTGCAGCTTTATGCTGATGGGGGTTACCAGCTGAGAATTAGGCGTCTTGAGGGTACCCCTAATTATGGTCCCCGACATCAATGTCACTCGATACTATTCCAGTGGTAGCTTCCTGTATAGACAAGTCATATGTGGTAGTCATTACAAACATATGATATAATATGACTTACCATATGTTTAGATTTACATATATGGTTGTCGGTGCCATAAGTGTGGTTCAGATCATTATCATGATTACATATATGCTTCTTAGACAAATCTTGATACTATTTCAAATAGTAGAGTTTGCAAAGAGCGTGGTAGGCCTTCTCATAGTTCACGATCCATGGAACTAGCACCCACACACATATATTTATTCATAATTAGATTAATATTATGTTGGAAGTGTAAGGCAAAGTATCTAAAAACGATTTACTTTATGGTATTGCTCCTCGATCAAGTAAATGAATGGAGATCCATGCTTATTATCTATCGGTTGCCCTATGATCTTTTTAAAATACATATTGTTTGCCTATATATGGACATATAGTTCCTTGACAACTTTTTATACATTCTTGTAAAACATTATATGCACATGGGTCGCGTAGTTCCCTTTCGCTAGCAACAAAAATGTAGATGTAAAAGGATATGTGCGATAAGGAAATATATGCACTATACTTCAAAAAACTTAACCATAAAAATAAAGGATAATCTTACCTACATGTCAAGTCACACTACTCTCTAGGCATTTTGATAGTTTGCATTAGGAGTAAACCGGTAGTGGTGCCAAGATATCATAGAGATACACTCACCACTAGGCATAGTCACCATCTTTGGTCAATAAAAACCATAGAAATAACCTGAGATAAAGTTAACCTGCCTGTGGTGTCTAGTGCCAATGAACATGTCATCAATTCGTGACATGTAAATAGGTAGTATAATATAAATCTCTTTAAAATTTACGATAATTACACAAAAACAAAGATAATAGAAACCCTTACCCACCATCAAAAGACATGGTCAAAACTTGTTCTCCTCCCGAGTGGGTGTTAGAGCAACTCTAGTAGTTCTCTAAAAGACTTCCTAAATCAATAATTTAGGCAGTTAACATAAAAACTCCTTTCCAACAGTTCTCTAAATGAACTTCCTAAATTTAGCGACATCTCATCTAACCTCATTTACTCTCTACATTTAGCAACTCCCTAAACAAAAATGTTGACTGCATTATATAGATAATGAAGGTAATTGATGACATTTGTGACTTATTCTTTTGATGTGGATCGATACAAAACAAAACTACAACCTATATTTAAAGAACTATTGGAGAACTCACATTTTTTTATTCCTGAAGTTATTTAGAAAATTATTAAATCTGTGATTTAGAGAGCTAAAATTTACATGACTATTGGAGTTGCTCTTATAGGAGGAGTGGCTATATGGTCCTCGCCACCATCACCCCTGGGCCCTAGCCAATGGGGTCAGTGACACCTTTTTATAAATGTGTGTCACTAACAGAACTACCCAGACAACTTTATTCTCTACTAAACACCCCCTTGCGACTCATGAAATTTGAACTCATGACCTCCACCTAAGACGAAAACTCAATTCCACTACACCATAAACCCTATTGTGTTTGCATTACATTTCCATTTCCCACATATTATAACAAACCTATATAAATTGATTATTTGAGGCACTAAATAAATTTAAATGAAAAACTTATCAACTATAAAGTTGTATAACTTTTTAAGATCTACAACTTTTATTTTGGTACTTTCATCATTCGAGGTCGTTTACAAAATTTGATTTTTAAATTTGAAAAGTTCAAACATATTTTTCTATGACAAGATGGTTTCAAATCAAAACATTGTCAACTACAAAGTTTCATAAATTTTCAAGACCTACAACTTTCATTTTTGTGCTTTTTTCATCTGAGGTCGTTTGAAAAAAAGAATTTTAACTACGAAGGTTGAAGCCAGTGATATGTTTATATTTACACGTCACTAATGTATATGTATTAGTGACATGTATTCAAAAACACGTCACTAAACAGATATGGCATCTGAAGCTAGCGACATGTTTATATATACATGTCACTGAACAAATTTGACGTCTTAAACTAGTGACGTGTTTATATATACATGTCACTAAACATATCACTGAGTTATTACCAGATTTTGTTAGTGACACGTTTTAAAATAGATGTCACATGTGTACAGTCATTAGTGACATATTTTTTTAAAAAAAGCCACTGAAAAAAATCAGTGACGTGTTTTAAACAAGTGTCACATATCCTCACGTCCTATTTGAGGGATTTTGACGTAGTGTTTGTTCCTTGGCTAGCATGGCATCATACTCTTTTCCCATATTGATCTATTGATGTTTGTCCTCCTTCCTAAACAATAAATATATTAAATTATAAAATTAAAATATAAATTAATTAGTTAATTTAGATCTCATTACCTCATCGCATTAAAATGTGATAGCTCCCTACGTGTGCTCAAGGTAGAAGCTCTTTCTTAAAATAGGGAGTCCTTGGTGCCACCTGAAATACTCATCGACAAAAAAATCTCATGATGTTTTTGATATTTTTATGTCATATTTGAACAAGTACGAGTTAGTATATCAAAATTAGAAAATCTGACAACGTGATATATGTTATGCACAAAATACAAATATAATTGTAAGCGGTACAAAAATATTACATGTATTTGATCACTCTAAATCCTAAAAATTGATGATGAACTTCTCTTGTTAGATATATGACCATCCTATATTTATGGAAAAGAATAGGCTGTAAACACACCCAAGAGCGACCGACAGAGCATAAATGTATGATGAGCCTACGTCGTCCGAATGTGATTTTGGTATAGCATAACTCAGCTACTCTCTATATCACGTCTGGTTGTGGTGCAATGAACAACATGGTTATAGTAGTAAAATCTTACTTAAACTCATGACTCATTATAAATATCACATTGTTGGCCACTCTGACACCGTATGATAATGGACAAGTTAGAAACAACATATCTCATATACAACAAGAAGACCATATAATACATACTAATTAAAATGGATGACACATATTTTCTAAATCTATCAATATTTTACATTGTTTTAATTAAATTATTTTATATTAACATATTTTATTTAGAAATATTCAAACTATTTAACTTTAAAAGTTAATCATAAGTTTACCTTAATATATTTACTAAATTAATGAATTGATATTTAACATAATTTAGGTTTATTAATATTTATACTATAAAACTATATCTAAATAGTTAATATAAAATACTTATGCTAATTAATTCAATCTAATTAACTTAAAAAACTAAGCATTCAACCTTTCATAGTAATTATGTTTATAAAATTAATATACTAAAAATATGTCACACCCTGATTTAAGGAACAAATCCGGGTGCATCTCATATGTGCGCCAAGGAAGAACAACACACATAATAACAGAGTG
Organism: Zea luxurians; assembly: GCA_029449295.1. Taxonomy (NCBI): domain Eukaryota; kingdom Viridiplantae; phylum Streptophyta; class Magnoliopsida; order Poales; family Poaceae; genus Zea; species Zea luxurians. Next base: position 47,233,115 of record JAOPSE010000021.1, read on the forward strand.
CATAGAGATAAATGTCATAAATATCATAAAGGTACTTATTACATAGCGGAAGTCTTACAAAAATAAATGATAAAATAAAGCGAACTAAGTATTATTCCCTGGCGCCACAAAGCTGACTGGGAGACGCCACCTAGATCAAGTCGAATGTCTCAGTGTTAGGCGGCTCCACTTCGACCATCTGTTCTTCTCCTGTGGGGGGGTGTGAGACAGCAAGAGTGAGCTCACATACGTTCATAGCTCAATAAGTCGTGGGGAATAATGTGCATGAACTCACCAAAGGTGGGAGTTCATGTGAAGTATAAGGCTGATCAACAAAATAGAGGCTGAAGCTGAGCATTGCTTTTATAAGTTGGTCAAAATTTTATTAGCAATTACTAAGTGTAAGTAAATACCAAACCTTAATAATAATAAAGAAAGGTAATAGTAAAATAATCCCAAATACGATGCAAATGTCAAATTAAATTTAAGTTTCATAAATTAATCATGTGAGGGTCCGAGCTGCTCATGACCGTGAGCACGGCTAGTATACCAGTTTTACACTCTGCAGAGGTTGCGCATCTTTACCCACAAGTCATATTACCCATCTGCCAAGAGACGGCCAATCCCATACACCTCTACCGAGGAGGCGAGGCAGAGTAACACTACGAGGCCTTTACAAAGTTCCACTAGCTTCAGAAATCCCGCTACAGTTTATAGGAAGCTCCAGTGCAGGAATCTCTCGCCTGACTACCATCGTAGCAAAATCAACCCAAGGACCTCCCTACACTGACCACTCCCCTACTGCCCTTGCCCCTTTTGGTAAGGAAGTCATCCACTAGCTTTCCTAGTTAATCAGCCAAGGGCGTCCCATTAAACCCTTGTGGTAGCACTGTTTTCCCGGGTGGTCGCTCCATGTTCCCATTAACATAATAATCTTAACATGAACAGTAATAATAAAAAGATAATAAAAGAGTAATCATGAATAGTGTATCTGCATACCCAAATCTACATAAAGCAATAGCAGGTACTACCCAAAAATATTTTAGTGGTGAACAAGGTATAAAGATAACCAAAACTGGGGTGACCTAAAGGATCCCATCAAAATTAACCTATGCAGATCATTATAATTAATAAGAACATGACTGGGAAAAAGTAAGTGATCAAGGGCACAACTTGCCTTCAATGAGCTCCTGCTCAGCTACTTCTACTTGCTGAACCTCAGAATCCACAGTGGCTTGCTCATCTACTCGCATCAACACAATACATACATAGTATAGCAAAAATTAACATTGCACCAAACATGTGAATAAAATACACAATAAAAATCTATACATTAAAATAAGAACCTAGGAACAGGAATCGTTAATTTTGGAGTTATAGATTTTAAGTTATGAATTTTCTAAGGTTTTATGTGTTTAATACAAGATTAAGTAATAGATAAATTTTGGTGTGTCTTTCATGCCAAAACAGTGGCACAATTTGATAGAGAATAATATTACAAAATTATAGGAAGTAGAATGGACTAATTTAGAGCAAGTATGAATTTTCTAGGAATTTAACAAATTCTAGCAATTGTTTTTGTATTAAAAATGCATTAACTAATTCATTTATCCATTTTAAATACATTCTAGACTGGGCGCATAAAAACCAGAGAGGTCAGGGGCTAAACTATAAGATTTCCCCAGACACAGTGAATAGGACCCTCTGGATGGCGGGTTGATTGGTGAGTTCCTCGGGGACTCTTTAGCAAAAGAGACACAGCTGTCAGTCTAGTTTATTCTAAGTCGTCCGATCTGAGATGAGGCGCCCAGATTAAATCCGTGACATCGCGAACCGGTATGCTACGGAGGTCATTGGATCTCGATCCAACGCTACAGATTTAAAACGCCTACACGGGTTTTACTACCGGCCGATCGAAATCGAACGGTGCACGATTACTCAGTCGAAGGGGTACGCTTGGATTCAATCGGGGCCACACACGTGCGGATCAACGGCTGAGGTGATCTGCCCTAACCCGACCGGATTCCAGCGGCGGAAAAGAAACTCCGCGACAGCGCGGCTTCAAACACGGCGGCGCGCCATCGCCGGCGCCCTCGATCTATGCCTCTAGTTCACGATGCTTGCACGAAACGCTACTTTACGCAGAGAACAAAGATGCGGGAGCATTGGCGAGGTAATTACCAGAGATCGAACGGAGTTCCGCCCTGCCCGCGGCACACGGCGAAAGTGCTTCGACGGCGAGGAATTCGCCAGAGCCCTTGGGCACGCTTGTCTCAATTCCTTCCTCCTACGCGACCCACGAACCCCAATGAGTAAATTCGACCTCACGCGAACTCCAGAGCATCGATGAAGGTGCGGGTCCACGGCGGCGACGACCTATGCATCATGGCACTCCCAGGTACAGGCAGCCAATGGTTGCGGAAGCGGAAGGACAGGTAAATGGATTCGCAGGCGCGCACGGTCAAGAGGGAGAGAGGAATCCCGAGCTTATAGGCTTGACGTGGCGAATCGTGTGTGGGCGCGTCGCCGTGGTCTTCGCGGACCCATTGCAACGACGACGACACAACTAACATGTGGGGTCACCTGTCAGCGGTGAAGCTGCGGGTGGGGTCCACGAGCCAGGACGGCTGCGCGTGCGGGTGAATAGAGTGTGGGCTGTGTAACACCCCTGGTGTTACTGTTACTAAAACTGGAGCATGACATCATAAACATTGGCATTGCATATGTTGACACACCTAGAGTGCATTCACTAGGTAAAATTTCAAACAAGTTGTATTGTTTTGATGTTTTGCAAATAGAACCCTGGAATAGGAAACTTAACCCTAAATAGGGATTAAGAGGGTAAAACAAGACCCAAATTGAGAGAACTCTAAAGTTTAAGTAAAATAGTCATAAAATATTACTAAGAATGGGTTTAAGTTGCATTTACACCCCTGAGATACCAGAGACCCTAATTGAAACCCTGGAAAACCCTAAATCCAAACCCTAGGGGGTTAAGTGCAAAATTAGTCCACTTTTGGACTAAAGTGCAAAAACCATGATAAATGAGTATCCTAAGTCAATTGGTTCACAAATGTGTGGATTTGTAAGCCAAATCTTGGATTTTGGACTTAATTGCAAAATGGACCTCATTTGAGTTCTATAGGCTAAGTCTAAAAAATCAGAGAATTGGCTTAACTTTGGAGCTCTGTAGTTTTCAAATTCTAGGGTTTTTGCCCTAGGTCACCACATCAAACTTGTAGACCTATCAAAGGAGAACAATTTTGCTTAAGAGTGTAAGCATAGTTGTTGAGAAGAAATTGGAAATAATTAAGCCCAAAGTTGGACTGTCACACTACTTAAAGTCTGAAATCAGACTAACTGTGGGATGGCATGAACTTCAAGCTCAATTCCAAGCAAGATCCAGTGACTTTTTGTGGGAGCACAATATAGCAAAGTTGTAGCTGGTTTATAGCCCTATAATGTTGCTGCAGAGCATTGGTTGTGTTGCCATATGAATCTAGGAGAAAAATCGATCTCAAGATGCTCTGTCAAGTCGTTTGAATGTTGTTTGCCATGGTACAGTAGCAGAAGGGATCAGGCCGCCAGCGCGGCAACCTCACCGCCGGTGACCTCCCTACACAAAGATTCGTGCCATCACCGCCGTGACTCGTGACCAAATCAACTGGATAACACTTGGAGATCATCGTCGTGGATAACTCCGGCCAGTAAAGTATTCCAGCCACCGTACAACGTTCACCGCGGCGGAATCCGATAAGTACGCCGATGACCGCCGCTTCCCAGCCTTGCGCCGTGTGTCCATGCACTTCCACCGCATTGCTGTGACCTCCTCTCGCTCCCCGTTGATCGCCGGAGTAATTGCCACGGCATCAGACACGAATTCACTGCGCTAGTGAACTTCCCCTTTCTCTGACCGCCGCGTGTCTCGCCCAAATTCACGGCCACTACTCACTAAGCCTATAAATGGAAGACACCGCGAGCTCCACAAGGTCATCACACACCTAGCCACCCAGTATTGCCCCCAGCCGATCACCAGCGAGCTCGAGTTTCACATTTCCCCCAAATCGGTTCAAACAAGCCGCAAGAACACTTCGACGTGGTCAGCGCAAATCAGGTCCGATCATGTTGTCTCTAGTCTTGTTCTAGCATCCCTAAGCTCTCTTCAAACTCCTTGACCCTTTAGTTTGAACTAAACCGCCGTAGATCACTGGGAACACGCGGTTCTATTGATTACCTCCGCTGCCACCGTGGCCAGGGACATTTGGGTAGCCATTTGTGCAATTAACTTAGGGGAAACACTGGTTGGGGCATGAATTCGGTTTCAGCCGAAGCTTGGAACCAGTTCTTGTTCCGTTTGGTCGGTCCAGATGCTCGTCGGAGCTCCGCCGCGCCGTGCACCGTCGGGGACCACGGGCGGTGAAGGAATAGAACTTGGGGGACTCCTATGTAAATTGTCAGTGACTCCAGAAAACAGTGATTGAACCAACTTTGAGTTAGCCAATAAACCGAGGGCCTTTTCGCAAAGCAGTTAGCGCGAACGCGGGCGCGCGCGCGTTTCCGCATGGACTTGGGCCGCCTGAGCCAGATTCGGCCCAACACTGTTTCTTCTTTTCTCTTTTCTTTTTCTATCCAACTTTAGAAATATGTAGAAAATTACAGACAAATGGTAAAAATGCCAAACCAATTTTCCTAGATTTCTTATTTTCCATAGTATCTAATAAAAATAGTTTTAGGATTTTTAGATCAAATAAGAAATTTTGGAGCATTTAAAATAGCCTAAAGCATTGCTTCTGAATTTTTAGAAAATCAATAATCATTCCAAAAATCCCCAAACTTTTTATATGAACTTTAAACATTATTTAGAAGCCTTGGGTAGAATTTGGTATGATTTGGACCTTGTTTGATACTAGAACCCAAAACCCTACCCCCTGCCCTTTGAATTCCTTTACTGACTCCGGAAACCCTAGTTTCCCGGAGAACCGTGAAGGAAAATTGTATTCAAGAACTTTAGGTGATAAATTCTTATTATCTTTGCACTCTCACGAGCATTACATGGCATTCATTCTTATATACATATATATGGTTATCTTTAGAAAACGAAGAAGAGGTTGAGGTAGAAGAGGAGAAGACTTCACCACCACCACCTGCGGAACCTCATGCAGGGAATTGTTTTTACTTTGACATCTGTGGATCCGTGTCTGACTCACCCATAAATGAAGGCAAGCCCCGGTGCATTTGCCACCTCCTTGTGATTTAAAGATCTTTATCACTTGCTTGTTGCATTAGGTGATAGGAGTTGATTGATAAAACACTTCCTGCATTACCTTCCTTGAATTTGATTACCTTCCTTGATCACCTATTTTACAAAATATTTTTGATGCTTAGCATTGCTTTAGAAAAACAAAATGTTTTGTTTTTACAAAAGATGATATGGCAAAAGTGGATGGGATGTTTTTGAAAAACAAAATTGGATGGTGGATCCATCATGGCCGTGATGGGTTCAACATCGGAAAAGATGTACCTCTACCAGGTACCAAGCTTTGGGTTTTGAAATGATTAAGCTAAGACCGGGCGAGTGACTTGCACGAGAAGAGAGTCTCGGTGTAGTGTCTCCGTCTGAGTCGATTAAGGACCGTGTCGATGTAGGCTTGCTGACCGAGGACCATTTAACTGGTCACATGCCTCATCATGGGTAAACCTTGCCTCGGGCAGACTAAGGCCAGAATAAGATAACACGCAATGGGCGTGGAGCGGTGGCGAGAGTAGCGTGTACCCTCCGTGGCAAGAGGCTGGACGGTGGTGTATCTGTGCTCTCGGTTGACGTGAACCTGATCTAGTCTTAGGAATCCCGGTGGCGGGTTGACATATGCAAGGGTTAAGTGCTACATATGTCGTGTGATCGAAGATCCTCAGCTGAGTATAATCGATTCGGATCGTCGTACCTTCGCGGTTATGAAGACTTGGTCACTGCCCTATACGTAGAACTCTAGTAAAGATAAAGGAATGTTAAGAAATTGGCTAGTGCAGGTCAAGTGATTGAACTAGGGTAGAAAGAACTCTAGAGACAGGTAATCTTACCTAACCTGACAAGTAAAATTTGGACTTTTAAGGATCCACTTTAGTAAGCATTTCTGCAAACAGAGTCTTTGATTATTGAGAAACCTTACCTTGACTCCCTGATAACCAGCATACCCTTTGAGAGTCTTTTTTTAGTCGGGTAAGTCTTGCTGAGTAATTCCATACTCAGGGTTTTATTCTCTATTGTTTTTAGGTGAGGAAGCAACAAACTTTTGTTGTTTCTGTTCCAAGGTGGTCCCAAAAGAAGAAAAGCAAGAGTAAAGCTGCGGGAGGAAGAGTTCCTCCATAAAAACTTTTGTTTAAAACTTATCGGGAGGGGTTTTTGCCTCCCTTGGTGTGTAATAATATTACTCTGCACTCATAAGTTATTCTGGTCTGTAATATATAACTTTGTCTTACTTTTAAATAAATGTAAGCTTATGTAATCGCTTCCGCATTTCCGTATCTCCGATGATCTGTAATGTCTGCGTGACGGGTGAAACACTCTTGGGAAAGGTAAAAAAGCAGATACCGAACTTGTCAAGTAATTCAGGGGCACCTACAGGGTTGTCTGAGGTCCGTTGGACAAGGACAACTGTAGGTGGGCCTAATAACTTGGGAGGTTCCGTCACAAGCTGCATGATGCCTTTCCTCTGGTGGGCCAAATTTCTAAAGACTCATCTACAAAAATTTCTTCCCTTCTTATCTATTATTTCTGAAGAATCTATATGAAAGACCAGATAGGAGGAGTGCAATGTATAGAAGGTTGAATCAACTAAGGTTGGTTCTGTAATTACACATGCATCATGTTAAGAACTATGTTAATAAAATTTCCCCCCTTAGAAAAATGCCACCGCGCACGAGGAAAACCGCGCGAAAGCATACTGGCCCAATTGGTGTGCCACGTCATCAACTTGCCCCAAGACACGAAGATAGCAGTAGTGGGAGTAATGATCCGATCGGGGATCTTGAAGCGCAAGTGAATCAGCTTCAAACAGAACTCCGACGCAGGACTGACATTTGGGTTGCGGATGACGATAGAATCAATGAATTAAGAAGCGACATCCGCCTCCTGCAGGATCAACTTGTAGATCGAGATTTAGCACTCGACTGGGCGGTTCAGTCTCGTTTGATTGCCTGGGCTAAGGAGGCAAAAGCTCGAGCCAGAGTAGAAGAGCTTAGCTCAGCCATCGATAACCTGCAGGTGTATTGCAATACAATACATGAAGAAGTTCATGTACTGTATTCACAGTTGCACCCCAATGTGCCTGCGGATTCTGTCGGGACAGAAGCCGGACCTTCTCATGTAGCGGGAGAAGCTTTTGGTGGCAAATTGGACCTTTTCAGGCCCCCTCCCTCTATGAAGTTGGTCGATGAGTGGTCTCCTACGCCCGACAGTGAGGCTACCAAGAGTGATAGGAGGTAGGAATAGTATAGTTGTAGAAATAGTAGTGTTATTGTAAAATGGGTACTGTACTCCTGTTGTAAAAATTCGAGTCTGTAACATTACTCTTTTTAGTAATGTAAAATGGATGGTTTTCTTTGGCATATCATATTGTTTCCAAATGTTTGTTGCCATAGATGCCTTCCCGGACTCGTGCTCAGGATGGGGCTAGTACCTCTCGTGGGAGGGAGGCAACACCAAACCCACCTCCAGTCCCTCCCACACTTGTCGAGGATATCGCCGCCTTGGTAAATGCTATAGCAGATAATACCCACTTCTTGCGGGAGATGGCAGGTCAGCAGCTTCAACAACAAGGCGGGCGGGGCTATCCGCAAGGGCCCCGTGAGACATCTTATTTGGACTTCTCCGAAACACGTCCACCGCTGTTCGTCAAGGCAGAAGACCCTTTAGAGGCAGACGAATGGATCCGTGTCATCGAGCATAAGTTTAGACTTCTTCGGTGTTCTGAAACCCAGAAGCCCCTGTTCACAGCCTAGCAATTGCGTGGCCTTGCCAGCACCTGGTGGGGAAACTTTGTGGCCGTTCAGCCGGCCAATCATCAGATTACCTGGGATGAATTTAAGCTAGCCTTCAGAGAACATTACATACCAGAAGGAGTACTCCACATGAAACAGGAAGAATTCATGAAGTTGAAGCAAGGCGGAGATACGGTCACCCAGTATCTCAATAAGTTTAATCACTTGTTGCAGTATGCGATTGATCAAGTCAACACTGACACAAAGAAGAACTATTTCATGAGGGGTTTAAATGATTGGATGCAAAGGAAAATGGCTACCTGCATCGACCTCACCTATGGAAGGGCTGTCAGCACAGCGCTGGCAGTCGAATCTAAATATACAAGTTCTGGAAAGATCAAGGGGAGTGGAGGTAACAGGCCTAATCAGGGCCCCGAGAAAAGGTAACGGTTAGTCATCCGGCCTTTTAATCAGGGTCGTTCTTCAGCACGCCCACCCTCCTTCCCATTCAAACAGCCAGTGTTCATCCGTCCCAATGCTGCCCCTACTGCAACAAGTCAGTCGGGTGCCTTTGGCACTCGTTTCCCGGCCCTTCCCATTTCGTCAACAGGTTGTTTCAATTGCGGAAAATCTGGGCATTTTATTAAGGATTGCCCTTATCCGAAGCATAATCGCACAAACAATCAACAAGGTACTGGGAATTCCTCTCAAGCTAAGGAAAATGTGGGCAAGAATACAAAGAAGACGGGACGAATATATTACACGCAAGTGGCCACCACACCGGACGGTGAACCGGTAATGATGGGTACGTTCCTTGTGGCTAATCATCCCGCAATCATTCTTTTTGATTCTGGTGCTTCACATACATTCATCGACAAGAAATTTGTGGAGCAACATTGCATTTCATACCATGAATCAAAAGAAGGGTTTAAAATTCAGTCACCTGGGGGATAAATCTTTACTGGGGAAGTGGCTTTCCAAGTGCCCGTAACATTGGCCGGACGAGACTTTCCTACTAATATGATTGTTCTGAAAGGCCAAGACAAAGATGTGATTTTGGGCATGAATTGGTTGGCCCGACATAAAGCAACCCTCAACACTGATCAGAGAACCATCAGGTTGAGTCATAACCAAGAAGAAATTCTTTTGTCTATCCCTATTCCAACCAAAACTACTAGCAGACTTTATGAAGCCATTATACCGGAGATCAAGAATACTCCGGTAGTATGCGAGTTCCCAGATGTCTTTCCAGAGGATTTTCCTAGCTTGCAACCCGAAAGAGATGTAGAGTTTGTAATTGAGTTGAAGCCCGGTACGACTCCCATTTCTAGAAGATCGTACCGAATGCCTCCAAATGAGCTAGCAGAACTGAAGATTCAATTACAAGATCTACTAGAGAAAGGATTCATCCTGCCAAGCTCGTCACCATGGGGTTGTCTAGCCATATTCGTCAAGAAGAAGGATCAAACTTTACGGATGTGTGTGGATTATCGACCCCTGAATGAGGTCACTATCAAGAACAAGTACCCTCTTCCACAGATTGACATTTTATTTGATCAATTGACCGGGGCGAGGGTATTCTCCAAAATTGATCTCAGGTCAGGCTACCATCAGATCCGTATTTGGCCCAAGGATATACCAAAGACCGCATTCACTACGCGGTATGGATTATTTGAATACCTGGTAATGTCTTTCGGGCTGACGAATGCTCCGGCCCACTTCACTTATTTGATGAACTCGGTATTTATGCCCGAGTTGGACAAGTTTGTGGTGGTCTTCATAGATGATATTTTAATATATTCCAAGAATGAAGAGGAGCATGCTCAGCATTTACGGATCGTATTGACGTGCCTAAGGGAACATCAATTATATGCCAAGTTCAGTAAGTGCGCGTTTTGGCTGGAAGAAATTCAATTTCTGGGACATGTACTATCTGCCAGGGGGATTGCGGTAGATCCCAGCAAAGTCAAGGACATTTTGGAGTGGAAACCCCCAACCACTGTTCATCAAGTCCAAAGCTTCCTTGGACTAGCTAGCTATTACCGCCGATTTATACCGGATTTTTCTAAACTTGTGAAGCCAATCACAAGTCTATTGAAGAATGAGACAAAATTCAATTGGTCTTCAAAGTGTAATGAAGCTTTTGAGAAACTGAAGACATTATTAACCACTGCTCCGGTATTGGCTCAACCAGATATCAATAAGCCCTTTGATGTGTATTGTGACGCATCAGGCAGTGGGCTCGGCTGCGTATTAATGCAAGAGGGCCGAGTAATTGAGTATGCTTCAAGGCAGTTGCGCCAGCATGAGGAACATTATCCCACTCATGATCTGAAGCTAGCTGCAGTGGTTCATGCCCTAAAGATCTGGCGTCATTATTTGCTGGGGAATGTCTGTCATATTTATACAGACCATAAGAGTTTGAAATACATCTTTACCTAGTCTGAACTCAATATGAGACAAAGAAGATGGCTCGAGCTGATCAAGGATTATGAATTAGAGATCCATTATCACCCAGGCAAAGCAAATGTAGTGGCAGATGCACTTAGTCGCAAGGCTTCCTGCCATTGTTTAACTATGAGGACTTCTGACATTACATTGTGCCAGGAGATGGAAAACCTGAACCTGGGAATGATTCAGCATGGGACTTCAAATCACTTGAAGCTGGAGTCAGTCATCTTACAAAGGATAATTGACGCACAGAAAAATGATGAGGGTATGAAACATATACGTGAGAAGATAAGGGCTGGAAAAGCCAATTGTTTCCGAGAAGACGATCAAGGCGTGGTATGGTTTAACAACCGCATAGTGGTGCCTAAAAATGAAGGGGTCCGCCAGCAAATTTTAGACGAAGCACATCTTAGTCGCTATTCTATTCATCCCAGAAGCACTAAGATGTATCAAGATCTGAAACAACATTATTGGTGGACGAAGATGAAGATTGAAATTGCACGCTATGTGGCTTGATGTGACACTTGTAAACGTGTCAAGGCCATACACCTGAAAGCTGCTGGTCCATTACAATCTTTACCAATCCCAACATGGAAATGTGAAGACATAAGTATGGACTTTATTGTGGGATTGCCCAGGACTGCCAAAGGGTATGATTCTATCTGGGTTATCGTTGATCGACTCACAAAGATTGCCCACTTCCTACCCGCCAGGGCAAAATACATAGTGGCCACTTATGCAGCATTATACATTGCCCGTATTCTTAGTTTGCATGGTATTCCAAAGATGATAGTGTCAGATCGTGGATCGCAATTCGTGTCCAAGTTCTGGGAAGAACTTCATAAATCCCTGGGTACTAAATTGCTCCACAGCTCAGCCTATCACCCTCAAACCAGTGGGCAGACTGAGAGGGTAAATCAGATACTGGAAGATATGCTGCGGGCATGTGTGTTAGACTTCTCACAAAAATGCGATGAATGTTTACCATTAGCGGAGTTTTCATATAATAATAGCTATCAAGAAAGTATCAAGATGGCACCCTTCGAAGCTTTATATGGATGACGCTGTCGTACTCCGCTAAATTGGTCTGAACCTGGTGAAAGGTACTTCTTCAGGCCCGATATGGTGAAAGAGACCGAAGAAAAGGTTCAAAGAATTATTCATAATTTGAAGAAGGCTCAAGCTCGTCAGAAAAGTTATGCAGACAAACGGCGGATGCCCTTATATTTTCTGGTGGGGGATTATGTTTATCTGAAGGTCTCCCCAATGAAAGGTGTATCGCGTTTCGGGGAAAAAGGGAAGCTTGCACCTCGGTACATTGGTCCATTCCCTATACTTGAACAGTGTGGACCAATGGCATATCGACTTCAACTACCCGAAACCTTGTCTGCCATACATAATGTGTTCCACGTGTCCCAACTGAAGAAATGTCTTCGGGTTCCAGATCGAACCATTGAAGTAACAGATGTTGTCCTTGAACAAGACTTGACATATTCCGAACATCCTATTCGGGTCTTGGACCAAAAGGACAGGATTACCCGAGGAAAAACTCTCAAGTTTTACAAGATACAGTGGAACCAGCATTCCGAAGATGAGGCAACTTGGGAAACTCAAGACTTTTTAGATAAGAATTTCCCAGGCTTTTTAGCCTCTTGTAATTTGTAAAGTGTATACAATTGTTGTAATAAAGGAGTGAGCCCCAAAACCCACCCCTGCCTTGTACCAAAACTCAGAAAATAAAAACGTGAAGTGTTTCCTTTTCCATTACTTGCCCTAGGACTTTTAATCTCGGGACGAGATTCTTTTATGGGGGGAAGGATGTAACACCGCTGGTGTTACTGTTACTAAAACTGGAGCATGACATCATAAACATTGGCATTGCATATGTTGACACACCTAGAGTGCATTCACTAGGTAAAATTTCAAACAAGTTGTATTGTTTTGATGTTTTGCAAATAGAACCCTGGAATAGGAAACTTAACCCTAAATAGGGATTAAGAGGGTAAAACAAGACCCAAATTGAGAGAACTCTAAAGTTTAAGTAAAATAGTCATAAAATATTACTAAGAATGGGTTTAAGTTGCATTTACACCCCTGAGATACCAGAGACCCTAATTGAAACCCTGGAAAACCCTAAATCCAAACCCTAGGGGGTTAAGTGCAAAATTAGTCCACTTTTGGACTAAAGTGCAAAAACCATGATAAATGAGTATCCTAAGTCAATTGGTTCACAAATGTGTGGATTTGTAAGCCAAATCTTGGATTTTGGACTTAATTGCAAAATGGACCTCATTTGAGTTCTATAGGCTAAGTCTGAAAAATCAGAGAATTGGCTTAACTTTGGAGCTCTGTAGTTTTCAAATTCTAGGGTTTTTGCCCTAGGTCACCACATCAAACTTGTAGACCTATCAAAGGAGAACAATTTTGCTTAAGAGTGTAAGCATAGTTGTTGAGAAGAAATTGGAAATAATTAAGCCCAAAGTTGGACTGTCACACTACTTAAAGTCTGAAATCAGACTAACTGTGGGATGGCATGAACTTCAAGCTCAATTCCAAGCAAGATCCAGTGACTTTTTGTGGGAGCACAATATAGCAAAGTTGTATCTGGTTTATAGCCCTACAATGTTGCTGCAGAGCATTGGTTGTGTTACCATATGAATCTGGGAGAAAAATCGATCTCAAGATGCTCTGTCAGGTCGTCTGAATGTTGTTTGCCATGGTACAGTAGCTGAAGGGATCAGGCCGCCAGCGCGGCAACCTCACCGCCGGCGACCTCCTTGCACCAAGATTCGTGCCATCACCGCCGTGACTCGTGACCAAATCAACTGGATAACACTTGGAGATCATCGCCGTGGATAACTCCGGCCAGTAAAGTATTCCGGCCACCGTACAACGTTCACTGCAGTGGAATCCGATAAGTACGTCGTTGACCGCCGCTTCCCGGCCTTGCGCCGCGTGTCCATGCACTTCCACCGCATCGCCGTGACCTCCTCTCGCTCCCCGTTGATCACCGGAGTAATTGCCATGGCATCAGACACGAATTCACTGCGCCAGTGAACTTCCCCTTTCTCTGACCGCCGCGCGTCTCGCCCAAATTCACAGCCACCGCTCACTAAGCCTATAAATTGAAGACACTGCGAGCTCCGCAAGGTCATCACACACCTAGCCACCTAGTATTGCCCCCAGCCGATCACCAGCGAGCTCGAATTTCACATTTCCCCCAAATCGGTTCAAACAAGCCGCACAAACACTTCGTCGTGGTCAGCGCAAATCAGGTCCGATCATGTTGTCTCTAGTCTTGTTCTAGCATACCTAAGCTCTCCTCAAACTCCTCGACACTTTACTTTGAACTAAACCGCCGTAGATCACTGGAAACACGCGGTTCTATTGATTACCTCCGCTGCCACCGTGGCCAGGGACATTTGGTTAGCCATTCGTGCAATTAACTTAGGGGAAACACTGGTTGGGGCATGAATTCGGTTTCGGCTGAAGCTTGGAACCAGTCCTTGTTCCGTTTGGCCGGTCCAGATGCTCGCTGGAGCTCTGCCGCACCGTGCACCGTCGGGGACCACGGGCGGTGAAGGAATAGAAATTGGGGGACTCCTGTGTAAACTGTCAGTGACTCCAGAAAACAGTGATTGAACCCACTTCGAGTTAGCCATAAACCGAGGGCCTTTATGCAAAGCAGTTAGCGCGGGCATGGGCGCGCGCGCGTTTCCGTGTGGACTTGGGCCGCCTGAGCCAGATTCAGCCCAACACTGTTTCTTCTTTTCTCTTTTCTTTTTCTGTCCAACTTTAGAAATATGTAGAAAATTACAGAAAAATGGTAAAAATGCCAACCCAATTTTCCTAGATTCCTTAATTTCCATAGTATTTAATAAAAATAGTTTTAGGATTTTTAGATCAAATAAGGAATTTTGGAGCATTTAAAATAGCCTAAAGCATTGCTTCTGAATTTTTAGAAAATCAATAATCATTCCAAAAATCCCCAAAATTTTTATATGAACTTTAAACATTATTTAGAAGCCTTGGGTAGAATTTGGTATGATTTGGACCTTGTTTGATACTAGAACCCAAAACCCTACCCCCTGCCCTTTGAATTCCTTTACTGACTCCGGAAACCCTAGTTTCCCGGAGAACCGTGAAGGAAAATTGTATTCAAGAACTTTAGGTGATAAATTCTTATTATCTTTGCACTCTCATGAGCATTACATGGCATTCATTCTTATATACATATATATGGTTATCTTTAGAAAACGAAGAAGAGGTTGAGGTAGAAGAGGAGAAGACTTCACCACCACCACCTGCGGAACCTCAGGCAGGGAATTGTTTTTACTTTGACATCTGTGGATCCGTGCCTGACTCACCCATAAACGAAGGCAAGCCCCGGTGCATTTGCCACCTCCTTGTGATTTAAAGATCTTTATCACTTGCTTGTTGCATTAGGTGATAGGAGTTGATTGATAGAACACTTCCTGCATTACCTTCCTTGAATTTGATTACCTTCCTTGATCACCTATTTTACAAAATATTTTTGATGCTTAGCATTGCTTTAGAAAAACAAAATGTTTTGTTTTTACAAAAGATGATATGGCAAAAGTGGGTGGGATGTTTTTGAAAAACAAAATTGGATGGTGGATCCATCATGGCCGTGATGGGTTCAACATCGGAAAAGATGTACCTCTGCCAGGTACCAAGCTTTGGGTTTTGAAATGATTAAGCTGAGACCGGGCGGGTGACTTGCACGAGAAGAGAGTCTCGGTGTAGTGTCACCGTCTGAGTCGATTAAGGACCATGTCGATGTAGGCTTGCTGACCGAGGACCCTTTAACTGGTCACATGCTCATCATGGATAAGCCTTGCCTCGGGCAGACTAAGGCCAGAATAAGATAACACGCAATAGGCATGGAGCGGTGGCGAGAGTAGCATGTACCCTCCGTGGCAAGAGGCTGAACGGTGGTGTATCTGTGCTCTCAGTTGACGTGAACCTGATCTGGTCTTAAGAACCCCGGTGGCGGGTTGACATATGCAAGGGTTAAGTGCTACATATGTCGTGTGATCGGAGATCCTCGGCTGAGTATAATCGATTCGGATCGCCGTACCTTCGCAGTTATGAAGACTTGGTCACTGCCCTATACGTAGAACTCTAGTAAAGATAAAGGAATGTTAAGAAATTGGCTAGTGCAGGTCTAGTGATTGAACTATGGTAGAAAGAACTCTAGAGACAGGTAATCTTACCTAACCTGACAAGTAAAATTTGGACTTTTAAGGATCCACTTTAGTAAGCATTTCTGCAAACAGAGTCTTTGATTATTGAGAAACCTTACCTTGACTCCCTGATAACCAGCATACCCTTTGAGAGTCTTTTTTTAGTCGGGTAAGTCTTGCTGAGCAATTCCATACTCAGGGTTTTATTCCCTATTGTTTTTAGGTGAGGAAGCAACAAACTTTTGTTGTTTCTGTTCCAAGGTGGTCCCAAAAGAAGAAAAGCAAGAGTAAAGCTACGGGAGGAAGAGTTCCTCCATAAAAACTTTTGTTTAAAACTTATCGGGAGGGGTTTTTGCCTCCCTTGGTGTGTAATAATATTACTCGGCACTCATAAGTTATACTGGTCTGTAATATATAACTTTGTCTTACTTTTAAATAAATGTAAGCTTATGTAATCGCTTCCGCATTTCCTTATCTCCGATGATCTGTAATGTCTGCGTGACGGGTGAAATGCTCTTGGGAAAGGTAAAAAAAGCAGATACCGAACTTGTCAAGTAATTCAGGGGCACCTACAGGGTTGTCTGAGGTCCGTTGGACAAGGACAACTGTAGGTGGGCCTAATAACTTGGGAGGTTCCGTCACAGGCTGCATGATGCCTTTCCTCTGGTGGGCCAAATTCAGGTACTGCAGCCCAGGTAAGTCTTCCCCCCTTCTTTTTATTTTATTTTATTTTTTGTATCATTTCCAAATTTGAATTTGAACTCAAACTTAAATTCAAGCTTCTATGGCTCATCACCCCAAATTATACTTGTGAAATTAGGGTATTAATTCTGAATATATTTATTTATATACATATATTATTTATATTTTCATACCCCTTCTCTTTTCTTATTTCCAAACCCTGATTTTAAATTTAGGGTTTAATTCAACTTCTAATAATTATTATCTTATTATTATTATCCTTATTATTTTATTTAATGCACAACATATAAAACTCCAACAAGATGCACTTTCTCTTATTTTAGTATGATTTGTTTTAATTAATCACTCTTAATTATATGTATGCTCTTTTTATGATGCAAATATGGCACATAAAATGAGGAGACCTCTCTATATTCTTTGTTTACAAATTTGGGTATTACAAATCCTACCCCCCTTACAAAGAATCTCGTCCTCGAGATTTAGGAAGATCTAGGGAATAGATGAGGAAAATCTATAAGAAGCTCTTCTTCTCTCTCCCAAGTAGCTTCATCCTCTCCGTGGTGACTCTATTGCACTTTGCACATCTTTATAACCTTATTACTCGTGACACGAGTCAGTGTATCAAGAATCTTGATGGGGTACTCAGCATATGTCAGATCCTCTTGAACACTAAAGTCCTCCAGTGGTAGCTGCTCTTCAGGTATCCTGAGACATTTCTTCAGCTGTGACATGTGAAAGACATCATGCACATTCACAAGATGATCAGGTAACTCTAATTGATATGCCACCTCTCCCACTCGCTTTAAAATCAAGAAGGGTCCAACAAAGCGAGGGGACAACTTTCCTTTGACTTCAAATCTTTTCATACCCCGGAGTGGTGACACCTTCAAATTAATAGACATAATCACCCTCCTTATACTCTAGTAGTCTTCTCCGGTTATTAGCATAGCTTTTCTGCCTGGATTGTGCAGTTCTCAAATTCTCCCTTATTTGATGGACTTGTTCCTCTGCTTCTTGTATAATCTCTGGTCCAAATAACTGCCTTTCACCAGTTTGATCCCAATACAGTGGAGTCCTACACTTTCTGCCATATAAAGCCTCAAACGGTGACACCTTCAAACTGGCCTGGTAGTTATTATTATAAGAGAACTCCGCATAAGGCAAACTCTTATCCCAGCTTCCACCATGTTTAAGAGCACAAGCTCTTAACATATCCTCTAGCACTTGGTTGGTCCTCTCAGTCTACCCATCAGTTTGTGGATGGTAAGCCAAACTAAAATTCAATCTTGTATCCAAGGACTCGTGCAACTTCTTCCAATATCGAGAAGTAAACTATGATCCCCGGTCTGACACAATCTTCTTTGGCACACCATGTAGGCATACAATCCGTGCCATGTACAACTCTGCTAACTTGGCTCCTGAATATGTGGTCTTCACTGGAATAAAGTGGGCTATTTTAGTTAGCCTGTCCATAATCACCCATATAGAATCATACCCAGCAGATGTGCGGGGTAATCCAACAATGAAGTCCATGCCAATCTCTTCCCATTTCCACTCAGGTATCTTTAGTGGATGCAGTAGTCCGCCTGGCCTCTGGTGTTCAGTCTTAACTCTTTGACACACATCGCACATAGCCACATGTGTAGCCACATCTCTCTTCAATCCATACCACCAATATTTTTGCTTCAAATCCTGATACATCTTA
This sequence comes from Zea luxurians, assembly GCA_029449295.1. Taxonomy (NCBI): domain Eukaryota; kingdom Viridiplantae; phylum Streptophyta; class Magnoliopsida; order Poales; family Poaceae; genus Zea; species Zea luxurians. The sequence goes on from JAOPSE010000021.1 coordinate 47,251,136, forward strand.
GTACTCCCATGGTGGATAGAATAAACTGAGTCATGTGCCTCCTTCAATATGGTTTCCGGAAGACTATCGATATCAGGAACACAGATCCGATTCTTGAACCATACCGTGCCTTGCTCATCCTCCATGAAATCTAGGCCTCTACCCTCTGTTATCAGATCCTTGATCTCCTGGATTTTGGCATCACCAATCTGACCTCTTCGAATTTCTTGCTCCAAGGTAGGTTCCAATTCAATGGTAACTCCTTCCGTATGCGTAACAATTCCTAGGTTGAGCCTCTCAAAATCTTTTGCTAATTCATCGGGTAGCTAGACAAAAATAGCGGAATGAACGTGCTCCTTCCGACTCAAGGCATCTCCAACCAAATTTGCCTTACCTAGGTGGTAGTGAATCTCCAAATCATAATCCTTAATAAGCTCCAACCAACGGCGTTGCCTAAGGTTGAGATCCTTCTGAGTGAATATGTACTTCAAACTCTTATGATCCGTGTATACTTGGCACTTAGTTCCCATAACGTAGTGTCTCCAAATCTTAAGTGCATGCACAATGGCTGCCAGTTCTAAGTCATGAGTGGGGTAGTTCAATTCATGTCTCCGCAACTGACGAGACGCATAGGCGATCACATGTCCTTCTTGCATGAGCACACATCCTAATCCTTGGCTACATGCATCACAATAAATGTCAAATCCTTTCTATAGATCTGACATAATCAACACTGGTGGTGACATCAATCTCTTCTTCAATTGATCAAAGCTGTCTTGGCATTTCTCATCCCACTTAAATTCTCTTCCTTTCTCCAGCAGCGAGGTCATAGGCTTAGCAATCTTAGAGAATCCTTCAATAAATCTCCGATAATATCCTGCAAGCCCCAGGAAACTCCGAATCTCAGTGACGGTAGTGGGCACGCTCCATTCCATTATCTCCTTCACTTTAGCAGGATCCACTGATATTCCTCCATTAGAAATAATATGTCCAAGGAATGGCACCTTGTCAATCCAAAACTTGCACTTGCTGAACTTGGCGTAGAGTTGATTATCTTGTAGCTTCTATAGCACCAACCTCAGATGTTCTTCATGATCACTTTCACTCTTAGAATAGATAAGAATGTCGTCGATGAACACCACGACGAATCTGTCCAAATACTCCATAAACACCTCATTCATCAAATTCATAAAATAAGCTAGTGCATTGGTTAATCCAAACGACATAATAGTGAACTCATATAATCCATATCGGGTTGAGAAAGCCGTCTTAGGAATATCCGATGGTCTAATCTTCATTTGATGGTATCCCGATCGGAGATCAATCTTCGAGAATAACCTAGCACCTCTCATCTGATCAAATAAATCCTCAATACGAGGTAATGGATACTTGTTCTTCACAGTAACATCATTAAGTGATCTATAGTCCACACACATCCGTTGCGATCCATCCTTCTTTTGTACAAATAGTACCTATGCTCTCCAAGGTGAGGAACTCAGACAAATGTACCCTACCTCCTGTAACTAAGTTAACTGCTTCTTAAGCTCCTTTAATTCTTCTACAGACATCCTATATGGTCATTTAGAAATAGGGGTAGTTCCAGGTAAAAGATCAATGACAAACTCAACTTCCCTATCTGGTGGCATCCCTAGTAACTCCTCTGGAAAGACATCCGGAAAATCTCTAACCACACGGATGTTGTCACCAACAAACTCCTCAGGTATAAAGTATATAGCCTGTTTGGAAGAGGTGGTTACTGCAATTTGAACTTGAAACGTTTCTCCTTTAGGGCTAGTGAGTTCTATCGTGCCCCTACCACATGGCCTTTGCCTTCCTTAACTATGACATACCAAGGATCAGATCTATACTGCTTGCCTATAATATTATAGCAGTAGCTCCAAATTCTCTTCCCATGATTGTTAATGTCAATCTACGTGTCATTTGATTTGCCTCAATAGGCCCTTTAGGTGTGATTACTATCATTGGTTTTCTCATATTTAGCAGTGGTATCTCATTTGTGTTGGCATATCGAGCAGACATGAATGAATGTGTAGCACCAGAATCAAATAATATTGTTGCAGGAATGGCATTAATGTAAAACATACCAAGTACGATGTTAGCACCATCAGGAGTATCATCGACACTGACTGGATTAACCTGGCTATAGAATATCCCTTGCCAGGAGTCTGTTGCTTGTTCTTAGCTGGAGTACCAGAATTCCCCATCGGACAAGCATTAGCATAGTGCCCAATCTGACTGCACTTGAAGCATGTAGGGCCAGTCTTCTGTCCTGCAGACCTCGTCGGGGTGCTAGTGGGAGTAGCCTGACGAGTAGGTGTCCGTGGAGACCCCTATGGAGCGTACTAAGCTGGGCATGGTCCCCCTCCTGGACGAGTAGGTGTACCCTGTGGCGAAACGTAGCGGGGACAAACACTTCTGCTACCCTGTCCCTGTGAGATAGCCTTCCTCTTCAAGTCTCCCAGTTGAACACGCTTGTGTTCAATAGCAAGAGCCTTATCCAGTAGCCTCTGAAATGATGGAAATGTGTGTGCAACCAGTGCATACTGTAGGGGTCCATTAAGTCCTTCAATAAAGTGCTCCTGCTTTCTCTCATCCTCAGCATCTTCCTCCGGAGCATATCTCGACAGTTGAATGAATTTATCTCTGTACTCGCTGACAGACATGTTGCCTTGCTTCAATGACAGAAACTCCTTCTTCTTGATCTTCATCAATCCAGCTGGAATGTGGTAGTTTCTGAACTGTGTACTGAACTCTGCCCAAGTAATAGTATCAGCAGCATCATGGGCAGTAGTATAAGAATCCCACCAGTCAGCAGTAGGACCTGTCAGACGACCAGAGGCATAAAGAACTTTCTCCCGGTCTGAGCATTGGGCGATGTTGAGCATCTTCTGAATTGACTTCAACCAATCATCTGCATCAAGTGGATCTGGCGAACTGGCAAAGGTCGGTGGCTTGTGACTCATAAATTCCCGGTGCTTATCACGAGGTGGAACTGGTGGTGGTGGTGGAGGTAATGGTACTTGTTGTTGTTGCTGCTGTTGCTGAAATTGCTGCTGCAGCTGTTGTTGCGCCCTTCTCTGCAGGCATATCTCTTCTCGCTCCTGGCGCAACTCCTGGCGTATCTCTTCTCGTTCCTGGTGCATCTCCTGGCGTTCCTACTGCATCTGTGCACGCATATCCGCCATGGTGTCAGCCATTTTTGCATCATCCTCATCTGAGCTGCAACCAGTGGGTCAACTCCGCCTGGTGGAGGATTAGGGGGATTCATCTCTGCTGGTTGTGGTTGGGGTTGTCTAAATATCCTCCGAGTGTGTCGTCTGGGAGGTAAATCTATTCCACCACCCCTCCTGGTATTGACCATCTGAGTTAGATACATATGGTAAGAGAGAATAGTAGACAAGGCAGGTAATTACGAATCATGTTACTTTGGGGGATTTATTAGCTAAGCAGATTAATGTTTTACCTACCATAGCTAATTCATTACCTTATGGTGGTACATACTAAGATGTCCATATATAATATTTCAATCAATCAAAGAAGCAAATCAGACATTTATCATCAGAACAATCAAACAACATTTTTACAATAAAGAAAATAGTTTTACTTTTGTCTTAGGTTCCCTATCTCTTGAAAAGATCATAAGTATAGGATTCCAAGGTATGAAATCCATCTCGTCTCAGAGTAGAGAAGGTAAGAATGATCAGAGTAGAATAGTAGAAGGTGAGACAGGATCAAGATAAGTGTAGAAAGAATCAAAGTAAGGTAAGTATAGAAGGATTCAGAATAAGGTAAGTAGGTAAGGGTTTATCCATTTCTATCTAGGTTTCGTCCTACAGTCAACATTTCCTCTAATACCACTTCTGTCACACCCGGATTTAAGGGACAAATCCGGGTGCATCTCATATGTGCGCCAAGGAAGAACAACACACATAATAACAGAGTGCATAGAGATAAATGTCATAAATATCATAAAGGTACTTTTTACATAGCGGAAGTCTTACAAAAATAAATGATAAAATAAAGCAAACTAAGTATTATTCCCTGGCGCCACAAAGCTGGCTGGGAGACGCCACCTAGATCAAGTTGAATGCCTCAGTGTAAGGCGACTCCACTTCGACCACCTGTTCTTCTCCTGTGGGGGGGTGTGAGACAGCAAGACTGAGCTCACATACGTTCATAGCTCAACAAGTCGTGGGGAATAATGTGCATGAACTCACCAAAGGTGGGAGTTCATATGAAGTGTAAGGCTGATCAATAAAATAGAGGCTAAAGCTGAGCATTGCTTTTATAAGTTGGTCAAAATTTTATTACCAATTACTAAGTGTAAGTAAATACCAAACCTTAATAATAATAAAGAAAGGTAACAGTAAAATAATCCCAAATGCGATGCAAATGTCAAATTAAATTTAAGTTCCATAAATTAATCATGTGAGGGTCCAAGCTGCTCATGACCGTGAGCACGGCTAGTATACCAGTTTTACACTCTGCAGAGGTTGCACATCTTTACCCACAAGTCATGTTACCCATCTGCCAAGAGACCGCCAATCCCATACACCTCTACCGAGGAGGCGAGGCAGGGTAACACTACGAGGCCTTTACAAAGTTCCACTAGCTTCAGAAATCTCGCTACAGTTTATAGGAAGCTCCAGTGCAGGAATCCCTCGCCTGACCGCCATCACAGCAAAATCAACCCAAGGACCTCCCTACACTGACCACTCCCCTACTGTCCTTGCCCCTTTCGTGTAAGGAAGTCATCCACTAGCTTTCCTAGTTAATCAGCCAAAGGCGTCCCATTAAACCTTGTGGTAGCACTGTTTTTCCCGGTGGTCGCTCCATGTTCCCATTAACATAATGATCTTAACATGAATAGTAATAATAAAAAGATAATAAAAGAGTAATCATGAATAGTGTATCTCCATAACCAAATCTACATAAAGCAATAGCAGGTACTACCCAAAAATATTTTAGTGGTGAATAAGGTATAAAGATAACCAAAACTGGGGTGACTTAAAGGATCCCATCAAAATTAACCTATGTAGATCATTATAATTAATAAGAACATGGCTGGGAAAAAGTAAGTGATCAAGGGCACAACTTGCCTTCAATGAGCTCCTGCTCAGCTACTTCTACTTGCTGAACCTCAGAATCCACAGTGGCTTGCTCGTCTACTCGCATCAACACAATACATACATAATATAGTAAAAATTAACATTGCACCAAACATGTGAATAAAATACACAATAAAAATCTATACATTAAAATAAGAACCTAGGAACAAGAATCGTTAATTTTGGAGTTATAGATTTTAAGTTATAAATTTTCCAAGGTTTTATGTGCTTAATACAAGATAAGTAATAGATAAATTTTGGTGTGTCTTTCATGCCAAAACAGTGGCACAATTTGATAGAGAATAATATTACAAAATTATAGGAAGTGGAATGGATTAATTTGGAGCAAGTATGAATTTTCTAGGAATTTAACAAATTCTAGCAATTGTTTTTGTATTAAAAATGCATTTACTAATTCATTTATCCATTTTAAATAAGTTCTGGACTGGGCGCATAAAAACCAGAGAGGTTAGGGGCTAAACTATAAGATTTCCCGAGACACAGTGAATAGGATCCTCTATATGGCGGGTTGATTGGTGAGTTCCTCGGGGACTCTTTAGCAAAAGAGACATAGCTGTCAGCCTAGTTTATTCTAAGCCGTCCGATCTGAGATGAGGCGCCCAGATTAAATCCGTGACATCACGAACCGGTATGCTACGGCGGTCATCGGATCTCGATCCAACGCTACAGATTTAAAACGCCTACACGGGTTTTACTACCGGCCGATCGAAATCGAAAGGTGCACGATTACTCAGCCGAAGGGGTACGCTTGGATTCAATCGGGGCTACACATGTGCGGATCAATGGCTGAGGCGATCTGCCCTAACCCGACCAGATTCCAGCGGTAGAAAAGAAACTCCGCGACGGTGCCCTCGATCTACGCCTCTAGCTCACGATGCTTGCACGAAATGCTACTTTACGCGGAGAACAAAGATGCGGGAGCGTTGGCGACGTAACTACCAGAGATCGAACGGAGTTCCGCCCTACCCACGGTGCACGGCGGAAGTGCTTCGACGACGAGGAATTCGCTAGAGCCCTTGGGCATGCTTGTCTCAATTCCTTCCTCCTACGCGACCCACGAACCCCAACGAGTAGCTCCGACCTCACGCGAACTCCAGAGCGTCTGTGAAGGTGCAGGTCCACAGCGGCGGCGACCTATGCGTCGCAGCACTCCTAGGTAGAGGCGGCCAATGGTTGTGGAAGCGGTAGGAGGGGTAAATGGATTCGCAGGCGCGCGCGGTCAAGAGGGAGAGAGGAATCCCAAGCTTATAGGCTTGACATGGCGAATCGTGTGCGGGCGTGTCGCCGCGGTCTTCGTGGACCCGTTGCAACGACGACGACGCAACTGACATGTGGGGTCACCTGTTAGCGGCGCGGAGGAATAGGTGCAGTCAACCGATGAAGCTGTGGGTGGGGTCCACGAGCCAGGACGGCTGCGCACGGGGGTGAATAGAGCACGGGCTGCATGATGCCTTTCCTCTGGTGGGCCAAATTCAGGTACTACAGCCCAGGTAAGTCTTCCCCCCTCCTTTTATTTTATTTTATTTTATTTTCTGTATCATTTCCAAATTTGAATTTGAACTCAAACTTAAATTCAAGCTTCTATGGCTCATCACCCCAAATTATACTTGTGAAATTAGGGTATTAATTCTAAATATATTTATTTATATACATATATTATTTATATTTTCATACCCCTTCTCTTTTCTTATTTCCAAACCCTAATTTTAAATTTAGGGTTTAATTCAACTTCTAATAATTATTATCTTATTATTATTATCCTTATTATTTTATTTAATGCACAACATATAAAACTCCAACAAGATGCACTTTCTCTTATTTTAGTATGATTTGTTTTAATTAATCACTCTTAATTATATGTATGCTCTTTTTATGATGCAAAAATGGCACATAAAATGAGGAGACCTCTCTATATTCTTTGTATACAAATTTAGGTATTACAAAATACATACTAGTTATCAAAAGAATTATTATTAGTTTAATAAATATAAATTTTATGGACGATCAATAAAAACTCTCACGAATGGCTAGGGAAGATAAAAGGCTTTCCCAATGGCCTCTCTACCATCAGGGTTGGCAATTCGTGATGATATCTTTCCTGTCAATCTGCATTTCTAGAAACACTAGTTATTTAGCCATAGAATTTGTTGTTCATACCAACTGATTAATAGGAATGATAACGGGTCAGATTCAGGGTGGTGCACCATGCGCGGACCTGAACCCGAAAACCGAAAATGAAACCAGACCCGGACTCAAAACTGTCACAAGGGAAACTGCATACCCACACCTGAACCTGGTGGGGACGCGAAATCCATCGCCCCCTCAAAACCCAAACCTGCTGACTGATGTTTCAGTGTTCCCTTGTCACTTATTTTGTTGGCCAAGGTGCCAAGCCCAACTTCCCAAGCCAAGGTCTGCTTATGTGAGTATGTGACAGACCTCAATAACAAGTAAACAACAATATAGGACAATTGGACAAAGCTGTCTAGGGCTCTGGGCACCAAGCACAATAAGTCCATAACTGCATAAGTTATAAGTGACATACCTCAACAGTCAACAACAATAGAGAAGTAGAGAATAAACACCATCACAACAGCATAAGTAACTGCATAACAGCATGAGCAACATAACTTGCCCAACATAACAGACAGTCAGACACCAATATAACTTGTCCAAAAACCAACATACAACAGAAGTTCACAAAACATACAGACTACGACAACATGCCAACCAACAACCCAACATAATTAGTCCAAGTTTTGCAACATGCCAACATAACAAATAAACATGCAATAGTCTTAACATTGACACTCCACTACAACAAGACAGTAGAGAGTAAATGCCAACAACATCTTCATCACTTGATTCATTGGAAACAAAAAATTCAGTCCACAATTGTTGAGGCACATTCATCCCAAGAATAGAGTAAACATACAACAATATTACAATAGTAATATGTCCTGTCAGGTATTAGTCGCCAAATAAAATTGAATTGATCCAAAAATTAAAATTGTTACCATGTCTTCTTCCTCCTCTTCAAGACAACTCATCATTGCACCAACACAGGTGGATTGGGATCCTATAATCAGAAATTGATCATACATTAGTGCTACAACATTACAAAAAATATACAAAATAATGTCATAGATATATATTAGATTAATTACCTAGCATATCTGAGCGAGACCAAGCTTGCTTACACATAAGAGCTTCTATCATTGAAGCCGCAAGCCTACTACGATGTGGACTAATGATCCTCCCTCCAGTACTAAACACAGACTCTAATGCCACTGTTGTCACGGGAATAGCAAGAACGTCTCGTGCAATCTTGCGCAGAGTTGGGTATTTGACCCCTCATGCTGCCACCATTGAATTATATCCAAATGTTGAGTCCTAGGCAGCAGTGGCTCCTCTAGCAAGATCGGGCGACGCTGGCTAGGGGCTAGCAGTAGCAGGAGAGAATGCCGAGTTCGGGCGTGGCTTGCTGCTACCAGTACCAGGAGCGAGCGACGATGGCTACCATGCCAAAGAACGGGCGAGCGGTCTGAGGGCTGGGTGGGGAATGGGGAAAGAGACTTATATACCTAGGGTTTTATTTCAGGGCCCATATAGAAATTGTGGTGGAGGCTATGAACCCGCCCTGCACCCGCTTATTTTCGGGTACCCAAACCCGTGGACCCATGGAGGTAAACTTAGACCCACCCCCGCCTCCACTAGGTCTAAAACCTGCGGGGATCCGCCTCGAAACCGACCCGTTTCCGATCCTACTAATTATAGCCAATAAAAACAGTAGTAACCATCCATCCACACTAGAGCAATAAATATTATTATACTAAATAATATTGAACATCTATAAGTTTTTCATAAACACAAAGCTATATAATAGTTATTGACTCCTAGCTAGCCTTCATATTAGGTACTCATTCCGTCCCAATTTTTAATTCGTTTGCCTTTTTTGCTCCAATTTTAATTGACTCGGCTTATTAAAAATCCATTATTATTATTATTATCGTAATATTGTTTAACATATAATCTGCTTAAATATAACTTTGAATTTTTCATTTTTCGCAAAAAACGAGCTAGTCAAACTTTGTAAAAAAGTCCATTCAATTATAAATTGGAAGGGGGTACTGACAACAAGCACAAGTTTGAAGTGCTGATTTCTAAGAGGTACTTTTGATTGTATTATGTACTTACTACGTTCATAAATATATGACACTATTGATTTTTTTTAAACTGTGACCACTCGTCTTATTCAAAAAAAAGTTATCATCCATCTTTTGGTGGTTTGTTTTATCACTTAAGGTAGTTTATGGTTGACTTAAAATTTTACATTTTTGAATAAATATTTTGAAAAAAATCAACGGTGTTATATATTTGTGAACGGATGTAGTATCTAAAAAAACTACATGCAGCTAGCTGGTATTCGCCGTGCTTTGATGCTTGAGTATGCGAAGGTCGTTAGTTTAAAAAAGAGTTGCGCACAACTTTGATACACACATGTAGCTTTTAGTATTTTGTTTGCTTTTGCAGTTCAGGTAGATAGAGCGAAAGTGGTTTAAGATGTCAAACGTATCGTGTCATTTTCTTACATCCTAAATTAAAGCAGGTTTATTATATCTTCACATAGGAGCATAGACTTGGACTGATCTGCCGAAACAGCCTTCTCTCTCTTATGCTTATATTGTTGACAAGCTTCGGCTCCATCTATGTTGTGGATTTCCTTTGAATCTGTCCAACTCCTTTCAGCCCTTTTGGCAGCTTCTTGACTTCCATGGACAGCAATGGACCCTTGTTCCGAAGGTATCTTCATGCATATGTATGGTGGATGAATTATGGCTTCGAAGGCATTAAACGCCCCTCGACCAATGATTGCATTGTATGAGTATTCCATGTCAACGATATCAAAGACAACTTGTTCAGACCTTGTGTTGTGGACGTAACCGAAGGTAACTGACATTGTGATTTTACCAAGTGCCACAATTTGTCTTCCTCCGAAGCCACAAAGAGGGTGTGTAGCATCATGAATTTTGTCCTCTGGCTCTTGCATCTGCCTGAAAGCCTTTGCAAATATGATGTTCGCTGCACTGCCTGTGTCAACCAGAACGTTGTGGACCGAAAATCTTTTGATGATGCATGATATAACCATAGCATCGTTGTGAAGATAATCTTTGAGCTGAAGATCCTTCTAGGAGAAGGTGATTGGGATATGGGACCACTTAGATTTGACGAAGGGTCCTTGCACCCCAACATGCTGCACCCTTCTCTACGCTTCCTTATTCTGCTTCTTGTTGGCTGGCTCTGAACTTGAACCGCTCGTGATTGGGAGCACCAGCTTCGTAACCAAAGGTGCTTCGGCTTCATTGTTGAACGAAGCTATCAACTCAACAGTGGAAGTGAGTTCACCGGAGGTGGGCGCCAATGTTGGGGACTTGTTCTCAAATGTTATGAGTTAAGAACAAAACAACACAAATGTTAATAGTTAAAGACCTTCGTCTTTCGAAGCATTATATCTCTCAAAATATAATGATCTCCGGACGAAGGTCATGAAGGTCATACCTTCTTCATCTCGGTATGTAATGGAAAGCAAGAGCATAAGTTACAAATAAAGAACACGAATAATCATTTCAGATCACTAGATTATCTATATATTCTTATCGAATAATCATGAATAAATATTAACGATATTGAATTACATTTGTACTTTTGGCTTGACAGAAGGTAAGAATCCAAGTGCGACGTGCGAGTGAATACCAGTCAGCGTGAACAGTACGGGGTACTGTTCATCTATTTATAGACACGGGACATAGTCCAGATAAAATTACATTCATGCCCTTGATAACTAATCATAACTATAACACAAATTATCAGAAACTATGCAGTCTTTTCCTCTTTAAGTCGATGCTACCCTTTGTCTCAAGCGTGTCATCATACCGAAGCTCTTTCAGTTGTAGCTTCGACATTCATCTTTATGTCACACCTGCTTGCTTGTTATCTTACCGAAGGTGTTTTTGCTTAGAGTACCTTCGGCGAAGAAGAAGACCCCTAACACCGGTATTTACCGTACTTTGATGCTGGAGTAGGTAATCCATAGGTCGTTAGAACATTGATACACATGCAGCTTTTAATATTTTGTTTTCTTTTGCAGTTCATGTAGATAGAGCAAAAGTGGTTTAAGGTGTCAAACGTATCGTGTCATTTTCTTACATCCTAAATTAAAGCAGGTCTGATGGTATCCCTAATATTTGATGATTAGAAATGAGCTGCAGGTGAAGATACATCCGTCTTCCTCTCTATATATAGCCTCGTACCACCCCTCTCTTCTCCACGATCACCTAGCTGGCCAGCCTGCGTCAACACTAGTCGCAAGCGCTTGCCTGCTAGCCGCGCTCATAATTCCACAACGATGAGGAGGCAGAGCTCGCTCGCTCGCTCGTACTCCTCGGTGGCACCAGCGCCGCACAACGGAGGCGTGAATGTGAACAGCAAGCACTTGGTTCCGCCCATGGAGGTTGTGTCGTCGGCGGAGGAGGGCGGCAACGCCGGTGGTGCAGCCGAGGGGCTGGACGACGACGGCCGGCCCCGGCGCAAGGGCACGTTCTGGACAGCCAGCGCGCACATCATCACCGCCGTCATCGGCTCCGGCGTGCTCTCCCTGGCCTGGGCCATCGCGCAGCTCGGCTGGGTCGCCGGCCCCGCCGCCTTGCTCCTCTTCGCCTTCGTCACCTACTACACCGCCACGCTGCTCGCCGAGTGCTACCGCACCGGCGACCCCGACACGGGCAAGCGCAACTACACGTACATGGACGCCGTGCGCTCCAACCTCGGCGGCACCAAGGTCCTGCTCTGCGGCGTCATCCAGTACGCCAACCTCGTCGGCGTCGCCATCGGCTACACCATCGCGTCCTCCATCAGCATGAAGGCCGTCAGGAGAGCCGGGTGCTTCCACGTCCACGGTCACGGCGATCCATGCAGGAGCTCCAGCACCCCGTACATGATCCTCTTCGGCCTCGTGCAGATCCTCTTCTCCCAGATACCGGACTTCGATGAGATTTGGTGGCTCTCCATTGTCGCTGCAGTCATGTCCTTCACCTATTCTTCTATCGGACTGTCCCTCGGAATCGTACAGACCATCTGTAAGTTACTGATTCTTCAATCGGATATTCGGATTGCTCAGACCATCTGTAAGTTACTGCTCTAGCTTACTGAATCAATTGAATAAAATGTTGCAGCCAACGGTGGGTTCATGGGCAGTCTCACCAGCATCAGCTTCGGCGCCGGCGTGAGCTCCACGCAGAAGGTCTGGCACACCCTGCAGGCCTTCGGCGACATCGCCTTCGCCTACTCCTTCTCGAACATCCTCATCGAAATCCAAGTAAGCAGCATGCACAGCACTACTGCTCTATTCTCGCAAAACGATTCCTCTGTTTCTAAACAAAGGCGGGCCGCTCTGGTTCCCTTCTTCTTCTTCAGGACACGATCAAAGCACCGCCGCCGTCGGAGTCGAAGGTCATGCAGAAGGCGACGTGCGTCAGCGTGGCGACGACGACCATCTTCTACATGCTTTGCGGGTGCATGGGGTACGCGGCGTTCGGCGACAACGCGCCGGACAACCTCCTCACCGGCTTCGGCTTCTACGAGCCCTTCTGGCTGCTCGACGTCGCCAACGTCGCCATCGTCGTGCACCTCGTCGGCGCGTACCAGGTGTTCTGCCAGCCCATCTTCGCCTTCGTCGAGCGCCGCGCCGCCGCAGCCTGGCCGGACAGCGCCTTCATCTCACGGGAGCTCCGCGTGGGCCCCTTCGCGCTCAGCTTGTTCCGCCTCACGTGGCGGTCGTCGTTCGTGTGCGTCACCACCGTCGTCGCCATGCTGCTGCCGTTCTTTGGTGACGTGGTCGGGCTCCTCGGCGCCGTCTCCTTCTGGCCACTCACCGTCTACTTCCCCGTCGAGATGTACATCAAGCATCGCCGCGTGCCCCGTGGCAGCACCAGGTGGATCTGCCTTCAGACGCTCAGCGTCACCTGCCTCCTCGTCTCCATTGCCGCCGCCGCTGGTTCCATTGCTGACGTCATCGACGCGCTCAAGGTGTACCGGCCGTTCAGCGGCTAACCTGGAAGAACGTGGCGGGATCAGGGATCTGTGTAAAACGCAGGACTATGAACAGCTCTGAAAAAGCAGGTGAGCTCCACTGCAGAACCATATGCGATTACTATAGGCAAGCAAAGAAGAGGCGACCTAACCTCTCTTATCATTGTTAGCCGGAACTCTTATACATTAAGATCGTTCGTTTCTTCCGGAATGGAGATATGGAACAATTCATAGTCGGTTTGTTTATCTAATTTATATAAGTTTTGATCAGCTGGATTGATTCCTGGTTCATTCTTAGACAAACGAACAAGGCCTAAGGGGAACACCATTTTTCTAAGGGATTTCTATTTTCCCAAAATAAAATGAACTAATTTTTCTTAGGAAAATGAAAATCCCTTGGGAAATAGGGTTCCCAAACTAGCACTAATGATTGAAACTCCAGCGAGGATAAACCGATTACTAATTAGTTACTACATACTCTCAAAACACGATAAATACTCTAATTTTTTAGTGTTGAGGAACCACAAATTTTTTTCTTGTATTAACCATCTATTTATACATATGTCGATTCTAAACAGTAAAGTCTAAAAAAGAATAAATAATAAGGACGCACTCGAGAGAAGTAACTTTTGAAACCGAGTTCAACGATTTTCAATAAAAAAAAGGGATTCCGAATTAGATGCCTTGCTAACATTTCACCCTCTAAGGCATGAACTCATTACCGATCTTGATGATGGCTAGCTTTACATGTAGTTCACATAATTGATCACATGATAGTATCGTCCTCCTCATGCACCTCAATAACCAGCTGATTAAACCGCTCATCTTTAACATGTCATTTGTCTTCCGCTTAAGCTTTAGGATCTCGGTGTGTTGTTCTTGGTGATGATGAGGTCGTCAACATAGACCCCACCAGTTGTCAGAAGCGCCTTTTCCATGAGCATAGACAACTTGTTCTGATGTGTTGTGTCTGAAGCCGAGCGCCACCAACATCTTGTTGAACATGGCATTCCATGCACGAGGTGCATGACGAAGTCCGTAAAATGTCTTATCTAGGTGCAACACCTTGTCCTCATGGCCAATGATGATAAAGACGTCCTGACAGCATGGCATGTGGTTGGTGGTCCCAATATCAAGGTACCAGACACTGTCATCGTGGTTTGTCTCGCCATCGAGCTACGTAAAGGCCTTCCCCTTGATGATGCGTAGGGGATGACACTTGAATGGAAATAGACCAATGGTGGATCCTAGTTATGACAATGCGTTGAGGAAAAATTGGCTCGGACCATCAGTGGCGTGGGCTCTAATATATATTTTTTAGATTATGCGACGTGGGCCTTACCCTTGGGCTTGCTATGATAAAACAAGGCCTAGCGGCCATATCTTTTGCAGTGCTTGCAATGCTCATGCTTGGGGACCTATTCACCGTCGGACTAACCGTTATTGTCATCATGCCATGCAGACCCAGAGCTCATGCTTTTGCCTTCCCCAAGGCCTCGCCCACAACCACCGTGGTTCTTGCCACTAGCATCGCTAGAGCCACTCCATCACACCTCTCCTTGGACTTGCGGAGCTTGAGCTTAACGAGCTAGTTGTGATATCTTAGTCCAAGGCTTAATAGAATTGATAGAATACTCATACCAATGCATCTTCTTTTTTAGAAGCCTATCTTGAAAGAACCTTTGGTTTAAGCGTCCTTGGCCTAGAACAATCTTGGGATGGGTGACCATCTAAGAAGTCTTCTCGAGTGCGCATGAGTGAGGACAAAGTGCGTACAAAATACTTGTGTTGGTCTATGGGGATTTTCTATGATCTAGAGGGCTGCAAGAAATAAGTACCACCGGTCGGAGAATCGACGGGGTGTTACAAATGGTATTAGAGTCGACCCTCACAATTTTACAAGCGTGTCTGGGCTAGGGGTTCGAGCATATGGCTTATGGTGCATGTGGGCCTGGAGTGGTCACATGGCATGGCATATGATGACACTAGACACAAACGTGGCCAAGAGGGGAGGTTCCTGGCTTGGGGTTGACCAACAAGGACATCAATCTTCTAAGGGAGGTGGATTGTGATATCATGGTCCAAGGCTTAATAGAATTGATAGAATACTCATACCGTTGAGATGTATCTTCTTGGTGATGTGGTTCACGATATATTTTTCGTCGAGGAGACAGAAATCAGTAGCAAGCCCGGTGATGTGGTTCATGATATCTTCCATTACATCCTTTTACTTTGTGGTTCATGATAACCTAGTTGTTACCACTACTTTGAGTTTTATTTAAACATGCCTATTCACCACTCTAGGCTTCAAGTATATCAGTCCCCTCGATATTCTAGAGGTCCACATTTCATAATAGTCCCATCAAATGATTTTTTGTCCCTACTTTTAGGGTGATCCATAGGTAGGAACCTACAACACATCAATGACATTAGTAGGATGTTTTGATCCTTGGATTTGTAGTGGCATTTGGATGTAAGACCACTTCATATAAAATTAGGGTGGAAGGTTGTATATACAAAAGATCACTAGTAAGTCGCTATGATTGGTTCTAACCATGATAAAAATATTCATCTATATGTTCTCAAACCAAACCAAAGGTGTCTTAGTCTCCATTGATGTTTTTATAGCACATAGTATTGATCGTCCTCTAGTCCAACCCATCGTCAGAGTGCCTCATCATTGTATCTTTCTTGTGCTCTTCATCATGCCGCCGCAATAGCTTGGGTCGCTTTGCATTGGTAAACAACCTATGCACGCAGGGACATACATGAAGTTTTGCACTTAGGGCATGCATCAAAGTTTTTATTTATATTCATGGTACAATATGCAATCATTGGAGCACACATGGATTTTATCAACCTTAAGGCCGATTTGACATATCATTTGCTTGGCCAAGTATTTTTTTTTCTAATAACTTGTTATGGTTTGGGAGCAATTTCCTCAATATGCATAACAAGTCATCAAAGCCTTTATCGCTCGATTTGTGTGTGGATTTTAGCCCTAATAGCATGATGTTGGCTTGTAATTTGTATACTAGACAACTAGTATACAATAGTGTTTTTCTTCTTTTCTCATTATTATTATCTTTTTTCAACTTTCTAGCACTAAGTAATCCATTCTCCATATCATGTAGAGGCTGAGAAATGACATCTTCATGGTTGATTCCATTAGCTAAAATATTCCTAAACACAGCATCGTTGATAGCCACAAGTTGCATGTTGACACTCATTTCCTCATTATTAAATCATAAGGGGATACATCAAGCATGATCACATAATCAAAGGCTTCTTGTGAAACATTCTCATCAACCTCTCCATGCTTAATCTATATCATGTAGTATTTCACAAACCCCCTAATAATCAAGTGATATCATATTTTCTCCACGTTATCCACCTAATATTTTTACAATCTCTATAGAATCCATGCTCTTGATCTCCTAGATTACATTTAGCATAAAGTTTGCAAGTCATGATAAAGGTGCTAAAGCCCATCAAGTATCGTATGTCCAGAGATATCAGAACACACATTGCATTCACCCTCAATCTATCTATCTCTGTAATAAAAACAATTAGAGCCACTAAGTGTCACATGCATGTATCCATCAAAATTGAATTTGGTGGCATCAAGAATAATTATTTCACTTTGTGTCACATAAAAATAGGGAGAATGATTATATAAAAACTTTGGAGCATTCATGAATAACAATATTATAACTTAAAATTAGAGCTCTCATAAGAAACAATATTGTAGCTCAAAATAACAAGTTCATAAGTGTGACATGCATGTGTTCTACAAAGTTAGAATTGGTAATCTTATTAAAAAGATACTCTAATATACTCCATTCAAGAATTAAAGTGTGCATGACATACTACCTACCAATCGTTTTTAACATAATCAGGGGGGGTGAAGCCCACCTATCATTGATAGACTAAAATACGCAAAGTATTCTAGTAGAATGCTAAGCGCGGTAGAAAAGTTCCTAGGTTACATGTGCGCACCATTGAACAATAGACTCTCTATCTAGAGCGGAGAAACAATGACGCCAAATAGAGAGGTCGCTACAAACATGAGAGTCTTTGTTCCTAAAATTATTTCTATCCTTCCACATCCTCCAAAGTGCTCAGGATCACCGGTTGAAACCCGTGGAATGACATTAGACATGTGATGGGAGGGAAGAGCGGGGATCCTTTAAAGCTGAGCCGATCAAGTGCCAGATGTTGCTAGCCCTAGCACACGATATGAAGATTTGTAGGTTGTCCCCCAGCTCCGCACCAATGGGTACACCTTTCGTCGAGTTAAATGTTTTTCTTGTACAGGTTCCCTCGAGTATTTAACCTGGTCTTTAAAAAGAAGCCACATAAAAATCTTTACTTTGCTAGGAAGTTTCAACCTCTAGATGTTCGATAGTGGCAAGTGTCCACGCAAAGCCTCCATGCATATGTGCTTATAAGATTCTTTTGAAGAGAAGGCTCTCCCAGAATTGATCATCTTTCTGTCGTTGCAAAGCCGACCATGTTAGTTACAAAAGCAAGCTGAATAATCGTTCAATGGTGGTACTGTGCTGGTCCTAGGCTAAACCATGCTAGAGACGTGAGCCTAGGCACAAAGGTAGTCACTGAAAAAGAACAACTAGCATAGCACAAAGAAAAACAACAGATTCAGAGATTCAGCCCCCCTCTTTCTTCTTCTTTTCCTTTTTTTCTGTTTTTTCTTCTTTTTTGTAGGGGTCTAAACCCTTTTTTTACTATGACAACTCAAACAATAAGGCTATTGCTAACAACCCCTTTGAAATCAGATTTAACAAATCTTGTTAACACAGAAAGTGCATAAATCTCTACGATGATTGCGGAGCGCTCATAAAGAATTTTGAGGCAAGGTCAGATCCGTTGGAAAGAAGATAAGATAAGCTTTTCAGATTGTATTTAAACTTCCAAATCCAACATGAGATGTATCCGTGGTGGCAAAAACGAGCCAGAGATGTTAATGGTGATGCTGGATCTCGTGGTGACCAAAACGTGGTAGAACTCAAAACTCTAAAGGAATAAACTAAGACCAGCAACTCGACACAACCGATGCAACCGAAAACTCAACAAGCCCTAGCTAAGTAGTACTAGTGAAGGCTCAATGGTTTATAGGATTGTGGTAAAACTAATCTACTATTTTTTTTGGCTTTTTTGGACTATAGGAGATAAGAAAACAGTGAAGAAGAGTAAATCTCTCAACGATAAACCTTGCTCTGATTACCAACTGATGTGCACCCGTTGGGTGAATGCCCGATCTTTCGATGAGAGGGTGTGGAACAACTCGATTGGTGGAGGAGACAACATTCATGGCCCGACTACAGCCTTCCAAAGACGCTGCGCCTTAGCAACTGATACACCACCTCCTATGGCTGTCACGATCTTGTGGAGCGCGACACCCCAGCCACTAGGGCACTCGTCTTGCAAGCAATCGAAGAACTAGCAAGAACAAGTATAACAAGTACTAAATTACCAGATGTAAATGTAGGTTTCAAACTCAAACTCCAATAACGAGGGGT
This sequence comes from Zea luxurians, assembly GCA_029449295.1. NCBI lineage: Eukaryota > Viridiplantae > Streptophyta > Magnoliopsida > Poales > Poaceae > Zea > Zea luxurians. The sequence continues at coordinate 47,269,893 of JAOPSE010000021.1, forward strand.
TCCGAAGACAAGAAGATGTGCGGTTGAACCATCACGCGCGCTTACAAGCAAGTAGCGAGAGCTAAAATTGATCTAAACAAAACCCACTGTTCTTGGTGGTGGCTAGGGGGTTTATAAACATGGGAGGACGACCACAAGGGTATTGGGGTCGTGCTACAACCCTAGGATGTGTCCCTAATGGACCCAACTCGATACACGACCCATTGGGCCAAAATAGGGTGACGCAGCACCATGGGCAGAAAAGGCAGGAAATGTCTCGGTAAGGAAACAACGATTACGGCAGCCACAGAACAGATATGACTATAATTCCAGATCTATATGAAAGTAGACTTGATAATCTTTCCATATAGTGCTTGAACATTCCAATCCGAGCCCGCATATGATCGTGGTGACCATCACAAGTTGGTGTTCTTCTGTAGTCCGAATCCGACATGTTCTAATCCTTTTCCCTTTCGGTCTTCTCCCTGGTTCCTAAGCAAAACAAGAGTGCATGGGTCTCCATGGTCTAAATATGATGGACATGAATTCAAGAGTGTAATCACCTAATGGTTGAGTTGACGAGCACGAGCGCGAGTAATGGGACCAGAAATTGGTACTTCTATTGGCATAGATGTTTCAGTAGTGTGGATGTCTTCATCATTCTCCCCTTCTTGCATTTTAGTCATCCTCGACTCAAGCTCAACTTCCTCTCCCAAGTAGGGCTTTAAATCTGCAATGTTAAATGTGGGGCGAACCCCAAAGTCTGTAGGCAGATCTAGCCTATATGCATTGTCGTTAATTTTCTCTAGCACTTTAAACGGTCCATCGGCTCAAGGCAACAATTTAGATTTTCGCAATTCAGGAAACCTTTCCTTTCTCAAATGCAACCAAACTAAATCTCCAGGTTCAAACTTTAATTCCTTTCTACCTTTATCACTAGCAAACTTATATCTAGCATTCATACGCTCTATGTTTTCTTTAGTAGTTTCATGCAGTTTTAACATCAATTCAGCACGCCGAGTAGCATCAAAATTTAGTTTTTCAGAAGATGACAAAGGCATTAAATCAATAGGAGCACGAGGCAACAAACCATATATAATCTGAAATGGGCACATCTTTGTAGTAGAATGCAATGATCGATTATAAGCAAATTCAACATGAGGCAAATAGTCCTCCCACATCTTAATATTCTTCTTTAGAACAGCCCTTAACATAGTAGACAAAGTTCTATTCACAACTTTAGTTTGACCATCAGTTTGGGGATGACATGTAGTAGGAAATAAAAGCTTAGTCCCCAAATTTGCCCACAAAGTACTCCAAAAATAACTAAGAAATTTAGCATCACGATCAGAAACGATTGTGTTGGGCACACCATGCAAGCGAACAATTTCACGGAAGAACAAATCAACAATATGAGTAGCATCATCAGTTTTATGACATGATATGAAATGTGCCATATTAGAAAATCTATCAACAACCACAAACACACTATCACGTCCCTTCCTAGACCTAGGCAATCCTAGCACAAAATCCATAGAAATATCTTCCCAAGGAGCACTAGGAACGGGTAGAGGCAAATACAAACCGTGTGGATTTAACCATGACTTCGCCTTTTGACATGTCGTGCAACGAGCAACCAATCTCGCCACATCTCTTCTCATCTTGGGCCAAAAGAAATGACCAGCAAGTATGTCCTCTGTTTTCTTTGCTCCAAAATGTCCCATTAAGCCACCTCCATGTGCTTCCTGTAACAACAACAAACGAACGGAGCTAGCTGGAATGCATAGGTTGTTAGCTCTAAACACAAACCCATCACTAACGATATATTTGTTCCATGCTTTCCCATCTTTACAATGCAGCAACACATCTGTAAAATGAGCATCATGAACATATTGGTCTTTAATCGTCTCTAATCCAAAGATTTTGTAGTCAAGTTGATTAAGCAAAGTATATCTCCTAGACAAAGCGTCAGCAATGATATTCTCTTTTTCTTTCTTGTGCTTAATAACATAAGGAAAAGATTCGATAAATTCAACCCACTTAGCATGTCTATGGCTCAGTTTTCCTTGACTACAAATGTTTCAAATATTCATGATCTGAATGAATAACAAACTCTTTGGGCCATAAATAATGCTGCCATGTTTCTAATGTTCGCACAAGAGCATATAATTCCTTATCATAAGTAGAATAATTTAGAATAGGCCCACTCAATTTTTCACTAAAATATGCAACAGGTTTGCCTTCTTGTAACAAAACACCACTCAATCCAATTCCACTAGCATCACATTCAAGCTCAAAAGTCTTATTAAAATCAAGAAGTTGGAGGAGAGGTGCATGTGCCAACTTATCTTTCAGCAAGTTGAAAGAGTGCTCTTGTACTTTGCCTGAACTAAAATGCACTCCCTTCTTCATAAGCTCATTCAAAGGTGCAGCAATGGTACTGAAGTCCTTCACAAAACGGCGATAGAAGCCAGCAAGTCCTAGGAAACTCCGCACCTGTGTGATAGTCTTTGGCATAGGCCATCCATGTATTTCTTCTACCTTGGCTTGATCAACCTCAATTCTCTGTGGAATCACAACATAGCCAAGAAACGACACTCGATCGGTGCAAAATGTGCACTTCTCAAGGTTACCAAATAAACGTGCATCTCGTAAAGCATTAAAAACAGCACGCAAGTGATCAACATGTTCATCCATAGATTTGTTGTAGATCAATGTCATCAAAGTATACTACCACAAATTTTCCAATGAAGGCACGCAAAACCTCATTCATTAATCTCATGAAAGTGCTAGGTGCATTAGTTAACCCGAAAGGCATGACTAACCACTCATACAATCCGAACTTAGTTTTAAAAGTAGTTTTCCATTCATCTCCCAATTTCATACGAATCTAGTGGTACCCACTACGCAAATCAACTTTAGAAAACACGATAGCACCACTCAATTCATCAAGCATATCATCTAAACGTGGAATAGGGTGTCGATCGTATGGTGATATTATTAAGAGCTCTACAATCAACAGACATACGCCATGTTCCATCTTTCTTAGGCACTAAAATAATCGGAACAGCACACAGACTAAGAGATTCACGCACGTAACCTTTGTCGAGTAGTTCTTGCACTTGTCGCTGAATTTCTTTTGTTTCCTCCGGATTTGTCCTATATGGCGCACGATTTGGCAAAGATGCACTAGGATCAAGATCAATTTGGTGCTCAATCCCTCTTATAGGTGGCAACCCCTCTGGTATCTCACTTGGAAATACATCAGAATACTCCTGCAAAATGTTAGCAACAACAGGAGGCAAAGAATGTTGAATTGAAATCAAAGCATCCTTGCATACCAAAGCGTAGGCAACATAAGTGGAAGCAAATAATTCATTAACATCTGATTTCGTTGCAAGCAAGCAATGTCCTTTCAATTTTATCCCATCTTTGTTATTACCAACAACTTTAATATTCTTGTTGTTCTTGGTTTTAGCTTTTGTAGCTTTAGCAACATCATCACGCACAATAGCCTTAGGGGACATGGGAAGAAAAATAATTTTCTTATCATGGTGTATGAGAGAATATTCATTTGATCTACCATGATGCATACAATCTGTATCAAATTGCCATGGTCTACCTAACAGAATATTACAAGCATCCATAGGCACAACGTCACAGTCAACAACATCACGATATGAACCAATAGCAAAAATAATTCGTACCAGCTTGGTTACCTTGACCTTACCACTATTGTTAAGCCATTGAATGTGATATGGATGCGGATGCGGTTTGGTCGTAAGTGCAAGCTTCTCCACCATGTTGCTACTAGCCAAGTTGTTGCAGCTACCTCCATCAATGATCAAATGACATAACACTCCTTAATGACACACTTTGTTTGAAACAACGTATGTCGCTGATTCTGCTCCGCCTTCTCCATTTGTGCACTAAGCACACGCTGCACAATGAGGCTCTCATAATGCTCTACATCATCTACACCAATCTGTTCTTTGGGTGGTTCCTTAGTGCCTACATCATCAGCTGCAAGCAAAGCAAGTGTAGCTTCATCCAAGTCACTAGCAGAGGAATTCCCACCATCGTCTTTTACCACCAAAACACGCTGATGAGGACAATCACGCTGCACTGTCCATAGCCCTTGCATCGATAACACTGAACATCTCTTGTTCTACCCGTGGAGGCTACTGAAGAGGCACTACCTGCTGGTTTCTGGGCAGATTTGGTTGCTGAATTTATGGAAGATGCACGTGGTTTGTCGCCGGAGGAAGGTGGTGGTGCTGGTCGACTCAGCGAGGGAGTTGGTGCTGGTCGACTCGGTCATGGACGTAGTCGTCTGCTGCTACCATGGTGTAGATTTTCCTGTAGAAACATTAGACCTTGCACTAGTATGTCGTCCCAGCACTTCCATTTCAGCTTTGCGAGCAAGATGAAACAATCAGGTTACGTTAGAATAAACTTTATAAGCAAGGATGTCCTGAATTTCCCTATTTAACCCGCCCAAAAATCTAGCCATAGCAGATTCCTCACCCTCCTCTATGTTACAACGCAACATACCCATTTGTAATTTCTGATAATATTCTTCTACACTTTTAGTACCCTGTCTCAATTGTTGCAACTTGTTTAACATATCACGTGCATAATAAGAAGGAACAAATCTAGCCCGCATGACCCGTTTCAATGCATCCCAAGTTTGTGGCATGTTATTAGGATTCTTCTTACCATGTTCTATCCATCAAACAGAAGCAAATTCAGTAAACTCACTAGTAGCAGCTCTAACACGCGCATTCTCAAGAAATTCATGACATGCAAACTTTTGATCAACCGCAATCTCCCAAGTAATGTAAGCATCAGGGTCATATTTACCATCAAAAGGAGGTATCTTAAATTTAACCTTACTAAAAGCATCATCATTACCATGTACCTCACGTCGGCGAAAACCACCCATACCTCTACGGTTAGTACGTAGTCGCCAGCGATTAGGTGCTTCTTGGTCATCTTGTTCAGTATCAGCAACATAGTCATCCCAATTACCTTCGGCGCCTTCATCACGCCCACCATTGGTATTAGCATGCATCTCATCAAATCGCCTCAAGAGTGCGACAAGGCTCTTGTCAATATGAGCAACTGTCACTTCCACATTTGCAAGTTTGGTGTTTGTGTCGATCTGTGTGGCTTCCAATTGCCCCATCTTTTCATTCGTCACCTGCAAGTCATTATCAAGACCTTCCATGTGCGTCTTCACCAGCCTTACAAAGTGTTGTATGATGCCCTTGGTGCGAGGAGAGTGTGGCATATTACGAGAAGCATCATCAACCTCCAATTCTGCCATGGTTAGACGAATAGAGGCAACAAGATAAAAAAGTGAAGGAATAAAAACTCTACAACTATTAGGATGTAGCTACTACAAGGCGCTCACTCTCAACCTGCCACACAAGCTCTTACCAATTCTTACCTTGCTCAATAGGAGGGGTCAGCAACCAACAAGTATGCAACTGTGGAATAAGTGTATCGGTGTCGTAGTAACATGACCTGTCAAGCTGTAGTCGAAATATGTAGAGTTGTAGGTGGGCTGAAGCAAGGAATACACTAGTACAATGTTAGTTACAAAAGCAAGCTGAATAATCATTCAATGGTGGTACTGTGCTGGTCCTAGGCTAAACCATGCTAGAGAAGTGAGCCTAGGCACAAAGGTAGTCATTGAAAAAGAACAACTAGCTGTTGGGAACTTGTTCTCAAATGCTTTGAATTAAGAACAAGGCAACATAAAATGTTAAGTGTTAATGCCCTTCGTCCATTGAATCATTATTTCCTCAAGGGTATAATGATCTTCGGACGAAGGTCATGAACAAAAGTCCACGAAGGTTATACCTTCGTGATTGGGGTTATGAAATAATAGAAGATAAAATATATGAAATATGAAACATAAAAGAATAATATATCAAAACACATAAACTTATTCATATATTTCATCATATAAACCTAAATATTAAAACATAACATTTAATCACATTTATACCTTCGTCTTGGCGGAAGGCAATAATCCGAGTGTCGCGTGCAAGTGATTACAAGATTCTGTGAATAGTACGGGGGTACTGTTCATCTATTTATAGGCACAGGGCGCAGCCTATGAGAAATTACATTCATGCCCTTTACAAATGCTTACAATCATAATACAAGCTATCACGGGTCGATTGGTCATTTCATCTTTAAGTCGGTTCACTCCTTCGTCTTGAGACATGTCACTATGCCGAAGCTTTATGGATGATAGCTTCGGCACTGCTTTTGAGAGGATCTACCGAAGGTTTTTCTTCTTACAGGATCTTCGGCGACGAAGCATACCCCCAACAGTAGCCCCTTCGCGGTGCTATATCGTTTTTCGTAACGAGCTTGATCCGTGAAAAAGTATCCTAGGCTTCGGAGAGCCGAAGATCCAAAAAACACCTTCCCTAAGCTCGTTGCTGAGAAACGATCACAAAATTTTGAGCACGAGATGGTCCCACCATGCAGCGGGTAAATGCGTCCTGGCGATTCACCTTCTCAGGTTCTGTGGCCCACCACTCAGTGAGTGCGGGCGACTGTTCGTCCGATGCGGAAGACTTGACGATTCACCTCCCCACCTGTGGCACTATATAAACAGATGGGTAGGTGTGAAGTTACCATAGCATTCATTGCTATTGCCCTATTTTGCTGCCAAAAATTTGACCATAGCCGAAGCTTGTTCATCGCACTCAACCGAAGCACCGCTGTTGACTTTGCTTCGTCACAAGAGGAAGAGCTTCGGGAAAATTAAAAAAAACAATTTCATCAAAATTGTGAGGAATTCATCATCAAATGGCAAGGGTACGTTCCACTGCTAGGGTTACACATGACGGAGAAGAAGCTGAAACTGCTGAGACCGCTCCGATTTCCGAAGTGATGAAACGGTCGGGGCTAGTAGTGTCGGAAGATGTCTCTGACGAAGGTGCACGTGCCGCTGAGGCGGAGCAGGTTGGTGCTGAGGAAGATGAATCTGAAGATGATTATAGCGTCGTGCCATCTAAACCCAGCCACCTGGAGTTTGGGAGGTCCACCGTTACCGAAGATGACATGCCTAAATTGATGAAGTTAGGCTATTTCAGTGAGGCCAAAAAGGAGCTAATTCACTTTGGCGGAGAGGAAATTACTCCGAAGCTGGAAAAGGATGAGGTGGTAGTCTTTAAAAGCTTCTTCAAAGCAGGATTAAGATTTCCTTTGAATGAGATGATTGCTGATGTTTTGAAGAAGTTTGGGATTTATCTTCATCAGCTAACTCCTAACGCCATCGTTAGGCTTAGCGTCTACATATGGGCCCTCCGAAGCCAGGGGGTAGAACCATTTGCCGAAGGCTTCTGCCGAGCACATGAGCTTCATTATCAAACAAAGGCTAGAGAAGATGGGCTGCACGAAAACTTCGGCTGCTACAATTTTGCTTATCGCAAAGATGCGAAGTCTCCAGTTATTAGCTATCGTACCAAGTGGCCAGCTGGCTGGAAGACTGAATGGTTTTATGTCAAAGTTGATGAGAAGAAAGAGGAGTTGGTTCAAAGCCCATTAGAATTAATCTTCAGAGAGACTAGGCCCCGGTGCGACATGAGACCGGAGGGTCCAAGCCAAATTGCACTAGGCGAATTTCGAGTTATTGCAGAGCATATTGGTACTAGGGATCTAGTGTAAGAATTCTTGGCTTTTAGAGTGTTCCCAACTTTGAAAGAATGGGACATGCCGAAGCTCAAAGGGGAAAAGTGAAAGGGAAATGTGCCCTTGGGCCATTTCTATAAGATTTTGGTGATTTAGTGCTCCACAAAAATGCTTTGAGTAATATTTGTGCCAAAGACTCAAGAAGTGCAAATCAAGATTAAAGGTATGTTTCTAAGACTTAGTACATTGTTTTGAAGACTAATGTATCGTGTCTAAGTGCTAGAAACAGGAGAAATCGCCTTGAAGATAAGTTGGCTGCGTTCAGCTAAAAGGCTGCTCGGTCTGGGTGCACCGGACTGTCCGGTGGTGCACCGGATAGTGTCCGGTGCGCCAGGACCAGTCCCGGTGAACAGACTGCTCTCGGGTCTCGACGGCGGCGTACGGCTATAAATCACTGGACTGTCCGATGGTGCACCGGACTGTCCGGTGAGTCGTCTGCGGCGAAGTCGCTGCTCTCGGGAACCAAGTCAACAGTGTACGACTATAATTCACCGGACTGTCCGGTGAGGCACCGGACTGTCCGGTGAGCCAACGGTCGGGCGCGCCAACGGTCGGCCGTGCAATCCGCGCGTGATGCGTGGTCGGGCCAACGGTCGGATGGGGGCACCGGACTGTCTAGTGTGCACCGGACAGTGTCCGGTGTGCCAACGGCTCCAAATCTTCAACGGTCGGCTGCGCCAAATTAGGAAAGCAATCTGCACCGGACTATGAACAGTGTCTGTCCGGTGGTGCACCGGACTGTCCGGTGCGCCACCCGACAGAAGGCAAGATTTGCCTTCTTGGATTGCTTCCAACGGCTCCTAGCTGCCTTGGGGCTATAAAAGGGACCCCTAGGCGCATGGAGGAGCACACCAAGCATTCTTTGATCAACTCTAAGCACCAAGACTCCATTTCCACGCTTTTGATTCTTTGTGATAGCAACTAGAGCTCCATTTGAGTAGAGAACTCTTCGAGTTGTGTTGCGAGCTCAAGTTATGACTTATGTGCGTGTTTGTGCTCTAATTTTGTGTCTTGTGTGTGTTTCTCATCCCATCCTTACTTCTGTGCTTATTTGTGATCATCAAATTGTAAGGGCGAGAGGCTCCAAGTTGTGGAGATTCCTCGCAAACGGGATATAGTGAAAGGAAGAGAAACGCCATGGTATTCAAGTGGATCCTTGGATCACTTGAGAGGGGTTGAGTGCAACCCTCGTCCGTTGGGACGCCACAACGTGGAGTAGGCAAGTGTTGGACTTGGCCGAACCACGGGATAAACCACTGTGCCTCTCTGTGTTGATCTCTTTGTGGTTATTGTGTTTCGCAAGAACTCCTCTCGAGCCACTTGGCTTTATTGCTCTAACACTTAATCAAGTTTGTGGCTTTAAGTTTTAAGTTTTTATAGGATCACCTATTCACCCCCCCCTCTAGGTGCTCTCAATTGGTATCAGAGCCGTTCTCTTCAAGAAAGGGACTAATCGCCCGAAGGGATGGATCCTAAGAGAAAGGGGATGGTGATCAACAACAAGGAGAAGGAGTCCTTCATCAATGAGCCCAAAGACGACAAGCCCACTGACTCGGGCTCAAGTCACAAGAAGAAGGACGGGAAGAAGAAGAGGCGCATCAAGAAGATAATCTACTACGACAGCGACGAGTCTTCTTCCCAAAAGGATAAACGACGACGACAACTACGAGAAAAAGAAAACGGTCAACTCAAACTTTTCTTTTGATTACTCTTGTATTTCGCATAATTCAAATGCACATTTACTTTCCATTCCTCTTGGTAAACCTCCACACTTTGATGGAGAGGACTACGGATTTTGGAGTCACAAAATGCGTAGTCACTTGTTCTCTCTTCATCCAAGTATATGGGAGATAGTAGAGAATGGAATGCATTTTGATAGTTCGGATAATCCCATGTTTATAAATGAACAAATTCACAAAAATGCACAAGCTACCACTGTTCTTTTAGCATCCTTGTGCAGGGAAGAGTACCATAAGGTGAGTGGCTTGGATAATGCCAAGCAGATTTGGGACACCCTCAAGATCTCGCATGAGGGGAATGATGTCACCATGCTCACCAAGATGGAGTTGGTGGAGGGCGAACTAGGGAGGTTCGCAATGATCAGGGGGGAGGAGCCAACCCAAACATACAACAGGCTCAAGACCCTAGTCAACAAAATAAGGAGCTATGGAAGCACGAGATGGACGGACCACAACGTCGTCCGGCTTATGCTAAGGTCCTTCACTGTCCTTGATCCTCATCTTGTTAACTATATTCGTGAAAATCCTAGGTATACCAAGATGACGCCCGAAGAAATACTTGGGAAGTTTGTGAGCGGGCGAATGATGATCAAGGAGGCGAGATATGTTGATGAGGCGCTAAATGGCCCAATCCATGAGCCTCAAACCGTTGCTCTCAAAGCAACAAGTAGCAGGGAGGCGCTACCCAGCAAGGTGGCGCAAGTTGAGGCGGCAGGGCTTAACGAGGAAGAAATGGCCCTCATCATCAAGCGCTTTAAGACAGCGCTTAAAGGAAGAAAGGAGCACCCAAACAAGAGCAAGACTAAGGGGAAGCGCTTTCAAGTGTGGTAAGTATGGTCATTTTATAGCTAATTGTCCCGACAACACTAATGACCAGGAACAAGAGAAAGGTTGGAAGAAGGAAAAGAAGAAGGCCTACAAGAAGGCGAAGGGCGAGGCACATCTCGGCAAAGAGTGGGACTCGGATTGTTCGTCATGCGACTCCGACGATGAGGGACTCGCCGCCTCGGCCTTCAACAAATCATCGCTCTTCCCCAACAAGCGCCACACTTGCCTAATGGCAAAAGAAAAGAAGGTAATCACTAGAGAAACTTCTAAGTACTCTACTTCTAGTGATGAGGACTCTAGTGATGATGAAATTGATTACACTAGCTTGTTTAAAGGATTAGATAGAGCAAAAGTAGAAAAGATCAATGAATTGATTGATGCTCTAAACGAAAAAGATAGACTGCTAGAGAGGCAAGAGGACATCTTGTATGAGGAACATGATAAATTTGTTAATGTTCAAAAGTCTCTTGCCTTAGAGATTAAAAGGAATGAATTACTATCTTCTGAATTGTCTATTTGCAATGAATCTATTTCTAGCTTGAAGATTTTGAATGATGATTTAAATGCTAAGCTGGAAGTTGCAAATAAATCTAGTTCTTGTATTGAGCATGTAGTAATTTGCAATAGGTGTAAGGATTTTAATGTTGATGCTTGCAATGAACATTTAATTTCCATTTCTAAATTGAATGATGAAGTAGCTAGTCCTAATGCCCAACTTAAGACTAGCAAAAATGATTTTGATAAACTAAAATTTGCAAGGGATGCCTACACTAGTGGTAGACACCCCTCTATTAAGGATGGGCTTGGCTTCCGAAGGGAAGCTAAGAACTTAACAAGTCATAAGGCTCCCATCTCCGCCAAGGAGAAAGGGAAGGCCCCTATGGCTAATAGTGTTCATAAAAATCATGCTTTCTTGTATCATGATAGGAAATATTCTAGAAATGTTCATTATGATAGGAGTTATAATGCCTTTGACTCTCATGCCATGTTTGCTTCAAGTTCAAACCTTAATGGTAGATCTAGGAGGAATTTTGTGTCTCATGCTCCTAGGAAGTGTTTAATGGATCTACTACTGTTTTTCATGCCTGCAACACTGATTTTGTACTTACATGTAAAAATAAGAAAGTGGTTGCTAGGAAATTGGGGGCAAAATGCAAGGGAGATAAGACTTGCATTTGGGTCCCTAAGGCTATTGTAACTAACCTTGTAGGACCCAACAAGGGTTGGGTACCTAAAAACCAAGCCTAATTTGCCTTGCAGGTTTATGCATCCGGGGGCTCAAGCTGGATTATCGACAGCGGATGCACAAACCACATGACAGGGGAGAAGAAGATGTTCACCTCCTACGTCAAGAACAAAGATTCCCAAGACTCAATCATATTCGGTGACGGGAATCAAGGCAAGGTTAAAGGACTAGGAAAAATAGCTATTTCTTCCGAGCATTCCATTTCTAATGTGTTTTTCGTAGAATCGCTCGGATATAACTTGTTGTCCGTTAGTCAATTATGTAATATGGGTTACAACTGCTTATTTACAAACGTAGATATGTCTGTCTTTAGAAGAAGTGATGGTTCATTAGCGTTTAAGGGTGTATTAGATGGCAAACTCTATTTAGTTGATTTTTCGAAGGAGGAGGCCGATCTAGATGCATGCTTAATCGCTAAGACTAGCATAGGCTGGCTGTGGCATCGCCGTCTAGCACATGTGGGGATGAAGAACCTTCACAAGCTTCTAAAGGGAGAACACGTGTTAGGTCTAACAAATGTAAGTTTCGAAAAAGATAGACCTTGTGCAGCTTGTCAAGCAGGTAAACAGGTGGGAAGCGCTCATCACAACAAGAATGTGATGACTACATCAAGACCTCTAGAGCTATTGCATATGGACCTCTTCGGACCCATCGCCTACCTTAGCATCGGGGGAAGTAAGTATGGTCTTGTTGTTGTTGATGATTTTTTCCGCTTCACTTGGGTATTCTTTTTGCAGGATAAATCAGAAACCCAAGGGACCCTCAAGCGCTTTCTAAGGCGGGCTCAAAACGAATTTGAGCTCAAGGTGAAAAAGATTAGAAGCGACAACGGGTCCGAGTTCAAGAACCTTCAAGTGGAGGAGTACCTTGAGGAGGAAGGAATCAAGCATGAGTTCTCCGCTCCCTACACACCACAGCAAAACGGTGTGGTAGAGAGGAAGAACAGGACGCTTATAGACATGGCGAGGACGATGCTTGGAGAATTCAAGACGCCCGAGCGGTTTTGGTTGGAAGCTGTGAATACGGCTTGCCATGCCATAAACCGGGTCTACCTTCATCGCCTCCTCAAGAAGACGTCTTACGAGCTACTAACCGGTAACAAACCCAACATTTCGTATTTTCGAGTTTTTGGGAGTAAATGCTACATTCTGGTGAAGAAAGGTAGAAATTCAAAATTTGCTCCCAAAGCTGTAGAAGGGTTTTTGTTAGGTTATGACTCAAATACAAAGGCGTATAGAGTCTTCAACAAATCATCGGGTTTGGTTGAAGTCTCTAGCGATGTTGTATTTGATGAGACTAATGGCTCTCCAAGAGAGCAAGTTGATCTTGATGATGTAGATGAGGATGTTGTTCCAATGGACGCGATTCGTACCATGGCGATTGAAAACGTGCGACCACAGGAACACAAGGAGCAAGATCAACCTTCTTCCTCAACAACGGTGCACCCCCCAACTCAAGATGATGAACATGTTCCTCAAGAGGAGGCGTGTGATCAAGGGGGAGCACAAGAAGTCCAAGTTGAGGAGGAAGAAGTGCCACGGGCCCCTCCAACTCAAGTTCGAGCGACGATTCAAAGGAATTATCCCGTCGACCAAATATTGGGTGATATTAGCAAGGGAGTAACCACTCGCTCTAGATTAGCTAATTTTTGTGAGCATTACTCTTTTGTCTCTTCTATTGAGCCTTTCAGGGTAGAAGAGGCCTTGCTAGATCCGGATTGGTTGTTGGCCATGCAGGAAGAGCTCAACAACTTCAAATGAAATGAAGTTTGGACACTGGTGCCACATCCCAAGCAAAACGTTGTGGGAACCAAGTGGGTGTTCCGCAACAAACAGGACGAGCACGGGGTGGTGACAAGGAACAAGGCTCGACCTGTGGCAAAAGGTTATGCCCAAGTCGCAGGTTTGGACTTTGAGGAGACTTTTGCTCCTGTGGCTAGGCTAGAGTCGATTCGTATTTTGTTATCCTATGCCGCTCACCATTCTTTCAGGTTGTTCCAAATGGACGTGAAGAGCGCTTTCCTCAACTGGCCAATCAAGGAGGAGGTGTACGTGGAGCAACCCCCTGGCTTTGAGAATGAACGGTACCCCGACCACGTGTGTAAGCTCTCTAAGGCACTCTATGGACTTAAGCAAGCCCCAAGAGCATGGTATGAATGCCTTAGAGATTTTCTAATTGCTAATGCTTTCAAGGTTGGGAAAGCTGATCCAACTCTTTTCACTAAGACTTGTGATGGTGATCTATTTGTGCCAAATTTATGTCGATGACATAATATTTGGTTCTACTAACCAAAAGTCTTGTGAAGAGTTTAGCAGGGTGATGACTCAAAGATTCGAGATGTCGATGATGGGCGAGTTGAACTACTTCCTTGGATTCCAAGTGAAGCAACTCAAGGACGGCACCTTCATTCTCAAACGAAGTACACGCAAGACTTGCTCAAGCGGTTTGGGATGAAGGACGCCAAACCTGCAAAGACTCCAATGGGAACCGACAGACATGTCGACCTCAACAAAGGAGGTAAGTCCGTTAATCAAAAGGCATACCGGTCTATGATAGGATCTTTACTTTATTTATGTGCTAGTAGACCGGATATTATGCTAAGTGTATGCATGTGTGCTAGATTTCAATCCGACCCAAGGGAGTGTCACCTTGTGGCCGTTAAGCGAATTCTTAGATATTTAGTCGCTACGCCTTGCTTCGGGATCTAGTATCCAAAGGGGTCTACCTTTGACTTGATTGGATATTCAGACTCCGATTATGCTGGATGTAAGGTCGATAGGAAGAGTACATCAGGGACGTGCCAATTTCTAGGAAGGTCCCTGGTGTCCTGGATTTCCAAGAAACAAACCTCCGTTGCCCTATCCACCGCTAAGGCTGAGTACGTTGCCGCAGGACAGTGTTGCGCGCAACTACTTTGGATGAGGCAAACCCTCCGGGACTTTGGCTACAATCTGAGCAAAGTCCCACTCCTATGTGACAATGAGAGTGCAATCCGCATGGCGGACAATCCTGTTGAACACAACCGCACAAAGCACATTGACATCCGGCATCACTTTTTGAGAGACCACCAGCAAAAGGGAGATATCGAAGTGTTTTATGTTAGCACCGAGAATCAGCTAGCCGATACCTTTACCAAGCCTTTAGATGAGAAGACCCTTTGCAGGTTGCGTAGTGAGCTAAATGTCTTAGATTCGCGTAACTTGGATTGATATAGAGCATACATGTGTTATATGCCTTTGATCATGTTCCTTTATGCATTTTATTGCTTATTTATGGTGCTCAAGTTGTGCAAGGAATCCCTGGATCTCACAAGTCCATGTGTGAATGGTGCACAAATTTAGGGGGAGAAATGCTACAACTTGACCCCTTTAAGACTAACTGTGTGCTTGAGTTTTCTTAATTTAGTCTCAAAGGAGGATTGAAAGGGAAAAGGTGAACTTGGACCATGCAAGACTTCCACTACACTCCGATGAGAGGGTAATTTACTCCAAGTTCATCTCCGTGCTCTCATTGCCTTTTTCACTCTTAATTGAAGATTTTTGTAAGGCAATGGGGTTTAAGGGCCGATAATGATCCTGTTTTGGTGCTTAATGCCAAAGGGGGAGAAATTAAGGCCAAAGCAAGAAATAGATCAGCTACCACTTAAGAATTTTGAAAATAGTAGAGTTAGAGCTTTTGTTTTGTCAAAATACTCTTATTGTCTCTTATTGTCAAAAGTTGGTCTCTTATGGGGAGAATGTTTGATTATGGGAAAAAGGGGGAGTTTTTGAATCCTTGATCAATTTCTCTTGGAATATCTCTCTCTATGCCTCAACAAGTGACTTTGACTTAGAGATAGGAAATTGAGTTTGATTTGCAAAAACAAACCAAGTGGTGGCAAAGAATGATCCAAATATGTCAAATTTGAATCAAATACAAATTTTTGTTCTCATTTGCATTGATGTTGCACTTCTTTAGTTGCTTTTTGTTGTGTTGGCATAAATCACCAAAAAGGGGGGAGATTGAAAGGGAAATGTGCCCTTGGGCCATTTCTATAAGATTTTGGTGATTTAGTGCTCCACAAAAATGCTTTGAGTAATATTTGTGCCAAAGACTCAAGAAGTGCAAATCAAGATTAAAGGTATGTTTCTAAGACTTAGTACATTGTTTTGAAGACTAATGTATCGTGTCTAAGTGCTACAAACAGGAGAAATCGCCTTGAAGAGAAGTTGGGTGTGTTCAGCTAAAAGGCTCTCGGTCTAGGTGCACCGGACTGTCCGGTGGTGCACCGGACAGTGTCCGGTGCGCCAGGACCAGTGCCGGTGAACAGCCTGCTCTCGGGTCTCGACGGCGGCGTATGGCTATAAATCACCGGACTGTCCGGTGGTGCACCGGACTGTCCGGTGAGTCGTCTGCGGCGAAGTCGCAGCTCTCGGGAACCAAGTCAACAGTGTACGGCTATAATTCACCGGACTGTCCGGTGAGGCACCGGACTGTCCGGTGAGCCAACCGTCGGGTGCGCCAACGGTCGGCCGCGCAATCCACGCGTGACGCGTGGTCGGGCCAACGGTCGGATGGGGGCACCGGACTGTCCGGTGTGCATCGGACAGTGTCCGGTGCGCCAACGGCTCCAAATCTTCAACGGTCGGCTGCGCCAAATTAGAAAAGCAATCTGCACCGGACTGTGAACAGTGCCTGTCCGGTGATGCACCGGACTGTCCGGTGCGCCACCCGACAGAAGGCAAGATTTGCCTTCCTGGATTGCTTCCAACGGCTCCTAGCTACCTTAGGGCTATAAAAGGGACCCCTAGGCGCATGGAGGAGCACACCAAGCATTCTTTGATCAACTCTAAGCACCAAGACTCCATTTCCGTGCTTTTGATTCTTTGTGATAGCAACTAGAGCTCCATTTGAGTAGAGAACTCTTCGAGTTGTGTTGCGAGCTCAAGTTGTGACTTGTGTGCGTGTTTGTGCTCTAATTTTGTGTCTTGTGTGTGTTGCTCATCCCATCCTTACTTCTGTGCTTATTTGTGATCATCAAATTGTAAGGGCGAGAGGCTCCAAGTTGTGGAGATTCCTCGCAAACGGGATATAGTGAAAGGAAGAGAAACGCCGTGGTATTCAAGTGGATCCTTGGATCACTTGAGAGGGGTTGAGTGCAACCCTCGTCCGTTGGGACGCCACAACATGGAGTAGGCAAGTGTTGGACTTGGCCGAACCACGGGATAAACCATTGTGCCTCTCTGTGTTGATCTCTTTGTGGTTATTGTGTTTCGCAAGAACTCCTCTCGAGCCACTTGGCTTTATTGCTCTAACACTTAATCAAGTTTGTGGCTTTAAGTTTTAAGTTTTTACAGGATCACCTATTCACCCCCCCTCTAGGTGCTCTCAAAAACAAAAAGAAGGAACTTGTTCGGTTGCCCGATTATTATAAATTCAAGAAACATTTCAAAGTACCATGCCAAGAATGGTTAGACACAATTGAAGTTATGTGCAACGAGATCCTTGGGAATTATTCTAGAAAAGAAGATCAACTAATGACTGCAGCCTTCGGCACTCGTCTGAAGCGAAGGTTAAACCGGGTGATGGATGCTCTGAACTTTGAGTATCCTGACTATGAGCGACTGGACAAAGGTGCCGAAGGACAAAAAAGAAAGAGAGTTGCAAGCGTCCTGGACAAAGAGGCTGCCAAATTGGTGAAAAAGGATGAAAAGACTTTGAAGAAGTGAAAGTTAAGCCCTGAGCTGAAGATAACTGCTTCGAAGAAAAAGAAAGCTTCGGCTCTGAAACGAAAAATAGCTAAAATTGAGGATGAAGCTCCTTCAACACCTCCTGCTATCGATGTAGAAGAAATTTTAAAGGTAATGACTAAATCTTTGCCTGTCAAGATAAGTCCACTAGGGCCACATCTGACGAATCTTTTTCAGAAGGAAAAGGAGCCTTCGGCAGCGAAGAAGCCAGATGAGCCGAAAAAACGAAGAATTATTCATGTAGTTGAAGTTATCGAGCAGACGCCACCGCTAGCATCGGCGTCAAAGATTCCATCTATTGAGAGCTCTGCTGCTGCCGAAGCTGTACCCGCCGAAGCCGAAAGTGCCGAAGCTGAAGCCGCTGAAGATGTGAATCTAGATGCCACGCTCTCTAAAATTGATACAATGCTTCTAGATGCGGCCGCGGAAGAAGCTACTGCAACCGCTGAAGAGATCCTGGGCACAGTGGTTGGAAAAGGAAAGGAGAAAGCCGAGGATATTTCGGAAGAAGAGGACTTCAACTTCCGAGATATACTTGGGCAAGAATTGTCGAAGGCTGAAAAAGAAGAACTGAAAGAGCACGCTATATCTTGCGGATACAGACCAGATGCGCTACTCTTCGGGGGAGTTAACGAAGAAAGCTTAGGATGCCTTCGGGACCACACTGGGGCGAAGATTGTTGGCACTATATCAAAGAGTGTTGGCCTCCCGAAGGTTGAAGCAGACCTCAGCAGGTACCGACGGCAACATATCGCCGGTAGCCTATTTTATGCTAACTTTAAGGTAAAATTCTTAACTTTTCATTGTTTTTAATATGAAGATTGTTTTCTAATGAAGCTTATGCTATCAGAGCTTACTGCTAAGCAAAGTCCTAAGGATGCAACAAGACTTTGAGGACAAAAAGAACGAAGTTATAATTGAGGGCCTGGAGAAGAAGATAAAAGACCATGAGGCTACTTTAGAAAAGAAAGACTTCGTACTTCGAACCATGGAAGGTTCATTGGCAGAAGCCCAGGCCGAAATTGCTAGATTGAATAGTGAACTTTCCACAGAAAAGAAAAATTTCAAAGCCAAACTCAAAACTGAAACCAAGAAAAATTCAAATTTGCGGAAATCACTGAAAGAACTTCAAGAAAAATGCGTGGACTTCAGCAACCGGTGCCTGCAGCGGCTAAAACAAGTTTTCAACTCGGTCGGAGCCGGTGCTGAGAAATTCAGTCCTTCGGTTGAGAACTTGCCAGAAACCTTCGAACATATTGAGGACGAAGTTGACGCACTTGACAAAGTTATAGGTGGACACGCCGATTTCTGCGCTCTGGTAGCTTCTCAGGGCACCGCTGTTGCCTTCATAAAATCTGGTTGTGAACATGGAAAAATTGTCAACAGACCAAATTTTAGCTTATCTCCGACATATTTAATTGATATCCCTAGCCTAGCTCGGAGTATAGGGAACAGATTCATAACTCAAATTTGGGTAAAAGGCGGGCGAAAAATGGCTGGCGACGAAGCTCGAAGCCACCTTAAGCCGGTAAAAAATTTATGCCTGTTATTTTACCTTCTCCTTGAAGTCTGCATTCTCTCATACCGTTTTAATATGTACAGGATGATGATGCTAAAAAATGAGTCGAAGCTTGACAGGTGATCCGAAGCTCAGATGATCCGAAGCTTAGATGATCTGAAGTTGAATGATGTCAAAGTTGAAGACGTTGCTAGAAAAATTCTAGAGAAAAATCTTGTAATATCATTGTAAAAAATCTTTGTAATTTAAGAATCAGATACTAATTCTGTAAATATATCTTTCCCTTTTTGTGCATGTATTGAACTGCTTTGCTGTGGACGAAACTAGCATTTTTTGAGCCGAAGGCGAAAAACACCTTCCCTTCTTTTCGTACACAATGAAGCATGAAACTGCTTCTTTTTCTGTTTTCCGAAGCCTTATCTTTAGAGCCGAAGCACCCGCCTGTGTTATGATGATGATGATGATCCTATGTATGTCTAGATGAATGTTTATGAATGCAAATGTATGATGTAATGTGTCGTGCAAATGAATGTCCAAACACACGCATACAAAGCCACAACCATAGCCTTCATTCCCTTGGGAATGACCGAAGTCTCTTTGTCGTTTATTTTTTGTCTTCACCGCTTATTTTTTGGTGTATCAGCGCTGACTTTTCGCTGTAAGTTCTGCATCCCCTTAGGAACGTCTTTTGAACTTCTTCGCCTTCTATTTCGGTGGTATCGCGTTGACTTTTCGCGCTTCGCCTTATATTTCAGCGGTATCAGCGTTGACTTTTCGATGTAAGCTCTGCATTCCCTTAGGAACGACTTTTGAGTAGAAAACTTATGCTGTGCTCCCTTAGGAACGGCTTTTTGTAGCTTCGTCGTGCTCTGCATCCCCTTAGGGGCGACTTTCGAGCTTCTCCCTGTTTTTTCCTTTTTCCCTGCACTCGATGGTGCATGCTCAGTTTTTACATTTACATATTTGGGGGATTTTGCTCTCGTAGAGCTGAATAAGAAAAAGAGAAATTACATGCTATGGCCCCATTAAAAACCTTTCTCCCCCTTTAGAAAGGAAAAGGGTATCATAGAAAAAAGAAAAAAAAAGATTACATCAAGCTAGACATAATATGGCCGAAGCTCATCCACGTTCCAAGATCTAGGAATGTCGTTGCCGTCCATATCCTTCAATCTGTAAGAACCGGGTCTTGACGAAGATACTACCAGAAAAGGTCCTTCCCACTTGAGCTGTCACTTGCCTACTGTATCTGGGTTGGCCACTCTCTGAAGTACCAAATGTCCTAGTTTAATGCTCTTTAGCCGAACTTTTCTGTCACGCCATTTTATTGTTTCGGCTTGGTATTTATTGATATTCTCCATGGCCTGAAGCCTGATCCCTTCTATAGCATCTTTTGCCACAGAATAATCAGCTTCGTCTTCTGCCGAAGCCACTGTTCTTATTGATCC
Source organism: Zea luxurians (assembly GCA_029449295.1). NCBI lineage: Eukaryota > Viridiplantae > Streptophyta > Magnoliopsida > Poales > Poaceae > Zea > Zea luxurians. The sequence continues at coordinate 47,290,094 of JAOPSE010000021.1, forward strand.
TGCCTTAGCTTCTTCTGGGGTGATTGCTTCATCACCAAACAATAGTTTTGAAAGGGAAGTGTGCCCTTGGGCCATTTCTAAGTATTTTGGTGATTGAGTGCCAATACATGTGCTTAATTGTGAATTTATGTACATGGATGAACAAGGTGCAAATCATGAGATAAAGGTATGTTTCTAAGCCTTAGTACATTGTTTTTGTGTACTAATATATTTGTCTAAGTGTTAGAAACAGAAAGAAGAAGAAGAGAGAAGAGGAGGAAATGACTTGGCTGTGTGCAGCCAAGACTCAGCTCGGTCTGGAGCACCGGACTGTCCGGTGTGCACCGGACAGTGTCCGGTGCGCCAGGCTGGCTCGGAGCGAACTGGTCGCTCTCGGGAATTCGCCGACGGCGTACGGCTAAAATTCACCGGACTGTCCGGTGTGCACCGGACTGTCCGGTGAGCCAACGGTCGGCCGAGCCAACGGTCGGCCGCGCAATCTGCGCGGGACACGTGGCGGAGCCAACGGTCGGAAGACGGCACCGGACTGTCCGGTGTGCACCGGACATGTCCGGTGCGCCAACGGCTCCCAGATCTCCAAACGTCTGCAACGGTCGGAAGTGTCAGATATGGAAACAAATCGGGCACCGGACAGTGTCCGGTGTGCACCGGACTGTCCGGTGCCCCCGACGACAGAAGGCAAGGATGGCCTTCCGGATTTGCTCTCAACGGCTCCTAGCTGCCTTGGGGCTATAAAAGGAGCCCCTAGGCGCATGGAGGAAATACACAAGCAACCTTTGAGCATTCTTGATCATCCACACTAAGTCTCTGCGCATTCGTTTGTGTTTCTAAGTGATTCGAGCTCTGTTCTAAGTGAGAACTCTGAGATAGTCTTGTGAGCTCGATTCTTGGCCGTGTGTGTGCGCTTTTGCTGTGGATTTGTGTGTGTTGCTTCCCTCCCTTACTCTGTGCTTCTTTGTGATCATATTCTTGTAAGGGCAAGAGACTCCAATTTGTGGAGATTCCTTGCAAACGGGAAAGTGAAAAGCAAAACAAAACACCGTGGTATTCAAGTGGGTCTTTGGACCGCTTGAGAGGGGTTGATTGCAACCCTCGTCCGTTGGGACGCCACAACGTGGAATAGGCAAGCATTGGCTTGGCCGAACCACGGGATAAACCACTGTGTCACCTCTCTGCTTGATCTCTTGTGGTATTGTGTTTTGTTGAGACTTCACCTTAGCCACTTGGCAATAATCGTGCTAACACTTAACAAGTTTTTGTGGCTTAAGTTTGAAGTTTTTACAGGATCACCTATTCACCCCCCCTCTAGGTGCTCTCAATTGGTATCAGAGCCGTTCTCTTCACAAAGGGACTAACCGCCCGAAGAGATGGATCCTAAGGGGAAGGGTATAGTGATCAACGACAAAGAGAAGGAATCCTTCGTCAACGAGCCAAAGGACGATAAGCCTACCGACTCCGGCTCGGGCCAAAGACGGAAGGAAGGGAAGAAGAAGAAGACAAGGCGCATCAAGGAGATCGTCTACTACGACAGCGACGAGTCTACTTCTTCCCAAAAGGACGAGGACCACAACGACTACGAGAGGAGAAAACCGGTTAATTCGAACTTTTCTTTTGATTACTCTCGTATTCCGCAAAGTTCACATTCACATTTGCTCTCCATTCCACTCGGCAAGCCCCCACACTTTGATGGAGAGGACTACGGATTTTGGAGCCACAAAATGCGTAGTCACCTATTCTCTCTCCATCCTAGTATATGGGAGATTGTAGAGAGTGGGATGCACTTTGATAGTTCGGATAGTCCCATGTTCATTAATGAACAAATTCATAAGAATGCACAAGCTACTACTGTTCTTCTAGCTTCCTTGTGCAGGGATGAATACCATAAAGTGAGCGGCTTGGATAACGCCAAGCAAATCTGGGACACCCTCAAGATTTCTCATGAGGGTAACGACGTCACCTTGCTCACCAAGATGGAGTTGGTGGAGGGAGAGCTTGGACGGTTCGCTATGATAAGGGGCGAGGAGCCGACGCAAACATACAACCGGCTCAAGACCCTCATCAACAAGATAAGGAGCTACGGGAGCACGCGATGGACGGACCACGATGTCGTCCGCCTAATGCTCAGGTCCTTTACCGTACTTGATCCTCATCTCGTGAACAATATTCGTGAGAATCCCAGGTACACGATGATGACGCCCGAGGAAGTGCTTGGTAAATTCGTAAGCGGGCGGATGATGATCAAGGAGGCAAGATACGTCGACGAAGCGTTGAACGGTCCGATCAACGAGCCGCAACCCCTTGCTCTCAAGGCAACACGAAGCAAGGAGGCGCTACCCATCAAGGTGGCACAGATTGAGGCAGCCGGACTCAATGATGAAGAAATGGCTCTCATCATCAAGAGATTCAAGACGGCGCTAAATGGTCGCAAGGGGCAGCCAAGCAAGACCAAGACCAAAGGGAAGCGCTCATGCTTCAAATGCGGTAAGCTTGGTCATTTTATCGCTAACTGTCCCGATAATGAAAGTGACCAGGAAAAGGGGAACAAAAGAGAGAAGAAGAAGCAATACAAGAAGGCAAAGGGCGAGGCGCATCTAGGAAAGGAGTGGGACTCGGATTGCTCCTCCTCCGACTCCGACAACGAAGGACTCGCCGCCACTGCCTTCAACAAATCGGCTCTCTTCCCCAACGAGCGTCTCACATGTCTTATGGCAAGGGAGAAGAAGGTGAGTACTCAAGATCCCACTTATGCTTCTTCTAGTGATAGTGAGTCTAGTGATGATGATGACATAGATTATTCTTGCTTGTTCAAGGGCTTAGATAGATCTAAGATAGATAAAATCAATGAATTGATTGATGCATTGAATGAAAAGGATAGGCTTTTAGAAAAGCAAGAGGATTTATTGTATGATGAACATGATAAATTTGTAGAGGCACAAAAATCATATGCTTTAGAAGTAAAAAGAAATGAAATGCTTTCTTATGAACTATCTACTTGTCATGAAACCATTTCTACTTTACAAGGTGTTAACAATGATTTAAATGCTAAGTTAGAAGTAGCAAATAAATCTAAATCTTGTGTAGAACATGTTAAGATTTGCACTAGGTGTAAGGATTTCGATGTTGATGCCTGTAGTGAACACCTAGTTTTAATTTCCAAATTAAATGAGGAATTGGCTAGTCTTAATGCCCAACTTAAGACTAGCAAGAATGGAGTTGATAAAATAAAATTTGCAAGGGATGCCTACACGGTTGGTAGACACCCCTCAATTAAGAATGGTCTTGGCTTCAAGAGAGAGGCCAAGAACTTAACAAGCCATAAGGCTCCCATCTTCGTCAAGGAGAAAGGGAAGGCCCCTATGGCTAGTAGTGCTAAAAGGAACCATGCTTTTATGTATAGTGATAGGAGAAATGCTAGAAATGCTTTTGATTCACATGTTTATGATTCTCATGCCATGTTTGCTTCTAGTTCTTCTTATAAGCATGATAGGAATATGTGTAGGAGAAATGTTGTACATATGCCTAGGAGAAATTTTGCTCATGTTCCTAGAAAAGTTGTAAACAAACCTTCTACCATTTATTATGCTTGCAATACTCCCTTTGCTATTTGTAGAAAGGGTAAGAAGGTAGTTGCTAGGAAATTAGGGGCTAGATGCAAGGGAGATAAATCTTGCATTTGGGTCCCTAAAGATATTTGTGCTAACCTTGCAGGACCCAACATGAGTTGGGTACCTAAGACCCAAGCCTAAATTTGCCTTGCAGGTTTATGCATCCGGGGGTTCAAGCTGGATTATCGACAGCGGATGCACAAACCATATGACGGGGGAGAAGAAGATGTTCATCTCCTACGTCAAGAATAAGGATTCCCAAGACTCAATTATATTCGGTGATGGGAATCAAGGCAAGGTAAAAGGGTTAGGTAAAATTGCAATTTCTAATGAGCATTCTATCTCAAATGTATTCTTAGTGGAGAGTCTTGGATATAATTTGCTATCTGTTAGTCAATTATGTCAAATGGGATATAATTGTTTATTTACAAATGTAGATGTGTCTGTCTTTAGAAGATGTGATGGTTCACTAGCTTTTAAGGGTGTACTAGACGGCAAGCTTTATTTAGTTGATTTTGCAAAAGAAGAGGCCGGTCTAGATGCATGCTTAATGGCTAAGACTTGCATGGGCTGGCTGTGGCATCGCCGCTTAGCTCATGTGGGGATGAAGAACCTCCACAAGCTTCTAAAGGGAGAACACGTGATAGGTCTAACAAATGTGCATTTCGAAAAAGATAGACCTTGTGCAGCTTGTCAGGCAGGTAAACAGGTGGGAGGAGCGCATCACAGCAAGAATGTGATGACCACGTCAAGACCTCTGGAGCTGCTGCATATGGACCTCTTCGGACCCGTCGCCTATCTAAGCATAGGAGGAAGTAAGTATGGTTTAGTTATTGTTGATGACTTTTCCCGCTTCACTTGGGTGTTCTTTTTGCAGGATAAGTCTGAAACCCAAGGGACCCTCAAGCGCTTCCTCAGGAGAGCTCAAAATGAGTTTGAGCTCAAGGTGAAGAAGATAAGGAGCGACAACGGGTCCGAGTTCAAGAACCTTCAAGTGGAGGAGTTTCTTGAGGAGGAAGGGATCAAGCACGAGTTCTCCGCTCCCTACACACCACAGCAAAATGGTGTGGTAGAGAGGAAGAACAGGACGCTAATCGATATGGCAAGGACGATGCTCGGAGAGTTCAAGACCCCCGAGTGCTTTTGGTCGGAAGCCGTGAACACGGCTTGCCACGCCATCAACAGGGTCTACCTTCATCGACTCCTCAAGAAGACTTCGTATGAGCTACTAACCGGTAACAAACCCAATGTATCGTACTTTCGTGTATTTGGGAGCAAGTGCTACATTCTAGTGAAGAAGGGTAGAAATTCTAAGTTTGCTCCCAAAGCTGTAGAAGGGTTTTTATTAGGTTATGATTCAAATACAAAGGCGTATAGGGTCTTCAACAAATCATCGGGTTTGGTTGAAGTCTCTAGCGACGTTGTATTTGATGAGACTAATGGCTCTCCAAGAGAGCAAGTTGTTGATTGTGATGATGTAGATGAAGAAGATGTTCCGACGGCCGCTATACGAACCATGGCGATTGGAGAAGTGCGGCCACAGGAACAAGATGAACGAGATTGTAAGGCCCAAAACTTATTAAAAAAAAACTATAATAAAAATAATGAATAAATATATCTATATGATAATGCTTTGGGATTATGAAACCTAAAGCGATTAATTGATCCCTTTTTGAACAAGTTCAAATAATAGGATTATATTAGTCGAATAACAAAATAAATAAATACAAAAAATGGGCACCTCATAATGAAATTCTTGTATTTGTATTCAAATTTGTGAAACAAGATTGAGTTAAAAAAAAATTAGAATTTGAAAATAAAAAGGGAATAGAAAAGAAATGGATGGGAATTTAAAGGAAATCATTTATTTCCCCCTAAATAAATGACAAGGAAAACAATAAATAAAATATTGGAAATAATAGATGTTATATTTTCTTCAAGGGTGTGTTTGATATTTGAAAACTTGGGAGTTCATAACATGAGTTGAATTGAATTTAAAGGGAGGGATTATAAATAGGAGAAGAATATAGAAAGGAAAAAGAGAAAATAGAGAAACCCCGGCTGGGCCGCTTTCCTCTTCGGCCGGCCCAACTAGCTTTCCCCTCGGCCCATGTCGCTGTCGCGCTGGCAGGCGGGCCCTTCTCGCCAGTGTCACAGCTCCATCATGTGCGCGTATCTGGTGGCTGCTCTGCGGACCCCGCATGTCAAGCTTATCCTCTTCACGGTGCTGCGTTTTCGTCGCCGCCGAGATCGGCTATGCTCGTTGGGATTCAGAGTTCACCCTAGGCTATATAGTCCGAGCCTTACCCAATCGCCTCTCCCACGGCTAGGCGGGCGTCGTTGATCTGTGGTGGGAGCTCCCTGCCTGGGCCGCTCGGTCGATCCTCCCGATTCCCCATCGGCACTCTGCGTCCCTGACCTCCCTTCGCCTACCTCCGCCTTCCATCGCACCGCCGACGAGGCGTGTAAGATCTCCAGCACCTACGGCACCGCACTCCAGGCGCGCCTCGGGCCCTCATCCTCTCCTGTGCGTGCATCACCGCCGGGAACACCGACACCTTCCCCACCTCGCCCGGCGTGCAACATCCTGACTCCGACCTCCTTGAATTCCTCCTCGCTGGTTGGCTTCAGTGCTCGGCTGAGTAGGGTGAATCTCTGTGGGTTATCAATGGAATCGGGGGGCTCGTTAATCTGGAATCCGTCGCTGTTGACTGTTCACCGCCGTAATGCCGCTGTGTCGCGTGGGCAACACCAACGTCGCTCCGATCCTCGGTGAGGAACATCCCATACAGCTTGCCTTACTCCCCTCTCTGTTCCACATGTGTTCGTACAAATGTTGGGTTGCCGAAGCACTGATCGGGTCTTCCCTGGCATGGCGCCGCCGCGTATCCGCCCCGGCTGGGGTCGACCGGCTTCGCTTCACTAATCTGGGTAAGTAACCCTCTTCAACGTTCACTCTTGTCCCTGCTACGTTTAGAGCTCGTTGTCTCGTGCATCAGAGGCTTGGATTTGGGTGTGCGCCGTTGATGCGCCGCCGTGCGGGCTGACCGACGCCGCCGCCTCGGCTCGGAGCGATGGTGAGGGGATAGGGGTCGTCTGATCGATCATCAACGTCTAGGATTAGAAAACGGATACTGTTTCGTCTAAGTCAAGTGAGGTCGTTAGATGTGAATCGTAGGGCCAGGATCGCGTACCGATTCAGCATATGTCTGATCTAATCACGACCATAGGATTCAGATCGGACGGCTCAGGATGCTGGATACCCCTTCGTCATGTTCATTTTACTAAAGAGACCCTGCGGTTTTCGGAAAATAACCCGCAGTCCACCTGGAGGATTTCCTGTGTCTTGGAAAACTTACGCCAGAGCCCCTGCACTTCCCCGATTTTGACGCCTAGTCCAGACAGTGAGAAAACTTATAAAATAATTTAGAAAATAGATTTTTATGTGTAAAAATAAACCTAGAACTTGTTTAATCCATAGAAAATCCATTTTTAGTCCAAATTGATCCATTCCACTTTCTAAATTTTTGTAATAATATTCTCTACCACCTAGAGCCTCTGTTTTGGAATGAAAACAATTAGAAATTTAATCTCCCACTTAATCTATTTTAAACACATAAAACCTTTGAAAATTCATAACTTAAAATCTATAACTCCAAAATTAATGATTCCTGTTCCTATGATCTTATTTTAATATGTATATTAATAATATGTATTTTGTACTTATGTTTGGTGTAATGTTAATTTTGCCTATACCATGTATGTTTGTATTGCTACGACTAGCAGTGAGGTCACGAGAATCTGAAGATCATCCTGGTACCTGGAATCTCAAGGCCCAGGCAAGTTGTGCCCTTGATCACTTCTTTTCACCTACTCATGCTCTAATTAATCATAATGATCTGCATAGGTTAATTTTGATGGGACCCAATAGGTTACCCTAGTTTGTCTATCTTTATACCTTGTTTACCACTGAACTTTCTGGGTAGTACTTGCTAGTGCTATATGTGGTTTTGGGTATGGAGATACATCATTCATGATTATACTTTTGTTATCAGTTGTTATTTATGGTTCATGTTAAGATCATTATGTTAATTGGAACATGGAGAACCACCCGGGAAAACAGTGCTACCACAAGGGTGGAATGGGACGCCCTTGGCTGATTAATTAGGAAAGCTAGTGGAAGACTACCTTACCCGAAAGGGGCAAGGGAAGTAGGGGAGAGGTCAGTGTAGGGAGGCCCTCGGGAGGATTTTGCTGCGATGGCGGTCCTGCAAGGGATTCCTGCACTGGATCTTCCTATAAACTGTAGCGGGTTTTCTGAAGCTAGTGGAACTTTGTAAAGGCCTCGTAGTGGTACCCTGCCTCGCTTCCCAGGTAGAGGTGTATGGAGTCTGATCAACTCCGTGGCAAATGGGTAACACGACTTGTGGGTAAAGATGTGCAACCTCTGCAGAGTGTAAAACTGGTATACTAGCCGTGCTCACGGTCATGAGCAGCTCGGACACTCACATGATTAAATTATGAAACTTAAACTCAATTTGTCATATGCATTGCATCGCAGGTGAAGTTGTTACTTTTGTTCTACTATTTAATCGGGCTGGTATTTACTTATACTTAGTAACTGCTAATAAAATTTTGACCAACTTTAAAAGCAATGCTCAGCTCTAACCATCTTCTTTGGTAAGCCTTACACTTCACGTGAGCTCCCGCCTTTGGCGAGTTCATGCACATTATTCCCCACAACTTGTTGAGCGATGAACGTATGTGAGCTCACTCTTGCTGTCTCACACACCCCACAGGTCAAGAACAGGTACCGCAGGATGAGGCGCTTGGAGGATGCTGCGATGAGTTCGTGAGTGGTCTAGGCCGTCGTCTCCCAGTCAACTTTGGGTTGCTGGACCGTTGTCTCCTTATAATGTAATTATTTATTTTGTATAGAACTCCTGTTATATATAAAGATGTGACATTCGATCCTGTGCCATGAATCATCATATGTGTGAGACTTGGTCCCAGCACACCTGGTGATTATGTTAGCGCCCGGGTTTTGGACCCCTAAAATCCGGGTGTTACAGAAGTGGTATCAGAGGAATGTTGACTGTAGGACGAAACCTAGATAGAACTGGACAACCAATACTTACCTACCTTTGCTACTCTGATTCTTTTCTAAACTTATATTAATCTTTTTTTTCCATCTATTTCCGCTTCACTCTGATTATTCTTACCTTTTTCCTTCTAAAGACAAATGTGGATTTCACACTTTGAAATCCTGTGCCAAAAGTGACCCTTGGAAATAGGAGACCTACTCTTATGAACAAAAACAAAACTATTTTTATAAGTGTTTATGTACTTGAATGTTTGTTCTTATGATACTTGCCTGATTGGATCTTTGATTGAGTGTGATGGGTTGTGAAGTAATATCCACAATTACATCTGCATATACGTATAGGCATAAATAGAATTCATAAGAAAACTAAAGCCACTTAGATTATCCTCCATTAAAATGTATCTATCTCATAGAGATCCCTCTAATCTTAAAAGACTCTCCCATATTTTAATAGATTCATCGTATCTTATAAGATTCTCTCTTATCTTACTAGATCCACCTCATCTTAAAAGATTCTTCTTGCCTTAATAAATTTATCTTATCTTGAAAAGATTTTGTTATCCTAATAGATCTAATTTACCTCAAAAGATTTTACCTTATCCTTATGAATTCATCTTGCCCTAATTTGCATATTAATCCCACTCTAGAGTAACAACCAAGATCTAATCCAAAGTAATTAGATATTATCTAGTCTAATCTAGTTATATCCGACCTAATCCAGATTCTATCTAATCTAAATATGACCCAATCTAAAGTGAGTTATTAACAAGTTAGTTAAGTTGGTGATATAGGTTAGACACTGTCTCTACAAATATATCTTAACCTAAATTAATGTCTTATACCAACTCATCCTTGAACAATGGCCTACCTATATCATATAATCCATCCTATCTTAAAAGATTCTAACATATCCTAATAATATTTATCCTACCCTGGTAGATCTAGCTAATCTTAACTAGTTTAATCTAGTCATACCAACCTAATCTGGATTCTATCTAATCCAATATGATCTAAGATGGATTGAGTTACTTAATGCTGATACAAAGGATATGGCCATACTCCTAAATCACTTAAGCCTAATTTGAAGACTTATATCAACTTGGCCATACACAACAACTCGATCTATGTAACAAGTTACATAACTTACCCAATCAATAGAGTCTTAATGGATTACATAATCTATCAACCACCACCTGACATCAAACCAAATTTTGACCTACATCATGTAGTCTATCTCATCTATATCTATCTTAACCATATTCCCAACCGATGATATACACTAACCATGAATCAATGAGACCAAGACTGGAGAAGAAGATGATCAACTTCATCAAGAAAGGATGAGCACCAACTCAAGTCTTCAAGGATCAAGCTAGATCATCAGATGAATCAAGATCCACAATCTTGGATGGAGTTTTTCCTACCCTACCCTTTCTTAACCAAACTTCTCTATTGTAGCATCCCAAAATCCTAACTTTGGAATTTCATAAAAGTTTGTCCAAAATAAGTAAGTTAAAGTTTGTAACTAAAACTCAACTTGGAATAAAGATTAGTAAATACTTCTTGGAAATAAGAAAAAGCCAATATTATATATATATAATATTTTATTTTATCAAAGATAGAATTGAGTCTCAAAACTAAAAGTCAAAGTTGAAAATCTTTTAATAAATGTAAAGAGTTCTATTTTCGGATAAGTAAATTATTCTTTTCTCTCTGTCACGAATTAGGCATCGATATTATTCAAATAATAAAATATCATCACATCATGCTAGTATTATTTTGCTTGTTAAAAACTCAGAATTGAATTTACATGAAGTCCAAACTCAAAAGAATAAGGAATAGGAAAACAAATCAGGAATGTTAAAATAAAAAAAAAAGGGAAACATTAACCTGCGCTTGGGCCGAATCACCAGGCTTTGGCCCATCTGCGCTCCCTCTGTCCAGCCCAGCAGTGGACTTCACCTGACGCCTATGACTGGCGGGCCCGCTGGCCAGTAGTGCGCGCGCGCCGCGCGTAATGAACCCGCGCGCCAGCCGTTCATTCCTTATCGCGTGTCACTGAGTGCTCGGGCCCACTGGCCAGGAGCTTCTTCCGCGTTCGGAGTCCGTCCGCCGCCGCGCCAACAGCATCCCCGAGCAAATCGGAGGCCTCAACAGACCTCCGCTCCCGCCGGGATCGGCTCTCCAGTCAGGCGCGCCATCAAATAGGACCGACCCCCCCTCTCGCCCTCTACCTTGTGCCGCAAATCCTTTCGCCTCGCTGCAGCGCCACCATGTCTGCGGGAGAAGAGTTCCGCCGTACCTGCAATCGGGAGGCTACCGACGTCCCGAACCCGACGGTCAGGGGGTAGGGCATCGTGCGTGCGGATGGAGGCCGGCCGCGGTGTCGCTCGACTCTTTGGGCGCGCACCGTCACCACAATTGCTCGCCGGCACCCAGGCTCCACCGCAGGATTGCGCTGCGTCGTGGGCAGTCGTCTGTACGCCGGATCCCTCTTCGGTAAGCATTCATACGCGTTCGCAAGAATCTGGGCACTGAGTAGCACCTTTCGGCGTCGGGTTTGGGCACCTGGATCGGGCGTCGGTGCTCACCGGCGATGTTCCGCCGTTGGCCGTTGGCGGCGGCCACCGTGCGTAGACGCTAGTAGAGTGGAAGGTTGCCAGCCGTAGATCTGGTGTTCAACGGCTAGGATTAGATCTTGACGAATGAAATACTGAGCGTCGGATTAGATTTGGGTGGCCACGATCTGATTTGGCGTACCCTTTCGTCTCATAAAATCCTGACCGTAGAAAGCGTAATCGACGATCCTCGGCGCATAAGCGACTCATTAAAAAGCTAGATCTAATCGGGGCCCTAGAATCTGGATCGGGCGGCCCTGTGATCCCGATACCCTTTCGCCGAGCCATAATTGCAAAAGAGTCCCCGAAGTATTTAGATATCAACCCGCAGTCCGCGGTACAGAATTCTGAGTCTTTGGGATTTTTCTGAAATAGCCCCTGCACTCTCGGGAAAATGAGGCCCAGTCCAGAACATAATAAAATCAGAGAAAATGATTATTAAATAGATTTTTAATAGGAAAATAATTGCTAGAACTTCAATAATCCATAGAAAATTCATACTAACTCCTTTTTAGTCCATTCCAGTTTCTAAAATTTTGTAATAATATTCTTCATCATTTAGTGTCTCTGTTTTAACATGAACTCTGTCAGAAAATTTATTTATCATTTAATCATATCTTAATCACATCAAACCTCTGAAAATTCATAACTTAAAATCTATAACTCCAAAATTAATAATTCTTTTTCCTGTGATCTTATTTTAACATGTAGATTATTAATATGTATTTTGCATATATGTTTGGTGTAATGTTAATTCTGTCTATACACTGTTTGTTTGCAATGCTACGACTAGCAGTGAGGCCACGAGTCATCTGAAGATCATCCTGGTACCTGGATTCTCAAGGCCCAGGCAAGTTGTGCCCTTGATCACTTCTTTTTACCCACTCATGTTCTGATTAATCATAATGATCTGCATAGGTTAATTTTGATGGGACCCAATAGGTTACCCTAGTTTGTCTATCTTTATACCTTGTTTACCACTGATCTTTCTGGGTAGTACTTGCTAGTGCTATATGTGGTTTTGGGTATGAAGATTACACTATTCATGATTATACTTTTGTTATCAGTTGTTATTTATGGTTCATGTTAAGATCATTATGTTAATTGGAACATGGAGAACCACCCGGGAAAACAGTGCTACCACAAGGGTGGAATGGGACGCCCTTGGCTGATTAATTAGGAAAGCTAGTGGAAGACTACCTTACCCGAAAGGGGCAAGGGCAGTAGGGGAGAGGTCAGTGTAGGGAGGCCCTCGGGAGGATTTTGCTGCGATGGCGGTCCTGCAAGGGATTCCTGCACTGGATCTTCCTATAAACTGTAGCGGGTTTTCGGAAGCTAGTGGAACTTTGTAAAGGCCTCGTAGTGTTACCCTGCCTCGCTTCCTTGGTAGAGGTGTATGGGATTCATGACCCCCTGGCAGATGGGTAACACGGCTTGTGGGTAAAGATGCGCAACCTCTGCAGAGTGTAAAACTGGTATACTAGCCGTGCTCACGGTCATGAGCAGCTCGGACCCTCACATGATTAAATTATGGAACTTAAACTCAATTTGTCATATGCATTGCATCGCAGGTGAAGTTGTTACTTTTGTTCTACTACTTAATTGGGTTTGGTATTTACTTATACTTAGTAATTGCTAATAAAATTTTGACCAACTTTAAAAGCAATGCTCAGCTCTAACCATCTTCTTTGGTAAGCCTTACACTTCACGTGAGCTCCCACCTTTGGCGAGTTCATGCACATTATTCCCCACAACTTGTTGAGCGATGAACGTATGTGAGCTCACTCTTGCTGTCTCACATACACCACAGGTCAAGACCAGGTATCGCAGGATGATGCTCATGGAGGATGCTGCGATGAGTTCGTGAGAGGTCTAGGTCGTCGTCTCCCAGTCAACTTTGGGTTGCTGGACCGTTGTCTCCTTATAATGTAATCATTTATTTTGTATAGAACTCCTGTTATATATAAAGTTGTAACATTCGATCCTGTGCCACTATACATCATATGTTTGAGACTTGGTCCCAGCATACCTGGTGTTTATGTTAACCCCGGGTTTTGGATCCCTAAAATCCGGGTGTTACAGAAGTGGTATCAGAGGAATGTTGACTGTAGGACGAAACCTAGATAGAACTGGACAACCAATATTTACTTACCTTTGCTACTCTGATTCTTTCTAAACTTTTCTTAATCTTTTCTCATCTAATTCCGCTTTACTCTGATTATTCTTATCTTTTCTTTCTAAAGACAAATGTGGATTTCACACTTTGAAATCCAGTGCCTAAAGTGACTTTAGGAATAGGAAACCTAATCTTAGGAACAAAAACAAAACTATTTTTATAAATATTTATATGTTTGAATATTTGTTCTTATGATACATGTCTGATTTGGATCTTTGATTGAGTGTGATGGGTTGTGGAGTAATGTCCACAATTGCATCTGCATATACACATAGGTATAAAAATATATTTATAAAATAGCTAGACAAACTAAATTATCCTTCAATAAAGTATCTAGCCTAACAATACCCATCCTATCTTAAAGACTCTCCCTTATCTTAATAGATCCATCTTATCTTAAAAGATACTCTACTACTATTAATAGATTCATCTTGTCTTGAAAAGATTCTATCTTATCCTAATAAGATCTAACTGGTCTCAAAAGATTCTATCTTATCTTTATGGATCCATCTTATCCTAATAAGCATACTTATTCACCCTAGTTTAAACAACCATGATCTAATGCAAATTAATTATATCTTATCTAGTCAAACTAGTCATACCGGTCTAATCTAGATCCCATCTAATCTAATATGATCCAATCTAAAGTGAGATATTTAATAAATTAGTTAGTACTAGTGAAATGGATTAGACCTCACTCCTATAAAAATGATTTAAGCTAAATTGATGCCCTAGATTAACTTGACCATATACATATGCAATTACCTTACCCATCCGATAGTTGCATAATCCCTCTGTGATTAACCTAATAGAGCTTCTGACCTACCTACACCATATACCCCATCCTATCTCAAAAGATTCTAACATATCCTAACAAGATATATCTTACCCTGATAAACCTATCTAACTTAAACTAGTCTAATCTAGTGTGAGTTACTTAATGCTGGTACACAAGATAGGGCCATACTCCTAAATCACTTAAGCCTAATTTGGAGACTTATATCAACATGGCCATACACAACAACTCGATCTATATAACAAGTTACATAACTTACCCAATCAATAGAGTCTTAATGGATTGCATAATCTATTAACCACCACCTGACATCAAACCAGATTTTGACCTATATCATGTAGTCTATCTTACCACATATATCTTAACCATATGTCCTTAACTCGGATGGCGACTCCAAGAAGAAAGGCCAAAGGAGACCAACCACGTCAAAGAAGGATAAGCATCAACTCAAGACTTCAAAGATCAAGTTGAATCGCCAACGGAGTCAAGATCCACAATCTTGGATGGAGTCTTTCCTTACCCTACACTTTCTTACCCAAACCTATCTATACTTTAAAGACATCTTCTATCCTACATAATAAAGTAGACATACATATATACACCCATGCTTTCCTAACCACCAGCTTCACCAAGCTACATAAATATATCAATATATATTATTACTATTTGTAAGACCCAGATATTACTTTAGTCAGTAAATGGTATGATGTTGTTTTAGAAGGAATAATATGGTCTATTTGACCCCATGTGTTGCTAATAAATTATCCATCATGCCGAGATTTTGTTTGTGCATATGTTTTGAGAAGACGTAGTTATACACCCTTTCCTTACAAATCTCGAGGACGAGATTTCTTTTAAGGGGGGTAGGATTTGTAGCATCCCAAAATCCTAACTTTGGAATTTCATAAAAGTTTGTCCAAAATAAGTAAGTTAAAGTTTGTAACTAAAACTCAACTTGGAATAAAGATTAGTAAATACTTCTTGGAAATAAGAAAAAGCCAATATTATATATATATAATATTTTATTTTATCAAAGATAGAATTGAGTCTCAAAACTAAAAGTCAAAGTTGAAAATCTTTTAATAAATGTAAAGAGTTCTATTTTCGGATAAGTAAATTATTCTTTTCTCTCTGTCACGAATTAGGCATCGATATTATTCAAATAATAAAATATCATCACATCATGCTAGTATTATTTTGCTTGTTAAAAACTCAGAATTGAATTTACATGAAGTCCAAACTCAAAAGAATAAGGAATAGGAAAACAAATCAGGAATGTTAAAATAAAAAAAAAAGGGAAACATTAACCTGCGCTTGGGCCGAATCACCAGGCTTTGGCCCATCTGCGCTCCCTCTGTCCAGCCCAGCAGTGGACTTCACCTGACGCCTATGACTGGCGGGCCCGCTGGCCAGTAGTGCGCGCGCGCCGCGCGTAATGAACCCGCGCGCCAGCCGTTCATTCCTTATCGCGTGTCACTGAGTGCTCGGGCCCACTGGCCAGGAGCTTCTTCCGCGTTCGGAGTCCGTCCGCCGCCGCGCCAACAGCATCCCCGAGCAAATCGGAGGCCTCAACAGACCTCCGCTCCCGCCGGGATCGGCTCTCCAGTCAGGCGCGCCATCAAATAGGACCGACCCCCCCTCTCGCCCTCTACCTTGTGCCGCAAATCCTTTCGCCTCGCTGCAGCGCCACCATGTCTGCGGGAGAAGAGTTCCGCCGTACCTGCAATCGGGAGGCTACCGACGTCCCGAACCCGACGGTCAGGGGGTAGGGCATCGTGCGTGCGGATGGAGGCCGGCCGCGGTGTCGCTCGACTCTTTGGGCGCGCACCGTCACCACAATTGCTCGCCGGCACCCAGGCTCCACCGCAGGATTGCGCTGCGTCGTGGGCAGTCGTCTGTACGCCGGATCCCTCTTCGGTAAGCATTCATACGCGTTCGCAAGAATCTGGGCACTGAGTAGCACCTTTCGGCGTCGGGTTTGGGCACCTGGATCGGGCGTCGGTGCTCACCGGCGATGTTCCGCCGTTGGCCGTTGGCGGCGGCCACCGTGCGTAGACGCTAGTAGAGTGGAAGGTTGCCAGCCGTAGATCTGGTGTTCAACGGCTAGGATTAGATCTTGACGAATGAAATACTGAGCGTCGGATTAGATTTGGGTGGCCACGATCTGATTTGGCGTACCCTTTCGTCTCATAAAATCCTGACCGTAGAAAGCGTAATCGACGATCCTCGGCGCATAAGCGACTCATTAAAAAGCTAGATCTAATCGGGGCCCTAGAATCTGGATCGGGCGGCCCTGTGATCCCGATACCCTTTCGCCGAGCCATAATTGCAAAAGAGTCCCCGAAGTATTTAGATATCAACCCGCAGTCCGCGGTACAGAATTCTGAGTCTTTGGGATTTTTCTGAAATAGCCCCTGCACTCTCGGGAAAATGAGGCCCAGTCCAGAACATAATAAAATCAGAGAAAATGATTATTAAATAGATTTTTAATAGGAAAATAATTGCTAGAACTTCAATAATCCATAGAAAATTCATACTAACTCCTTTTTAGTCCATTCCAGTTTCTAAAATTTTGTAATAATATTCTTCATCATTTAGTGTCTCTGTTTTAACATGAACTCTGTCAGAAAATTTATTTATCATTTAATCATATCTTAATCACATCAAACCTCTGAAAATTCATAACTTAAAATCTATAACTCCAAAATTAATAATTCTTTTTCCTGTGATCTTATTTTAACATGTAGATTATTAATATGTATTTTGCATATATGTTTGGTGTAATGTTAATTCTGTCTATACACTGTTTGTTTGCAATGCTACGACTAGCAGTGAGGCCACGAGTCATCTGAAGATCATCCTGGTACCTGGATTCTCAAGGCCCAGGCAAGTTGTGCCCTTGATCACTTCTTTTTACCCACTCATGTTCTGATTAATCATAATGATCTGCATAGGTTAATTTTGATGGGACCCAATAGGTTACCCTAGTTTGTCTATCTTTATACCTTGTTTACCACTGATCTTTCTGGGTAGTACTTGCTAGTGCTATATGTGGTTTTGGGTATGAAGATTACACTATTCATGATTATACTTTTGTTATCAGTTGTTATTTATGGTTCATGTTAAGATCATTATGTTAATTGGAACATGGAGAACCACCCGGGAAAACAGTGCTACCACAAGGGTGGAATGGGACGCCCTTGGCTGATTAATTAGGAAAGCTAGTGGAAGACTACCTTACCCGAAAGGGGCAAGGGCAGTAGGGGAGAGGTCAGTGTAGGGAGGCCCTCGGGAGGATTTTGCTGCGATGGCGGTCCTGCAAGGGATTCCTGCACTGGATCTTCCTATAAACTGTAGCGGGTTTTCGGAAGCTAGTGGAACTTTGTAAAGGCCTCGTAGTGTTACCCTGCCTCGCTTCCTTGGTAGAGGTGTATGGGATTCATGACCCCCTGGCAGATGGGTAACACGGCTTGTGGGTAAAGATGCGCAACCTCTGCAGAGTGTAAAACTGGTATACTAGCCGTGCTCACGGTCATGAGCAGCTCGGACCCTCACATGATTAAATTATGGAACTTAAACTCAATTTGTCATATGCATTGCATCGCAGGTGAAGTTGTTACTTTTGTTCTACTACTTAATTGGGTTTGGTATTTACTTATACTTAGTAATTGCTAATAAAATTTTGACCAACTTTAAAAGCAATGCTCAGCTCTAACCATCTTCTTTGGTAAGCCTTACACTTCACGTGAGCTCCCACCTTTGGCGAGTTCATGCACATTATTCCCCACAACTTGTTGAGCGATGAACGTATGTGAGCTCACTCTTGCTGTCTCACATACACCACAGGTCAAGACCAGGTATCGCAGGATGATGCTCATGGAGGATGCTGCGATGAGTTCGTGAGAGGTCTAGGTCGTCGTCTCCCAGTCAACTTTGGGTTGCTGGACCGTTGTCTCCTTATAATGTAATCATTTATTTTGTATAGAACTCCTGTTATATATAAAGTTGTAACATTCGATCCTGTGCCACTATACATCATATGTTTGAGACTTGGTCCCAGCATACCTGGTGTTTATGTTAACCCCGGGTTTTGGATCCCTAAAATCCGGGTGTTACATCTATGCTCTAAAGACATCTTCTACCCTACATAATAAAGTGGATATACATACCCATGCTCTCCCAAATCACTCCTTAATGAAAAAAAAGAGAGAGGCTTTTGATTTTTGAAATAATTAGAAACTGAAAGATAAATTGCAAACCACTCTTCCTATATCCCTTTTCTTACAAATCTCGAGGACGAGATTTCTTTTAAGGGGGGTAGGATTTGTAAGGCCCAAAACTTATTAAAAAAAAACTATAATAAAAATAATGAATAAATATATCTATATGATAATGCTTTGGGATTATGAAACCTAAAGCGATTAATTGATCCCTTTTTGAACAAGTTCAAATAATAGGATTATATTAGTCGAATAACAAAATAAATAAATACAAAAAATGGGCACCTCATAATGAAATTCTTGTATTTGTATTCAAATTTGTGAAACAAGATTGAGTTAAAAAAAATTAGAATTTGAAAATAAAAAGGGAATAGAAAAGAAATGGATGGGAATTTAAAGGAAATCATTTATTTCCCCCTAAATAAATGACAAGGAAAACAATAAATAAAATATTGGAAATAATAGATGTTATATTTTCTTCAAGGGTGTGTTTGATATTTGAAAACTTGGGAGTTCATAACATGAGTTGAATTGAATTTAAAGGGAGGGATTATAAATAGGAGAAGAATATAGAAAGGAAAAAGAGAAAATAGAGAAACCCCGGCTGGGCCGCTTTCCTCTTCGGCCGGCCCAACTAGCTTTCCCCTCGGCCCATGTCGCTGTCGCGCTGGCAGGCGGGCCCTTCTCGCCAGTGTCACAGCTCCATCATGTGCGCGTATCTGGTGGCTGCTCTGCGGACCCCGCATGTCAAGCTTATCCTCTTCACGGTGCTGCGTTTTCGTCGCCGCCGAGATCGGCTATGCTCGTTGGGATTCAGAGTTCACCCTAGGCTATATAGTCCGAGCCTTACCCAATCGCCTCTCCCACGGCTAGGCGGGCGTCGTTGATCTGTGGTGGGAGCTCCCTGCCTGGGCCGCTCGGTCGATCCTCCCGATTCCCCATCGGCACTCTGCGTCCCTGACCTCCCTTCGCCTACCTCCGCCTTCCATCGCACCGCCGACGAGGCGTGTAAGATCTCCAGCACCTACGGCACCGCACTCCAGGCGCGCCTCGGGCCCTCATCCTCTCCTGTGCGCGCATCACCGCCGGGAACACCGACACCTTCCCCACCTCGCCCGGCGTGCAACATCCTGACTCCGACCTCCTTGAATTCCTCCTCGCTGGTTGGCTTCAGTGCTCGGCTGAGTAGGGTGAATCTCTGTGGGTTATCAATGGAATCGAGGGGCTCGTTAATCTGGAATCCGTCGCTGTTGACTGTTCACCGCCGTAATGCCGCTGCGTCGCGTGGGCAACACCAACGTCGCTCCGATCCTCGGTGAGGAACATCCCATACAGCTTGCCTTACTCCCCTCTCTGTTCCACATGTGTTCGTACAAATGTTGGGTTGCCGAAGCACTGATCGGGTCTTCCCTGGCATGGCGCCGCCGCGTATCCGCCCCGGCTGGGGTCGACCGGCTTCGCTTCACTAATCTGGGTAAGTAACCCTCTTCAACGTTCACTCTTGTCCCTGCTACGTTTAGAGCTCGTTGTCTCGTGCATCAGAGGCTTGGATTTGGGTGTGCGCCGTTGATGCGCCGCCGTGCGGGCTGACCGACGCCGCCGCCTCGGCTCGGAGCGATGGTGAGGGGATAGGGGTCGTCTGATCGATCATCAACGTCTAGGATTAGAAAACGGATACTGTTTCGTCTAAGTCAAGTGAGGTCGTTAGATGTGAATCGTAGGGCCAGGATCGCGTACCGATTCAGCATATGTCTGATCTAATCACGACCATAGGATTCAGATCGGACGGCTCAGGATGCTGGATACCCCTTCGTCATGTTCATTTTACTAAAGAGACCCTGCGGTTTTCGGAAAATAACCCGCAGTCCACCTGGAGGATTTCCTGTGTCTTGGAAAACTTACGCCAGAGCCCCTGCACTTCCCCGATTTTGACGCCTAGTCCAGACAGTGAGAAAACTTATAAAATAATTTAGAAAATAGATTTTTATGTGTAAAAATAAACCTAGAACTTGTTTAATCCATAGAAAATCCATTTTTAGTCCAAATTGATCCATTCCACTTTCTAAATTTTTGTAATAATATTCTCTACCACCTAGAGCCTCTGTTTTGGAATGAAAACAATTAGAAATTTAATCTCCCACTTAATCTATTTTAAACACATAAAACCTTTGAAAATTCATAACTTAAAATCTATAACTCCAAAATTAATGATTCCTGTTCCTATGATCTTATTTTAATATGTATATTAATAATATGTATTTTGTACTTATGTTTGGTGTAATGTTAATTTTGCCTATACCATGTATGTTTGTATTGCTACGACTAGCAGTGAGGTCACGAGAATCTGAAGATCATCCTGGTACCTGGAATCTCAAGGCCCAGGCAAGTTGTGCCCTTGATCACTTCTTTTCACCTACTCATGCTCTAATTAATCATAATGATCTGCATAGGTTAATTTTGATGGGACCCAATAGGTTACCCTAGTTTGTCTATCTTTATACCTTGTTTACCACTGAACTTTCTGGGTAGTACTTGCTAGTGCTATATGTGGTTTTGGGTATGGAGATACATCATTCATGATTATACTTTTGTTATCAGTTGTTATTTATGGTTCATGTTAAGATCATTATGTTAATTGGAACATGGAGAACCACCCGGGAAAACAGTGCTACCACAAGGGTGGAATGGGACGCCCTTGGCTGATTAATTAGGAAAGCTAGTGGAAGACTACCTTACCCGAAAGGGGCAAGGGCAGTAGGGGAGAGGTCAGTGTAGGGAGGCCCTCGGGAGGATTTTGCTGCGATGGCGGTCCTGCAAGGGATTCCTGCACTGGATCTTCCTATAAACTGTAGCGGGTTTTCTGAAGCTAGTGGAACTTTGTAAAGGCCTCGTAGTGGTACCCTGCCTCGCTTCCCAGGTAGAGGTGTATGGAGTCTGATCAACTCCGTGGCAAATGGGTAACACGACTTGTGGGTAAAGATGCGCAACCTCTGCAGAGTGTAAAACTGGTATACTAGCCGTGCTCACGGTCATGAGCAGCTCGGACACTCACATGATTAAATTATGAAACTTAAACTCAATTTGTCATATGCATTGCATCGCAGGTGAAGTTGTTACTTTTGTTCTACTATTTAATCGGGCTGGTATTTACTTATACTTAGTAACTGCTAATAAAATTTTGACCAACTTTAAAAGCAATGCTCAGCTCTAACCATCTTCTTTGGTAAGCCTTACACTTCACGTGAGCTCCCGCCTTTGGCGAGTTCATGCACATTATTCCCCACAACTTGTTGAGCGATGAACGTATGTGAGCTCACTCTTGCTGTCTCACACACCCCACAGGTCAAGAACAGGTACCGCAGGATGAGGCGCTTGGAGGATGCTGCGATGAGTTCGTGAGTGGTCTAGGCCGTCGTCTCCCAGTCAACTTTGGGTTGCTGGACCGTTGTCTCCTTATAATGTAATTATTTATTTTGTATAGAACTCCTGTTATATATAAAGATGTGACATTCGATCCTGTGCCATGAATCATCATATGTGTGAGACTTGGTCCCAGCACACCTGGTGATTATGTTAGCGCCCGGGTTTTGGACCCCTAAAATCTGGGTGTTACAGAGATCAACCTTCTTCCTCAACAACGGTGCATCCCCCAACTCAAGACAATGAACAGGTTCATCAAAAGGAGGCGAGTGATCGAGGGGGAGCACAAGATGATAAAGTGATGGAGGAAGAAGCGCAACCGGCACCTCCAACCCAAGTTCGAGCAATGATTCAAAGGGATCATCTCGTCGACCAAATTCTGGGTGACATTAGCAAGGGAGTAACTACTCGATCTCGACTAGTTAATTTTTGTGAGCATTACTCTTTTGTCTCCTCTATTGAGCCTTTCAGGGTAGAGGAGGCCTTGCTAGATCCGGATTGGGTGTTGGCCATGCAGGAGGAACTTAACAACTTCAAGCGCAATGAAGTTTGGACGCTGGTGCCTCGTCCCAAGCAAAATGTTGTGGGAACCAAGTGGGTGTTCCGCAACAAACAAGACGAGCACAGAGTGGTGACAAGGAACAAGGCTCGACTTGTGGCAAAAGGTTATGCCCAAGTCGCAGGTTTGGACTTTGAGGAGACTTTTGCTCCTGTGGCTAGGCTAGAGTCCATTCGTATCTTGCTAGCATATGCCGCTCACCATTCTTTCAGGTTGTACCAAATGGATGTCAAGAGCGCTTTCCTCAACGGGCCAATAAAGGAGGAGGTGTACGTGGAGCAACCCCCTGGCTTCGAGGATGAGCGGTACCCCGACCACGTGTGTAAGCTCTCTAAGGCGCTCTATGGACTTAAACAAGCCCCAAGAGCATGGTATGAATGCCTTAGAGATTTCTTACTTGCTAATGCTTTCAAGGTTGGGAAAGCCGATCCAACTCTTTTTACAAAGACATGTGATGGTGATTTGTTTGTATGCCAAATTTATGTCGATGACATAATATTTGGTTCTACTAATCAAAAGTCTTGTGAAGAGTTTAGCAGGGTGATGACGCAGAAATTCGAGATGTCGATGATGGGCGAGTTGAACTACTTCCTTGGGTTCCAAGTGAAGCAACTCAAGGACGGCACCTTCATCTCCCAAACGAAGTACACGCAAGATCTGCTGAAGCGGTTTGGGATGAAGGACGCCAAGCCCGCAAAGACTCCGATGGGAACCGACGGACACACCGACCTCAACAAAGGAGGTAAGTCCGTTGATCAAAAAGCATACCGGTCAATGATAGGGTCTTTACTTTATTTATGTGCTAGTAGACCGGATATTATGCTTAGCGTATGCATGTGTGCTAGATTTCAATCCGATCCTAAGGAGTGTCACTTGGTGGCGGTGAAGCGAATTCTTAGATATTTAGTCGCTACGCCTTGCTTCGGGATCTGGTATCCAAAGGGGTCTAACTTTGACTTGATTGGGTACTCAGATTCCGACTATGCTGGATGTAAGGTTGATAGGAAGAGTACATCAGGGACGTGCCAATTCTTAGGAAGGTCCCTGGTGTCATGGAACTCTAAGAAACAAACCTCCGTTGCCCTATCCACCGCTGAGGCCGAGTACGTTGCCGCAGGACAGTGTTGTGCGCAACTACTTTGGATGAGGCAAACCCTCAGGGACTTTGGCTACAATCTGAGCAAAGTCCCACTCCTATGTGATAATGAGAATGCTATCCGAATAGCGGAAAATCCTGTTGAGCACAGCCGCACAAAGCACATTGACATCCGTCATCACTTTTTGAGAGACCACCAGCAAAAGGGAGATACCGAAGTGTTTTATGTTAGCACCGAGAACCAGCTAGCCGATATCTTTACCAAGCCTTTAGATGAGAAGACCTTTTGCAGGCTGCGTAGTGAGCTAAATGTCTTAGATTCGCGGAACTTGGATTGAATTGTAGCATACATGTATTCATGCTTTTGATCATGTTCCTTTTTGCATTTTGTTGCGTATTATGGTGCTCAAGTTGTACAAACACTCCCTGGACCTCACAAGTCCGTTGCAAAGTGATGCACATGTTTAGGGGGAGATGTGTTACAACTTGACCCTTTGAGACTAACCATATGTTTGAGTTTGCTTGTTTTAGTCTCAAAGGAGAATTGAAAGGGAAAATGTGGACTTGGATCATGCAAGACTTCCACTGCACTCCGTTGAGAGGGTAACTTATTCCAAGTCCATTTCATGAACTCTTATTGCCATTTGCTCTTAATTGAAGATTTTTGTGAGGCAATGGGGTTAAAGGGCCAAAATTGATCCCGTTTTGGTGCTTGATGCCAAAGGGGGAGAAAATAAAGGCCAAAGCAATAAATGGATCAGCTACCACTTGAGAGATTTTGAAAATAGTAGAATAGAGTTCTTGGTTTGTCAAACTCTTTTATTGTCTCTCTTGGCTTCTTGTGGGCAGCTACCACTTGAGAGATTTTGAAAATAGTAGAATAGAGTTCTTGGTTTGTCAAACTCTTTTATTGTCTCTCTTGGCTTCTTGTGGGGAGAGGTAGTAATTATGGGAAAAAGGGGGAGTTTTTGAAATCTTTGATCAATCTCTTTTGGAATGACTCTCTCTATGCTTCAACATGTGTGTTTAACTTAGAGATAGAGATTTGAGTTTGATTTGCAAAAACAAACCAAGTGGTGGCAAAGGATGATCCATATATGCCAAAATTGATTCAAAATAAATTTAAGTTTTATTTGAAGTGAGTTTGCACTTGTTCTAGTTGCTTTATGTTGTGTTGGCATAAATCACCAAAAAGGGGGAGATTGAAAGGGAAGTGTGCCCTTGGGCCATTTCTAAGTATTTTGGTGATTGAGTGCCAATACATGTGCTTAATTGTGAATTTATGTACATGGATGAACAAGGTGCAAATCATGAGATAAAGGTATGTTTCTAAGCCTTAGTACATTGTTTTTGTGTACTAATATATTTGTCTAAGTGTTAGAAACAGAAAGAAGAAGAAGAGAGAAGAGGAGGAAATGACTTGGCTGTGTGCAGCCAAGACTCAGCTCGGTCTGGAGCACCGGACTGTCCGGTGTGCACCGGACAGTGTCCGGTGCGCCAGGCTGGCTCGGAGCGAACTGGTCGCTCTTGGGAATTCGCCGACGGCGTACGGCTAAAATTCACCGGACTGTCCGGTGTGCACCGGACTGTCCGGTGAGCCAACGGTCGGTCGAGCCAACGGTCGGCCGCGCAATCTGCGCGGGACACGTGGCAGAGCCAACGGTCGGAAGACGGCACCGGACTGTCCGGTGTGCACCGGACATGTCCGGTGCGCCAACGGCTCCCAGATCTCCAAACGTCTGCAACGGTCGGAAGTGTCAGATATGGAAACAAATCGGGCACCGGACAGTGTCCGGTGTGCACCGGACTGTCCGGTGCCCCCGACGACAGAAGGCAAGGATGGCCTTCCGGATTTGCTCTCAACGGCTCCTAGCTGCCTTGGGGCTATAAAAGGAGCCCCTAGGCGCATGGAGGAAATACACAAGCAACCTTTGAGCATTCTTGATCATCCACACTAAGTCTCTGCGCATTCGTTTGTGTTTCTAAGTGATTCGAGCTCTGTTCTAAGTGAGAACTCTGAGATAGTCTTGTGAGCTCGATTCTTGGCCGTGTGTGTGCGCTTTTGCTGTGGATTTGTGTGTGTTGCTTCCCTCCCTTACTCTGTGCTTCTTTGTGATCATATTCTTGTAAGGGCAAGAGACTCCAATTTGTGGAGATTCCTTGCAAACGGGAAAGTGAAAAGCAAAACAAAACACCGTGGTATTCAAGTGGGTCTTTGGACCGCTTGAGAGGGGTTGATTGCAACCCTCGTCCGTTGGGACGCCACAACGTGGAATAGGCAAGCATTGGCTTGGCCGAACCACGGGATAAACCACTGTGTCACCTCTCTGCTTGATCTCTTGTGGTATTGTGTTTTGTTGAGACTTCACCTTAGCCACTTGGCAATAATCGTGCTAACACTTAACAAGTTTTTGTGGCTTAAGTTTGAAGTTTTTACAGGATCACCTATTCACCCCCCCCCTCTAGGTGCTCTCAAGTTTGAATGGTGTAAAACCTATTGACCTTGATATTGTTGTGTTGTGGCTCCACACCACTTTGATCAATTCATCTGGCCACTTTCCTTTAGGCTGATTAAAGATTAACTTCATTATTCCCGTCATTATAATGCCATTGGCTCTTTCAACAATTCCATTTGACTTCGGATGTCTAACCGATGCAAAATGAATCTTCGTGCCAATTTGTTCACAGAATTCCTTGAAAGCTTCAACATCGAACTATGTTCCATTGTCTACAGTAATAGCCTTCGGTACTCCGAAGCGACAAACAACGTTTTGCCAAAAGAATTTCTAGACAGTGACCGAAGTTATTGTGGCTAAAGGCTTCGCCTCAATCCACTTAGAAAAATACTCTACCGCCACCACTACATATTTTAGATTTCCTTGTGCTGGTGGAAGTGGGCCTAGCAAATCGAGACCCCACCTTTGCAACGGCCAAGTGGGCTGTATTAATTGAGTGAGGGATGAAGGTTGCTTCTGGTCTCTTGCACATTTTTGACAGCCTTCACATTTTTGGACTAATTCTGCTGCATCCGAAGCTGCCTTTGGCCAATAAAATCCTTGTCGAAAAACTTTTCCCAACAAGGGCCTAGATCCAATATGAGATCCACACAGACCTGCATGTATCTCTTTCATTAATTCCATACCTTCAGTTCTTGATAAACACTTAAGGAGTGGTGAACAAACTCCATGTTTATACAATTCTCCTTCTATTAACACATATGGTCTTGTTCTTGCCTCCATTCTCTTGTTATAAGCTTCGTCACTTGAAAGACAATTGCCTTGGAGGAAAGATATTATTTCAGTTCTCCAGTCTTCACTGTGTACTGGAGAAATAGTAAGCACTGCTCTCTCCATGAGCTCAACTGAAGGTACTTTTATTGTTTCAAAAAATACTTCTGAGGGTAGTGGGAGCCCCTGAGCCGCTGATTTGGCTAGCAAATCTACATGCTCATTTTCACCTCTTGGAATATTCTTGACGGAAAAACCTTTGAAGGAAGCTTCCAACCTTCGATCTGCATCTAGATATTTTTCAAGCTTCGGATCTCGTGCCTTGCTGCTTTTATCCACATGGCCAGCAATAACTTGAGAATCAGTCTTTAGGATGGCCCTTCTTATTCCCATTGCCCTTAGTTTCCAAAGCCCCAATAGAAGTGCTTCGTACTCAGCAATATTATTTGTGCAACTGAAATCCAGTTTTACTGCATAACATGTTTTGACTTTCGAAGGTGCCACTAGGACCACAGCTGCTCCTGCACCGAAGGCTCCCCAAGAACCATCGCAAAACACTGTCCAAGCTTCGGCATCTTTGCTTGTCCCTTCTTCGTGAGCCCCTGGCGTCCAATCAGCGATAAAATCTGCTAGCACTTGAGATTGAATTGAAGATCTATGCACGTAGTCAATAGTGAATTCATTAAGCTCCGCGACCCATTTGTCAATCCTTCCAGTAGCTTCTCTATTCCTCATGATATCCTTCAGGGGTTGTGATGAAGGAACAATTATGTGATATGCTTGAAAATAATGCCGAAGCTTCCTGGATGCCATTAACACAGCATACAACACCTTCTCCAATTCTGTATAGTTTTTCTTTGATAAACTCAAAACTTTAGAGACAAAGTATACTGGGACTTGCTTTTTAGCTTGTCCTTCGAGCTTCTCTTGTACAAGTGCCACACTCACTGCAGAGTGCGAAGCTGCCACATACAATAGCAATGGAGCCCCTAGCACGGGTGGAGTTAATGTTGTTAAATCGATCAGATATTGCTTCAGCTCTTCGAAAGCTTTCTGTTGAGTTGGGCCCCATTGAAAAACTTCAGCTGACTTTAGTACTTCAAAGAATGGTAAATTTCTTTCTGCTGATCTAGATATAAATCGATTCAAAGATGCCAGTCTTCCTATCAACCGTTGGGCCCCCTTCTTTGTGCTTGGTGGCTCATTCGAAGGATAGCTTCGATCTTGCTTGGGTTGGCTTCGATCCCCTTCGTTGAAACTAAATAGCCAAGGAACTTGCCCTTCTTCACTCAGAAGACACATTTTTTTGGATTTAGTTTCAGGCCAGCTTGCCTAAAATTAGCAAATGTTTCCTGCAGATCAGTAATGTGGTTTTCTTGCTTCGTGCTCTTCACTATAATGTCATCAACATATGTTAGCACATTTCTACCTATCTGAGAATGAAGGACCTTGGCTGTCATCATGCTGAAGCTTCCCCCAGCATTCTTGAGCCCCTCAGGCATCCGAAGATAACAATATGTACCACTAGGGGTTATGAAGCTGGTCTTTGGCTCATCTTCCTTCTTCATCCAGATTTGGTGGTAGCCTGAATAACAATCTAGCAGACTCATGAGCTCTGACGAAGCTGCTGCATCTACTAGAGAATCTATTCTTGGTAATGGGAACTCATCCTTTGGACAAGCCTTGTTCAGATCAGTAAAATCAATGCACATTCTCCATTTACCATTGGCCTTTTTACCATAACAGTGTTGGCTAGCCATTCTAGGTATTTCACTTCTCTGATGACACCAGCACTGAGAAGTCTTTTTACTTCGTTCCGAGCAGCTTCGGCTTTATCGTCAGACATTTTCCGAAGCTTTTGTTTCCTGGGTCGGAAGGATGGATCGACATTGAGTGAATGTTCAATGATGTCCCTGTTGACACCACAGAGATCGTTGGCTGACCATGCAAAAACATCTTTGTTGTTAAATAAAAACCTTATCAAGGTTATCTCGTGCTCTTCAGATAATTGGGATCCCAACAATACATTCTGCTCTGCTATATCTTCACATAGAAGCATGGGCTTCGGCTGATCAGCCGAAGCAGCCTTCTCTCTTCTATATTTATACTGTTCACAAGCTTCGGCTCCATCTATATTGTGGATTGCTTTTGAGTCTGTCCAATTTCCTTCAGCCTTTTTGGCAGCTTCCTGACTTCCATGAATAGCAATGGGCCCTTGATCCGAAGGTATCTTCATGCATAAATATGCTGGATGAAGAATTGCTTCGAATGCATTGAGCGTTCCACGACCAATGATTGCATTGTAAGGATATTCCATGTCAACAATATCAAACACAACATGTTCAGTTCTTGTATTGTGGACAAATCCGAAGGTCACTGGCATTGTGATCTTGCCAAGTGCTACAATCTGCCTTCCTCCGAAACCACAGAGAGGGTGTGTGGCATCATGGATCGTATCCTCTGGCTCTTGCATCTGTCTGAAGGCCTTAGCAAATATGATATCCGCTGCACTGCCTGTATCGACTAGAACATTGTGGACTAGAAATCCCTTGATAACACAAGATATGACCAAAGCATCATTGTGAGGGTAATCCTTGAGCTGTAGGTCCTCTTGGGAGAAGGTAATTGGGATGTGAGACCATTTTGACTTGATGAAGGATCCCTGCACCACAACATGATGTACCCTTCTTTGGGCCTCCTTCTTCTGCTTCTTGTTGGCCGGCTCTGAGCATGAACCGCCTGTTATCAGGAGCACCAGCTTCATAGCCGAAGCAGATTCAGCTTAGTTGTTGAACGAAGCCATCAGCTCAAAAAGTGGACATGAGTTCACCAGAGGTGGGCACCAATGTTGGGAACTTGTTCTCAAATGCTTTGAATTAAGAACATGGAAACATAAAATGTTAAGTGTTAATGCCCTTTGTCCATTGAATCATTATTTCCTCAAGGGTATAATGATCTTCGGACGAAGGTCATGAACAAAAGTCCACGAAGGTTATACCTTCGTGATTGGGGTTATGAAATAATAGAAGATAAAATATATGAAATATGAAACATGAAAGAATAATATATCAAAACACATAAACTTATTCATATATTTCATCATATAAACCTAAATATTAAAACATAACATTTAATCACATTTATACCTTCGTCTTGGCGGAAGGCAATAATCCGAGTGTCGCGTGCAAGTGATTACAAGATTCCGTGAACAGTACGGGGGTACTGTTCATCTATTTATAGGCACAGGGCGTAGCCTGTGAGAAATTACATTCATGCCCTTTACAAATGCTTACAATCATAATACAAGCTATCACGGGTCGATTGGTCATTTCATCTTTAAGTCGGTTCACTCCTTCGTCTTGAGACATGTCACTATGCTGAAGCTTTATGGATGATAGCTTCGGCACTGCTTTTGAGAGGATCTGCCGAAGGTGTTTCTTCTTACAGGATCTTCGGCAACGAAGCATACCCCCAACACTAGCACAACACAAAGAGAAACAACAGATTCAGAGATTCAGTCCCCTTCTTTCTTCTTCTTTTCCTTTTTTCCTTTTTTTCTTTTTTCATCTATTTTTGCAGGGGTCTAAACCCTTTTTTTACTATGACAACCCAAACAATAAGGCTATTGCTAACAACCCCTTTGAAATCAGATTTAACAAATCTTGTTAACACAGAAGGTGCAGAAATGTCTATGATGATTGTGGAGCGCTCAGAAAGAATTTTGAGGCAAGGTCAGATCCGTTGGAAAGAAGATAAGATAAGATTTCCATATTGTATTTAAACTTCCAAATCCAACATGAGATGTATCCGTGGTGGCAAAAACGAGCCAGAGATGTTTATGGTGATGGTGGATCTCGTTGTGACCAAAACGTGGTAGAACTCAAAACTCTAAAGGAATAAACTAAGACCAGCAACTCGACACAACCGATGCAACCAAAAACTCAACAATCCCTAGCTAAGTAGTACTATTAAAGGCTCAATGGTTTATAGGATTGCAGTAAAACTAATCTACTATTTTTTGGCTTTTTTTGGACTGTAGGAGATAAGAAAACAATGAAGAAGAGTACATCTCTCACCGATAAACCTTGCTCTGATTACCAACTGATGTGCACCCGTTGGGTGAATGCCCGACCTTTCAATGAGAGGGTGTGGAACAACTCGATTGGTGGAGGAGACGACGTTCATGGCCCGACTACAGCCTTCCAAAGACGCTGCGCCTTAGCAACCGATACACCACCTCCTATGGCTGTCACGATCTCGTGGAGCACGACACCTCGGCCACTAGGGCACTCATCCTGCAAGCAATCGAAGAACTAGCAAGAACAAGTAGAACAAGTACTGAATTACCAGATGTACATGTAGGTTTCAAACTCAAACTCCAATAAGGCGGGGTTCCAAAGACAAGAAGACGGGCGGCTGATCCAGCACGCGCGCTTACAATCAAGTAGCAAGAGCTAAACTTGATTTAAACAAAACCCGATGTTCTTGTTGGTGGCTAGGGGTTTTATAAACATGGGAGGATGACCACAAGGGTATTGGGGTCGTGCTGCAACCCTAGGATGCGTCCCTAATGGACCCAACTCGATACACGACCCATTGGGCCAAAATAGGGTGACGCAGCGCCATGGGCAGAAAAGGTAGGAAATGTCTCGGTAAGGAAACAATGATTACGGCGGCCTCAGAAAAGATATGACTATAATTCTGGATCCATATGAAAGTAGACTTGATAAGCTTTCCATGTAGTGCTTGAACATTCCAATATGAGCCCGCATATGACCGTGGTGACTGTCACAAGTTGGTGTTCTTCTGCAGTCCGAATCCAGCATGTTCAAATCCTTTTCCCTTTCGGTCTTCTCCCTGGTTCCTAAGCAAAACAAGAGTGCACAAGTCTCCATGGTCTAAATATGATGGACATGAACTCAAGAGTGTAATCACCTGATGGTTGAGTTGACGAGCACGAGCGCGAGTAATGGGACCAGAAATTGGTACTTGTATTGGCATAGATGTATCAGTAGTGTGGATGTCTTCATCACCTTTCGTTGAGTAGAATGTTTTTCTTGTACAGGTTCCCTCGAGTATTTAACCTGGTCTTAGGCCATCTCCAGTAGGCCGTATAAACGGTCGTGCAAAGTACCATTTTGCACTATAAATTACACTATTTGTAGAGTGGAGTTTGAAATAGGGAGTCTACTAGAGATACTCTTAAAAAGGAGCCACATAAAAATCTTTACTTTCCTGGGAAGTTTCAACCTTTGGATGTTCGATAGTGGCAAGCGTCCAGGCAAAGCCTCCATGCATATATGCTCATAAGATTCTTTTGAAGAGAAGGCTCTCTCGGAATTGATCATCCTTTTGTCGTTGCAGCGGTCCGACAGACGAACCTGAGGTAAGATGTCAAGCAGCAAAACAAGCTTGACAGCGGCCGTGTTAAGCGCGGGCGAAGGCGCAAATCAAGACTATGATTGAAAACTCCATACACCGAGAGGTTAGGCTGTGTAGAATGAGAGAAGAGGGAGGGAAAGGTATCACAAAGTGGGTCGGAGGTGATCCACCGATCCAGTTAGAAAGTGGTTAATCTGCCATTGCTAACACACACACGAGCCTAGGACCTGAGGAGATCAAGGACAGAGTTGTAGACACATTCACCGTAACATATGTTCAAAGTTAAAACCATTGTTTTATTTGATAAAAATGAAATAGGTTTAGAGTCACCAACCTTTTGTAAAATACATTTACCATAACATATGTTGCGGCAAGGATATAGAACAATGCTTATATGTGTTGGTACATCAACAAGGAGTCCCAAAAATTTGGTATTTACCATTTTACATAACCCACTACCGGAATTCGAGTCTTTGCCGAGTGCTCGGTGCTTTGCCGAGTGCTTTTTGTCGGGCACCCGGCAAAGAAGCCTTTGTCGAGTGCCGCACTCGGTAAAGTCTTGCTCTTGGTAATGACGACGTTTGCTGAGAGCAGGACTCTCGGCACAGGTTTCTTTGCCGAGTGCCAAACACTCGGCGAAGGGCAGCTCTTGGCAAAGGGTCGTCAGCCGCCGTCTAAAGCTGACGGCCGTTACCTTTGCCGAGAACCAAGTTCTGGCACTCGGCAAAGAATCTTCTTTGCCGAGTGCCCCCCGTTTGACACTCGGCAGAGCAAGCTTGCCGAGTGCCCCAGTTGGACACTCGGCAAAGTATATTATTATTTTTTTTATTTTGCCAACCGAACGTTTTGTGGTATGTTCCTACACTATGTAGACCTGCATGTACCATTTTGGGACAAATATAAAAGTGTTTTCTATAACTATTAGATTTAGTTCGTTTATTTGAATTTCTTCAGAAAATTCACATTTGAACCGCAAGTCACTCGAAACTTGGAAAGTCATGCATGCAAAAATGATATTCATGATATTTAGCACAAGTTACGACCGATTTTAGGAGTGGACCAAAAACTTCGAGCACCATGCTCACTAAACATGGCCGTGAACTTGCCATCCAGTTGTTCAAAAATTGTATAAAACACAAACGAAGTCAGAAAATCATGAAACTTGTCCACATGTCATGATATCATATATAGAGGCTGTGATAAAAATTTGAGAATGTTTCGAGAAAGTTGTGAGGCACTATGTGTAGAAACCTTCATGATCTACACATGAAATCATAGAGTTTCAATGTAGTTCTCTTAGGATGGCGGAGATGTTCCAATACATGCAGAGCCTTGGCGCTGCACAGGGTTTCGCTCTGCCACCTCCATTGTTCCCTACAATTGACCCTGCTTTGTTCCATACTCCTGTGAGTACCAAAATTGTAGTTAGATGTTGGTAATGCATCTGGTATAACACATGCAATCTCTTCTCTATGCAGGGACAATCTGGGGCGGCATCCAACAAGCCTCATGGAGCGCCCGACCCATCGCCGCACCACTCTAGTCGCCCACCTTGATGAGACTTATGTTCTTAGTGTTGAGACTTCAGAATTTATTGGTAATGTTGTATTGGATACTTATGTTTGTGTGGGATAATTATGTGAGAGCTTGAGACTTATATTCTTGATACTTATGTTTGTGTTGAGAACTTGGATACTTATGTTTGTGTTGGATACTTATGTCTGTGATGATATCTGTGACGTATATGTGATATCTGTGATGTATATGTGGTACCTTTTGTTTGTTTAGATGGAATAGAAAAAACAAATAAAAAGGTGTATACTAGTCACTTTGCCGAGTGTCACGGCCATAGCACTCGACAGAGAACCAATACCTGGGACCGATAAAGCTTCTTTGCCGAGTGCTGTGGCCCTGGCACTCGGCAACGAAGCAAGCTTTGTCGAGTGCCTCCTAAAGCACTCGGCAAAGAACCTGACAAAGGGACCCGCTGGTGGATCCTTTGCCTAGTGCTGGTCGATAGACACTCGACAAAGAGGTAACTTCTTTGCCGAGTGTATTAGGAGACACTCGACAAAGGTTACTTTTTTGCCGAGTGTCACCTATAACACTCGGCAAAGACGCCGTTTCCGTTACCCGGCTCCGTGACGGACGCTTTTCTTTGTTGAGTACCGACCGGCACTCGGCAAAGTCTTTGCCGAGTGCCCGATAAAAAGTAATCGGCAAAGAAGCTGTTGCCAATTTACTATTTGCCGAGCTCTTTTTGCCGAGTGTCACACTCGGCAAAGAAGTTGTTGTCAATTTACTATTCGCCGAGCTCTCTTTGACGAGTGTCACATTCGGCAAAGTCGCGCTCGATTCCGGTAATGACCACACAATTTTCAAAATTATGTATGATGGAATGATACAAACAAACACAGTATGACCAAAGTAATAAATTCCACTCATGATCCATAAGCACAAACATGATAATATTATTATATTGTAGAATTTAAAATACAAAGATTAGTTGAATGTTCATAACACGAGACAATACATATCTAACATTTATGTCTAATTTATCTTCAGCGAATTATTCTACATTTTAAATCCTCCAAATGGAAGTAAAATTTCTTCTCAGATTTATTCACTTTGGATCCTTCTCCAAAACTACAATATAGCATGTCTTCACTCTTCAGAACCGAAATCGAAAATCTGCAGTCAACATTTGTCCTCATAGTATCATCTTCCATCTGGCGAATTTCCATTTGATCTGCCATTCTGCATGGAAACAAAACACGTATTTAGTTTGATCTGCCAACTGCCATTCTGCACGGAAACAAAACATGTATTTAGCTAGTTTGATCTGCCATTCTGCATCAAAAAACAAGAACAACAACTATTTTTGGATGGAGGGAGTAAACAAAAACCAGAAGGTTCATATGCTCCTTTTATTACACTAATTGAGAAAAAAAGGAGTCGTTAAGGCAATACATTTGCTAGAATCATTCTCTTATATTAACTGGAAAAGATTATATTTTTTTACTAGCATGTCTAACAGTCCACTACATTTCTCGAGAAACACAGAAACAAGTCTGTGAGTAAACTGTTAATGGAACAATGAACATACCATTTTGTACTACAACCAAAAACTTCACTTGAAACAGATAATTAAATCCTCAATTTAATAATTTTAATCCTTAGTCCAGTCATTGACTGTTCCTTCTGCATTACAAAGATTTAAATACCAAGTCAATCAAGAAAGAGCTCGAGGTAAGCAACTCAGATAGTTCATGCAAAGAAGTGACAACACAATATGGAAATTATATTCCCGTGAAAAATACAGTACGACAACTATAATGCTAAAAGTATGCTAGAAAAACTAATTAAACAGTTTAAGGTTTCTTGCGCTAACAACATTGTCAAAAACTGGTGCTGCAAAGAAAATGGGGTTTGATTTCTAACATCAATCAGAAGTCGTTGGACTTTACTTGAATTAAATTGGACAAATTGCACCAAAATTGAGAGCCTTTAATTTACTGTCAGATTTCACCCTTTTGTGCAGATCCATTCTATTGCCAAGCCCATTACACATTTAGCACAGATCACTACATCAGCAGTTTGGCATATATAACTGCTAAACTGCATCACCAGTACTCACCATTACTATCAGATCGATAGAACCACAAAGAGAAATGAATAGACGTAAATAAATTCTGGACATGGTTAATCAAAAGTAAAAAAAATCAAATGTTAAATCTGACGTAAGTAAATAAAACTGGGGCAACAAATTACATGGATCCTTCCTCGTAAACATGGAAAGGGACGAGGGATTAGGATCGTACCTCAGGGATTGTGGTGCCGATTGAGTGCGCCCTCTTCCAGATCTGGCAACCGACTCCGCTCTCCTAACCACCACCTGATCTGAACGAGAAGATGGATGGGAGGGAACACGGGAGGGAGCTAGGATTTCGAACCGAACCTTGTTCCCATGCGAGGAACAGGCTAGCAGACGTCAGGATGCGAGACAATTGCATTTTTGGAACTACAAACACTGAGCTTCGCAGTAGTGCCCATACGAAATTGGAACGCTCCAAAACAGAACATCAAACATACCCTTGTGGAGGCGACGGCGGCTGTGGCATGTAGGCGAGGCGACGACGGCGGCGGCGTGCGGAAGATGGCCGGGGCTGGGCGGCGTATCCATGTCGAAGGTCGTCCGCTAGGGCAGTGCTGCCCGGCCGCCGGCCGCGCGGATGGATGGTGGGGCCTCGGCGCGAGTCTACAGTAGGAGCTCCGCCGTGTGCCTCCATGGGAGCAGGCTGTAGCAATTGGAGTCTCATATGTTACAAAATAATGTTTACAAAATAATGTGATGTGATCAAAACCCATCTCTACCGTTGATCCTACGGTTATTTGATCCAAGGGTCAGATGCCCTTTGTAATATGTATATATATGAATCTCTCTGTAATAAACAGTGATTCCCTGTCATTTGTCTCTGTTGTCTCTCCATTTGCCACTGAGCACTGCAATAGAATCCAACACGTTATCAGCACTGTCTCAAGAAGAAATCAGAGAAGGGGAAAGTGGAAGAACACGCTGTTCTTC
This sequence comes from Zea luxurians, assembly GCA_029449295.1. NCBI lineage: Eukaryota > Viridiplantae > Streptophyta > Magnoliopsida > Poales > Poaceae > Zea > Zea luxurians. The sequence continues at coordinate 47,326,882 of JAOPSE010000021.1, forward strand.
ACAAGAACAACAAGATCGATCTTCACATCAACAGCAAGGTATGGAGCATACCGTTTCCATGCGCATACGCCGTATGCGCGAAGTTCTGCACATTCTTGATGATTCGATGTTGGAGGCGTACGCCGCTGGTCAAGCCACAGCGCTTCCACCGGTGCATGCGATCCCTGAACGCCGTGTGCAAGTGCAAAATGTGCACTTCTGCGTTCTCCATGGATGGACAGCGGTGGTTCCGCTGCCAGTGGTGGAGTGTGGACTCCCCATTGCATCCCCGTCGCCACCGGCGCCGGTGTTTGACGCGGGATCGTCCGCATCGGCCCCCATGGATGTCGATTTGGCGGCACCACCACCGCCTCCGCCCACTGCAGCGGCAGTTGCTCGTCGTTCGCCATCTCCACCAGTGCCTGTGGTCGTCGGGACCATTGCTGCCCGTCGTGGGCAGCCCCCGCGTGCCGTTGATGCTCCACGTGGACGCATTATCTTCACTGGCCATCGCCCAAATGGTATGGCCTCGTCTTCCTCCTCCAACGGGAGGGCCTAATGGCCCTCGATCCGGCCGTCGCGTCGGCCGTTTGGGGGGAGGGGGTGGGGAGGGGCGCGACATGCGTCTGCGCGCTCGACGCGGGCCTCCCCGGCGTGGGCGCTCGGTGCGGGCCCCACAAGGGCGCTCGGCGCGGCCCACCGGTGGTGCTCGGCGCTGCTCCCGTGGCCGGCGGCTGCGCGCTGGCGGCTCAGCGCCCGGCGGCACTCGGCGCGGCCCGCCAAGGCGAGCTCGGCGCGGCCTCCTGCGACGCGAGGCGCGGGCCACTAGGGAGCCTCGACGCGGCCCCCACGAGGCATGCTCGGCACGGCCTCCAGGAGGCATCCGAGGTGGCCCGGCGCGGCTGTGCTCTGCGCACCGCGGGCCCGCGGACCCACCAGGCAAGGGAGAAGCGCCGGCGACGGCGCGCACCAGGCGGCTTGGCGCGGCCCCCACCGAGCGCCGGCGACGGCGCGCACCAGGCGGCTCGGCGCGGCCCCAACCGAGCGCCGGCAACGGCGCGAGCCACCTGCGCCGCGTGACTCGGCCTGGCAGAGCCTGGCACGGGGGACGCCGAGGCCCCTTCCTGCTAGGCGCGGTGGCTTCCTGCTGGGCGCTCGGGTTCTCCCCTGGCGGCGGCTGGAACGCCACCTGTTGGCAACGGCGGCTGGGGCGGTTAGGGTTTGAAACCCTAGCCGCCCCAATATAAAATAGGCTTTTGGGCCTCTGTTGGGCCGCCTGGGCAGGCCAGCTAGGCTGGGCCGGCGTGCAGGCCTTTCTGGCCGCTGCCTGGCTCGCCTGGCAGGCCGTCTGGGCCACTTTCAGAGGCCTAATATAGCCTGTTTTTACCATTTTTAAATTCTGAATTTCAGTATAAGACTCTGTTTTATATGTAATTTCAGTTCAAGTTATCTTAGGCGTCTAAATTCGTAATTTAGACTGCATATATTGTAAAGACATATCTGTTTTATTGTAAATATAGCAGATTTTAGTTCGTGAATTATTGTTTGTTTTACATTAATAATTCACATATCTCTACTTGCTATTATTTACGCATTCATTTATGTTTGCATATAAATATAGCATTTATTAAGTTCAGACTTAATAAAACTCATGCAAAAATAAAATTACATTATTTTGGATAAAGAGCACAGGGAGATAGAGTCCTAAGCATAGGCTGCACTAAATTCTTTTATAGAATTTAGTAGCCCAGAGACCGTGCTTGTGGCAGCATTTGGAATGCCTATCTCTATGAGGTCTACATCTCTCGGGATGACTACCTATACGTGCTATCCAAAATAACAGGATATTGAGTTATTGAATTTTACTTTGATAATTAGTAGAGCATAGGTAGTGGAGACCTAAGCATTGGCTGCGATTTGTTCATTTATGAACTTATCTGCCCAGAGACCGTGCTTTTAGGCAGCAAGTTTCTTGCCCACTACTAGGAGATCTACCTCATTAATTTGAGGATTATCTATACAATGCTCACTAGTATTCAAAGTATTTATTCAATTAGAAGGTTTGGAACCTTCAGGTAACTCATATCACATGTAAGAGTTAGTGAATTTTACTTTGATAATTAGTAGAGCATGGGTAGTGGAGTCCTAAGCATTGGCTGCGGTTTGTTCATCCGTGAACTTATCAGCCCAGAGACCGTGCTTTTAGGCAGCAAGTTTCTTGCCCACTACTAGATCTACCTCATTAATTTGAGGATTATCTATACTATGCTTACTAAAATTCAAAGTACTTATTCAATGGCAAGGTTTGGAACCTTCACAGAACTCGTTACATATGTAATTTTAAGAATTTTTGCATATTGAGCTTACAACATCACCATTGTGACTATTAATTTATGCGTAAATTAATGGATGTCCATGGTAATGACTGTAGGAACATGTCAACCAAAGAGTTCGAGGAACTCGCCCTTGATGGGCATAACTACCCAACTTGGGCTTCAGATATTGAAATAACTTTTGCTTCTCGTGGGATCGTTGATGCCATTGCAGCACCCATCACTGGTACTGATCCAGTGAATGAGGTTAAAAAGAACACAGCACTTTTCCTTTTGAGGCTTTATATCCATAAGGACCTTAAGCAAGAGTACCTTATGGAGAGATGCCCTCACAACTTGTGGAAAGCTCTCAAAGAGCGCTATGAACAGCAGAAGGAGCTCATATGGCCGTCAGCCAACCATGAGTGGAACCACCTTCGACTGCAAGATTTTAAATCTGTTGCAGAATATAACCATGCTCTTCATAGCATTTGTTCTAAATTGAAGTTTTGCGAGAAAGAGCCCACTGAAGCAGACAAAATAGAGAAAACTCTATCTACCATGCTTCCAGAGGACAGGATATTGCATCAGCAGTATCGCTCTAGCAATTTCCAGAAATATTCTCAACTTATGCACACATTGACCCAAGCAGAAAAGCATCATGAGCTTCTTCTAAAGAATGCTCAGCAGCGCCCTCCTGGGTCTGCCCCTCTGCCTGAGGTACATTTCAATGTGCATAAGACTAGGAATAAGAAAGGATTCAAGAAAAACTTCAAGAATCCTTCTGGACCTCGCAAATTCAATAAGAACAAATTCCACAAGAAAGGTAAAGGAAAAGGAAAAGGAAATGGCAAGCCTCTACCATCTAAGGGCAACAGAGCTTGCCTTAAATGTGGTACTGAGGGCCATTTTGCTAGGGATTGCACTTGCCCTAAGCACCTTGTTCTTTTGTATCAACAATCCCTAAAGAAGCCAAAGTCTGATAAGCCTGGTTTTGAGGCTCATTTCAATTCTACTGAAGCACCAATTGAGGTTGGAAGTTCTTCACGGGCTTCTGGTGATCTGAAGAACACTCTTGCTAAAGAGCACCTCAATGTGGTTGACAACAAGCCTCCACTTCTGCAAGAAGATGAATCTGATGATATGATCATTGAGTATATGTCAAAGGATCCATTTGGAGATTTGGCATAGATCTCTCATGCTTGGAGATTTGATCATGATCACTGTGGCTTGTGTGGTTGTTCTATACTGTCTTCATAATGTTGTTGTAATAAGTAGAGGTATACAATCTCATGTTTTGAGATGTAACACACTCTACAAGACCAGTGTTGGGTCCTGTGTGTAGTGCGAACTCATTGGTTGAGTCGCCATACCATTATTGTAATATTGTTTCGACATTGTGATATTTAAATATCATGTTCTGTATAGTACTAAGTTGCATCATAAAATTCTTATTTAGAATTTCTTTATGTATAGATGCATAATGATGACAACTCGACGGATGAGGAATTATGCCTTGTGGACAGTTGTACCACAAACTCTATACTTAGGGAGATCAAATACTTTCAGACTCTTAAGAAAAGAGATGGGAAAGTTTTGACCATCGCCGGACGCGATGCTGTGATAGTTGGCTCTGGTCGAGCAACTATTACCCTCCCCATGGGTACTGAAATTGTGATCGAGGATGCATTATTGTATCCTGATTCCACACGTACCCTCCTGAGTTTTAGAGATATCCAGCAAAATGGATTTCATATTGAAACCCATGATGAAAATCAAGAAGAGTTTCTCTTCTTGACAAAGCCGAATAAATATGGCAAACGCATATGCGAGAAAATTCCATCACTCACGTCAGGGTTGTACTATACATATATTAAGAGCAATGCACATGTTGCATATAAGGTAATTTTCCAAGATGTTGATGCATTCCAGATTTGTCATGATCGACTTGGTCATCCTGGCATAGGGATGATGAGGAAAATTACAGGCAATTCAATTGGTCATAATTTGCCTACAACAAGTTTTCCCAAATCTAAGGATTTTGTTTGCACCGCATGTGCAACTGGGAAACTTATTTTGAGACCATCATATCTCAAAATTAAAGCTGAACCGCTTAAATTCCTTGAAAGGATTCAAGGAGATATTTGTGGGCCAATTATGCCAACTTCTGGGCCGTTCAGGTATTTCATGGTACTGATTGACGCATCTACAAGATGGTCACATGTGTGTTTACTATCAACACGCAACCATGCATTTGCCAAGATAATGTCTCAAATTATCAAGTTAAAGGCAAATTTTCCTGAACATCGGATTAGTTCAATCCGAATGGACAATGCTGCTGAATTCAAATCTCAGGCATTCAATGATTATTGTATGGCGCTGGGGATTCAAGTACAGCATTCGGTACCGTATGTCCACACCCAGAATGGTTTGGCTGAGTCACTAATCAAGAGGATTAAACTCATAGCAAGACCATTATTGATGAATTGCAAATTGCCTTCGTCGTGTTGGGGACATGCAGTTCTGCACGCTGCTGACCTTATACAATTACGGCCAACTGCATACCATTCAACATCCCCAATACAAATGGTACGTGGAAATCCTCCAAGTATTTCCCATTTGCGCAAATTTGGATGTTGTGTATACATTCCAATCTCACCACCTCAGAGAACAGCTATGGGCCCACACAGGAAAGTGGGGATCTATGTGGGATTTCAATCTCCGTCGATCATTAAGTATTTAGAACCCTTAACAGGGGATCTCTTTACAGCCCGTTTTGCTGACTCTATTTTTGATGAGGAACATTTCCCGGCATTAGGGGGAGAATTCAAGTACCAAAAAGAATGCCAGGAAATAAATTGGAATACTCAATGTGTTCCAGGTTATGATCCACGTACTTCAGAAACTGAACTACAAGTTCAGAAAATTATACATTTGCAAAGACTTGCAAATGAAATGCCAGATGCATTCACTAATTACAAAGGTGTCACTAAATCATTCATTCCTGCTAGGAATGCACCAGAAAGAGTGGAAGTACCAAGTAAGGCCACTCAACTCCTAGAGAGGAGAAGTATGGTAAATAAGCGCTGTTCTGTTGCTAAGAAGCAAAGAACAATAGTGAATGCAAAAGGACACCAAAATGATACAATGTATCATGTGGATTGTGATGATCCACAACCCAGCCCGGATGTGCACATAACCGAGGCTGGGACATCGGAAAATCCTAGACACATCAATTTGGGAAATCCTGATGAGTCTCTAAGGAATGATGAAATTGCCATCAACTATGTTGAGACTGGTGAAACATATGACAGAAAAGCTACAAATGTCGACATATATTTCTCCGAGCAGATTGCTGAGGACCTTCAAAATGATCTAGATCCTAAGACCATGGCAGAGTGCAGTAAGCGCTCAGATTGGATCAAATGGAAGGCAGCAATTGAAGCGGAGTTAGCCTCACTTTACAAAAGAGAAGTTTTCTCGGCTGTAATACCTACACCACGTAATATCTTCCCTGTGGGATATAAGTGGGTTTTCATTCGGAAACGAAATGAAAATGGTGAGGTAGTGAGATACAAAGCAAGGCTAGTAGCACAAGGGTTTACGCAAAGACCCGGCGTTGATTTCAACGAAACTTATTCACCAGTCATGAGTGCAATAACATTCCGATATTTAATATCATTGGCAGTACAAAATCGTCTATCTATGCAGTTAATGGACGTAGTGACCGCATATCTTTATGGGTCACTGGATTCTGATATATACATGAAAGTTCCTGATGGAATAGATGTACCGAATCCAAAGGCAAAGCGCAACATGTATTGCGTGAAGTTGCAGAAGTCATTATATGGCTTAAAACAATCGGGCAGGATGTGGTACAACCGATTGAGTGAATTCCTTTTAAGGAAGGGATACGCGAAAAATGATGATTGCCCGTGCGTATTCATCAAAAGATCCAAGGTGGGATTCTGTATCATATCAGTTTATGTTGATGACCTTAACATCATAGGAAATAAACTTGATATTGATGAAGCACGTCATCATTTAACGACGGAATTTGAGATGAAGGATTTGGGTAAAACCAAATTTTGCTTAGGTCTACAACTTGAGCATTTACCTTCTGGAATCCTTGTACATCAAAGTACATATACCCAAAAGGTATTGGAAAAATTCAATATGCATATGTCTTATCCTTCAAAGACTCCTATGGTGGTCAGATCTTTGGATTTAAAGAAAGATCCATTCAGACCACGGGATGATGAAGAACAGATATTGGGACCAGAGTTCCCATATCTCAGTGCTATTGGTGCATTGATGTATCTCGCTAACAATACCCGGCCGGATATTGTATTTGCAGTAAATTTGTTAGCAAGGCACAGTTCTGCCCCAACAAAAAGGCACTGGGTTGGCATTAAGAATATTTTCCGATATCTAAATGGCACAAAGGATCTAGGACTCTTTTACAAAAGAAGTAATGATCCTAGTTTAATTGGGTATACAGATGCTGGCTATTTATCTGATCCCCACAATGGCCGATCGCAAACAGGATTCGTATTCTTACAAGGTGGAACTGCCATCTCGTGGAAATCGTCTAAACAGACATTGGTGACCACGTCCACCAACCATTCTGAAATAATTGCATTATTTGAAGCATCACGTGAATGTGTATGGCTTCGTAGAATGGTGAATCATATACTCACGACTTGTGGTATTGATTCTCTTGACTCACCAACAATTATCTATGAAGATAATTCAGCTTGTGTTGTTCAGATGGATACGGGTTATATCAAGAGTAATATCAATAAGCATATTTCTCCTAAACTATTTTATCCCCATGAACTTCAGGAAAAAGGGGATATAAACATCTTGCAAACAAAGTCTTGTGATAATCTTGCAGATCTATTCACAAAATCTCTACCATACTCTACATTTCAAAGATGTGTTGAGGGGATTGGTATGAGAAGACTTAAATGCTTGCAAGGTTCAGGGGGAGTGATTCTCCGTGATATATAACCTGTATTAAACCATCATATTACACTCTTTTCTTTGTATGAGTTTTGCCTTGCTAAGGTTTTCTCATCCAAAGTTTTTAACGAGGTAATATCAACAAAAGCTATATGCTTCATCATTAATTTTCCCCACAGGGGTTTTTATACATGATGATTACAAACATATTTTCTTTTGGAGACTATGTGAGATTATTCTCATTATCCAAAAGGATATTATGTACTCCTTATTTTTCCCACAGGGTTTTTGAGGAGAATAAAATAAATTGCAGATGATCAAACGGTTTTGGGTTGATCAAGGGGGAGTGTTACAAAATAATGTGATGTGATCAAAACCCATCTCTACCGTTGATCCTACGGTTATTTGATCCAAGGGTCAGATGCCCTTTGTAATATGTATATATATGAATCTCTCTGCAATAAACAGTGATTCTCTGTCATTTGTCTCTGTTGTCTCTCCATTTGCCACTGAGCACTGCAATAGAATCCAACATCATATACTCTGCTCGTTTATTGCGTGAGGAGCAAAAGTATCTCCTAATCAACAAAATACACGTGGAGATGGATTGGAAAAGGAAGCAAATACTGCAAAGTAATGGCAGCTTAATCAATTAGAAGAAGATGTTTGTAGTCCCGTCCTGCGAAATAAAATTTTTAAGATGGCATTATTATTGCGAAGCGCTGTTCTTCTAGTCCCAAAAATACAATTTATTGTCTCTCCCTGTTAGCCAGAGTGTTGCCGATGATGAGGATCTCGCCCGATTAGGAAGTCGATCTGATCTGATAATCCAGCCATGCATGACGCGGATTCTCTGGGTGAGGAGCTGGATGGAAGAGCTCGCGCGTGGGCACTTATCATCCTCCAGAAAAGAAAAGATACGACAACAGCGGTAATAAAGGCCTGTTTGTTTACCCCCATGGATTATATAATCTGGATTATTTTTGGAGGATTATATAATCTGAATTATATAATCTGGATTATATAATCTGAGTAGTCCTGTTTGTTTACCCAGATTATTTGAGTTGTTAATAGGATTCTTTTGTATGAGGAAGACAAGAATGCCCTCTATATTTGTACTAGATGGAACCAGACAAGGGCACCTGGAGCCTGGCGGCTAGGGTTAGGAGGAGTCGAGGATGAATTATGCTGGATTTGCTGGTCGCTGGATGCCGGATAGGCGCAAAAACGATTCGGTGGATTATAATGGCATTGGTGGGTAATTTCTAGGAAACTTGAAAGGGTAGTGGGGAAGTGGGAAAAAAATAATCTGAAATAAGCACCTCCTCACTTGCTTATGGATTATCATAATCTAAGGGGTTAGATTATATAATCTGGGCAAATAAGCTGGACTGTTTGTTTGTCTCTTAGGATTATTTAATCAAGATTATATAATCTGGGGGGTAAACAAACAGGCCCTAAGGCCACGATGATGGTCATTGACGATGGCTGTGATGGACCCTATAGAAGCATGCATAATATATTAATAGTCCCACGAGTACTTTCGGTCCGGACCACTCTTCTATTCAGTCCTTGCCTCAGGACGCTGTTGGGTTCGTAGTCTAGGTATAATAGAGACGAATATATATATATATATATATATATATATATATATATATATATATATATATATATATTAAGAGCACTGGGCTTCCAATAATAAAGGAAGCCCAGGCTAGTCAATATGCACATTGGGTTGAACCACACCTGGTCAGTCCTTCCCAGTCACGATGTCGTTATTTCGTTTCCCCCATCAGCCTAGCCCACGTCTCCCCTGTTTCCCGGTGTCCATAACCGTCTTCGCGCAATCAACAGAGAGAAACCCGCGCGAATAGGAAGGAAACCCCAGCGGCCGACGCGACTTTCCTTGTGGCCAAGGCGACTTGCCAGGCGATTTCCGCCGCTCCAATCCAGCTGCCCTTCTTCAATCTCCGAACATTGGAGCCTGATTGAAGAGCCATTGCTTTCCTGAGAAGTTCCAGGTAATCCCTCCAACTTGAAATACATCGAGGTTTCCGTCGATTTTTTGAAGCATTTTTTGTTGATTTGAAGTCGGTTTGATTGTAACCCTTAGTTTTTAGTTGTGTGTGATTTGTATCCGATTATACATTTCTCTAATCGGCTCATTGCATCGCTCATTGCATCTCGCTTTTGTTTAGACCCGATTGTAGAGCATCTGCATTTCTTCTAGATCCGCTATATCGCTCGGCATTCAAAGACCTGGACAAAAGGGTCCGGATCAGGTATTTATTCATGAGTTTGCAAAGAGTACTTTTACACAATATTAGTAACACGTATATGCTTATTGGTATTGATATATATGCACATCGTCAATACTGTTTATGCACATTTGTACAGATGTTTATGAACATTGGTAAGATATTATGCACAATTGTATTGTTATATCTACTTGAATCATTAGTTTACACACCTGTTGTATTATATATAAATACATACAAATACTATTATTTATGCAATAGTTATTTAAATATTCATGTTTGCATATGAGCTAAATGTGTATATTATTATGAACCAGTTATTAAAATATGTTTCATAACGTGTTTTCTATAAGACGTTTCAAATATTTTGCATTTCAAGCTACAAAATGGCAATATATTTGTGTTGCTATTTCATGCTGATACCCATTATATGCACATATGGATTAAGTCACATGGAAATCATTCATACTATTGCCCCTAACAAACGTATTATTGTTGTTCAAATGCAAAATAAGGAATAAGAATAAAACTTGTTCGTCGCTTTTGTACCTTTATTAGTTTTTTGTTCTGATTAATAACAGTGAACTTTCATGTAGGTGGTTGAGCTTGGCTTTCAACAAGTTTGATAACACATCTGACACCCTATCGGCCGGAGGTAACCCTGATTATTGATAGCAAGTCTACAGTGGATTTGCACAAGCTCTTGTAGAAACATTGTGACTTGTGAGGGTGAAACATTAGCAGTAGCCGGAAATGGTTCAGTTCTGGATTTGTATTTATTTGTCGCAGATGGAAGTGGTGTCCCTCCTGGAACTGTGCCTAAAACATGTAAACATGTCAAGGATCTGGTATGGTATGTATGAATGTATTCTTCAGTAACATATAAATCATAGACAACATTTTAGTAAGTTGATTTCTTTTACAAATACTTTTTGTTTTGGTTATTCAAAGCAACATTTCACCAAACGCCATGTAACAGAAAACATTAATTGTTTCATTGTGTTGTCTTGTTCGTGAGACATTGAGGTCGACAATATATGTTCAGCCTATTCAATTTGTTTTAATCTGTACCGGCTTCTATAGTGTTTTGTCTCTATGGATGACAGTTGCAGCAGTCCAAATAACTGGCTTTAATCTAAAGCGAATAGCCCAGTTGTGTTCGTTTTTATGTGATTGTTGTGCACTAACATTTTATCGAATATTTTGTATGTCGTTGCTTTAATACTGCCATTTATAATTTTGTAATGGACCTTTTGCATATGAAAATTTATTTATATTCCTTTTTACTAGGGAGCTTTACAACAACAACATAAGTGGGACAATACCTCCTAAAGTGGGGAACCTGACTAACCTGGTCAGTTGTATATTCCACTCCTTTTTATTAGTGAATAAAGATATCCAAAATACCTGAAATGCACTACCTCTACTTTATTATTTGGTTTTTATGATGAAAACTTACTTTTTCTTTTCTGGTTTTATTGTGACTGTAGTATAAGACAGCATGGGCTCTCTCAAATATTGTCTCTGCGGAGGACGCCATTGTCAGTTGTAAATATTGGTAGTATATTAGAAAACAAATTATCCCTATTTGAGTTGCGCACACATTTCATGTTATTAGTGTGAATTTATGAGATATTGAGTTTGATGATATATATGTTGTTTATTTTCATGTGATCGTTATGCACTAACAGTTATCGAATAATTTATACGCCGTCGCAACGCACGGACACATACCTAGTTATTATGAACCAGTTATTAAAATATGTTGTATAGTTAGTTGATGCAAAATAGGCACTTATTTTATCATACACCAGTTACAATTATATGAAATATTAAATTAATCTTTATGTTTTGTATATAACCATGGTTCATTAAATGTTGTCATATAAATAGAAAAGGTAGTTTAGGTTATGTAACTCTATTTAGTATTATGTAGTATGCATTGTAGATAGTTATAGTCAAAATTTGATTTTTTGGCATATATTCATGCATAAATCATTGTATTTAAAAACAATATTTTTTTCAACAGATATATTCAGTGTTCAACCATGAGATCTGTTGATCGCCCTCCAACTAATGCAAAAAGACTAATCATTGAGTCAAGTCAGGAGGTTTTTTCGTTGACATTTCAAGACGAACTCGAGCTAGCAGCTCAGCTCATCAAGCTGATAATCCACATAACCAGCAGCAGACCGAGCCACAACCAGCACCAGTTCATCGTGTTCGTAGAAAGGCACTAGCTTGTCGTGTAAAAAGAAATCCTCCTCCAGCTCCATCCACACTGTCCGATGATGATTTCATGGATGCTCCATCTTTGAAGCGCCAATTCAGATCAGCCTCACCTTCCTCTTCAGAAAAAATTCGTGCAAAGAAGATAAAAGTCCCTTCCCCACAAGTTCCGATTGTGACAAGCAGATCAAAGTTTGATATAGATGTCAAGTCAAATATCATTAAAAAAACAAGCTCTCCTAAACAGAGGACACCTAGAAAATCCCAGGTACTATGTATATATTTCTGTTTGTTTATGTGTTAATTTTAGTGCACAATCAATTTTGTATTACCCCCATGTTACATTTATATATATTATTATTTTTGGTATGCTGTTTATTTTTGTTAGTGTTTTAGACTTTAGTTATTTCCAAGCATCTAATAAATATCACTTGTATGTATATATAGTATCCTTAGTTATAACAATATATATACATTGTGTATTAATGCATATTCATTTATGCTTTCAGAAATTGAATATCCGTTGCATTCCTTATGATGTTATTGTCTCAACTTGGATAATGAGCGATCGACAGCGGGATGCAGTTGCTAGGTTGGGATTTTCCAGTATATTTGATTTACGTACTGATGCCTTAGATAGCATATCTCTCATAAGGTGGTTGATGGATAAGTTGGATCCACATGACATAACAATATGCCCAGGGGCTGGCAAGGAACTGAAGATAACAAAAGAGACGATTCGTCTTATTTTGGGATTGCCAAGTGCTGAAGGGGGCAGGGAGTTCCCTAATTGGTATGGTGAAGTGGACGCTGCTGCAAAACTGAGACGTGATCTCAAAATTGGTAAAGAAGAGTTTGATGTTGTCAAGCTTCAGGACAAGATAGTGCTTGGCAATGATGATGAGTTATCAATCAGATGCTTTTTTCTGATTTTATTCAATCGACTTCTTTTTCCATCTGCTTCATGGGGCATTACGAACAATGAGGTACTAATGACTTCAAACATGGCCCGGATGGCTGATATTGACTGGTGTCAACTACTTTATACTGATTTGTGTGATGCTGCCTGTCGTTGGCACAAAAGGAACAAAACAAACATTACAGCAACAATATATGGATGTTCACTCATTGTTCTAGTAAGTAATTCTTTGTTTACCAAGCATAAATATGATATGCAAATGTTTGTTTTGTACTAATTATATATTTTTTGCATTCTTTTTTGTTCAGATATACTATCTTGATCACTTACATCACCTTGCATCACCTGATAACAAATATGGTACTCCTCGCATTAAGTTTTTTTGATAATGAGACCATAAGAGATTTGGCTAGGGGTGACAGACGTCCCCCCTCGTAAAACTGGTGAACCATTCGGTCATGCAGAGGTTAGACATAAACATTTTTGTCCTGTTATGCAGATGTTACAATTCAACTAACTGCTAATAGTTGTAACTTGGCTTTATACAGTTTCGTAGCAGTTCAGAAACATGTTATGTCATTGCACCAGAATGGCCCGTTTTTGACGTTTTCAACATATATGTGCCACGCATCAAGCAATTAATTGGCAACAAGCTGAAATGTTTGCCCTCCCAGCATCGACCAATGTTCAAATCAATGTTTGATGCGCATGACAAGGAGGTAGATAAGTACTGTGATTCTCTTCAGCAGAGCCATCAAATGATTGTTTCTAAGCAGATTGAACTATCTGAGACCTTTGGTGAAATGATCGATGAAGTTCTAAGGGCTGCCATGCAGCGTGATACTCAGCAAGAAGGTACTAATAGTTATGTTTATTTTTTTAAAAATTAATTAAGCTCACGGATAATTAAAACTAAAGTTATATTTAGGTATACGATTTCAAATACTTTATTTTATGCAACATAGTATATATTACTTATGCATTCATTTACACTAGTACATCACCAAAACCTTTTAGTTGATTTTATTTTGAAAACTATCATTTATTTTATGCACCCCGACATTATATTGATTCAGTTGGTGCTAATATGTATGTTTAACCAGTATTTTTATTACTCTAAATTTGTATTTCTGGTTCACTTCAGCAACAACTAATATATTATTATATTGTCCAAATGTAGATATCCCACCCACTACCTCAATGCCCCCAACAAATGCTCCTGTATCCACTCTTCCTATTCGAACCCCTGATCATCAGCAACACGATCAGGAAATACATGTTCCTACTGATGATAACAAAGAATCAGAACAGGTAAGTTTTTTCATACAAACTTTATATATTAATCATATATTAAATATAGCATACAAGTTATCATTTACTCCAATTTCATATGTTTCCATTATAGGTTGTCAGTGGAAACGTTTGTGAGAAAGATTCAGTTATGGATGTCCCAATTTTTGATAAGACTCCAAAATCAAATGTTTGTTTTACTTTAATCCCAAATATTATACTTTCAATTACATATTATGATAGTAACAATAATATAGATGCATGTTTTTTATTTATTTTATTCACTAGGCTCCCACAACCGACAAGCGTGCTGTTTCTGAGTTAACACCACCCATAAATACTGTCAGTATTTATTCCTTCATCATATTATGTTAATATTAGTTATAACCTATGTTTGATTTCGTGTATATTAATAATTTTATTGTTTTTCAGGAAGGACAGAATACTGTTAAACATGATACTCCCGCATCTGGTGCACCACAGTTTGACAGAACCCCATTGACAGAAGTTAGTCATGTTGTGTCATCTTCTTATATATTTACATATGTACACTAGAATACATAATTATTTATGCCATTGATTACTAACAAATATATATATTAGGCACCTACTGAACTTGTTGCAAGGGATATATCCTCTAAATCTGCAGTTGCTGAACCTCCCCATGTATCACGTGAAGAATGTGATCGCCAACTATTTAAGTTCATTTGTTCAGGAAAACTAGATCCGAGCATGTATGAATTTGTTATTCAAACTTCAATTAAGTATAATTAGATGATTTGTAATTCAAGTTGCATTTTTTCAGGTCTATCATTGATTTTGGAGGATATGGTGGTTCTGTCTTGGATGTTGTCCAATCGTTTGTCCCTAATAAATGCCTTGAGAACCTTTTCATGCAGGGATTCATTGAGTGTCTTGATGATGATGATTTATTATACAATCCAGATACCTTGATCAACACACTCATACTAAATGTCAATGTTGGGGTAATTTTTTTTCATCTTCACCTTTTTATCATGTTTCAATCATTAGTGTACAAATATATAATACTAATCAATATATTTTTTGTGCAGACTGTGTTGAATATCGAGGAGTTCGAACAACACAGTAAAAATCCGTAGCCCTTCTCAACATCACTTCTTAAAGAACATCTAGATCCGACGCTTCCTCTTGATGAAGTTCTAAACCAAATTAAACTGGTGAGCCCCAATCAGCATTATTTTTAAGAATATTTTGATATTCATTTTGGTAATAAGTTATATTTTACTTTATATTTATTTTTCCATATACAAATTATTGTTCATTCATTAGCTCATTCATATATGTTAACAGATCATGGTTCCTATGCTACGTCGTAGTCACTGGACCGTTTATGCAATCAACTTCCAGCTTCGTCGAATTGACATTTTAGATTCAAATCCTTATGGGCCATTGCTTGGTGGCACTTCCTGGAAACAAATCCACAATGAACAATTGTTGATAAATGGAACGAAAATACCTTGGTCCAGATTAATAATGAGAAGACTTAGCATTGCGTTATATGACGCTCGACCAGATTATAGTTTACCAAAGTTTGGCAACTACAAAATTGGGCTTCTCCCCAACTGTCCAACCATGTTACCTGGGTCAAATGATTGTGGTTTTTTTGTCGCTAACTTTTTCTATTGCTACAATTTTGATGATGGCGACATATTAGAATTTGTTGTTCTGGTACGTCACTAAATTAGTTTTTTGTTAATGCATACATTACTCCTTCATACATCTTCTTACCATTAATTCAACTATTATGAATATTTTAGGATCAACCATTGGACCAACATGTGTTTGTTCTGCATTACCTGACCTTTCATCGCAACAACAAGGTTTACCCATTCCCTGCAGAACTGATGCCTTTCAAGTATGTTCCAAAGAAACGACGTTGTTTGAAAGCCAAGACTTAGATATCATAGCTGAACAAGATTCCATCTGGGATCCCCAAACTGTTTATGTTACTTCTTAAGGCACTTATGTCAAGTGTTGCTTATTTATATGCTACTTCCCATGACACTTATGGTTGCTGTTGCTAGTGTTTATGCTACTTCATATCAGTCTTAATTTCAAGTGTGTAAAACAGCATTCGTACCAGAAATTCTAGTTATGTTATCTATGCTGATCGTCTATTACATTCATGTCCAGATTGACAGAATGTTAAAAGTTTCCGTCCAATGGTTGGCATATATCTAGTATCATATTATCCTTAATCTTCAATGGTTATGCAACATATTATAGTTCCATATATTATATACATTAGGTCCTTTTTCAAATTTACCACGTTAATTATGTTCACTGTGGCCATTGTATATGCTACTACATAGCTGGTTTATATCAAGTGTGCAAACCGAAGTTTGTACCTAAATTCTTAGTTATGTTAAATGTCTTGAGTTTATATGCCATTCCTTTTCAGATTGGATGATAGTTAATCGTTCCATACCAATTGTTGGTATATATTTAGTTTCATATTTTCCGCAATGGCCAAGTTTTATGCAACATATTATAGTATTATATCAACACATTATATAACCCAGTCATGCAAAATATTAATGTCCTCAACCAAACATAGGTCATTGTGCTATTACGAATTTTTAATACATAAACCTCTTTTTTCACACTTCAAATTATTCACCCAATCCCATATGCTCATCGTCTGATTCAGTTTCTACTTCATCAATACGATGTTTTTTAGCAGTCGAGGTCTCATTCCATTGTGGAGCAGTTGTTTTATTGTTTAGTCTTGATCCAGCTGGTCGTCCTCTCTTTCGATTAGCCAGTTTTGCTAGTCTTGCCCTGTTCTCTTCCATAGACAGACACGTCCTGCTGTTATGTCCATCTGCAATTCCACACAAGTGGCATCTCCTATTCTTCTTTTTTCTCCTTTGGCACCTAGTTTCATAATCCTTTCTTCCGTATTTTTTATTGTCCGTTCTTTTGGTCTTGCACGATCCAGCATACTCAGATTTATAACATCCACATTAAAATTCAACCTCTGTATAATACAAAAACGATATTAACTAATATACATATATATATATATATATATATAAAGTATTGTTGTACCACTCAGCAATATCAGTTCTAAATACTGACCTTCTTAGCTTCTGAGGATGCACCAATCTGTTCCATTTGGTCATGTGCTACGTGTAACGGAGAACTTGTAGCATAAACCTCATTTGGAATTTTCATGTTGTCCACCTATATAGCATAACCCAAATACATCATCATTTCAATGCAGCATAAACATCTATTACATTATATATAATTGAACACTATATTTTGAATAAATACCTGGTCACCAGCTGTTATTAATTTTAACACATGTCCACATCCAGTCATGGTGTTATGATCATCCTACAAAATAAATTATTTTTTAGTACATTGATTTCATAAATTCATTACATACAATACTTCATGCAAGATTTTATATTTATCTTTTACATACTATTTTGTGGCATATAATTGAATTGTCATCTTCTTCCATTCCATCGTCTGCATTATTATTATTATTTATTTTTCCTTCCTGTTACAAAAAATACGTGACCATACATGCTCATATGTTCCAAATAGTTTATCATTAAAAAAATTGAAATTTATTACCTGGTTTTTCTCATCATCACTAACATCACATGACTCATTACATCCAATGTCTGGCTCTAATCGGCATAGAACGCCATTAAGCTCATTCAACACATCCATTGCCTTGTCGTACCCTGCTTTTGACATACACGCCTGGCGAACAACCTTCATTGTTTTCGTTAGCAACATCTTCTGTCTGTATGATTTAGTAACTCCATCCTTTCCCCTGAAGCTCTTATCGTTTCTTTCGAACGACACATCTTGTCTTGATGAGACAGTGTACCTTTGCAATATATACTTTGAAGGTATCTTTTCAACTTGTAGATGCATGAAGGCTCTTAAAAGATGAACACATAATAGACCTGACATCATGAGGGCCAACCATTATATCTTTAATGATAAACATTATTTTGTACAACAATCAACAAAATATATATTATGCACTTTTATTGGTATAATCAAGCCTAGATGTACAAACCTGTATGTTCCCATTGTTTGCACTCGAATGTATACTCTCCAACTTCTATGTCCGCTGTTATCTTGAATTGATGTTGTCCCCACACAATTTTATTAGATCTTTTTGTATGTTGTACGATCCAATCTTTATCAGAACCATCTGTGTCCTTCAGTATTATGTATGCAGTGGTGTATTTCATTGATTCCTCAAATCTATTCATAACAGCTCTTGTGTAAGCCCTAGAGACTCTCACTTCGAACCTATACAATGTATCTATTGTCCTTGGTCCCTTTAAGACGTTAATATCATAATTAAATAACGTATTTACATAAACATGTATGCCATACATTATTGATATCAAACACGTCATACCTTGCTCATCAATGCCTCCTTCGATTCTTTCATTTTCCTGCTATGCAACATTTTCATCATTTGTTTAGTGAACTCATGCAGAGGGGTGTTCGCATCTACATGTGATTTCTTCACTAATTTGTTCATGCTCTCACTGCGTTGTGTAGACACCATTACCCCACAGAAGTCATTTTTAAAAAATGATGGTATCCATTCTTTCCTTATTTCATATAATTTGTGTAGAGTCATATCTTCATGCAGATTGAATTCTTCTAGCATCATTTCCCAGGCACATTCAAACTCACGAGGAGTTAAAGGATGATGTATAATAGATTAGAATGTTGTTTTAAAATCCTTATCAGCAAACCTTGCATATAATTCATTTAATAATGGCATAAATCTGTTCTAGACATGCCATAAACATAGTCTGTGAATTGTTTTTGGAAATACATTTCTCAGAGCAATTGGCATTGCAGGATCTTGATCTGCAATTGCTCACAAACTATTATTTGGATATCACAATAAATTACTTGACGTGTTAGCATAACAAATTCACATACCACATACCTGTTAGCATAACTCTCGGACCCTCACCTCCCATACATGTTTTGAATGAATTGAAAGCCCATTCAAAAGTCTGAACTGTTTCATCTCCCAACAACACAAATCCAAACACTGCACACTACAGATGATTGTTAGCTCCAATAAACATGCCCAGTGGTTTATCATATATATTCATCTTGTGTGTTGTATCAAATGTCACAGCATCACCATAATCTGCATATTCCCCCTGCATACTTGCGTGTGACCAAAAAATACTCACTATTTTCCCATCATTGTCTAGCTGAAAATCACAAAAAAATTGTGGATTTTTTTTTTCTTGCAATCTGTAAAGAAAGACAGAAGTTTTGCTACATCATTTGCGCAGTTTTCTCATCTCCTTGCTGCCCTCCTACAAATGTTGTACAAATAATGAATGTCCAAACATTTATTATAGTAATATCAATGACACTGAATATGTACATAGTCAACACAAAATATTCCTTACATGTTTTTCAGATCTTGAGCAGTTACCGGTACGTTCTCTGGCCCATCATGCATGTCTGATATAAAATCAACTATGCAATGCTGGGGCACTCGGCTATCATGCATTGCATCAACAAAATTAATCAATTCAGAATCCCTACTTTTGTTGCAACGCAGATGTTGTTTCTCTGCTTCGCCAGTTATGAACTCATGGTTATGCTCCAAATTTACCAGTTCAATCTTTGCAGCTACCACCCTTTTTTTCATCATCATATATTTTTTAAATTTCATTCCAGCCTTACATTGCGTCCGGCCCGAATTCCTATTCCTCATCCTAGGTGTATCATATGGTTTTGATGCACTTTTACCTTCACGTGAACAATTTATCCACTTACTGAATGTCTTCTCTCTGTATTTCTTCAATAGAAATCCAACTTCATATGCATACCTTTTATAAAATTTGTACGCATCATCAACATCCTTGAAAGTCATCCTACTTTTGGCACTATATTTGGATCAATGTTTTTTGGCTGCAATTCATTGACAATGTTGTTTGTCCAACGGATTATGATCATAACAATCTAATCAACTAATAATAATAACCAACAATTGGACTTACATGTGAATGTAGTATTTGAGGCATATCCATCTCCTTGGAACTAATATTGGACATTGGCGGTCGATTCCGTTGTTGTTCTTCACCCCCCATGTTTGAAGCGTCGATTACAGGCCCCAGTAGAGAAGTAGGTGGTGTAACCATTAAGTTACCTTCAACTCCTCCCTCGGCGGTTGGACCAAGATGACCGCCATCTCCTACAATCGCTGGCGACTGTCCAGAGTCGGTCATCTCCACCGCCAACTAGTTCTCCAGCAGTGGGATATTTTTTCGAATGCAAGTAAATCACGGAGGATACTCTAAACAAGCAACCACACCCACGTTTCTAGGGTATTTACAAATTTTCCAGAACCGTACAGATATTTTAGCAGTGTACATGTATTACAAAAAAACATTACAAATTTCTTACGCACAATGACTCAACGTTTTACGCCATTCTGTATATACTATTTATGCAACATTTATAGCGTACCTGTTTTATGCCAAACCATTCATCATCTTATACACTATTACCTTTTAACTACCTCCGTTAACCCCCATGCAAGATCCTTTAATTTCGCACCCAAGTTTTATAGTACGCACGTTTGCATGGAATCTAATCCCTATAATTCCGCCCACTCCCATATGATTCCCGCATTTCCATTAATCCACCCCATCACGGCGCCGTCGATCCTGCATGCTCTCTGTCTACTCTCCATCAGACCCACGCCATGTTTGCTGAGCGGACCACACCCCGTCCACGACCCGGGCTCTGTTTAATATCCGAAGCCCAGGGCTCCCGTTATACCTGCCCTATATATAGTTATAGTTATAGTTATAGTATTAGGAGCCCTAGGCTTCTTATAACTAGAGGGAGCCCTGGTCATACCATTCGGTCTGGCTGACCTATGCGTGGCGGAGGTCTAAACCTTTGGAGGCCCAGCTGGGCGAGCCCGAGTGCTAGCCCAATTCACCCCTAGGTCACACCAAATTTCCAACCGCCCTCATTCTAAACCCTAGCCATCGCCTGCCTTGGAGCTCTCGGACGTGGTGGCTCCTCCTCCACTCCCCATCGACTCCTCCTCCATCCCTGACGCGGCGGCTCCATCCTCGATGCGGCGGCGCCATCCTGCAGGTACGTTTCCTTCCTAGTCCATCTCGATCTTCTCCCCAGTCCCCAGTGGCCCAATCCCGTCGTCGAGGGGCATGTGGCGAGGCTGCGCTAGTGACGTCGAGATCCAGGACGTCGACGGCCACGGACGGCGCGGTGGTGATGACGCACCTCACGCGAGATCCTCCTCTGCATCCCTTCCCTTCCTTCACTCATCTACGCCTACCTCAGCTGCTGCGCCTTCCTGGCCGCCGTCCTCTCTTCCTGCGCCTTCCGCCGCCGCTTCCGCGTGCTGCACCCGCCTCCTCTCCTCGACTTCTTCTTCGACCACGACGGCAACGAAAATCCCACCTTCATGCCGTGTATGTGCTGGAGGTGTAGGGTTTGAGGGTGAGTGATTGTCCCTTCTGATTGTCTTGTTACTTTGCTTCGGATTAGTTTTGTTTGGTGTTTAGTGTATGGGTTATGATTGCTCATGAATTTGGTGATGTCCTTCGGATCTACTTGTGGTGGTGAGAGCATGTAAGAAGAGCACAAGGAATTTAGATTATGATTGCTCGTGAATTAGGTGGATGATGTCCTTGGGATCTGCTTGTTGTGGCGAGAGCATGCAATCAGTGCATAAGGAATTGGGACAGTAGTGTTTGCGAGTTGAAAAATGCTGATCTGCTTGATTCTAGTTTTATTTTTTCTCAGTTTCAATTGGTTGCGCACTGGACATAGTACATACGTCTCCTGATTATGATGAATGCCATTTCAACATGTGAAAATGAATAAAAATCCTACAATTGTGAATGCTAAATTGAAATGGATGCTCAAGCATTCTGGATTCAGCATAGTCACTGAAGAGAATTAATATGTCTGATCACTGAAGAGAAATAATATGTTTGATTACAAGTCATACCCATGCCCAGGGAAGTTGTAGGAGTGTCAGAAGAGAATTAATATGTTTGATCACTGAACTTTCGTTCGCACCCTATCAATTTTGTCATGCCTTGTAGACTCTTGCATTGGTGGCATGATTATCTGGTGTCCTGCTTTGGGGGTAAGGAACATGTCCTGGTTTTTTTTGTTTAGTTACTCAACCATTGCTATACACCTAAACGTGTACTGATTACTATGTTCTTGGATGGCTATATATAATATAATAGGCAACCTTTCTTTGGTAGCACTGTTGTTTTCTTGGTTGCATCTTTGCCTTATTCTTGGAGATGCGGAGAAAAGAGCTTTATATGATGAGACTGGCATCACTGATGATGATGTGTGCACCTCATTTACAGCACTCCAATTCTACCTTTCAGACTCAAGCAATATTTTTATGAATCTTCCTTTTTCATCTAGACACTGGTGGGAGAAGCTGCAAACAATCTTTAGGAGTACTTCAGAACAATGTAAAAGAAAGTATGGTTGCTTCTATATTAATTGTAGGCTAATGTTGTCTATTAATTTACAATGATATTTTTAGGGAAATACAGTAGCGAGAACTCTGCCGTGGCATAAAACTACCTCTATTGCTCTGTCTTTAAAAGAATATCCTTTTGGCTTGTTCAGATGTATAGCCAGAGTGACATTATTTTCAGGACAGGTTGTATATTTTTATATATAATGGTACTTAATTTAATCTTTATTCCTAGGTCACGGAGGCTGACATTGAAGAATTTGAAGCTAAATATAGAGGGTCAGATTCTGAGCAAACGGACTTAAAGGAACTCTACACAAAATATAAGGGCAACATGAACAGGAATAATTATCTCTTATATCATATTGTAAAATCTGAAACAGTTCTCCTGTAGATGGTTAGCTTGCATTTTACGCTACAATTACCTCAGATCACTTCTTTTTGTATCTTACACCAATTTACGAAATTTCTTGATGTGTTTTATGACAACCTCATGCGCTGAGAGATACATTCGGTCTACATTCGTGTCGGGGACCATAATTAGGGGTACCCTCAAGGCTCCTAATTCTCAGCTGGTAACCCGCATCAGCATAAAGCTGCAAAGGCCTGATGGGTGCGATTAAGTCAGGGATCGGTCCATACGAGGGACTCGATCACTCCTCGCCTGAGCCTAGCCTCGGACAAGGGCAGCCGACCCCGGAGGATCTCCGTCTCGCCCGAGGCCCCCCTTCAGCGGCGAACATATTCCCGGCTCGCCCGAGGCCCTACCTTCGCTAAGAAGCAACCCTGACCAAATCGCCGCACCGACCGACCAAGTCGCGGGAGCATTTAAGGCAAAGGTGGCCTGACACCTTTATCCTGACGCACGCCCCCCAGCCGGCAGAGCCGAAGTGACCGCCGTCACTTCGCCGCTCCACTGACCGGCCTGACAGAAGGACAGCGCCGCCTGCGCCACTCCGACTGCGGTGCCACTTGACAGAGTGAGACTGACAGGCAGTCAGGCCCTGCCGAAGGTACCATAGGAAGCTCCGCTCCGCCCGACCCAGGGCTCGGACACGGGATAAGTCCCGGAAGATGGTGAACTACGCTCCGCCCGACCTAGGGCTCGGACACGGGCTAAGACCCGGAAGATGGCGAACTCCGCTCCGCCCGACCCAGGGCTCGGACACGGGCTAAGACCCGGAAGACGGCGAACTCCGCTCCGCCCGACCCAGGGCTCGGACATGGGCTAAGACCCGGAAGACGGCGAACTCCGCTCCGCCCGACCCAGGGCTCGGACACGGGCTAAGACCCGGAAGATGGCGAACTCCGCTCCGCCCGACCCAGGGCTCGGACACGGGCTAAGTCCCGGAAGACGGCGAACTCCGCTCCGCCCGACCTAGGGCTCGGACACGGGCTAAACCCCGGAAGACGACGAACCCCGCTTCGCCCGACCCTAGGGCTCGGACTACGCCCTGGCCTCAGCCGACGGTCTCCGCCTCGCCCGACCCGGGGGCTTGGACTCAACCTCGGCCACGGAAGACAGACTCGACCTCGGCTTCGGGGGAGCTTCCACATCGCCCAACCTAGGGCGCAGACCAGCCACGTCAACAGGAGGCACCATCATCACCCTACCCCGAGCTGACTCGGGCCGCAGGGAACAAGACCGACGTCCCATCTGGCTCGCTCCGCCAGATAGGCAATGATGGCGCCCCGCAAACTCTGTGACAACGGCGGCTCTCAGCCCCCTTACGGAAGCAAGAGGACGTCAGCAAGGACTCAACCGCTCCGATAGCTGTCCCTCCGCCAAGCTCCATCGCTCCTCCGACGGCCACGACATCACACCAGCTGGGTGCCAAGATCTCTCCGGCTGCCACAATGGCATGTACTTAGGGCGCTAGCTCTCCTCCGCTAGACATGTAGCACTCTGCTATACCCCCAATTGTACACCTGGATCCTCTCTTTACACCTATAAAAGGAAGGACCAGGGCCCTCTTAGAGAGGGTTGGCCGCGCGGGGACGAGGACGAGACACGCGCTCGCTCGGAGCCGCTCGCTCCCTCTTCCGCATGGACGCTTGTAACCCCCTACTGCAAGCGCACCCGACCTGGGCGCGGGACGAACACGAAGGCCGCGGGATTCCCACCTCTCTCACGCCGGTCTCCGGCCGCCTCGCTCTCCCCCCTTCACGCTCGCCCTCGCGCTCGACCCATCTGGGCTGGGGCACGCGGCGACATTCACTCATCGGCTCAGGGACCCCCCGGTCTCGGAACGCCGACAGTTGGCGCGCCAGGTAGGGGACTGCTGCGTGTTGACGAACAACTTCCCGTCAAGCTCCAGATGGGCAGTCTCCAGCAACCTCTCCAACCCGGGACGGTGCTCCGTTTCGGGAGTCTTGAGTTCATGTCCCTCGACGGCAGCTACGACGTGATACTCCTTCCACCGTCGTGCGACAACGACAGTGGCGGCCGACAACCCGCCCGTCGGAGGCGGAATCGGCGACGTCTTCCCCGCATGGTGGAAGAACAACCTTCAAGCTCACCCTGTCCTCTCCCCCGCCTCCTCCTCCGTCGGCGGGGCAACCAAGGCCAAGCAGGAGGCAGCGCCTCGTCGGCTGTCGAGCGAGTCGATCGCGCCAGCACCCCAACGGGGGGCGCACTGGGCGTCGACCTCGCGTTTGAGATGAAGGCGAGCGCCGTCTCCCCGCGACACGCCAATCCCGAGCAAGCGGACGACGCCAGCACGCTCGCGAAAAGCTTGCTGGACGTCACCCTCGTACCTGAGACGACGGTGCAGTCAGTCCCCGATGTGACCTCATCGCCGCCCGTCGACCAAAAGGTACCGACCGATTCCCATCCCACGTCTTTCGGATTCAGCCTCGACCCGCCTAGCGGCCCCGCTTTGGCGGGCGCTCTTGTAGAGGCGAGTCCAAACCCTCTGGGGTTTCATACGCGGTCACCTTGGGACCGGCTGACAGACGTCTCGACCTACGGGCCCTCTGGGTCCGAGGAAGACGGCGAACCCAGCATCTGTTGGGATTTCTCCGGACTTGGCAACCCCAGTGCCATGCGGGACTTCATGACCGCATGCGACTGCTGCCTTTCCGACTGTTCCGACGGTAGCCGTAGCCTCGGCGACGAGGACTGCGGCCCAAGTCGCGAATGCTTCCACGTCGATCTAGGGGGTCCCTCCGAAGGCAACCATCTCGGCATGCCGGAGGAAGGTGACCTCCCTAGGCCGGTGCCTCGCGTTGACATCCCACGGGAGCTAGCTGTGGTCCCCGTTCAGGCGGGGGAACATGACCCACAGCTCGAGCAAATCCGCGGGGTGCAGGCCAGGCTCGACGGGGGAGCAGGAGCGCTTGAGCCGATCCGCCGGGACGTCGGGCAGGCATGGGCGGGCCAACCCCCGGCCGGAGAAATACGTCATCTACCCTAGGGCTTCCAGCACCGTGTCGCCGACGACGTCAGGGTCAGGCCACCACCCGCATCTAGTGGGGTCGGCCGGAACCTGGCTGCAGCAGCGATGCTTCTCCGCGAGATGCCGGAGCCATCAACCACCGAGGGGCGGCGAATCCAGGGGGAGCTCAAGAATCTCCTGGAAGGCGCCGCGGTCCGACGGGCCGAGAGCTCTGCCTCCCGAAGGCAGGGGTACCCCTCGGAACCTCATGCCGCGACTTCCCGATTCATGCGGGAAGCCTCGGTCTACACCGGGCGCACGCGCAACACAGCGCCTGCGGCCCCGGGTCGCCTTGGCAACGAGCACCATCACCGCGACCGTCGGGCCCACCTCGACGAGAGGGTGCACCGAGGCTACCACCCCAGGCGTGGGGGACGCTACGACAGCGGGGAGGATCGGAGTCCCTCGCCCGAACCACCCGGTCCGCAGGCCTTCAGCCGGGCCATACGACGGGCGCCGTTCCTGACCCGGTTCCGACCCCCGACTACTATCACAAAGTACTCGGGGGAGACAAGATCAGAACTGTGGCTCGCGGACTACCGTCTGGCCTGCCAACTGGGTGGAACGGACGATGACAACCTCATCATCCGCAACCTCCCCCTGTTCCTCTCCGACACTGCTCGCGCCTGGTTGGAGCACCTGCCTCCGGGGCAGATCTCCAACTGGGACGACCTAGTCCAAGCTTTCGCCGGCAATTTCCAGGGCACTTACGTGCGCCCCGGTAATTCCTGGAACCTCCGAAGCTGCTGACAGCAGCCGGGAGAGTCTCTCCGAGACTAAATCCGGCGATTCTCGAAGCAGCGCACCGAGCTGCCCAACATCACCGACTCGGATGTCATTGGCGCATTCCTCGCTGGCACCACCTGCCGCGACCTGGTGAGCAAGCTGGGTCGCAAGACCCCCACCAGGGCGAGCGAGCTGATGGACGTCGCCACCAAGTTCGCCTCCGGCCAGGAGGCGGTCGAGGCTATCTTCCGAAAGGACAAGCAGCCCCAGGGCCGCCCATCGGAAGATACTCCCGAGGCGTCAACTCAGCGCGGCGCCAAGAAGAAGGGCAAGAAGAAGTCGCAAGCGAAACGCGACGCCGCCGACGCGGACCTTGTCACCGTCGCCGAGTACAAGAACCCTCGGAAGCCCCCCGGAGGTGCCAACCTCTTCGACAAGATGCTCAAGGAGCCGTGCCCCTATCACCAGGGGCCCGTCAAGCACACCGTTGAGGAGTGTGTCATGCTTCGGCGCCACTTCCACAGGGCCGGGCCACCTGCGGAGGGTGGCAAGGCCCGCGACGACGACAAGAAGGAAGATCACCAGGCAGGAGAGTTCCCCGAGGTCCGCGACTGCTTCATGATCTATGGTGGGCAAGCGGCGAACACCTCAGCTCGGCACCGCAAGCAAGAGCGCCGGGAGGTCTGCTCGGTGAAGGTGGCAGCGCCAGCCTATCTAAACTGGTCCGACAAGCCCATCACCTTCGACCGAGACGATCACCCCAACCATTTGCCAAGCCCGGGGAAATACCCGCTCGTCGTCGACCCCGTCATCAGCGACGTCAGGCTCACCAAGGTCCTCATGGACGGAGGCAGCAGCCTCAACATCATCTACGCCGAGACCCTCGGACTCCTGCGTGTCGATCTGTCCTCCGTCCGAGTAGGTGCTACGCCCTTCCATGGGATCATTCCCGGGAAGCGCGTCCAGCCCCTCGGACAACTCGACCTCCACGTCTACTTCGGAACACCCTCCAACTTCCGAAGGGAGACCCTGACGCTCGAGGTGGTCGGGTTCCGAGGAACCTACCACGCGGTACTGGGAAGACCATGCTACACGAAGTTCATGGCCGTCTCCAACTACACCTACCTGAAGCTCAAGATGCCGGGCCCCAACGGGGTCATCACCGTCGGCCCCACGTACAAACACGCGTTCGAATGCGACGTGGAGTGCGTGGAGTACGCCGAGGCCCTCGCCGAGTCCGAGGCCCTCATCGCCGACCTGGAGAGCCTCTCTAAGGAGGTGCCAAACGTGAAGCGTCACGCCGGCAGCTTTGAGCCAGCGGAGACGGTTAAGTCCGTCCCCCTCGACCCCAGCGGCGACGCCTCCAAGCAGATCCGGATCGGCTCCGGGCTCGATCCCAAATAGGAAGCAGTGCTCGTCGACTTTCTCCGCGCGAACGCCGACGTCTTCGCGTGGAGTCCCTCGGACATGCCCGGCATACCGAGGGATGTCGCCGAGCACTCGCTGGACATCCGAGCCGGAGCCCGACCCGTCAAGCAGCCTCTGCGCCGATTCGACGAGGAGAAGCGCAGAGCCATAGGCGAGGAGATCCACAAGCTAATCGCGGCAGGGTTCATCAAAGAGGTATTCCATCCTGAATGGCTTGCCAACCCTGTGCTTGTGAGAAAGAAATGGGGGAAATGGCGGATGTGTGTAGACTACATTGGTCTCAACAAAGCATGTCCGAAGGTTCCCTACCCTCTGCCTCGCATCGACCAAATCGTGGATTCCACTGCTGGGTGCGAAACCCTGTCTTTCCTCGATGCCTACTCAGGGTATCATCAAATCAGGATGAAAGAGTCCGACCAGCTCGCGACTTCTTTCATTACACCCTTCGGCATGTACTGCTATGTCACCATGCCGTTCGGCTTGAGGAATGCGGGCGCGACGTACCAGCGGTGCATGAACCATGTGTTCGGCGAACACATTAGCCGCACGGTCGAGGCCTACGTCGATGACATCGTAGTCAAGACGAGGAAAGCCTCCGACCTCCTTTCCGACCTTGAAGCGAAGTTCCGATGTCTCAAGGCGAAAGGCATCAAGCTAAATCCCGAGAAGTGTGTCTTCGGGGCGCCCCGAGGCGTGCTCTTGGGGTTCATCGTCTCCGAGCGGGGCATCAAAGCCAACCCAGAGAAGATCGCAGCCATCACCAGCATGGGGCCCATCAAGGACTTGAAAGGCGTACAGAGAGTCATGGGATGTCTCGCGGCTCTGAGCCGCTTCATCTCACGCCTCGGCGAAAGAGGTCTACCTCTGTACCGCCTCTTGAGGAAGGCCGAGTGCTTCACTTGGACCCCTGAGGCCGAGGAAGCCCTCGAGAACCTGAAGGCGCTCCTCACGAAGGCGCCTATCTTGGTGCCCCCAGCCGCCGGAGAAGCCCTCTTGGTCTATGTTGCCACGACCACTCAGGTGGTTAGCGCCACGATTGTGGTCGAGAGGCAAGAAGAGGGGCATGCATTGCCCGTTCAGAGGCCAGTCTACTTCGTCAGCGAGGTACTGTCTGAAACCAAGATCCGCTCCCCACAAGTTCAGAAGCTGCTGTACACGGTGATCCTAACGCGGCGGAAGCTGCGACACTACTTCGAGTCTCATCCGGTAACTGTGGTGTCATCCTTCCCCCTGGGGGAGATCATCCAGTGCCGTGAGGCCTCGGGTAGGATTGCAAAGTGGGCGGTGGAAATCATGGGCGAAACAATCTCGTTCGCTCCCTGGAAGGCCATCAAGTCCCAGGTCTTGGCGGACTTCGTGGATGAATGGGTCGACACTCAGCTCCCAACAGTTCTGATCCAGCCGGAACTCTGGACTATGTTTTTCGACGGGTCGCTGATGAAGACAGGAGCCCGCGCAGGCCTACTCTTCATCTCACCCCTCGGGAAGCACCTATGCTACGTGCTACGCCTCCATTTCCCGGCGTCCAACAATGTGGCCGAGTATGAGGCTCTGGTCAACGGGTTGCGGATCGCCATCGAGCTAGGGGTCCGACGCCTCGACGCTCGCGGTGACTCGCAGCTCGTCATCGACCAAGTCATGAAGAACTCCCATTGCCACGACCCGAAGATGGAGGCCTACTGCGATGAGGTTCGGCGCCTGGAAGACAAGTTCTACGGGCTCGAGCTCAACCACATCGCCCGGCGCTACAACGAGACTGCGGACGAGCTGGCTAAAATAGCCTCAGGGCGAACAACGGTTCCCCCGGACGTCTTCTCCCGAGACCTGCATCAACCCTCCGTCAAGATCAACGACACGTCCGAGCCCGAGGTACCCTCGGCTCAGTCCGAGGTACCCTCGGCTCAGTTCGAGGCACCCTCGGCTCAACCCGAGGTGCCCTTGGCTCAGTCCGAGGCACCCTCGGCTCATCCTGAGGCACCCTCAGCTTGGCCCGAGGCGCCCTCGGTTCAGTCCGAGGTACCCTCGGCCCCCGAGGGTGAGGCACTGCGCGTCAAGGAGGACCGAAGCGGAGTCACGCCTAATCGAAACTGGCAGACCCCGTACCTGCAATATCTCCACCTAGGAGAGCTACCCCTCGACCGAGCCGAGGCTCGGTGGGTGGCGTGGCGCGCCAAGTCGTTCGTCTTGCTGGGTGATGAGAAGGAGCTCTACCACCGCAGCCCCTCCGGCATCCTCCAGCGATGCATCTCCATCTCCGAAGGTCAGGAACTCCTGCGAGAGATACACTCGGGGGCTTGCGGCCATCACGCAGCGCCTCGAGCCCTTGTCGGGAATGCTTTCCGGCAAGGCTTCTACTGGCCGACGGCGGTGGCCGATGCCACTAGAATTGTCCGCACCTGCGAAGGGTGTCAGTTCTACGCGAGGCAGACCCACCTGCCCGCTCAGGCTCTGCAGACGATACCCATCACCTGGTCTTTTGCTGTGTGGGGTCTGGATCTCGTCGGCCCCTTGCAGAAGGCACCCGGGGGCTGCACACACCTGCTGGTCGCCATCGACAAATTCTCCAAGTGGATCGAGGTCCGACCCCTGAACAGCATCAGGTCCGAGCAGGCGGTGGCGTTCTTCACCAACATCATCCATGGCTTCGGGGTCCCAAACTGCATCATCACCGACAACGGCACCCAGTTCACTGGCAGAAAGTTCCTGGACTTCTGCGAGGATCACCACATCCGGGTGGACTGGGCCGCCGTGGCTCATCCCATGACGAATGGGCAGGTGGAGCGTGCCAACGGCATGATTCTACAAGGGCTCAAGCCTCGGATCTACAACGACCTCAACAAGTTCGGCAAGCGGTGGATGAAGGAACTCCCCTCGGTGGTCTGGAGTCTGAGGACAATGCCGAGCCGAGCCACGGGCTTCACGCTGTTCTTTTTAGTCTATGGGGCCGAAGCCATCTTGCCCACAGACTTAGAATACGGTTCCCCGAGGACGAGGGCCTACACCGACCAAAGCAACCAAGTTAGCCGAGAAGACTCGATGGACCAGCTAGAGGAGGCTCGGGACAAGGCCTTGCTACACTCGGCGCGGTACCAGCAGTCCCTGCGATGCTACCACGCCCGAGGGGTCCGGTCCCGAGACCTCCAGGTGGGCGACCTGGTGCTTCGGCTGCGACAAGACGCCCGTGGGCGGCACAAGCTCACGCCCCCCTGGGAGGGGCCATTCGTCATCGCAAGGTTCTGAAGCCCGGAACGTACAAGCTGGCCAACAGTCAAGGCGAGGTCTACGGCAACGCCTGGAACATCCAACAGCTACGTCGCTTCTACCCTTAAGATGTTTTCAAGTTGATCATATACCTCGCACCCACGCAAAGTTTAGTCATCAAGGAAGGGTCGGCCTCGCCTCGGCAAAGCCCGACCCTCCCTCGGGGGCTAAAAGGGGGGGAACCCCCTCTACGTTGAAATTTTCTGCCAGAAGGTTTTTCGGGCTGTTTGACTACTTCGAAAGTGGATCCTGAAAACGACGGAGTACATGTAAGCAGCCAAGGCCGACCGAGCCGAGGGACTCCTATGCCTTTGGGATACGGATACCTCACTCGTTACCTTTACACGGGGCGACTCACGCTTGGTGAAGCGGTTCGGACAACCAACAGGCGAGTCTTAGTGCTCGAAAAGGAGGAAAAAAACATGGCTCCGTGCCAAAATTACATACATGTTCAGGCCCCGACAGCCACAATGAACAAAAACACTGGCATTCAAAGTGCCATTACAAACGGAACTCCGGTTCCACCTCCGTAGGTATGAACAACCCCACTCAATGGGGGGGGGGGGCCTGCGGAGCAGCAGAAGACCGACGGACGGCTCGCCGTCGCCCGCTCCAGCAGCAGCGACAACGACCCCCTCTACGGGTGGCCAAACTGCAGCGGCGATGGCCTCAGGGCGAACGCTGCTGCAACCTTGCCCTCGCCCACGCCGACGCTCGAGGGGCGAGGACAAGTACAAAGAGCCGGAGGCCCGAAGCGCGGATGGTGGCGGTGATCCCGTCGGCGACGGGGACTTCTCGAGCCGCCTCCGCCTCGGCACCGACGACAGGGGCCGTCAGCCCGCCGGCAGATCCCCACTCGGATCCTCCCGGACGAGTAGGGCACCGACCTCCCCGCGGAGGCACCGTACCGGTGCAAAGGCAGGACCGCCCCAAAACACGAACGCCGCCCTAGCAGCGCGCGACATCTTGGGCGGTCCTCTCGTGCACACGGCGCGGCAGCCGCCTTCTGGCAGGAGGGGCACTAGGGGCCAAGCCGACGAGCCCGACGCGCTGGGGCAGACGACGCCTGCCGTCGACCGGCCCCGCGTGACCGACCCGCCCGCAGGGCCGGCGAGCGCCCTCTCCCTCGAACGCCGCAGGAGAGGGTGACCCACGAGCCCGCGCGGGAGGTAGAGCTCCGGCTCAGCCCGGCCTCCACCCCAGCGAGGATGATGAACATCCTTGAAGCTGAGGGTGGGACCAACATCGCAGCCCGGCTTGCTTCCCCCCACCCAGGGGCTGGTGGTCACCGTCTTGGGTGACCGCCAGTGGGGGGGTACAGCCGGGCCGGGTGATGAAAATCCTTGAAGCCGAACGATGGCTGAAAGGTACCAACTCCCGCAGAGTTGTGTTCCTCCAACGACGAGGCGGAAAGACGGCGGATATCCCCCATCCGGGGGCTTGGAAGGTGGAAAGACACGATGCATAAGGGAGCGCGAAGACATGGTCGCCTTCCAAGGGGGTCACCCTCCTTTTAAAGGCGGCTCTCCCTACTTGCGTCCCCAGCCGTCACGGGCTGAGTCTTCTCCAACACACTCCAAGGTCCTCCCCTGCGGCGCAGGGGCTGGGTGCCACGCGTCAAGCAAACCGGCTCAGAGCAGAAGAAGCCAAACCGCCGCGCGCAGTGCGTACAACCGCCCAGCGGTTACAAGCGACCCTCCACTTTTGCCCAGACCAGCGGGCGAAAGGGTGGGCAGCCATGCAGGCGGCATGCAACCGCGCCAAGTGGGCGCACTTCTTCGACTCCCAACACGCTCGGCATGGAGGCCCAGGCCCACGCGTCATGCGACCGACGCGTCGAATGCTTCGTGCATGCAACTGCACCGCCACTTGCGCCACTACCGCGCCTCCTCGACTGCGGAACCAATACCGTGACTCGAGGCGACCCAGCGCGCGACCCAGCAGCGCCAGCCTGGCGCGACGGTCAATGCGGCCAAAAATGGGCCAGCAGTAATGGCGGTGGCAGGCGGGCAGGAGCAGCGGCCACGTCGTCAGCCAAGCTCACGTCCCGTCCGGGGGCAGCGAGAGAACCCTCTCTCACGGCGTGAAGACAACGCGCCCGTGATCCGTTCCTCGAACGGCTCGCGCACGCACAACGGCCGCCCCGCCAACCACTCGCCCCGTCGCATTAACTCCGCGGCGGGGCAAGCGGCGCCTCTGGCAGGAGAAGCGGGCGACGCTTCGCCTTCGCCATAATGACCGCGTCAAAAAAGGTACGCCGCGCCGTTCGATTTTGTATCCTTTTCCTTTTTTCCTCTTTCTCTCTCTTGCAACAGGGACCGGGAAAGGGGGATACCCCGAAAAGGATCCTTCCCCATGAAGGAACCAGGCCCCGAGCCTCCCTACTGATCAGAGGTTCGAAGGCTGGCCCCCCCCGGAGGGGTTCGACAGCCGCCTCAGATCGCGTGGGCCCTACACCCACTACTGGTCAGAGGTTCGAAGGCCGGCCCCTCGGAAGGGTTCAACGACCGCCTTAGGCCACTCGGGCTCCGCGCCCACTACTGATCAGGGGTTCGAAGGCTGGCCCTCGAAGGGTTCACAGCCGCCTCAGACGCCGAGCGAGGGATGACCATGGGTACGTTCGATACATAACCAAGGCTCGGGCTGCGCTCCCGAGGTACCCTAGGACATTTCCGAGACCGGCGGGAACGATCTTGTAACGGAATCCCATCAGAGAAAGGCATCGAGCCCTCGGACCCCGTCGCTAGGGGACCGGGTCCGGCAAATCACCCGCAGGTACTTTTGGGCGTGCCTCTGGGCCCCTAGCCGACCCCTAACGAATGGGGCACGGACGTCCACTCGGATCACCCGCTTGCAGCTCACCGGAGACACCATGTTCGGCGCCCATCGAGGGCAACATGGTGCTTTCCCCCCCTCCTCCTTGCGGAAAGGCGACACAGGGGCGTATGTAAAAAAGCCGAGTCTGTCCCTGATTGCCCTCTCGCCCTGTGCAGAGGCTCGGGGGCTGCTCTCGCAAACCCGGCTCCGGCCGAACTGTTGACAGCGTCAACATACGAGCCCGAGAACTTGGGACCCGACCGTACACCCGGGCTACGGCCAGCTCGCATGAGGGAACGACTAGACCAGCCGAAGCATTACGCGAGGCATTAAGACCTCGAAGGAGTGAAACCACTCCTCCGAGGCCTCGGGGGCTACACCCGGCGGGTGCGCTCGCGCGCACCCACCGGAACAAAACACAACCGAGAAAGGCTGGTCCCCTTGCAAAAAAGTGCGACGAAAGCCTCCAAGCGAGTGCTAACACTCCCTTCGAGGCTCGGGGGCTAATGTCGGGGACCATAATTAGGGGTACCCTCAAGGCTCCTAATTCTCAGCTGGTAACCCCCATCAGCATAAAGCTGCAAAGGCCTGATGGGTGCGATTAAGTCAGGGATCAGTCCATACGAGGGACTCGATCACGCCTCGCCCGAGCCTAGCCTCGGACAAGGGCAGCCGACCCCGGAGGATCTCCGTCTCGCCCGAGGCCCCCCTTCAGCGGCGAACATATTCCCGGCTCGCCCGAGGCCCTGCCTTCGCTAAGAAGCAACCCTGACCAAATCGCCGCACCGACCGACCAAGTCGCAGGAGCATTTAAGGCAAAGGTGGCCTGACACCTTTATCTTGACGCGCGCCCCCCAGCCGGCAGAGCCGAAGTGACCGCCGTCACTTCGCCGCTCCACTGACCGGCCTGATAGAAGGAACAGCGCTGCCTGCGCCACTCCGACTGCGGTGCCACTTGATAGAGTGAGATTAACAGGCAGTCAGGCCCTGCCGAAGGTACCATAGGAAGCTCCGCTCCGCCCGACCCAGGGCTCGGACACGGGATAAGTCCTGGAAGACGGCGAACTCCGCTCCGCCCGACCCAGGGCTCGGACACGGGCTAAGACCCGGAAGATGGCGAACTCCGCTCCGCCCGACCCAGGGCTCGAACACGGGCTAAGACCCGGAAGACAGCGAACTCCGCTCCGCCCGACCCAGGGCTCGGACACGGGCTATGACCCGGAAGACGACGAACTCCGCTCCGCCCGACCCAAGGCTTGGACACGGGCTAAGTCCCGGAAGACGGCAAACTCCGCTCCGCCCGACCTAGGGCTCGGACACGGGCTAAACCCCGGAAGACGACGAACCCCGCTTCGCCCGACCCCAGGGCTCGGACTACGCCCTGGCCTCAACCGACGGTCTCTGCCTCGCCCGACCCGGGGGCTCGGACTCGACCTCGGCCACGGAAGACAGACTCGACCTCGGCTTCGGAGGAGCTTCCACATTGCCCAACCTAGGGCGCAGACCAGCCACGTCAACAGGAGGCGCCATCATCACCCTACCCCGAGCTGACTCGGGCCGCAGGGAACAAGACCGGCGTTCCATCTGGCTCGCTCCGCCAGATAGGCAATGATGGCGCCTCGCAAACTCTGTGACGATGGCGGCTCTCAGCCCCCTTACGGAAGCAAGAGGACGTCAACAAGGACTCAACCGCTCCGACAGCTGTCCCTCCGCCAAGCTCCATCGCTCCTCCGACGGCCACGACATCACACCAGCTGGGTGCCAAGATCTCTCCGGCTGCCACAACGGCATGTACTTAGGGCGCTAGCTCTCCTCCGCTAGACACGTAGCACTCTGCTATACCCCCCATTGTACACCTGGATCCTCTCCTTACACCTATAAAAGGAAGGACCAGGGCCCTCTTAGAGAGGGTTGGCCGCGCGGGGACGAGGACAAGACACGCGCTCGCTCGGAGCCGCTCGCTCCCTCTCCCGCGTGGACGCTTGTAACCCCCTACTGCAAGCGCACCCGACCTGGGCGCGGGACAAACACGAAGGCCGCGGGATTCCCTCCTCTCTCACGCTGGTCTCCGGCCGCCTCGCTCTCCCCCCTTCGTGCTCACCCTCGCGCTCGACCCATCTGGGCTGGGGCACGCGGCGACATTCACTCGTCGGCTCAGGGACCCCCCGGTCTCGGAACGCCGACAATTCGTTATTATGAAACAGATAGACAATTTACGCTAAAATTCATACTCATTTACGTTGCTTTGGTTCACGATTTACGCTTAAATCTGTCCGAGCCAGAACCCGCGCACGACCGGTGGCGCGTGATTTTCACGCCGTAAATTTGGGCTCCATTCGCCATTACGAAACAGATATACGATTTACGGTAAAATTTGTACTAATTTACAATGTTTTGGTTCACGTTTTACGCTGAAATCCATTCGAGTCAGAACCCGCGCTCAATCGGCCGCACGCGATTTTCACGCTGTAATTCAGGCCTCATTTGCTGTTACGAAACAAGTATATGATTTACGCTAAATTGTGTACTCATTTACGTTGTTTTAGCTCACGTTTTACGCTAAAATCTATTTGAGCCAAAACCCGCGCACGATTGGACACACGCGATTATTACGCCGTAATTTCGGGACCCATTTACGGTTACGAAACAGATATACGATTTACGCTAAATTTCATACTCATTTACGCTGTTTTGGTTCATGTTTTACGCTAAAATCTGTCCGAGTCAGAACCCGATCACGTTGGGTCACGCGAAATTTTTACGCCGTAATTTTTGGGCCGCATTCACCGTTTCAAAATAGATCTATGATTTACGCAAAAATTCATAATCATTTATATTGTTTTTGTTCATGTTTTACGCTAAAATATGTTCGAGTAAGAACCCATGCCCGATGGGACGCACGCTGGTACGGGACGTGGCTATACCTAGCTGGGGCTTCCTGGTACTAATGGAAGCCCAGGGCTTCCATTACCTCGTCCCTATATATATATATACTACTTATTAAGACAGTAAGAGTAGTCTGGCTCTCCCATGTTCTGTCGTTCTGCCTCTCCCTCACTGCTAGCGGGCCCCTCCTGCCCAGTCCTATCACGCCCGCATGACCCCTCCACCCGCCCCCGCCCGCACGGTCGCATCCCATACCTAACCTCCCAATGCTCCCAGCTTCCAGCATGCCGACGCCTCCTTTTTATCCCCCGTAGTCCCCGATCCGCCTGGCTTCACCAGATCTGCCCCCTCCCCACGCAACAGCACCGTCTGCGATGCTCGCCGCCCCATCTCCCTGCCTGGCGACCATGATGCTCGGCATGCCCTCGCCCACCCCTGCGCAACTGCCACCGTCCATCCCACTCTTCGCCCCGCGTCCGCGATGCTCGCCACGTCCGTCGTCCCTAGTCCTCGGTGCCACGTCCGCCACCGAGGTCCGCATCCGCCCCTAGATCTCCGCCATTCCTCTCCCCCAGACGCAGTTGTGTGCATGCCTTAAAGCATCTTTTCCGTGTTCAGTTATTGTAGATCATTGTATCAGTGACTATAGTTTCTACACTATTCCTGTTCGATGTTGTTCCAATAGAACCATTAACATGGAATCTAATCAAAGTTTGGTTGCATGTGTTTATCATCTTTGTTGGAATTCTGCTCATAAACATATTTAGGTATGTAGCATGTTTGTTGTACTATTTTTAGGTCTCTACTACTGATTTATTATTTGTTAACGGAGTATGAAATAGTTTATTGGCTTTAAGAATTTATTTTTATGTAGTTGAGTTATGAATGCGCCTTTCAGGGTAATGACCATGAATGTATGTTGGCAAGAGGGTAATGACTATTGTGCTCAATTAGGGGAATCACGTCTGGAATTCATAAATGGAGCATCATTTGGGTCTGAACTTTGTACAACATCATCTCCTTGTAAGTGCCACAGTTTTACTATATTACATGTTCTTTGTTGCTAGCAGTTACTTTAAAATGTGTGTGCTAAGAAGATATAGAACACGACCCAGCGATTTTTTTCAAAACATCGCCTGATTGTTAATTTCCACTTGCATGTTGGATTACACTATGGATCAGGCCCACTTGCTTTGATGAAAAATCACAAACCTGTCAGAGGCATGGACGCACGGTTCATGGATGGTTATGCTTTGGCGCTTACTTATAATGAGCAAGAACCATGACTAAATCGAAAACACATCATATATGGATCCTACCTAACGCATGTACACATACCATTTCTAAAATTCATATAAGAAAAAACAGTCAATTGTTGACAAAATGGTATTTTGGTTCTACATAACTCTCAGCTTCGCACAAGAACGAACCAAAAGCAACTGCCTAAGTTTTCTTCTCAATTAGTGAGACGACAATTTGTGAGATATTAAGGTTGATAATATATGTGGGTTCGTTTTTTAATCGTTGTGCACAAATGTTTTGTCAAATATGTTTGTATGACCATGCAACACATGGGTACCTAACTATATATTATTATAAGGACCAGTTTATCGTTAGGTGGAGACCCCCAGTACTTCGACTCTTTGAGGAGAGAGATTTCCAGTATGTTCACACTAACTGGTAGTTCAAATGCTTTCAGAAAGAAAAAAACGATTGTATAGTCACATGGTTTATTTGATTCAGACTTCTTCATGTTAGGATCATATGAATGCATTTTTATTGGTTTTGTACAGAAAACATATGTATGGACAACAGAAGAAAAAGATCCAGTAGAAAAGATCTATCGGTATGCTCTTGGAGCCTTTCTTTTTCTGTTGCCTTTGACCTTTGTTGACAAATTTTCGAATGCATTGAGTTTGATGTTTATTCCTTGCAGCGAAACGCATGGGCTTCAAGGAGCTCAAAATGGGGTATGAATCATCTCAGTTTGACCTTTGTTTTAAATTCATTGATTATTGACCCTTGTGTCTAAACTGCCCTAAGATACTTATTCCTGGCTTCATAAATCACAAAACAGAGCCAAAGCTATAGTCAATGCAGAAAGTAAACCGAGCTAACAAATAAAAAACAATGCTACGACACACAAGATCAACAAGCTAGAGCCTAAATTAACATCAGTAATTCAAATCCACTTAAGTAATATAGTGTGTGATGTAAGCCAAAAAACCCGATGCAACCATTCTAGCCAAAGACTCTTTAGCCCATAAGTAATTCATGTTTTTGTAGATGCTCGACATGGTTCTTGGTGATCCATAGAATGAGCACCCTGATCTCTGTTCTCCTCGGTTCCCGCTTGTGTGGAAAAGCAGCGGTGAGGTTCAATAACTGGTTACACATTGTTTTTTGATTGCTCAGCGCAACCATGATGTTTGATGAAATGTTCAACTCTGCTATTGCACATTTGCACACTGTAGAGAATTCACATGACATGTCAGTTTGTACATTTTTAACAGTCCAAATTAGGTTCGTTTTGCATAATACATGTGGTGTTTAATACCATTGTATTCCGAAATGATATGAGCTTACCTTGCTGTATCTCCATGTATATCATGAAAATTTCTTTAAAATTGGACGCTTGATTGATTGAAAGACCTAATGAATTGCTATTTGTCTTTGTTTTCAAAGGGATGGTCTATGACCTTTAAGAACTCATCTGGAGCGAAGAGCAGCTGAGCAGGTAATTACTCTGTCTCGATTCGTTTTGAACGCATAATATAATCTATACATTAGAACCTA
This sequence comes from Zea luxurians, assembly GCA_029449295.1. NCBI lineage: Eukaryota > Viridiplantae > Streptophyta > Magnoliopsida > Poales > Poaceae > Zea > Zea luxurians. Next base: position 47,366,733 of record JAOPSE010000021.1, read on the forward strand.
CCAGGCTTAAGGAAAACAGTCGAATTTGTAGTAATTACATAGATAAGTCCATACTTTTGTGAAACCTGCAGCAAAAATAGAATAAAAAATATGTGTGATTTTAATTTAAAGGCACACATGAAAACACATTCTGCAAATAACTAGCATGTGTGCCAGTACCCAGAATGTGGCCGAAGATTTACACATGAATCAACATTAAGAGCTCATATCAGGTACTACGTGTAAATTTCTGCTTGTGAAAGAATTGTGTAATGAGACAAATATAGGTTGTTGCCCTGCAGAATGCAAGTGCGTCAGCAATGAACCATAGTGCAATTGGAGATCGACATCAGCCCCCTAAGTCAGCAAAGGTCTCAGTAACACCTCCAGCTCCCTCAGTTGAGCGCCCTTATGTCTGCTGCTAGAGACTCTCCACCAACTGCATATCCTATTCTGCTTTTAATTAACTATGTGCATGCTGCAAGCTGTTCAGGTCGACATATTTCCTAGGGCAGATGCTCTGATGGTGCCTTTGTTCCTTTTCTTTTGCTCTCTCCTTTTGTTGTGGCACATGAAAATTATCAGACTATTAGTGGAAATCTGATGTTCTTTATATTAACCAGATCCAAAAATACCATTCTAGTGTTTCAGTATTGCTCATGTAGAAGAATGGTGAACACTAGAAGGTTGTGGAGTCCTAAAGACGAGCAAGCCTGGGTCCATGATAGATTTGATGAGATGGATATGCATGGTTTTCATGGTGACAATGTAAGTTTTATGTTTTCTTATTTTGTATGAATAAAAGTACACTAGACATATTTTGAATCACTTGATAATTAGGGTAATTATATCTCAACTGAAATCTATGCATCGATTTTCATGAAAACAGTATACTTTAATATCTATCAGACTAATGTTCACAAATATTGTGGTATTCCTCTACATTCTTCTGGTTCACCATTCCCTGCTACCATCCATTGAAAAGCATTGTCACACTGTTTCGAATATGAGCATGTCGTCCCTACGCTTAGACTGAGGAAACTGTAGTGCACCTTTTCATTAACTGCCCCTTCGCATAAGCTTGTTGGGAGCCCATCCTTTTGAGGAATAATGTTAATATGTATCCACTGTCTAACTTAGAGAGCCTAAGAGCCCATATCAATTCTTCAAATTGGTATAGCAGATGCATCTCCATGAGAACCATTATTCAAATTCGGCTGGCTAATTTCCTCAACAGTTGCAGATGAGCTATCAGTTGGAGGTACATCAACAAATGCATAACGTGGACAGATGCACATTCAAATAACTTGCAAACATAGCTATTCAATCTTTGTTGTCCCCTTGAGGTCTTCGACAGTCAATAATTTAGCTTTTTCATGATTTAGGTTGGATATAATAAGAGGTTGGCTCTTCCGAAGAGCTTGCTCAGTCAAAATGTTCTGAATCAGCTATTCATAAAAAATTCATAGCTTGCTTTCTATTGGTTGTGTTAGCTTCAAATAATTAGTTGTGCTTGCATACACTCATGGAATCTTATTACATGACACAATTTAAGCTTTCTATATTCAAGAGATTAGTTTTCTAGGGAGATATCTCTTTATGGTTTTAGTTTTTGTGGTTTTACACATCCCTTAACCAGAATGATTTAATAATTTGGTTGTAGTTTCTAGAGAAAATTCTCTCCATAGCCAGCTTTCCTTTTTGAGGCATGGTTTATCATTAAAATTTTACTTCACACAATGGAAACCTAGAGACTAACATCAACACTAAGGGACTAACGGAAAGAAAAAATGAGCAAAAGATAGAAGACAATTATATACCTTATTTTTAGATTGATATCTACAGCTACATAGACGCTAGATAAAAATGACGACAACTTTATTACTATTGTCAAGTAGTTAACCTGGATCAACACGCCTTGAATATAAGCATGGTGAAGCGCGGCTATCTTGTCAAACAGTTATAGCATGCTACCGAGGAAGGTCACAGGTCCATATGTTGTCATTTGTCAACATTTTTTATTTGATTTGGTGCCTCCATGGTCTATGTATGGATGTCATATTTCTCATGACAAGATCATTGCTAGCTTAGCCATATTGTTCGTTTGACCATATTACTCAGCAGTTAAGTCCGTACTATTTTAGTTATTATTTGTTACTGACACATGTTATTTTGTTACGAATCTCTTAGTTACTCTTTTGTGTGTGTAAGCTTCCTTTCTTTTCTTTTACTAGGTTTCAAAATTCATGGCATGCTAATGTTTGTTTTTAGTATCACATACTTGATAAGTTGTTTGTGTTGCATACCTAAATGACTCATGCTTGGTAATGTTTGTTGTTCATAAGTTGATGTTTGAGTTACTAGACAATGTTGCTCGTGAGGTACTTAATATTCCCCCTATATCCATTGACGGTATACTATTAAACAAATGACTGTTTGGAACAGTATCTAATTCTTGTCACCTTCCCATAATTTTAACGAATAACACATGAAACAGATCGGTCAGAAACTTCAAGCCTTGAACGTGGTCTTCAGCTTCCTGGTTGGCGAGTGGGAACTTGATCTCACTGTTGTGTAACTGCTTGCTGTTGTCCCTCTTGCACAGCTTGGGTATGTTTGCAACTCACAGTACATTTGTTGCATTTAAATATTTTTCTTAAGAGCTTCGTGCATTTGATTTACTTCAACATTCATGTCATGGTAGTTTCTGAACTGGTTGTGGTGAATAATTTTACCACTGTTTTAGACACACAGCGAACCAAGATAAAATGTGTGCAAAACTATACATGTACACAATAGACAAACGATGTGTGTGAAAATATGTTTAGTTTGTTACTACCACTCATAATCCAATAACCAAACTGATTAGTAAAATTGTGACTGAAATAGGATATAAATGTACTTCAACATGTGGTACGATAAAACTCTTTAACAGGGGTACTGTTTTCTGGTTATTGGAAAAGAGGTGGTCTGCAAACAGACAAAACGTTTGTCTTATACAGCAATAGTCCCATACCATTCCTAAAATTGAGTTAGTTTTTTCAGTTTACTAAACCCTAAATAAAAATAGAATAGTTCCCTTACGCAGACAGAATAGACCACCTCTTTTCCAATAACCATAAAACATGAATGTTGTAAACTGAACAAACTGACCATGTGGTAGATTGTATGCCTTTTTCTGTTTTCAGTTCATTCCTGAACAAATGTACTCAATTTTAGGAAATTCATGTAAAGTTATGACTGAAAAACAAGCACTTCATATAGTTCTGCTTTATGCGTAAAGGAACAAACTATTATGCTTTCAATTAGTGTTTAGAAACATATACTCTGTTCATTCAAGTGTAGGTTGTTCATCTGCTTTTAGTTCTTCAAAACAAAGCAGAACCAAGGTAACTAAAAGGGTCTGTTAATCTAACTGAAATTGTGCTACGTGGTATGACTATTTCTGTTTTAAGTTCCTATCTTTTATTAGAGTTCATTTCTGAAAATCTTGGTAATTTTGGTAATGGGACATGGGTTACCCTACATTAACACCCATGGGGAAGAGAAGCAAGGGAAGAACGGGTCTGTTAAGTAGGGGGAAGCATTCCATCGGAAAAATCATTAAAAAGGCAGCAAGGATTAGTGGTTTCAAACAAACAACTGTAGAGCCTAAAATTGACAGGGAGGCAGTAATTCATACTGAACCAGATGCACCTGTAAAGGAGCACCAGGAACCAAAGGAAGTTGCTTCCTTCGGTAGTTTGCCAACTATGTCAGAACCATCTGTTCTTTTGTCAGAACTGATGCAAAGGATTCTTTATGCCTCTCTCCCAATTCTTGCCCAGGGAAGGAACTGGGTCTTGCTATACAGGTTTAGGGTTTAGGGTCTCTATTCTGATATGTTTTAACTTCTGACCATATGGGTCTACTGTTATCTAATGTTTATGTTCATAGTTGTGCAGTACATGGAGACATGGCATATCTTTATCTACTTTATATAGAAGGAGCATGCTTTGCCCTGGTTTCTCACTCTTGGTAATGTTACTGTTTCCTAAGTGTCTCAAATGTTCTTTCACCTCCACATTTACTGAATGTTTCATATTTTAGGCAATAGATCTTATTTTAACTCCATAAGTTGCTATATTGTTGATGATGTCATAATTGTTTTGTCTCTAGAACTTGCATATAAGCCCATTGATGTAAGGAGAGCACAACTTGCATATAAACTCTTTGATGAGGTAACTCTTTTCTTATGAAACTCTGTTGAACCAATGTGTTTGACTGCATGGCTGTGTGTAATACAGCAAATACCAGTAGAGTAGAGTCGGCGTTTCGACCCCGGGGGGTCCCTGGACCGACGAGTAAATTGTCGCTGCATGTCCCAGCCCAGATGGGTCGGCGCGAGACGGAACACAAGGGGGAAAGACAATAAGGGGAACCGTGGCTCGTGTTGTCCTGCGCCCAGGGCGGATGCGCTTGCAGTAGGGGGTTACAAGCATTCGCGAGGGAGAGAGAGAGAGAGAGCCTGCTTGTCAGCCCGTCCTCCCGCACGGCCACCTTTTCGTACGAGGGCCCTGGACCTTCCTTTTATAGACGTAAGGAGAGGGCCCAGGTGTACAATGGGGGGTGTAGCAATGTGCTAACGTGTCCGGCAGAGAGGAGCCAGAGTCCTATGCACATGCCGACGTGGCTGTCGGAGAGGTGTTGGTGCCCTGTTCATGTGATGTTGTGGCCGTCGGAGGAGCGCTTAAACCCTGTAGAAGCACAGCTGTAGGGGTTGTCGGGACCTTGCTGACGTCTCCTTGCTTCCGTAGGGGGCTGAGAACCGCCGTCGTCATGGAGCACGCGGGGTGTCATCATTACTTGTTTTACCGGGGCGAGCTAGATGGGACGCCAGTCTTGTTCCCCGTAGCCTGAGCTAGCTAGGGGTAGGGTAATGATGTACCCCCTGCGACGTGGTCAGCCCGAGCCCAAGGTCGGGTGAGGCGGAGGTTCCTCCGAGGTCGAGGCTGAGTTCGAGCCCTAGGGTCGGGCGAGGCGGAGACCGTCATGTGGGGTCGAGGCTGAGTCCGAGCCCTGGGGTCGGGCGAGGCGGAGACCGTTTTTCGGGGTCGAGGTTGAGTCCGAGCCCTGGGGTCAGGCGAGGCGGAGACCGTCTTCCGGGGTCGAGGTTGAGTCCGAGCCTTGGGATCGGGCGAGGCAGAGACCGTCTTTCGGGGTCGAGGTTGAGTCCGAGCCCTGGGGTCGGGCGAGGCGGAGACCATCTTCCAGGGTCGAGGTTGAGTTCGAGCCCTGAGGTCGGGCGAGGCGGAGCTTCCTATGGCACCCGGGGCTGGACTTGGCTGCTGTCAGCCTCACCCTGCCGGGTGGCACAGTAGTCAGAGCAGTGCAAACGGCGCTGTTTTCCTGTCAGGTCAGTCAGTGGAGGGGCAAAGTGACTGCGGTCACTTCGGCCTTGTTGACTGAGGAGCGCGCGTCAGGATAAGGTGTCATGCGATCCTTGCATTGAATGCTCCTGTGATGCGGTCGGTTGGTGTGGCGATCTGGCCAAGGTTGCTTCACTGTGAAGCCTGCCCGAGCTGGGCCTTGGGCGAGTCGAAGGTGCGCCCGTTACTTGAGGATGCCCTCAGGCGAGGCATGAATCTGCCTTGGTCTACTATTCCTGCCCGAGGCTGGGCTCGGGCGAGGCGAGATCGTGTCCCTTGAGTGGTCGGAGCCTTTGACCTGAATTGCGCCCATCAGGCCTTTGCAGCTTTGTGCTGATGGTGGTTACCAGCCGAGTTTAGGAGTCTTGGGGGTACCCCTAATTATGGTCCCTGACAGTAGCCCTCGAGCCTCAAAGGGAGTGTTAGTACTCGCTTGGAGGCTTTGTCGCACCTTTTTGCAAGGGGACCGGCCTTTCTCGGTCACACTTCGTTCCGGTGGGTGCGCGCGAGCGCACCCACTGGGTGTAGACCCCAAGGCCTCGGAGGAGTGGTTTGACTCATCCGAGGTCTTAGTGCCTTTCGTGATGCCTCGGCCGGTCTGGTTGTTCCCTCATGCGATCTGATCATAGTCCGAGTGCATGGTCAGGTTCCGAGTTCTCGGGCTGGTATGTTGACACTGTCAACGGTTTGGCCGGAGCCGAGTTCGCAAGAGCAGCCCCTGAGCCTCTGCACAGGGCAAGAGGACGGTCAGGGACTGACTCAGCTTTTTTCATACGCCCCTTCGTTGCCTTTCCGCAAGGAGGAGGGGGGGGAAGCGCCATGTTGCCCTCGGAGGGCGCCGAACATGGTGTCTCTAGTGAGTTGCTAACGGGTGATCCGAGTGGACGCCCGTGCCCCGTTCGATAAGGGTCGGCTAGTGGCCCAGAGGCGCGCTCCAAAAGTACCTGCAGGTGATTTGCCGGACCCAGTCCCGTTCGATAGGGTCCGAGGGCTCGATGCCTCCCTCTGATGGGATTCCGTTACAGAATCGCTCCTGCTGATCTCGGAAATGTCCTAGGGTACCTTGGGAGCGTAGCCCGAGCCTTGGTTATGTATTGAACGTACCCAGAGTCATCCCTCACTTTGCATATTCTGGGGCGATTGTCGAACCCTTCGGGGGGCCTGCCTACGAACCCCTGATCAGTAGTGGGCGCGGAGCCTGAGCGGCCTGAGGTGGTTGTCGAACCCTTCTGAGGGGCCAGCCTTCGAACCTCTGACCAGTAGTGGGCGCGGAGCCCGAGTGCTCTGAGGCAGTTGTCGAACCCTTCCGAGGGGCCAGCCTTCGAACCTCTGATTAGTAGGAGGGCTCGGGGCCCGCTTCCTTCGCGGAGAAGGATCCCTTTCGGAGTATCCCCTTTCCTGGTCCCTGTAGCAAGAGAGAGAAAGGGGAAGAGAAAAAGGATACGAAATTGAACGATGTGGCGCACCTTTTTTTGACGCGGTCATTATGGCGGAGGTGAAGCGTCGCCCGCTTCGCCTGCCAAAGGTGTCGCCTGCCCTGCCGGAGTTATGTGAGTGGTTCGCGGGGCAGCCATTGTGCATGCGTGAGCCATTCGAGGAACGGAACACGGGCGCGTCGTCTTCACGCTGTAGGAGAGGGCTCTCCTGCTGCTCCAGGAGGGGACGTGAGCCTGCAGATGATTTGACCGCCGCTTCCGCTCGCCTGCTGCCGCCATTACTGTCGGCCCACTTCTGGCCATATCGACCGTCGCGCCTTCTCCCGCGGCTGACCGACCCGTGATCGGCGTGTTTGGCTAGCACTGCTGGTCCACGCGCAGGGTTGCCTCGAATTGCGGCACCGGTTCCGCAGTCGAGAAGGCGCGGCGCTGGCGCAAGTGGCGCTGCAGTTTTTCGCACGTAGTAATCGGCGCGCCGGTTACATGACGTGTGGGCTTGGGACTCCATGCTGGACGCGTTGAAGTCGAAAGGGTGCATCCCCATGGCGCGGTTGCATGCTGCCTGCATGGTGGTCCGCCCTTTCACCCGCTGGTTTAGGCGAAGACGGAGGAGTGCTTGTAACCGCTGGGCGGTTACACGCTCCGCGCGCGGCGGTTTTGGCTTCTTCTGTCCCGGGCCAGCTTGCATGTCGTGTGGGACCCAGCCCCCGTGTCGTAGGGGGAGGACCTTTGAGCGCGTTGGTGAAGACTTAGCCCGCGACGCCTGAGGACGCGGGTGGGGTGAGTTGCCTTTAAAAAGGGAAAGGCTCCCTGGGTGGCAGTCACGCCTCCGCATTCTCTTCATGCATTGCGCCCTTCCACCTTCCGAGCCCCTAGATGGGGTGCGCCCGTGTTGCCTTCGTCTTGCTGCCGTTGGGGGAGCGATCTCGTGGAGATCGGTACCTTTCAGCCATCGTTCGGCTTCAAGGATTTTCGTCGTGCAGCCCGGCTGCATTCCCTCACCAATGGGCAGTTTGGTGGGGAGAAGCGAGCCGGGCTGCGGCCTCCGCCCCGCCCTCAGCTTCAAGGATTTTTGTCATCCGGGCTGAGGCGGGGGAGCGCACCGAGTGGGGATCTGCCGGTTGGTAGGAGGCTACTGTCGTCGGAGCTGAGGTGGTGGTAGCTGAAGAAGTCTTCGTCGCCGACGAGATCGTCGACGCCATCTGCGCTCCGGGCCTCCGGCTCTTTGGCTTTGATAGCTTGTCCTCACCCCTCGAGTGGGGACATGGGCGAGGGCCTTGTCGCAGCAGCGTCTGCCCTGAGGTCATCGCTGCTGCTGTTTGGCCGCCCGGAGCGGAGGTCGTTGTCGCTGCTGCAGGAGTGAGCGGCGGCGAGCCACCTGGAAGTTGTTGTCCCGCAGGCCCTCCGATGTGGAGGTTGTTCATACCCGCGGGAGTGGAACCGGAGTTCTGTTTGTAATGGCATTTTGAGTGTCGGCGTATGTTCATTGCGGCTGTCGGGGCCTGAACATCTGTGTATGTGGGCGTAAAGCCGTGTTTCTTCCCCATTTCGGGCACCAGGTCTCGCCTGTCGGCTAGCCGAACCGCTTAACCAAGTGTGAGTTGCCCTACGCGGAAGGTGACGAGTGAGGTATCCGTATCCCAGAGGCGTAGGAGTCCCTCGGCTTGGTCGGCCTTGCCACTCAAGGCTTCTCTTGCCTAGTTAAAGGGACCCTCGGCCGCTCTGCGATGAGCCGGAGCTGGAGGCAGCGGCGTCAGCATGGACAGAGGCGGAGTTGGCTTCGAAAAGGGGGCTTCGTCGGCCCAGGCCGAGGAGGTGTAGCAGCGGTGGCTGGAGCCTGGCCGGGTCATCTACTGGCGGGATCAACCCTGGAGTCGGGCTGCCGAGGCCATGAGCTAGGCTGGTGTCCTCGGGGGACAGCTGGCTGAGGCCACGGAGCGGCTGGACAAGCCGTCTGCTTGGGCTGAGTTCCTGGAGGGGACCCTGGCGGCGATGGCCCAGGCGTAGTGCTGACATCTTCCTTCGAGGTGGAGATCCTTCGCCCGTGTTGCCGTCCGAGGCCGGGTTTGTGAGGAACCTCCCAAGTAATTAGGCCCACCTACAGTTGTCCTTGTCCAACGGACCTCAGACAGCCCTATAGGTGCCCCTGAACTACTTGACAAGCTCGGTATCTTTCCTTACCTTTCTAGGAACGTCTCACCCGTCATGCAGACATTACAGAACATCGAAGATAAAGAAATGCGGAAGCGATTACATAAGCTTACATTTATTAAAAAGTAAGATCACGTTGTTTATTACAGACCAGGAATATATGACGAGTGCAGAGTATTATTATTACACATACCAAGGGAGGTAAAAACTCCTCCCGACAGCTATCACACAAAAAGTCTTAATGGAGGAACCTTTCCTCCCGCACTTCATTCTTGCTTATCTTCATTAGGAACCACCTTGGTACAGAAGCAACAGAACTCTGCTGCTTCCTCACCTAAAAACAACAAGGGGATAAACCCTGAGTATGGAATTACTCAGCAAGTCTTACCCGACTAAGGAAAAGACTCTCAAGGGTATGCTGGCTAGAGGCATTCAAGGAGTGGCTTATCAAGAATCAAAGACTCTGTTTTGCAGAAAAGCTTACTACGAGTGGATCCTTAAAATCCAATTTTATTGTCAGGTTAAGTAAAATTACCTGCAGCTAGAGTTCTTTCTACCCTAGATCAATCACTTTGCCTGCACTAGCCAATTTTCTTATCAACCCTTCAACTTCACTGGATTGCTACGTGTAAGTCAGTGGCCAAGTCTCCATAACCGCGGAGGTACGGCGATCCGAATCGATTATACTCAGCTGAGGATCTCCGATCACACGACATATGTAGCACTTAACCCTTGCATATGTCAACCCGCCACCGAGTTTCTTAAGACCAGATCAGGTTCACGCAAACCGAGAGCACAGATACACCACCGTCCAGCCTCTTGCCACGGAGGGTACACGCTACTCTCACCACCGCTCCACGCCCATTTCGTGTTATCTTATTCTGGCCTTAGTCTGCCTGAGGCAAGGCTTACCCATGACGAGGCATGTGACCAGTTAAAGGGTCCTCGGTCAGCAGGCTTACATCGAGACGGCCCTTAATCGACTCAGACGGAGACACTACACCGAGACTCTCTTTCTCGTGCAAGTCACCCGCCCGGTCTCAGCTTAATCTTTTAACCCCAAAGGTTGGTACCTGGCAGAGGTACATCTTTTCCGATGTTGAATCCATCACGGCCGTGATGGATTCACCATCAAGTTTTATTTTGAAAACAACCCTCCCACTTTTTGCCACATCAGCTTTTGTAAAAACAAAACATTTTGTTTTTCTAAAGCAAGGCTAAGCATCAAAAATCTTTTGTAAAACAGGGATTTCAAGGAAGGTAATCAAATCCAAGGAAGGTAATGCAGGAATTGTTTTAGCAATCAACTCCTATCACCTAATGCATCAAGCAAGTGAGAAGGATTTTAAAAACTTCAAGGAAGGTGGCAAATGCACCGGGGCTTGCCTTTGTTAACAGGTGAGTCTGGCTCGGATCCGCAAATATCAAAGTAGAAGCAGTTGCCTGCTTGAGAATCCGAGGGGGGTGGTGTCCTTTCGTCGGTGACTTCCTCTTCTTCTTCGTGTTCTAACATAACCATATATATGTATAAGAATGGATGCCATGGGATGCTCATGAGCGTGCAAAGATAATATAAACTTATTATCTAGGTCTTGAATACAACTTTCCTTCACGGTACTCCGAGAACCTAGGGTTTCCGGAGTGAGTAAAGGAGTTCATAGGGCAGGGGGGTGTTTTGGGGTTTGGTGATCAAACAATGTCCAAATCAACCCAAATTCTACCCAAGGCTTTTAAATAATATGAGGAACTCATATAAAAATTTTGAGCATTTTTGGGATTACTACTTATCTTTTAAAAATCCAAAACTACTACTTTGAACTACTTTAAATGCCTTAAAATTCCTTAATTCATCCTAAAAATCTTGAAACTATTTTTATTAAATTCTAGGGAAAATAATAAGACTAGGAAAATTAGTTTCACAATTTCTAGCGAAGGATTGCAAGCGATTAGTGGGGGCTGGGTGGAGGATGATCTTGCGAAGCTAGCGGGGGATTCAATTTATAGGGCCCTTCGGCGGTGACCGTGAATTCGGACGTTAATGTGCGGCGGTCGGAAGTGAGGAGGAATGCTGGCGCATCGAACACGCGTTCACCGGCGTGGCAGTAACTCCGGTGGTCGACGGGGAGTTTAGAGGGAGCCACGACGACGTGATGGTGAGGTTGGGACACGCGATGGACAATGGCGAGGGCACGACGACGGTGAGCAGCTTTATTCACGGCGGTGAGCAAGGGGAGGAGTATTGCGGCAGACCGGGGTGGCTTCCAGCTCGACGGCGACGACGATCTTTCTACCCCGCAGCGTTATCCGGTTACCGGTGAGCGTTAATCTTAACGCGGCGGCGCGAATCCTTGCGCGGGGGAGGGTCACCGGCGGCGAGCACGCGATGCTGGCATCCTGATCCATTTTGACTACTGTACCATCAGAGCTCATTTCAGACAGCCTGACAGAGCAAGTTTAAGCCGCTTTTTCTCTGATTTTCAAGTGGCAACACAACCAGTGATCTATAGCAAAGTTGTAGTGCTATAATCCAACTATAACTTTGCTACGATGTGTTCTCACAAAAAGTCACTGGATCCCCTTCAAAATCAAGCTCAAAGTTCATCTCAAAACACTGTCATTCTGAATTTCAGACCTCAACCAGTCTGATAGTCCATCTTTGATTGGGTTTTTCTCCCAATTTCTCATAAGATCATGGCTTGAATCCTTAAACAAAGTTGTTCTCCTATAATTGGGCTACAAACTTGTTGTGGTCACTTTGGGCAAAAACCCTATATTTCAAAAGATACAGGGCTCCAAAGTTGAGCCAACACTCTGAATTTTCAGACTTAGGATAGAATCCTCATTGGGGTCCATTTTGCATTTAAGTCCAAAATCCAATGTTTGGCTTTCAAGTCCACATATTTGTGAACCAAATGACTTAAAATACTTATTTTACTTGGTTTTTGCACTTTAGTCCAAAAGTGGACTAATTTTGCACATAGGCCCCTAGGTTTTGGTTTTAGGGTTTTCCAGGGTTCTAATTGAGATTTTTGGTATCCCAGGGGCATAAATGTGATTCCACTTTGTTTTTGGGGACATTTTATGACTCTTCCCTAAAGCCTTTAGGTTTTCTCATATTGGGTTAGGTCTTACCCCTTCAATCCCTGTTTAGGGTTAGGTCCCCTATCCAGGGTCCTATTTGCAAAGATACTTAAACAATACAACTTGATTGAAATTTTTGCCTAGTGAATGCACTCTAGGTATATCAAACATATACAATGCCAATGCTTATGATGCCATGCTCAAGTTTTAGTTACAGTAACACCAGGGGTGTTACAGGGTTGGATTCCGCCGAAGGTGGAGACGATGCCGAGGGTGCTGCTGCTCCCATATTGATGTCTGAACCTGTGGGAACAGTTTGTCTGTAGTGTGCGTATGTTTTTTGCGGCCGCCGAGGCCCAAACATGTCATTGTCGTGTTTTAAAGCTGCGTTTCTTTTCCTCTTGTTTTGAGTATCAGGACTTGCTTGTCGATAGCAGAATCATTTATCCGAGCGAGAGTTACTTATCGCGGAAGGTGATGAGTGAGGTATCCGTATCCCGGAGGCGTAGGAGTCCCTCGGCTCGGTCGACCTTCGCCGCTTATGTGTACTCTTGCTCGTCCGCGGGATTCTGTTATCGATATAGTCGAGAAGGCACGAAAAATCGTTTCGGCAGAGAAGTTTTCGAGCGTTAAGACTTGTTCGGTTAGCAGAATCGCTTATCCGAGCGTGAGTTACTTATCGCAGAAGGTGATGAGTGAGGTATCCGTATCCCGGAGGCGTAGGAGTCCCTCGGCTCGGTCGGCCTTGCCGCTTACGTGTACTCCGTCGTTTTCAGGATCCCACTATCGATGTAGTCGAAAAACACGAAAGATGTTCCGGCCGAAAGACTTTTTCCGAGGAAAATTTTGACGCAGAGGGGGTTCCCCCTTCTAGCCCCCGAGGGAGGGTCGGGCTTTGCCGAGGCAAGGCTGACCCTTCCTTGATGGTTAGACTTTACTTGTGTATGTAAACGAGGTATATGAACGACTTGAAAACATCTTAAGGGTAGAAGCGACGTAGCTGTCAGATGTTCGAAGCGTTGCTATAGACCTCGCCTTGACTATTGGCCAGCTTGTATGTTCCAGGCTTCAAAGTCTTGGCGATGATGAATGGCCCTTCCCTGGGAGGCGTGAGCTTGTGGTGCCCTCGGGCGTCTTGTCATAGCCGAAGCACCAAGTCGCCCACCTGGAGGTCTCGGGACCAAACCCCTCGGGTGTGGTAGCGTCGCAGGGACTGCTGATACCGCGCCGAGTGTAGTAAGGCCATGTCCCGAGCCTCTTCCAGCTGGTCCAGTGAGTCTTCTCAGTTGGTCTGGTCGCTTCGGGCATTGTATGCCCTCATCCTCGGGGAGCCGTATTCTAAGTCTGTGGGCAAGATAGCCTCGGCCCCATAGACTAGAAAAAATGGCGTGAAGTCCGTGGCTCGGCTTGGCGTCATCCTCAGACTCTAGACCATCGAGGGGAGTTCCTTCATCCATCGCCTGCCGAACTTGTTGAGGTCGTTGTAGATCCTCGGCTTGAGTCCCTGTAGAATCATGCCGTTGGCACGCTCTACCTGCCCATTCGTCATGGGGTGAGCTACGGCGGCCCAGTCCACCGGGATGTGGTGGTCCTCGCAGAAGTCTAGGAACTTCCTGCCGGTGAACTGGGTGCCGTTGTCGGTGATGATGGAGTTCGGGACTCCAAAGCGATGGATGATGTTGGTGAAGAACGCCACCGCCTGTTCGGACCTGATGCTGTTTAGGGGTCGGACCTCAATCCACTTGGAGAATTTGTCGATAGCGACCAGCAGGTGCGTGAAGCCCCCGGGTGCCTTCTGCAAGGGACCGATGAGGTCCAGACCCCACACAGCAAATGACCAGGTGATGGGTATTGTTTGCAGAGCCTGAGCGGGCAGGTGGGTCTGCCTTGCGTAGAATTGACACCCTTGGCAGGTGCGTACAATCCTAGTGGCGTCGGCCACCGCGGTTGGCCAGTAGAAACCTTGTCGGAAGGCGTTTCCAACGAGGGCTCGAGGCGCTGCGTGGTGACCGCAAGCCCTCGAGTGTATTTCTTGCAATAACTCCTGACCTTCGGCGATGGATATGCATCGCTGGAGGATGCCTGAGGGGCTGTGGTGGTAGAGCTCCTTTCCGTCACCCAGCAAGACGAATGACTTGGCGCGCCGCGCCAATCGCCGAGCCTCGGTTCCATCGAGGGGTAGCTCTCCTCGGTGGAGATATTTTAGGTACGGGGTCTGCCAGTTTCGATTAGGCGGGACCCCATTCTGCTCCTCCTCAATGGGCAGTGCCTCACCCTCGGCGACCGAGGGTGCCTCGGGCTGAGCCGAGGGTGCCTCGAGCAGGGCCGAGGCCTTCTCGGGCTTGGGCGTGTCGTCGGTCTTGTCGAAGGGTTGATGTAGGTCTCGGGAGAAGACGTCCGGGGGGACCGTTGTCCGCCCCGAGGCTATTTTAGCCAGCTCGTCCGTAGTCTCGTTGTACCGTCGGGCGACATGGTTGAGCTCGAGCCCGTAGAACTTGTCTTCCAGGCGCCGAACCTCGTCGCAGTAGGCTTCCATCTTCGGGTCACGGTAGTGGGAGTTCTTCATGACTTGGTCGATGACAAGCTGCGAGTCACCAAGAGCGTCGAGGAGCCGAACCCCTAGCTCGATGGCGATGTGCAACCCGTTAACCAGAGCCTCGTACTCAGCCACGTTGTTGGACGCTGGGAAATGGAGGCGCAGCACGTAGCGGAGGTGCTTCCCGAGGGGTGAGATGAAGAGCAGGCCCGTGCCCGCTCCTGTTTTCATCAGCGACCCGTTGAAAAACATGGTCCAGAGTTCCGGTTGGATCGGAGCTACTGGAAGCTGGGTGTCGACCCATTCTGCCACGAAATCCACCAAGACTTGGGATTTGATGGCCTTCCGAGGGGCGAACGAGATTGTCTCGCCCATGATCTCCACCGCCCACTTTGCAATCCTACCCGAGGCCTCTCAGCACTGGATGATCTCCCCCAGGGGGAAGGATGACACCACAGTCACCGGATGAGACTCGAAGTAGTGTCGCAACTTTCGCCGCGTCAGAATTACCACGTACAGTAGCTTCTGAATTTGCGTGTAGCGGATTTTGGTCTCGGACAGTACCTCACTGATGAAGTAGACCGGCCTCTAGACGAGCAATGCATGCCCTTCTTCTCGTCTCTCGACTACGATCGCGACGCTGACCACCTGAGTGGTTGCAGCTACGTAGATCAGGAGAGCTTCTCCACAGCGGGGGGCACCAGGATGGGTGCGCTTGTAAGGAGTGCCTTCAAGTTCCCGAGGGCTTTATCGGCCTCGGGGGTCCAAGTGAAGCGCTCGGTCTTCCTTAAAAGGCGGTACAGGGGCAGGCCTCTTTCGCCGAGGCGCGAGATGAAGCGGCTCAGAGCCGCAAGGCATCCCATGACCCTCTGTACTCCTTTCAAGTCCTTGATAGGCCCCATGTTGGTGATGGCCGCGATTTTCTCCGGGTTGGCCTCGATGCCCCGCTCGGAGACGATGAACCCCAGGAGCATGCCTCGGGGGACTCTGAAGACACACTTCTCGGGATTGAGTTTTACGCCTTTCGCTTTGAGACACTTGAATGTCGTTTCAAGGTCGGAGAGGAGGTCGGAGGCTTTCCTCGTCTTGACTACGATGTCATCGACGTAAGCCTCGACCGTTCAGCCAATGTGCTGTCCGAACACGTGGTTCATGCACCTTTGGTATGTCGCGCCTGCATTCCTTAAACCGAATGGCATAGTAATATAGCAGTACATGCCAAAGGGTGTGATGAAAGAAGTCGTGAGCTGGTCGGACTCCTTCATCCTGATTTGGTGATACCCTGAGTAGGCATCAAGGAATGACAGGGTTTCGCACCCAACAGTGGAATCCACGATTTGATTGATGCGAGGCAGATGGTAGGGAACCTTCGGACATGCTTTGTTTAGACCAGTGTAGTCTACACACATCTGCCATTTCCCACCTTTCTTTTTCACAAGCACAGGGTTGGCTAGCCATTTAGGATGGAATACCTCTTTGATGAACCCTGCAGCCATCAGCTTGTGGATCTCCTCGCCTATGGCTCTACGCTTTTCTTCGTCGAATCGGCGCAGAGGCTGCTTCACGGGTTGGGCTCCAGCTCAGATATCCAGCGAGTGCTCGGCGACATCCCTCGGTATGCCAGGCTTCTCCGAGGGACTCCACGCAAAAACCTCGGCATTTGCGCGGAGAAAGTCGACGAGCACTGCTTCCTATTTGGGGTCGAGCTTGGAGCCAATCCGTACTTGCTTGGAGGCGTCGTTGCTGGGATCGAGAGGGACGGACTTAACCGCCCTGCTAGCTCGAAGTTGCCGGTGTGGCATTTCGCATCTGGCACCTCCTTGGAGAGGCTCTCCAGGTCGGCGATGAGGGCCTCGGACTCGGCGAGGGCCTCAGCGTACTCCACACACTCCACGTTGCATTCGTACGCGTGTCGGTATGTGGATCCGACGGTGATGACCCCGTTGGGGACCGACATCTTGAGCTTGAGGTAGGTGTAGTTAGGGACGGCCATGAACTTGGCGTAGCATGGTCTCCCCAGCACTGCGTGGTAGGTTCCTCGGAACCCGGCCACCTCGAACGTGAGGGTTTCCTTTCGGAAGTTGGACGGAGTCCCGAAGCAGACGGACAGATCGAGTTGCGCAAGGGGTTGGACGCGCTTCCTGGGGATGATCCCGTGAAAGGGCGCTGCACCGGCCCGGATCGTGGACAAATCGATCTGCAAGAGCCCGAGGGTCTCGGCGTAGATGATGTTGAGGCTGCTGCCTCCGTCCATGAGGACCTTGGTAAGCCTGACGTTGCCGATGACGGGATCGACAACGAGCGGGTACTTCCCCGGGCTCGGCACGCGGTCGGGGTGGTCGCCTTGGTCGAACGTGATGGGCTTGTCAGACCAGTCTAGGTAGACTGGCGCCGCCACCTTCACCGAGCAGACCTCCCGGCGCTCCTACTTGCGGTGCCGAGCTGAGGCGTTTGCCACCCGCCCACCGTAGATCATGAAGCAGTCATGGACCTCGGGGAACTCCTCTGCCTTGTGGCCTTCCTTCTTGTCGTTGTCGGGGGCTTTGCCACCTTCCACCGGTGGCCCGGCCTTGTGGAAGGAGCGCCGAAGCATGACGCACTCCTCAAGGGTGTGCTTGACGGGACCCTGATGATAGGGGCACGACTCCTTGAGCATCTTGTCGAACAGGTTGTCCCCTCCGGGAGGCTTCTGGGGGTTCCTGTGTTCGGCAGCGGCAACAAGATCTGCGTCGGCGGCGTCACGTTTCGTTTGCAACTTCTTCTTGCCCTTCTTCTTCGTGCTGCGCTGGGCGGATGCCTCAGGGACGTCTTCCTGCTAGCGTCCCTGAGGCTGCTTGTCCTTCCGGAAGATGGCCTCGACCGCCTCCTGGCCAGAGGCGAATTTGGTGGCGATGTCCATCAGCTCGCTCGCCCTGGTGGGAGTCTTGCAACCCAGCTTGCTCACCAGGTCGCGGCAAGTGGTGCCGGCGAGGAACGCGCTGATGACATCTGAGTCGGTGATGTTGGGCAGCTCGGTGCGCTGCTTCAAAAATCGCCGGATGTAGTCCCGCAGGGATTCTCCCGGCTGCTGGCGGCAGCTTCGGAGATCCCAGGAGTTCACAGGGCGCACGTATGTGCCCTGGAAGTTTCCGGCGAAGGCTTTGACCAGGTCGTCCCAATTGGAGATCTGTGCAGGAGGCAAATGCTCAAGCCAGGCTCGGGCGGCGTCGGAGAGGAACAGGGGGAGGTTGCGGATGATGAGGTTGTCATCGTCCGTTCCGCCCAGCTGACAGGCCAGCCGGTAGTCCACGAGCCACAGTTTCGGCTTTGTTTCCCCCGAGTACTTGGTGATGGTAGTCGGGGTCCAGAACCGGGTCGGGAACGGCGCCCGTCGTATGGCCCGGCTGAAAGCTTGCGGACCGGGTGGTTCGGGTGAGGGGCTCCGATCCTCCCCGCTATCATAGCGCCCCCCACGCCTGGGGTGGTAGCCTCGGCGCACCTTTTCGTCGAGGTGGGCTCGACGGTCGCGGCGATGGTGCTCGTTGCCGAGGCGACCCGGGGCCGCAGGCGCTGTGTCCCGCGTGCGCCCGGTGTGGACCGAGGCTTCCCGCATGAAATGGGAAGTCGCGGCGCGATGCTCCGGGGGGTACCCCTACCTTCGAGAGGCAGAGCTTTCAGCCCGTCAGACCGCGGCATCCTCCAGGAGATTCTTGAGTTCTCCTTGGATATGCCGTCCCTCAGTGGTGGATGGTTCCGGCATCGCTCGGAGTAGTATTGCTGCTGCAGCCAGGTTCTGGCCGACCCCACTGGAAGCCGGGGGCAGCCTTGCCCTGGCATCGTCAGCGATGCGGTGTTGGACGTCCTGGGGCAGATGACGCGCTTCTCCGGCTGGTGCTTGGCCTGCCCACTCCTGCCCGATGTTCTGCCGGAGCTGCACAAGTTGTCCTACTTCCTCGTCGAGCCTGGCCTGCATCTCACGGATTTGCTCGAGCTGTGCGTCCTGACCCCCCGCAGGGACTGGGACCACAGCTAGCTCCCGAAGGATGTCAACGTGAGGCGCAGGCCTAGGGGGATCGCCGCCCTCCGGCATACCAAGGTGGTTGCCTTCGTCGAGACCCCCTAGATCGACGTGGAAACATTCGCGACTTGGGCCACAGTCCTCGTTGTCGAGGCTGTGGCTATCATCGGAGCAATCGGAGAGGCAGTAGTCACATGCGGTCATGAAGTCCCGCATGGCACTGGGGTTCCCGAGCTCAGAGAAATCCCAACCATAGTCGGGCTCGTCGTCTTCCTCGGAACCCGGGGGCCCATAGGTCGAGACGACCGTAAATCGGTCCCAGGTTGACCACATATGATACCCCGGAAGGTTCGGATATGCCTTTATGAAAGCGTCCATCGAAGCGGGGTCGCTTGGTGGGTCGAAGCTGAATCTAAAAGGCAAAGGGTGGAAAACGGAAGGTACCTCTTGATCGACGGATGGTGACGGAGTCGCATCGGAGATGGACTGCACCGTTATCTCAGGTACGAGGCTAACGCCCAGTAGGTCCTTCGCGAGCGTGCTGGCGTCATTCGTCCGCTTGGGGTTGGCGTGTCGCGGGAAACGATGCCCGTCTTCGTCTCAGACGCGAGGTCGACGCCCGACGTGTCCCCCGCTGGGGCACCAGCATCTTCGACTCGCTCGGTAGCCGACGAGGTGCCGCCTCCTGCTTGGCCATGGTTGCCCTGCCTCCTCCTCCGTCGACGGGGAAGGTGACGGGACAGTCTCGGATGTTGTTCTTCCGCCACGCGGGAAAGACGTCGTCGATTCCGCCACCGGCGGGCGGGCTGACGGCCGCCATTGTCGTTGTCGCGCGGCGGAGGAAGGAGTACCATGTCGTAGCTGCTGTCGAGTGACATGAACTCGAGACTCTCGAAACGGAGCAGCGTCCCGGGCTAGAGAGGTTACTGGAGACTATCCATCTGGAGCTTGACGGGAAGTGTTCGTCAACACGCAGCAGGTCCCCTACCTGGCGCGCCAACTGTCGGCGTTTCGACCCTGGGGGGTCCCTGGACCGACGAGTAAATTGTCGCTGCGTGTCCCAGCCCAGATGGGTCGTTGCGAGATGGAACACAAGGGGAAAACAGTGAGGGGAACCGCGGCTCGTGTTGTCCTGCGCCCAGGGCGGATGCGCTTGCAGTAGGGGGTTACAAGCGTTTGCGAGGGAGAGAGAGAGCCTGCTCGTCAGCCCGTCCTCCCGCGCGGCCACCTTTTCGTATGAGGGCCCTAGACCTTCCTTTTATAGACGTAAGGAGAGGGCCCAGATGTACAATGGGGGGTGTAGCAGTGTGCTAACGTGTCCGGCAGAGAGGAGCCAGAGTCCTATGTACATGCCGACGTGGCTGTCGGAGAGGTGTTGGTGCCCTGTTCATGTGATGTCGTGGCCGTCGGAGGAGCGCTTAAACCCTATAGAAGCACAGCTGTCGGGGCTGTCGGGACCTTGCTGACGTCTCCTTGCTTTCGTAGGGGGCTGAGAACCGCCGTCGTCATGGAGCACGCGGGGTGTCATCATTACTTGTTTTACCGGGGCGAGCCAGATGGGACGCCGGTCTTGTTCCCCGTAGCCTGAGCTAGCTAGGGGTAGAGTAATGATGTACCCCCCTTCGACGTGGTCGGCCCGAGCCCAAGGTCGGGCGAGGCAGAGGTTCCTCCAAGGTCGAGGCTGAGTCCGAGCCCTAGGGTCGGGTGAGGCGGAGACCGTCGTCTGGGGTCGAGGCTGAGTCCGAGCCCTGGGGTCGGGCGAGGCAGAGACCGTCTTCCATGGTCGAGGTTGAGTCCGAGCCCTGGGGTCGGGCAAGGCGGAGACCGTCTTCCGGGGTCGAGGTTGAGTCCGAGCCCTGGGGTCGGGCGAGGCGGAGACCGTCTTTCGGGGTCGAGGTTGAGTCCGAGCCCTAGGGTCGAGCGAGGCGGAGCTTCCTATGGCGCTCGAGGCTGGACTTGGCTGCTGTCAGCCTCACCCTGGCGGGTGGCACAGTAGTCGGAGCAGTGCAGGCGGCGCTGTTTTCCTGTCAGGTCAGTCAGTGAAGGGGCGAAGTGACTGCGGTCACTTCGGCCTTGTCGACTGAGGAGCGCGCGTCAGGATAAGGTGTCAGGCGATCCTTGCATTGAATGCTCCTGTGATGCAGTCAGTTGGCGTGGCAATCTGGCCAAGGTTGCTTCACTGCGAAGCCTGCCCGAGCTGGGCCTCGGGCGAGTCGAAGGTGCGCCCGTTACTTGAGGATGCCCTCGGGCGAGGCGTGAATCTGCCTTGGTCTACTGTTCCTGCCCGAGGCTGGGCTCGGGCGAGGCGAGATCGTGTCCCTTGAGTGGTCGGAGCCTTTGACCTGAATTGCGCCCATCAGGCCTTTGCAGCTTTGTGCTGATGGTGGTTACCAGCCGAGTTTAGGAGTCTTGGGGGTACCCCTAATTATGGTCCCCGACAAGTAGTGTCATGTATGCATCTGTGGATATATTATGCATTTTTTTTGTAGAACATAGTACCATGCTTTTATTGTTCTCGTGCTCTTACCTGACATTGTGTTACAAAGTAATACAAATAACTTTCTTTTGGGGCAGTGTAGCCACAGATGCCTTTATCCCCTTCTATTCCGATTTTTTGTTGAATTCAGGTTCTTGATGATGTTCTAATCTACAAATGTGTTAGAAGACGGCCGGATCCTGTGTGACTGGCAAGATTTACCATTTAAAAACTATGCCCCCCAGAGAATGAGGAGAATTCTATCCGACTTATTACACGTTTTGATGCCACATTTGAGAAGGTTCTGTTAATGTCCACCCAGTAACTTTTTTGTTTTGTTTCCTGTCATCTAAAGATCAAAGATCCTAAGAAATAGTTTCTGGTTTATGGGTCTAGCAGAGCCAGAACTGAGCACCTACAACCCTTTTAAGTTAAGCAACACAAGTTGAATTCATGGGAGCATGTGGTTTGTTACCAAGATCCGCTGTATATACATATGACTTATCAATGATTTTCAGGTTGTTGTAACTATCCAGTATCGTACAATTGACCTGTTACCTAGGAGGAAACACTGCATGAGTGTTGTTGGTATCCTTGTCTGGTGAGCGAAAATCTCTCTTATCTTTTGTTTCTCTTTGTTTGATTCAGTCCAGTCATTTCCTTAAATTATTTATAGATATGAGGCGGAGCGGGTGATTCTTGCAGGAGGAGGGAGTGATTCTCGTGGAGGTAGAGGAGGATGAAGTGGTGATAGACTTCAAGCCAACTCCAAGTGTCGTGTCGACCTCTGCCTCCGCTCCCTGCACACATCCCTCCCAGTCGTCTTCAAGGTCCAGGCCTCCTCCCCGCTCAAGTTCCTCATCAGCATGTTGCGCGGTGTCGTGTCGTCGCTTTCCTCGGTGTCCATACGCGTCGTGCGAGACGTCCCGCTTCATCTCACCTTTATGTGCACACCGTCTATATGTGACCCCCTTCTCCATATAATTTCAATAAATTTTACTCTTTTGGGCTCCGTGTAATTTCATTAGTAAAATCTCTACTAATTATTAAGGCTGCAAAGTTAACCTGTCATTCCGTGTTCTATATATATATTTTTATTAGTATTATATGATCCCATTGCAACGCACGGACACTCACCTAGTATATATATATATGCTGATGGTAATGGAAGCCCTGGGCTTCAGATAGGTGCGGGGAGCCCTGGCCAGGTTACGTAGACGAGCCGAGCCTGGTCGCACCGAATGGGCCGATCCAGGCGGCCCGCATTTCTGCACTGCATTTACGCAAGTATAATAGTTAGTACAAAAATGCGTAACCAAACGTGTGCCATTTTTCCGAACGTGGGCCGGTGACGTGTAACCCGAAAATTGGGGAAGCGCATTTAAACAGACAATTACGATATCATAAACCTATGTATAAATTGCATAAATGGCTGTTACGCCCATGATCAGCGCGCCCACGATCCTAGAATTCAACGGATAAAGGATATGCATCGTGAATATCGCGTCCACGATAATGGATATGTGCATGGTCAAGAGGAAATATTCATAAGCTTCCAAAAAAGGTAAACAGTACGAATCATTTGTTAGGGCGTGGCTGGCTGAAGGGCGTAATCTGATCTAGAAGATGGCGGCGCCATGGGGTAACGAGTCAATCAGTGAGTATACGATGCCGACATCAGTTCATCGAACAAATCCATGCTTGGATATCGTAACAATGGTGCAGGAAGAACAACAAGGAGGGAACCAGTTTACCTCAGATGCAAGTGCGCATATGCAAACAGCTATTGTTGTAGAGGCAATTACTCCACCAGCAGCTTCGAGGGCCCCGGGGGTTGATGATCAGACCACATTTGAGGCATCGAGGATGACAGTAAATCAAGGAGGACAGCACCTTAATACTATGCGTACTATTGGTGAGCATGAACAGGACACACCAGTGATTCTGCAGAGACATGTAAGTACTATTTAACTAATTTGGATTTTCAGTATTGTAGGTTAAATTGTATACGATAGAATGCAGCTAGATGGTGTGAAAAAATGTTATATTGTGCATACGATGTAAAATTATGTAGGACTGAGAGCACCTAGAGGGGGGGTGAATAGGTGATCCTGTAACAATTAAAACTTAGGCCACAAAAACTTGGTTAAGTGTTAGCGCAATAACCGCCAAGTGGCTAGAGAGGAGTCTTCAACAAAACACAATAACCAACAAGAGATCAATCACAGAGATGGCATGGTGGTTATCCCGTGGTTCGGCCAAGACCAACGCTTGCCTACTCCACGTTGTGGCGTCCCAACGGACGAGGGTTGCAATCAACCCCTCTCAAGCGGTCCAAAGACCCACTTGAATACCACGGTGTTTTGCTTGCTTTTCTTAATCCCGTTTGCGAGGAATCTCCACAACTTGGAGCCTCTCGCCCTTACACTTGAAGTTCACAAAGAAGCACGGAGCAAGGGAGGGATTAGCAACGCACACAAGACACAAAAATCAGAGTGTCACCACGCACACAAGTCGCAACAAGAGCTCGCAACACAACCCAATGAGTTCACAACTCCACTAGAGCTCTATATGCTATCACAATGAAACAAATGCGCGGAATCGAGGTCTTGGTGCTTAGGAATGTTGTAAGAATGCTTGGTGTTCTCCTCCATGCGCCTAGGGGTCCCTTTTATAGCCCCAAGGCAGCTAGGAGCCGTTGAGAACATTCCTGGAAGGCAGATCTTGCCTTCTGTCGACTGGTGCACTGGACAGTCCGGTGCACCACCGGACATCCACTGTTCACTGTCCGGTGCAGATTGCTTTCCTTATTTGGCGAAGCCGACCGTTGGAGTCTGAGAGCCGTTGGCACACCGAACACTGTCCGGTGCACACCGGACAGTCCGGTGCACCAATGTGACCGTTGGCTCGGCCACGCGTCACGCGTGGAATCCTCGGCCGACCGTTGCCCTGGCTGACTGTTGACTCACCGGACAGTCCGGTGCACCACCGGACAGACCGGTGAATTTTAGCCATACGCCGGTGATGGTTTCCCGAGAGCGACGAGTTCGCCTGTGAACGGCTCACCGGACAGTCCGGTGCACCACCGGACAGTCCGGTGAATTATAGCCGTACACCGCCGTCGAAGTCCCGAGAGCAGCCTGTTCGCCAGAGCCAGCCTGGCGCACCGGACACTGTCTGGTGCACCACCGGACAGTCCGGTGAACCCAGACTGAGCAGACTTTGGCTGAACTTAGCCATCTCTTCTCCAACTCGATTTTTTCTGTTTCCAGCACTTAGACACAATACATTAGTCCATAAAACAATGTACTAAGTCTAGAAACATATCTTTTAACATGATTTTCACTTTGTCCACCACTTTGCATAGATTAGCACAAAAGCACTTGTGTTGGCACTCAATCACCAAAATACTTAGAAATGGCCCAAGGGCACATTTCCCTTTCAATCTCCCCCTTTTTGGTGATTTATGCCAACACAACATAAAGCAACTAGAATACGTGCAATATCAATGCAAATGAAAACTCAAGGTTGTTTTGAATCCTATTTGACATATATGGATCACTCTATGCCACCACTTGGTTTGTTTTTGCAAATCAAACTCAAATTCCTATCTCTAACTGTTGGTGCTGTCTTTCGACAGCAAGGAGAACCAACACAGGTGAATGGAGACGGCAACAGGGCACTCGCGCGTGATGGCTAAAGCTCTGTTAATCTGGCCTCTCACGGGCACTGTGCGGGGGTATTTATAGGTATCCGAGTGCACGACGCCTTGCGCTAAGGACGCATGTGCCCTCAGGTACCTAGTTTATCCCCAGAATATTCCTATAAAGCGGGGTTACAGGTTGTAATTACATGTACGCCTTTACAAATTAGGCCCGTAACACAACCGCGGCCACGCAGGGCCTGTTACAATGGGCCCGACCTCATGTGGGCCTCGGAGCCGACCGAGGCCGTGCCGTAGGGAGGCGTTGCCGCAGGCCTTCGTCTGGAGCCGAATCGAGCGAAGGGTCTCCATGTTGTCCCTGGTGTCGATCAAGCGAAGGGTGTCCCTGCCTGCTTTGCTTGTCAGAGCGGGGGCTAAGCTGTGGAGACTTCGGGCGAAGGGTGGCGTTTCTGCCTTCGCTCCAACATTTGCCCTCCGAGGGACCAGTTCGACAAAGTCACCTGGTGCCGAAGACGTCGCTAGATGGCGGAGACGCTGCCCTCGCTCGAAGTGGTTCCGCGGGGGTTTTTGATGTGACCGTTGATGGACATCGTACTGTTGGACTGCGGGTTTTCCGAAGCGTCGCGCCCTGTGGGATTGCGGGTTTCCCGAGGAGCCGCGCCCTGCCTATAAAAGGGGGCGAGGGACGGCGCTGCTTGCACTTTGCCTTCCGCGCTCCGTGAAAACCCTAGCCGCCCGCCGTCTTTCTGCTCCTCTTCTTCTACTGCTCGCTTTGCTCCTCGGAGATCTGGCTCGAGTGAAGCAGACCGCCCGCCGCCGCCGACGGTACGTAGCAATGCCATCCTCTTCTTCTTCCGCCGACGCCACGCCGCCGGCCGCCGCCTCGTCTGAGGAGACGTTGAGTGGCGTGATGGTGGAGGAGCTGCGCGCGGGCGACTCTGTTGATTTTGGTGTGTCACGGATGACGTCGGCCCGCGTCGAAGAGATGCAGCGCTTGGGCTACTTTGGCGGCGGAGTCGCTCGTGCTCCGGGGACGGAGGAAGTCCCCGAGCCGGAGGGTGAGTTGGTTGTTTTTGAGGCGTTCTTCGTCGCCGGTCTCCGCTTGCCTGCGCACCGGTTTGTCGGCGAAGTCCTGCGTAGATTCAACGTGCAAATTCATCAGCTGACACCGAACGCCGTGGTGGCGCTGGCGAAGTATGTCTGGGCGACGACTTCGTACGGCGGACAGCCATCGGTTGAAGTTTTTGCGAAGAATTACTGCTTGCATTGGCAGAAGAGGGTGATTGAGGGCGGAGTTGCCCAGTTTGGGTCGTGCACATTCACGCCGAAGACCGGCAAGACCACGATGCCAGTAGTGGAGTTGGTTCCGTGCGCCCGCAACAAGTGGGGCAATTGGAATGAATTTTGGTTTTACGTTGCTGAGGCTACTGTCGAAGGCCATGAAGGACTGCCCGTATCTGAGATGTGCTCTCATTATTACTCTGCGTATCCGCACTTCGAAGTAGCAGAAGAGGATGCAGACGAAGGGGCCCTTCGATGCGCCGCCGGCCAGAGCAGTGGTCGAGATTTAGTTGAAGAGTTTGTGGCGTACGGGGTCTGGCCCTTGGCGCACGGCTGGGCGTTGGGCGAAGTGTGCCCTCGCCAGATGCCCTTTCACGGAGGAAGGGTGGTGCGAAGTCCAGCCTTCGCACTGAATTTGCGAAACCGTGACCCGGCCGCCTTTGTGCGTGATGCTGAGGACTTGGCGGTGCGGCTCGTGGGGCGGTACGTGGCGAGGACGGAAGGCCAGCGCAGCTTCGATATTCGCGGCTCAAATGAACGCTTGAACAGGGTCTTCGAATTGAATCAATTGCCGTACGACGGCTACCCTGGACAAGACGAAGCGGACCGCCGTGGGAAGAAGCCGGCGGTGGAGACTGGAGGCGACCCTGCGCTGACGGCCGCCCCCTCCTCAAAAAAGAGAAAATTAGGTACTGCGATGGGAGGAATCGGGGTGTCTGATAGTTTTGCTAGGGAGTTAATGAGGACGTGCGCGGCCCCGGGGGAGAGGATGTCTTCGCCCGAGCTCCGGGAGTCTTCGGCTCGGATGCTGAGGGTTACCGGGGGCTGCTGGCCTAGAAATGTTCCTGTCCCCTGCGCGGCTGAGGAAGACTGTTTTACATCTCGTATGGTTCGTCAGTGGAGGGTTTTTCCTTACGGGCGAAATATCGGTACTGTTGTGTGGGCAGTGATGGACAAGGATCGCCAAGGGGCCGCGCAAAAACGCCAGGCGACCGTAAGGATTCACGACGCCCGGCCGAAAAGGCAACGGGGAACGGCGAAGGCTGCGGCCTCCAGTGGAGGCAAGCCGCCGCTGGCGGCGAAGGCGGGCGACTCTGCGCCCAGCAAGGCGCCGGAGACAGCGGCGGGCGCCGGAGTCTCCAAGCCGACGAAGGTGGTGCCGCCGGCCAGCGGAGTGGCGGAGGCTGCGAAGGCGGCCCGAGCGTTGCCGCCGCCGGGCAAGCGCGTCGCCGACTTCGGCACCGACATTAGCGTGGACGATTATCTTGGGGGTAAGTCACCCGCCGCTCTTTTTTTTTTATTATTATTATTATTTTTTTTTTTTTTTTTTTTTTGATTGGCGATGCGCTACAGGGTCGGACGAGGGTCGGCTTGTTATAGCTGTGCCTGCCGGGGCAATCGCGGCGGCGAAGGGCGGGGCCCTTGGCGCCGGAGGCGAGGTGTCGGCCCTCGCGAAGGTCAGAGACGAGGCTGGCGCGGCGACCCGCCGGCTGAAGGGAGTGACGGAGGCGCTGAATCAGGCGACGGAGGCGCTGAGTCAGGTCCGCCGAGTTTTTTTTTTTTTTTTTTTTTTTTTTTTTTTTTTTACGGCCATGGCCTTACGTGTTTTCTGCAGGTGGCCGACTTCACCAGCCGCACTGCGTCGGGGGCGCTCACGGCGGCCTTATCTGCCGAAGTCGAGAGACTTCGGACGCAACATGCTGACGCTGTCCGTGAGAAGTCTGCCTCCGACAGCAAGTGTCGTAAACTGGCGGACAAGGTGGCCGCCCTGGAGGAAGAAAAGGCTGATCTCCGGCGCCAGCTGGCGGAGGAGAGGAGGGAGGCCAACGAGGCCGTCGCCAAAGAGCAGGCCGCGCAGGCGGAGGCTAGGCTGGCACGGGCGGAGGCCAACCTTGCCAAGGGGCTCGCCGAGGACCTGCGGGGGCGACTCACCGCTCTGGAGAGCCGCACGAAGGGGGCCGAAGCCGCGGCACGGACGGAGGCCGAACGGACGCGCACGCAGCTTATGGCCACATACCGCGAGCTGGGTGCGCGGACTGGTGACTTCGTGGTGCCGGAGCGAGAGGCCGGACTTCGCTGCTTGAAATGGGTGCAAGAGGAGCTGCAGGAGCTCCCCACTGTCTTGGCTGGATTAATGTCGTTCGCCTCCCTGGTTACCTGCGAGGGGGCAATGAACGCACTCTCTCGCGAAGGGTGCCGGCACTATGAGGCCTTCGACCAGGCAGATGAAGATTTTGGGCGAGACATCTATAAGGTCGAAGACCCCGTGGTGAAGGAGTCCGCCGGCGCCCTCTATGATCGGATGTGGGGTCTGTATGGCGGTGAAGTGGTCAGGGAGCGGGCCGAGGCTGCGAGGGCTCAGGTAACGTTATCGTTTGTTTGGCGTTTGCTGGATGTGGTCTGTGCGTGTGTTTGCTGACTTTTTGTATGTTTTGTTTTAGGCGGAGCGAGGCGAGCGGGTGGACGATTTCGGAGCACTGAACGACGCCCTGCCTGACCCGGAGCCGGCCCCGGAGACTACGGGAGACGCACCAGGCGCCCCCACATCTGCTGCGACAGTTGAAGACCTGCCCACGAAGGTGGCCGAAGGCGCTCCCGATGCCCTCGCGGCAGCCGCGCCGACCGTCGAAGAGCCGACGGCGGAGGCGGTGGGAAGAATGGCGGGAGCGGCGGCGGAGACAACGGCGGAGTTGCCCGCCGCGTCAGGGCCCTCGCAGGTGGCATAGCGGTTGTCTAGGGTTAGGAAATTTTGGATGTTTGTACTGAACTTTGGTTGCTGCGCAGGTTCAAGATTTTGGGCCTGCGCACGCAACCACTGCTACTGAGTTTTTGGCGGCCTCGACCGCGGAAGATGGTAATCAATATAGTGGGTCTGCATCTGAGTTTTTTGACTTTGCTGACTCCGGGAGCTCGGTTGAGTGGACTGAGGAGTCGTCGGAGGAGAATTTGGATTATTTTACGGCCTTGGACGTGGCCGCGGCGGAGGCCGCGCCAGACGCCGCGGACGCGTCGGACGCGCCAGGCCCTAGCGCCGGGCGCCGTCGACGAAGGGCGGTTGCAAAACGTAGGGTTAGCGCGGAGGAGCGGGCTTTGCTTCGTGTGAGTGGGGCCGGTCGGCAGGAACTGTTGTCTCTGCCGACCGCCGAGGGTGTAGGTGAGGGGGAACTGCGAAGGCTTTTTGCGGGTGAGGAGCTCAGGATAATGTTATTTAATTATAGGGAGATGGGAATTATTCCTAAAGTTGAACCGATGTAGAGTGTGGTGTCATCGCTTGTGTATGTAGAGTCTTGTATGGTGGAATTGTGTGCCCTCGCGTGCATGTGTGTGAAGGCATTTTGTACTAACTGATTCGTTCGGCTGCGCTGTACTTGGTTGATTATAATTGGTCTTGGCGTGAATGGTTCGATGTTGTCGTTTCGGCCGTTGTTGTGCTAGCCCACGTGTACCCTTAAGTGTCTTCTGCACCGATAGTCTTCGGTTTTTTCGTACTTGCTGTGTTGAACCGGTTGCGCCCTTGGGCGACTTCGGCGCGGATAATCGCGATAGACTTAAATTTTTTTTTTTTTTCCGCACTTGTTGTGCTAATCCGGCTGCACCCGTAGGCGACTTCGGCACAGATAGTCTTCGCGATAGACTTAGATTTTTTCCCGGCTGCACCCTTAGGCGACTTTTGCACGGATAGTCTTCGCGATAGACCTCGATTTTTCTTCGCACTTGTTGTGCTAATCCGGCTGCACCCTTAGGCGACTTTGGCACGGATAGTCTTCGCGATAGACTTCGATTTTTTCCGCACTTGTTGTGCTAATCCGGCTGCACCCGTAGGCGACTTCCGCACGGATAGTCTTCGCGATAGACTTAAATTTTTTCCGCACTTGTTGTGCTAATCCGGCTGCACCCTTAGGCGACTTCGGCACGGATAGTCTTCGCGATAGACTTCGATTTTTTTCCGCACTTGTTGTGCTAATCCGGCTGCACCCGTAGGCGACTTCCGCACGGATAGTCTTCGCGATAGACTTCGATTTTTTCCGCACTTGTTGTGCTAATCCGGCTGCACCCGTAGGCGACTTCCGCACGGATAGTCTTCGCGATAGACTTCGATTTTTTCCGCACTTGTTGTGCTAATCCGGCTGCACCCGTAGGCGACTTCCGCACGGATAGTCTTCGCGATAGACTTAAATTTTTTCCGCACTTGTTGTGCTAATCCGGCTGCACCCGTAGGCGACTTCTGCGCGGATTTGTCGCACGCGAGGGTAGCTAGCGCTTAGCCTCGCGGTGACCTCGTGGTGGTCGAATGTCGAAGACCGTCAATACGGTCTTTTTCGACGCATGTCTTTTTGCGGGGGATTTTTTACGCATATATTACATGGCTCCGCCTCGTTAAAAACCTCACCCCCCGGGAGGAAAAGAGTGCGGGCCGGTGCAAGATTGTTTTTGCAAATTACAAGGGCGAAGACAGCCCTGAAGAATCAAACAAAAAATTTGCGGAGGTTGTCAATGTTCCAGGAATGCTCCAGGTCCTCGCCGGTTTGTGTTGTGAGCCTGTATGCGCTGGGGGAGGCCTTCGTCTTGACGATGAAAGGGCCCTCCCACCTGGGCTCCAGCTTGCCCCTTGACTCCGTCCGAGCTGTCCGAATGAGCACGAGGTCCCCCTCGCTGAACTCCCTCGGGGTGACTGAGTGGTCGCGCCATGCTTTGGTCTGGGCTTGATACTTGTTCAGAGCTTGTAGGGCGAAGGCACGGTCTCCGTCGATGAGATCCTTTGAAGTTGGCTCGTCCACATCTGGGACGGCTGACGGGACCGTTCGCGGGGACCCGTGCTTTATTTCCTGCGGGGTCATGGCCTCCGATCCGTATAACAGACGGAAAGGAGTGAACCCGGTCGCCCTGCACTCAGTCGTGTTTAGTGCCCAGACTGCCTCAGGTAAGAAATCGCTCCATTTGCCCTTTTTTTCATCGAGGAGCATTTTTTTGATAGCTGTGAAGATTTTTCCGTTGGCGCGCTCCACGACCCCGTTGGACTGCGGATGGTAGACTGAGGCGAAGGCAAGCTTGGTGCCAATGGAGAAACAGAAATCCTTGAAGTCTTGGTTATCAAACTGTTTGCCGTTGTCGACCGTTAACTCGGACGGTACTCCGAAGCGGCAAACGATGTTCTGCCAGAAGAATTTCTGGGCAGTCTTCGATGTTATTGCGGAGACAGCCCGTGCCTCGATCCATTTGGTGAAGTACTCGACCGCGACGAAGGCGAACTTGAGGTTCCCCTGAGCGGTGGGCAGGGGTCCAACAATGTCGAGACCCCAGCGCTGGAGAGGCCATGTGTGGGCGATCAGCTTTGTGTACTGCGAAGGGCCGCCTGGTCGAGGAGAGAACTTCTGGCAGGCTTCGCAGGACCGAGTGACCCGATTCGCGGCGCAAATCATTGCTGGCCAGTAGAAACCCTGGCGGATTACCTTAGCAGCTAGGGCCCTTGGGCCCGCGTGCGAGCCGCACGTGCCACTGTGGACTTCACGTAGGATCTGCATGCCTTCGGCCTCGGTGACGCACTTAAGCATTGGTTGGCTGACTCCTTTTTTGTATAGCTGGCCTTCAATCAGAGCGAAGTCCCGGCTTCGATGTCTGAGGCGCTTGGCCTCACTGATGTCAGCCGGGTGATAATATCCCTGTAGGAACAGGGTAATGGGTGCTCGCCAGTCTTCGGTCATGATGAGGTTGACTGTACGGTGGCCCTCGATGTCGTTGGTTATATGGAGCCCTTCGGGGCTCCGGACTGCGGGCGTGCCGATGACGTGGAAGAACACGTCGGAGGGCAGAGTTTCGCCCCTGGCCGCGGCCTTGGCCAACGCGTCGGCCTCCTCATTCTTGGCCCGGTCCACATGCTGCACGGTGAACCCCTTGAACTGTCTCTCAAGACTTCGGATGGCCGCGAGGTACTGCATGAGCGCGGGGTCCTTGGCTGCATAGTCTTTGTCGACCTGGCCGGCAACTACCTTGGAGTCTGTTTTGATGATGCAAGTGGTGACTCCGAGGGCCCTCAGCTTGCGGAGGCCGAGGATGACTGCTTCGTACTCTGCTATATTATTTGTGCACCTGTCGGATTCCAGATTGAAGCTGAGTCGTGCTGCATATCTGTGCTTGACTCCGACTGGTGATGTTATGATTGCAGCGACGCCTGCCCCCGCATGGCACCATGCGCCATCGCAATGGATCGTCCAGACCTTCTCTGTGGTCGGGTCCGGCTGTGTTGCTGGCCCGGTCCAGTCGACGACGAAGTCTGCCAGGACTTGTGATTTGATGGCTGTCCTGGGCTCGAAACTGATGTGGTAGCCGGAGAGTTCGGCTGCCCACTTGGCGATCCTTACCGATGCCTCCGGGTTTCTAAACAGTTCGCCGAGCCCTCTATCTGAGGTGACACGGACCTTGAATGCTTCAAAATAATGGCGCAGCTTGCGCGAGGACATAACGACTGCGTAGGCGATCTTCTCCAGCTCTGTCATGTTGCATTTGGACGGAGTCAGGACCTCGGAGACGTAATAAACAGGGCACTGTCTGACAGCGCCTTCGACTGTCTGCTCCTGCACTAGTGCCGCGCTGACCGCGTGCGGCGAAGCCGCGACATAGAGCAATAAGGGGAGCGAGGAGTCGGGGCTCGTGAGGGTGGCCAGCTCCGTTAAGTACTGCTTTAATGAGGCGAAGGCCGCTGCTTGCTCCGGCCCCCAAGCGAAGTCTTTTGCGCCGCGGAGAGTTTTGAGGAAAGGAAGACTTCGCTCGGCCGACCTGGAAATGAATCTGTTGAGAGCAGCCAATCTGCCTGTCAGACGCTGGACATCCCTGGTGGACTGTGGAGGCGACATGTCGATGATGGCCTGGATCTTGGTTGGGTTGGCCTCGATGCCGCGGTGTGACACCAGGTAGCCCAATATCTTGCCCTGGCGAACACCGAAAACGCACTTTTCCGGGTTTAAGCGGAGTCGTGCGTCTCGCATGTTTGCGAATGTCTCGGCCAGGTCGGCGAGGTGGTCCTCCTTATTTTTGCTGGCGACGACGATGTCGTCCACATATGTAAATATATTTCTGCCGACCTGGCCCTCGAGTACTGTTTTGGTGAGTCTGGAGAATGTGGACCCGGCGTTCTTGAGACCCTCCGGCATTCTGATGAAGCAATAGGTGCCGAAGGGTGTTATGAAACTGGTGCTGGCCTTGTCTTCCTCCTTCATGTATATCTGGTGATAGCCGGAGAAGCAGTCGAGGAGAGACATGACCTCGCAGCCGGCCGCGCTATCGACTATTTTGTCGATCCGCGGCAACGGGAAATTGTCTTTTGGGCAGGCCTTATTGAGACTGGTGAAGTCTATGCACATCCGCCATTTCCCGCTTTTTTTCTGCACCATTACAACATTGGAGAGCCATGTGGGATAAGCCACTGGCTCAATAAATTTAGCCTCTAGGAGGCGGTGCACCTCCGCCTTGGCGGCCTCTGTCTTTTCATCGGACATTTTGCGAAGCTTTTGCTTTCTTGGTCGCACCGAGGGGTCGATCCCCAGACCGTGCTCGATTATGGATCGGCTGACTCCGACCAGGTCGAGGGCGGACCAGGCGAAGACATCTTTATTTTTCGCCAGGCAGCAGAGAAGCTTCTCTTCTTCATGCGGGGTAAGGTCTTCGCTGATGGTGACTGTCTGCTTGGGCGTGGCCTGATCGAGGGGGACAGTCTTGGTCCCATCCTGACTCTGCAACTGAGCCTTGGCGTGCTGCTTGTCAGTGGGGCTGGCGGGCGCAGGAACCTCGCACTGTGTCGTGAGACAGTGCACGTTCCTCTGACCAGGCACGAAGTCCCGCTCTATGTTGCGCGCAGCTTGCTGGTTACCGCGGACCGTAATTACGCCCAGAGGGCCTGGTATCTTCATGCACAAATACAGTCCGTGGATGGCAGCTTCAAACTTATTGATGGAGCCCCGACCCATGATGGCGTTGTATGGATATACCATATCCACGATGTCAAAAGTCACTTGCTCGCTTCGGGCATTAGGTGCTACACCGAAGGAGAGGGGCAACTCTATTTTGCCGACGGGGAAGGTGCCCTTGCCGCCGAAGCCATACAACGGGTTGTCCGAAGGTTTGAGCAGGCTGTGGCTGATGCCCATGCGATCGAAGGCATGGAGGAAGATGATGTCCGCCTGGCTGCCGTTGTCGACGAGGACCTTGTGCAGGTCCCAGCCTGCCACGCTGCAATTGATGACCATGGCATCGCAGTGGGGGGCACTGCGCAAGTCGACGTCCCGTGCGTCGAAGGTGAGCGGTATGTGGGACCACTTCGTCTGCACAACTGGGCCCGTGACAGCGACATGGTTTACGCTGCGGTAGTGGTCCCGCTTCTGCCGCTTGGTGTCGAAGTCGGTGCTGGACCCCCCAGTTATCATATGAATGACTCCGCGATAAGGTTGATCAGCGAAGTCTTCCTGTTTTGGGGCGTGGGGGATGTTTTGTTGTTGCTGGTGTGGTGGTGGAGGCGGAGGATGTACGATTTGTACTTCCTGATGATGTTGGTAAGCGTGGTGCGGTGGATGCGGGGCGGGAGCGTGGATATATGGTGGAGGGGGTGGCTGGTAATTATGCGCGACAATTCTGGGGTTGTCGGCTGGCTGCGCCCTCGCCATTCTGTCTCTGGTGGCCTTTACTTCGGGGCAGTCTTTAGTTTGGTGGGCGCAGTCTTCGCCATGGAAAAGGCAGTAAAATCGGCGCGGCGGAGGGAGTGGCTGCGCACGCCCTCGGCCCCTGCCGCGAGTTCCACTTCCGCGGCCCTGGGGGGGATATTCTTGGCGACGAAGGGGGTCAGCGGCCGGCTGCTGGTTGGCGATGTTGTGCACTTGCTGCTGACCGCGGCCATCCCGACCGGAGTCTGGCTGCGGAGTCCTTGTCCACGTGCGGCTGGACTGCGGAGCATCTTTTGGCTTCCGCTGGGACTCAATCTTGCGCTGGTGGAGCTCCTCGGACCTGGCGTACTTTTCAAACAGCTGGTATAACTCTTGGAGGTTCTTGGGCGGGTCCCTGATGCAATGGCTGTACAGGACGCCAGCGCGAAGACCACTGATAGCATAGTGGATGGCAATCTGGTCATCGACGGAGGGTAGCTGTGACTTGAGGGTCAGGAATTTGCGGTAATATTCCCTCAAGGTCTCCTTATCTAGCTGCTTGCAGAGCGAGAGCTCGGCCAGGGCGTCGGTGTCCGGGCGGTACCCCTGGAAGTTGAGGAGGAACTTGTCCCGGAGACTTCTCCAGGAATCGATGGACAACGGGGGCAACCTGGTGAACCAGGTGAGCGCGGGGCCCTCGAGGGCGATGATGAAGGACTTCGCCATTGTGGCGTCGTCCCCTCCGGACGATGCGACGGCGACCTGGTAACTCATTATGTATTGAGCCGGGTCGGTGCTGCCGTTGTACTTGGGGTAGGTCCCAGCCCGGAAGTTAGCTGGCCACGGCGTCACTTGCAGGTGAGGCGCCAGGGGGCTTCGCTCATCGAGATAGTTGACCCCTTGGAATGGCGCGGCGTGCTGGAAAGTGAAGTCGCGCTGGGGGAAACGCGGGTCCTCCGGTTGTGCGCGGTGTTGCAGGGGTGGCCCATGCTGCAGGCCGGGGTGGCCCTCGCGCGTGTCTTCGTTTTGTGCGCGCTGCTGGAGGGATGATTCGTGCCGCGGGCTGAGGTGGCCTTCGCGCTGCATCAGCGCGATCTCCCGCTCGAGTTCCTGGGCCTTGAGTTCTTCGTCGCGGATCATCTGCCGCACTTTGGCGAGTGCGGACACACGCTGGCGCTTGGCCTCCAGTATCTCCTTCTGCCTCTGGAGGTTGCGGTTCTTGAGGCGCAGGGCGCGCAGCTGTAGTTGTTCCTCTGCCGAGATGCCGAGGACCTCACCGTCCTCGGCGAGGTCCGCGCCCTCCGGTTGTGCGAAGCCTGAGGGAGGTGCGAAGCCTGAGGGTTGTCCCTCGGGGTTGCAGGTGCGGAGGGTGTCGTCTTCGGTGGTCTCTTGGTGGGTGGATTGGGTGAGGGCGAGGGCCTTGCCCTTTCTGGCGGCGAGCAGTGCTGCCTTCGCAGCCTCGTCAGCCTTCGGGTTAGCTCTCTTGGGTGCCATCGCGGGTGGTTGTCTCGTAGCACGAACGGTGGGCGCCAAATGTTGGTGCTGTCTTTCGACAGCAAGGAGAACCAACACAGGTGAATGGAGACGGCAACAGGGCACTCGCGCGTGATGGCTAAAGCTCTGTTAATCTGGCCTCTCACGGGCACTGTGCGGGGGTATTTATAGGTATCCGAGTGCACGACGCCTTGCGCTAAGGACGCATGTGCCCTCAGGTACCTAGTTTATCCCCAGAATATTCCTATAAAGCGGGGTTACAGGTTGTAATTACATGTACGCCTTTACAAATTAGGCCCGTAACACAACCGCGGCCACGCAGGGCCTGTTACAATGGGCCCGACCTCATGTGGGCCTCGGAGCCGACCGAGGCCGTGCCGTAGGGAGGCGTTGCCGCAGGCCTTCGTCTGGAGCCGAATCGAGCGAAGGGTCTCCATGTTGTCCCTGGTGTCGATCAAGCGAAGGGTGTCCCTGCCTGCTTTGCTTGTCAGAGCGGGGGCTAAGCTGTGGAGACTTCGGGCGAAGGGTGGCGTTTCTGCCTTCGCTCCAACACTAACTCAAATCCACTTGTAGAGACAAAAAGAGAGGTATTCCAACGAAATTTGATCAAGGTTTTCAAAAACTCCCCCTTTTCCCATAATCAACACTTCTCCCCACAAGAGGCCAACTTTTGACATAAGAGACAATAAAAGAGTTTTGACAAACCAAAAGCTCTAATCTACTATTTTCAAAATTTCTCAAGTGGTAGCTGATCCATCTATTGCTTTGGCCTTTATTTTCTCCCCCTTTGGCATCAAGCACCAAAACGGGATCAATCTTGGCCCTTTAGCCCCATTGCCTCACCAAGATCTTCAAATAAGAATACAAAGGCAATAAGAGTACATGAGATGAACTTGGAATAAGTTACCCTCTCATCGGAGTGCAGTGGAAGTCTTTCATGGTCCAAGTCCACCTCTTCCCTTTCAAACCTCCTTTGAGACTAAAACAAGCAAACTCAAGCATATGGTTAGTCTCAAAGGGTCAAGTTGTAGCACAACTCCCCCTAAATATGTGCATCACTTGCACAAGGACTTGTGAGGTCCGAGGAGAGATTGTACAACTTGAGCACCATAGTAAGCAACAAAATGCATAAGGAACATGATCAAAGGCATAAACACATGTATGCTATAAATCAATCCAAGTTCCACGAATCTAGGAAATTTAGCTCACTACGCAGCCTGCAAAAGGTCTTTTCATCTAAAGGCTTAGTGAAGATATCGGCTAGCTGGTTCTCGGTGCTAACATGAAACACTTTGATATCTCCCTTTTGCTGGTGGTCTCTCAAAAAGTGATGCCGGATGTCAATGTGCTTTGTGCGGCTGTGCTCAACAGGATTTTCCGCTATTCGGATAGCACTCTCATTGTCACATAGGAGTGGGACTTTGCTCAGATTGTAGCCAAAGTCCCGGAGGGTTTGCCTCAACCAAAGTAGTTGCGCACAACACTGTCCTGCGGCAACGTACTCGGCTTCAGCGATGGATAGGGCAACGGAAGTTTGTTTCTTAGAGTTCCACGACACCAGGGACCTTCCTAAGAATTGGCACGTCCCCGATGTACTCTTCCTATCGACCTTACATCCAGCATAGTCGGAATCTGAATATCCAATCAAGTAAAAGTTAGACCCCTTTGGATACCAGATCCCGAAGCAAGGCGTAGCGACTAAATATCTTAGAATTCGCTTCACAGCCACTAAGTGACACTCCTTAGGATCGGATTGAAATCTAGCACACATGCATACGCTAAGCATAATATCCGGTCTACTAGCACATAAATAAAGTAAAGACCCTATCATAGACCGGTATGCCTTTTGATCAACGGACTTACCTCCTTTGTTGAGGTTGGTGTGTCTGTCGGTTCCCATCGGAGTCTTTGCGGGCTTGGCGTCCTTCATCCCAAACCGCTTTAACAAATCTTGCGTGTACTTCGTTTGGGAGATGAAGGTGCCGTCCTTGAGTTGCTTCACTTGGAACCCAAGGAAGTAGTTCAACTCGCCCATCATCGACATCTCAAATTTCTGCGTCATCACCCTGCTAAACTCTTCACAAGACTTTTGGTTAGTAGAACCAAATATTATGTCATCGACATAAATTTGGCATACAAAAAGATCACCATCGCAAGTCTTAGTGAAAAGAGTTGGATCGGCTTTCCCAACCTTGAAAGCATTAGCAATTAAAAAGTCTCTAAGGCATTCATACCATGCTCTTGGGGCTTGCTTAAGTCCATAGAGCGCCTTAGAGAGCTTACACACGTGGTCGGGGTACCATTCATCCTCGAAGCCAGGGGGTTGCTCCACGTACACCTCCTCTTTGATCGGCCCGTTGAGGAAAGCGCTCTTCACATCCATTTGGTACAACCTGAAAGAATGGTGAGCGGCATATGCTAGCAAAATACGAATTGATTCTAGCCTAGCCACAGGAGCGAACGTCTCCTCAAAGTCCAAACCTGCGACTTGGGCATAACCTTTTGCCACAAGTCGAGCCTTGTTCCTTGTCACCACCCCGTGCTCGTCCTGTTTTTCCTCTCTACCACACCATTTTGCTGAGGTGTGTAGGGAGCGGAGAACTCGTGCTTGATCCCCTCCTCCTCAAGGAACTCCTCCACTTGAAGATTCTTGAATTCGGACCCATTGTCGCTCCTTATCTTCTTCACCTTGAGCTCAAACTCATTTTGAGCTCTCCTGAGGAAGCGCTTGAGGGTCCTTTGGGTTTCAGTTTTATCCTGCAAAAAGAATACCCAAGTGAAGCGGGAAAAATCATCAACTATAACAAGACCATACTTACTTCCTCCTATACTCAGATAGGCGACAGGTCCGAAGAGATCCATATGAAGCATCTCCAAGGGTCTTGATGTTGTCATCACATTTTTGGTGTGATGAGAGCCTCTTACTTGTTTCCCTGCTTGACAAGCTGCACAAGGTCTATCTTTTTCGAAATGTACATTAGTTAGACCTATCACGTGTTCTCCCTTTAGAAGCTTGTGGAGGTTCTTCATCCCCACATGTGCTAAGCGGCGATGCCACAACCAGCCCATGCAAGTCTTAGCCATTAAGCATGCATCTAGACCGGCCTCTTCTTTTGCAAAATGAACCAAATAAAGTTTGCCGTCTAGTACACCCTTAAAAGCTAGTGAACCATCACATCTTCTAAAGACAGACACATCTATATTTGTAAATAGACAATTATATCCCATTTTGCATAGTTGACTGACAGACAACAAATTATATCCAAGAGACTCCACTAAAAACACATTAGAGATAGAGTGTTCGGATGAAATAGCAATTTTACCTAACCCTTTTACCTTGCCTTGGTTCCCATCACCGAATATTATTGAATCTTGGGAATCCTTATTTTTGACGTAGGAGGTGAACATCTTCTTCTCCCCCGTCATATGGTTTGTGCATCGCTGTCGATAATCCAGCTTGAACCCCTGGATGCATAAACCTGCAAGGCAAATTTAGGCTTGGGTCTTAGGTACCCAACTCTTGTTGGGTCCTATAAGGTTAGTCACAATTGTCTTAGAGACCCAAATGCAAGTTTTGTCACCCTTGCATTTGGCCCCTAACTTCCTAGCCAATACCTTCTTACCCTTTCTACAAATGGCAAATGAAGCATTGCAAGCATGATATATTGTAGATGGTTCATTAACTTTCCTAGGAACATTAACAACATTTCTCCTAGGCATATTATGAACAATATTTTTCCTACCAACATTTCTATCATGCACATAGGAAGAACTAGAAGCAAACATGGCATGAGAATCGAATGCATTATAACTCCTATAAGCATTTCTATATTGTCTTTTGTCATGATACATAAAAGCATGGTTCTTTTTAGCACTACTAGCCATAGGGGCCTTCCCTTTCTCCTTGGTGGAGATGGGAGCCTTATGGCTTGTTAAGTCCTTGGCTTCCCTCTTGAAGCCAAGTCCATCCTTAATTGAGAGGTGTCTACCAATCGTGTAGGCATCCCTTGCAAATTTTAGCTTATCGAAATCACTTTTGCTAGTCTTAAGTTGGTCATTAAGACTAGCTACTTCATCATTTAATCTAGAAATTGAAACTAGGTGTTCTCTACAAGCATCAATATCAAAATCTTTACACCTAGTGCAAATCATAACATGTTCTACACAAGAATTACATTTATTTGCTACTTCTAATTTAGCATTTAAATCATTGTTAATGCTCCTTAAGCTAGAAATTGTCTCATGGCAAGAAGATAATTGACAAGAAAGCATTTCATTTCTTTTAACTTCTAAAGCATGAGATTTTTGTGCTTCTACAAATTTGTCATGTTCTTCATACAACAAATCCTCTTGTTTTTCTAAAATCCTATTCTTATCATTCAAGGCATCAATCAATTCATTAATTTTATCTACCTTGGTTCTATCTAGGCCCTTAAACAAGCTAGAGTAATCTATTTCCTCATCGCTAGACTCATCATCACTAGAAGAATCATAAGTAGTATTGTCTCGAGTACATACCTTCTTCTCCTTTGCCATGAGGCATGTGTGATGTTCGTTGGGGAAGAGGGATGACTTGTTGAAAGCGGTGGCGGCGAGTCCTTCATTGTTGGAGTCGGAGGAGGAGCAATCCGAATCCCACTCCTTTCCGATGTGTGCCTCGCCCTTGGCCTTCTTGTAATTCTTCTTCTTCTCTCTCTTGTTCCCTTTTTCCTGGTCACTTTCATTATCGGGACAGTTAGCAATAAAATGACCAAGCTTACCACATTTGAAGCATGAGCGCTTCCCCTTCGTCTTGGTCTTGCTTGGCTGTCCCTTGCGACCTTTAAGCGCCGTCTTGAAGCGCTTGATGATGAGGGCCATTTCCTCATCATTTAGACCTGCCGCCTCAACTTGCGCCACCTTGCTAGGTAACGTCTCCTTGCTTCTCGTTGCCTTGAGAGCAACGGGTTGAGGCTCATTGATTGGACCATTCTGTGCGTCGTCCATGTACCTCGCCTCCTTGATCATCATTCGCCCGCTTACGAATTTTCCAAGGACTTCTTCAGGCGACATTTTGGTGTACCTGGGATTCTCACGAATATTATTCACCAAATGAGGATCAAGAACGGTAAAGGACCTTAGCATCATGTAACACCCGGGCTTTAAGGACAAAGCCGGGTGCATCTCATACATGCGCCAAGAAGACAACATATATAATAACAGAGTGTATAGAGATAAATGTCATAAAACATCAGAGTATTTATTACATAGCGGAAGACTTATTACAAAATAAAGATAAATATAAAACGAACTAAGGATCGTCGGCGCCAATGTCGACTGAGAAACGCCACCTAGATCAAGTCGAATGCCTCAGTGTTAGGCTGCTCCTCTTCAACCACCTGTTCTTCTCCTGTGGGGGGGGGGGGGGTTGTGAGACAGCAAGAGTGAGCTCACATACGTTCATAGCTCAACAAGTCGTGGGGAATAATATGGCATGAACTCACCAAAGGTGGGAGTTCATGAAGTGTAAGGCTGATCAATGAAATAAAGGCTGAGGCTGAGCATTGCTTTTATAAGTTGGTCAAAATTTTATTAGCAATTACTAAGTGTAAGTAAATACCAAACCTTAATAATAATGAAGTAATAATAAAATAATCCCAAATGCGATGCAAATGTCAAATTAAATTTAAGTTCCATAATTAATCATGTGAGGGTCCGAGCCGCTCATGACCGTGAGCACGGCTAGTATACTAGTTTTACACTCTGCAGAGGTTGCGCATCTTTACCCACAAGTCATGTTACCCATCTGCCAAGAGACGCCAATCCCATACACCTCTACCGAGGAGGCGAGGCAGGGTAACACTACGAGACCTTTACAAAGTTCCACTAGCTTCAGAAATCCCGCTACAGTTTATAGGAAGCTCCAGTGCAGGGTTCTTGCCTGACCGCCATCGCAGCAAAATCAACCAAGGACCTCCCTACACTGACCACTCCCCTACTGCCCTTGCCCCTTTCGGGTAAGGAAGACCTCCACTAGCTTTCCTAGTTAATCAGCCAAGGGCGTCCCATTAAACCCTTGTGGTAGCACTGTTTTCCCGGGTGGTCGCTCCATGTTCCCATTAATTTAATGATCTTAACATGAACAGTAATAATAACAAGATAATAATAGAATAATCATGAATAGTGTATCTCCATACCCAATCCACATAAAGCAATAGCAGGTACTACCTAAAAATATTTCAGGGATGAACAAGGTATAAAGATAACCAAAACTGGGGTAACATAAAGGATCCCGTCAAAATTAACCTATGCAGATCATTAAAATTAATAAGAACATGGCTAGGAAAAGTAAGTGATCAAGGGCACAACTTGCCTTCAATGAGCTCCTGCTCAGCTATCTCTACTTGCCGAACCTCAGTTTCCACAGTGGCTTGCTCGTCTACTCGCATCAACACAATACATACATAGTATAGCCAAAATCAACATCACACCAAACAGATGAATAAAATATACAGTAAAAATCTACACATTAAAATGAAATCATAGGAACTGGAATCACTAAATTTGGAGTTATAGATTTCAAGTTATGAATTTTCTAAGGTTTAATGTGATTAAAATAGGATTAGATGATAAATTAATTTTCTAACTGAGTTCATGTCAAAACAGTGATACTAAATGATAAAGAATATTATTACAAAATTTTAGAAATTGGAATGGTTCAATTTGGACCAAAAATGGAATTTCTATGAATTTTACAAGTTTCTAGATTTGTTTTTGTATTAAAAATGAATTTCTAATATTATTTCTCTATTTTTAAACGTCTCTGGACTGGGCCTCATTTTTCAGAAAACTCAGGGGCCTAGGTGTAACTAATCCTAAGACTCAGACGACCCACCAGGGAGTGCGAAGCTATCTCCCCCCTACAAGTTCCACCCGAGCGACGGTAGTCCCTAGTTCACCCGCGGCGGTTGTATCCCTCTACACGACGCGCGGTGGGGCAGTGGATGACTTGGAGAGCGGTTTACGGGGAAAGAAGGGGGTCGTGCCCATGTCTTATGGACTGGAGAGTCCACGCAGCGAGAGAGAGAGGAAAGCGGAACGGTGGTTCAATCCTCCCGCCGAGGTGAACACAAGATCGGGGCGCATCGTGATATTCTCGGGAGGTTGAAGACGAGTT
This sequence comes from Zea luxurians, assembly GCA_029449295.1. Lineage (NCBI taxonomy): Eukaryota > Viridiplantae > Streptophyta > Magnoliopsida > Poales > Poaceae > Zea > Zea luxurians. The sequence goes on from JAOPSE010000021.1 coordinate 47,410,022, forward strand.
CCACGCGGGACGTCACTGACCAATGGGTCCCACATCGCGGTGACCTGCCGTGCGCCTGACCACGAAGGTCCACCGGTCAGCCCAGACACACGCGTACAATGGTACCGACATGTGGGCCCACCTGTCCGATCCGGCTGAGGAGCAGCGCGCGCGGGGCAACAGTAGTCGGCCGCGCGGGGTGGTTTCTAGCTACTGGGCCGAATTGGGGTTCCGAAGCCCATTTAGGCTAGGTTGATTTTATTCTTTTCTTTCTTTTTTTTATTCTCTTTTCTATACTTCCAAGTTCAATTTGAATTCCAATTTGAATTCAAACATAAATTCAAGCTCGTGTTACATTAATCCCCTTTACATTTGTGAAGTCAAAAATTCCAGTTTTAAAAAAATATATAATTATATTATTTATATTTTTATATCCTTTCTCTTCTTCTCATTTTCAAAACCCTATTTTTCAACTTTAGGGTTTAATCAAACCTTAAATAATTATTATCATTTTTATCCTCATTGTTTTATTTAATGCACAAACATATAAAACTCCAACACAATGCACTTTCTTTTATTTTAGCATTATTGGTTTAATTTAATCATCCCTGATTTTATGTATGCTCTTTTTATGATGCAAATGAGACACACAAAATTGAGGAGATCTCTCTAATATTCTTGGTATACAATTTTGAGTATTACAAATCCTACCCCCCTTAAAAATAATCTCGTCCTCGAGACTTAAGAAGATCTAGGGAAAAGGTGATGAAAATCTATACGAAGCTCTTCTTCTCTTTCCCAAGTTGCTTCATCTTCACCGTGGTGGCTCCATTGCACTTTGCACATCTTTATAACCTTATTCCTCATGACACGAGTCAGTGTATCCAGAATCTTGATGGGGTACTCAGCATAAGTCAAATCTTCTTGAACACTAAGGTCTTCCATTGTTATTTGTTCCTCAGGTACCCTGAGACATTTCTTCAGCTGAGATACATGGAATACATCATGAACATCCGCGAGATGATCCGGTAACTCCAATTGGTATGCTACTTCTCCCACTCGCTTTAAGATTAAGAAGGGTCCAATAAAGCGAGGGGACAACTTTCCTTTGACTTTGAATCTTCTCATACCCCGGAGTGGTGACACCTTCAAATAGACATAATCACCCTCCTTAAACTCAAGCAGTCTCCTCCGGGTATCAGCATAGCTTTTCTGTCTTGACTGCGCAGTTCTCAAATTCTCCCTTATTTACTGGACTTGTTCCTCTGCTTCTTTTATAATCTCCGGTCCAAATAACTGCCTTTCACCAGTTTGATCCCAATATAATGGAGTCCTGCACTTTCTGCCATACAAAGCCTCAAACGGTGACATCTTCAAACTGGCCTGATAGCTATTATTATATGAGAACTCCGCGTACGGTAGACTCTTATCCCAACTACCACCATGCTTAAGGGCACAAGCTCTTAACATATCTTCTAGCACCTGGTTAGTCCTCTCAGTCTGCCCATCAGTCTGTGGATGGTAAGCCGAACTAAAATTTAATCTTGTATCCAATGACTCGTGCAACTTCTTCCAATACCAAGAAGTAAACTGTGATCCCCGGTCTGACACAATCTTCTTTGGCACACCATGTAGACATACAATCCGTGCCATGTACAACTCTGCCAACTTGGCTCCTGAATAAGTGGTCTTCACCGGAATAAAGTGGGCTACCTTAGTTAGCCTGTCCACAATCACCCATATCGAATCATATCCAGCAGATGTGCGGGGTAATCCAACAATGAAGTCCATGCCAATCTCTTCCCATTTCCACTCAGGTATCTTCAGTGGATGCAGTAGTCCGGCTGGCCTCTGGTATTCAGCCTTAACTCTTTGGCACACATCGCACATAGCCACATGTGCAGCCACATCTCTCTTTAGTCCATACCACCAATACTTTTGCTTCAAATCCTGATACATCTTAGTACTTCCAGGATGGATAGAATAAATTGAGTCATGTGCTTCCTTCAATATAGTTTCCCAAAGACTATCAATATCGGGAACACAGATCCGATTCTTGAACCATATTGTGCCCTGCTCATCCTCTGTGAACTCCGGGCCTCTACCCTCTGTTATCAGATCCTTGATCTCCTGAATCTTAGCATCACCAATCTGACCTTTACGAATCTCTTGTTCCAAGGTAAGTTCCAATTCAATGGTCACTCCTTCTGTATGTGTAACAATTCCCAGGTTGAGTCTCTCAAAATCTTTTGCTAATTCATCAGGTAGCTGGACAACGAAAGCGGAGTGAACATGCTCCTTTCGACTCAAGGCATCTGCAACCAAATTTGCCTTGCCTGGGTGGTAATGAATTTCCAAATCATAATCCTTAATAAGCTCCAACCAACGGCGTTGCCTAAGGTTGAGATCCTTCTGAGTGAATATGTACTTCAAACTCTTATGATCCGTATATACTTGGCACTTAGTTCCCATGATGTAGTGTCTCCAAATCTTAAGTGCATGCACAACGGCAGCCAATTCCAAGTCATGAGTGGGGTAGTTCAATTCATGTTTCCGCAACTGACGAGATGCATAGGCGATCACATGACCTTCTTGCATAAGCACACATCCAAGTCCCTGGCCACATGCATCACAGTAAATGTCAAATCCCTTCTGCAGATCTGGCATAATCAATACTGGTGGCGACATTAGTCTCTCCTTCAATTGATCAAAGCTTTCTTGGCATTTCTCATCCCACTTGAATTCTCTTCCTTTCTCCAAAAGCGAGGTCATAGGCTTGGCAATCTTAGAGAACCCTTCAATAAACCTCCGATAATATCCTGCGAGTCCCAAGAAACTCCGAATCTCAGTAACTGTAGTGGGCACTCTCCACTCCATTATCTCCTTCACTTTAGCAGGATCCACTGCTATTCCTCCATTAGAAATAATATGACCAAGGAATGGCACCTTGTCAATCCAAAACTCGCACTTGCTGAACTTAGCGTAGAGTTGATTATCTCGCAGCCTCTGTAGCACCAACCTTAGATGTTGTTCATGATCACTTTCATTCGTAGAATAGATAAGAATATCGTCGATGAACACCACGACAAATCTGTCCAAATACTCCATAAACACCTTATTCATCAAATTCATGAAATATGCGGGTGCATTGGTTAATCCAAATGACATAACAGTAAACTCATATAATCCATATCGGGTTGAGAATGCTGTCTTAGGAATATCCGATGGTCTAATCCTCATCTGATGGTAACCGGATCGGAGATCAATCTTCAAGAATACTCTAGCACCTCTCATCTGATCAAATAAATCCTCAATACGGGGCAACGGATACTTGTTCTTCACCGTAACATCATTAAGAGATCTATAATCCACACACATCTGCTGCGATCCATCCTTCTTCTGTACAAACAAGACCGGTGCTCCCCAAGGTGAGGAACTCGGACGAATATACCCCGCCTCCTGTAACTCAGTTAACTGCTTCTTAAGTTCCTTCAACTCCTCTACGGACATTCTATATGGCCGTTTAGAAATAGGGGCGGTTCCAGGTAAGAGATCAATAACAAACTCAACTTCTCTATCAGGTGGCATCCCTGGTAACTCCTCTGGAAAGACATCCGGAAAATCTCTAACCACCCGGATGTTGTCACCAACAAACTCCTCAGGCATAAAGAACATTGCACGCATGGATGAGGAGGTTACTGCAATATTAACTTGAAATCTTTCTCCTTTAGTGGTAGTGAGCTCTACGGTACCTCTACCACATGCTATAACGGCCTTTGCCTTTCTTAGCCATGACATACCAAGGATCAGATCTATACTGCTTGACTATAATATTATAGCAGTAGCTCCAAATTCTCTACCCATAATGGTCAATGTCAATCTACGTGTCATTTGATTCGCCTCAACAGGCCCTTTAGGTGTAATTACTATCATGGGTTTTCTCATATTTAGCAGTGGTATTTCATTTGTGTTGGCATATCTAGCAGACATGAATGAATGTGTAGCACCAGAATCAAATAATATTGTTGCAGGAATTGCATTAACATAAAACATACCAAGTACGATGTCACCACCATCAGGAGTATCATCAACGCTGACTTGATTCACCCTGGCTATAGAATATCCCTTGCCAGGGGTCTGTTTCTTGTTCTGAACTGGAGTAGTAGCAATCCTCTGTGGGCAGACATTTGCATAATGACCAGTCTTCCCACACTTGAAACACGTAGTGCCTGGACTCTGTCCTGCAAACTTCGTCAGGGTGCCAGTGGGGGTAGCCTGTCGAGGAGGTGGAGTCCTCAGTGGTGATTGCTAAACTGGGCGCGGTCCTCCTGGTCGAGTCGGTGTACCCTGTGGTGAACTGTAGCAAGGACGAACACTGCTGCTACCCTGTCCTTGTGAGATAGCCTTCCTCTTCAAATCACCCAGTTGAACACGCTTGTGTTCAATAGCAAGAGCCTTATCCAGTAGCCTCTGAAATGATGGAAAGGTGTGTGCAACCAGTGCATACTGCAGGGGTCCATTAAGTCCTTCAATGAAGTGCTCCTGCTTCCTCTCATCCTCAGCAACTTCCTCCGGAGCATATCTCGACAGCTGAATAAATTTGTCTCTGTACTCGCTGACTGACATGTTGCCTTGCTTCAATGACAGAAACTCCTTCTTCTTGATCTTTATCATACCAGCTGGAATATGGTAGTTCTTGAACAGTGTACTGAACTCTGCCCAAGTAATAGTATCAGCAGCATCATGGGCAGTAGTATAAGAATCCCACCAGTCAGCAGCAGGACCAGTCAGACGTCCTGAAGCATATAAAACCTTCTCCCGGTCCGTGCACTGTGCAATATTCAGCATCTTCTCAACGGACTTCAGCCAATCATCCGCGTCCAGTGGATCAGGTGAGCTTGCAAATGTAGGTGGCTTATGACTCATGAACTCTCTATGCTTGTCTCGGGGTGGAACTGGTGGTGGTGGTGGAGGCAGTGGTACTTGTTGCTGCTGTTGCTGCTGTTGTTGCTATTGCATTTGTTGTTGCAGCTGCTGTTGTTGTGCCCTCCTTTCCTGGCGTATCTCCTCTCTCTCCTGGCGCAACTCCTGGCGTATATCTTCTCTTTCCTGACGCATCTCCTGGCGTTCTTGCTGCATCTGGGCACTTCTGTAACACCCGGGCTTTAAGGACAAAGCCGGGTGCATCTCATACATGCGCCAAGAAGACAACATATATAATAACAGAGTGTATAGAGATAAATGTCATAAAACATCAGAGTATTTATTACATAGCGGAAGACTTATTACAAAATAAAGATAAATATAAAACGAACTAAGGATCGTCGGCGCCAATGTCGACTGAGAAACGCCACCTAGATCAAGTCGAATGCCTCAGTGTTAGGCTGCTCCTCTTCAACCACCTGTTCTTCTCCTGTGGGGGGGGGGGTTGTGAGACAGCAAGAGTGAGCTCACATACGTTCATAGCTCAACAAGTCGTGGGGAATAATATGGCATGAACTCACCAAAGGTGGGAGTTCATGAAGTGTAAGGCTGATCAATGAAATAAAGGCTGAGGCTGAGCATTGCTTTTATAAGTTGGTCAAAATTTTATTAGCAATTACTAAGTGTAAGTAAATACCAAACCTTAATAATAATGAAGTAATAATAAAATAATCCCAAATGCGATGCAAATGTCAAATTAAATTTAAGTTCCATAATTAATCATGTGAGGGTCCGAGCCGCTCATGACCGTGAGCACGGCTAGTATACTAGTTTTACACTCTGCAGAGGTTGCGCATCTTTACCCACAAGTCATGTTACCCATCTGCCAAGAGACGCCAATCCCATACACCTCTACCGAGGAGGCGAGGCAGGGTAACACTACGAGGCCTTTACAAAGTTCCACTAGCTTCAGAAATCCCGCTACAGTTTATAGGAAGCTCCAGTGCAGGGTTCTTGCCTGACCGCCATCGCAGCAAAATCAACCAAGGACCTCCCTAAACTGACCACTCCCCTACTGCCCTTGCCCCTTTCGGGTAAGGAAGACCTCCACTAGCTTTCCTAGTTAATCAGCCAAGGGCGTCCCATTAAACCCTTGTGGTAGCACTGTTTTCCCGGGTGGTCGCTCCATGTTCCCATTAATTTAATGATCTTAACATGAACAGTAATAATAACAAGATAATAACAGAATAATCATGAATAGTGTATCTCCATACCCAATCCACATAAAGCAATAGCAGGTACTACCCAAAAATATTTCAGGGATGAACAAGGTATAAAGATAACCAAAATTGGGGTAACATAAAGGATCCCGTCAAAATTAACCTATGCAGATCATTAAAATTAATAAGAACATGGCTAGGAAAAGTAAGTGATCAACGGCACAACTTGCCTTCAATGAGCTCCTGCTCAGCTATCTCTACTTGCTGAACCTCAGTTTCCACAGTGGCTTGCTCGTCTACTCGCATCAACACAATACATACATAGTATAGCCAAAATCAACATCACACCAAACAGATGAATAAAATATACAGTAAAAATCTACACATTAAAATGAAATCATAGGAACTGGAATCACTAAATTTGGAGGTATAGATTTCAAGTTATGAATTTCCTAAGGTTTAATGTGATTAAAATAGGATTAGATGATAAATTAATTTTCTAACTGAGTTCATGTCAAAACAGTGATACTAAATGATAAAGAATATTATTACAAAATTTTAGAAATTGGAATGGTTCAATTTGGACCAAAAATGGAATTTCTATGAATTTTACAAGTTTCTAGATTTGTTTTTGTATTAAAAATGAATTTCTAATATTATTTCTCTGTTTTTAAACGTCTCTGGACTGGGCCTCATTTTTTCAGAAAACTCAGGGGCCTAGGTGTAACTAATCCTAAGACTCAGACGACCCACCAGGGAGTGCGAAGCTATCTCCCCCCTACAAGTTCCAGCCGAGCGACGGTAGTCCCTAGTTCACCTGCGGCGGCTGTATCCCTCTACACGGCGCGCGGTGGGGCAGTGGATGACTTGGAGAGCGGTTTACGGGGAAAGAAGGGGGTCGTGCCCACGTCTTATGGACTGGAGAGTCCACGCAGCGAGAGAGAGAGGAAAGCAGAACGGTGGTTCAATCCTCCCGCCGAGGTGAACGCAAGATCGGGGCGCATCGCGATATTCTCGGGAGGTTGAAGACGAGTTCCACGCGGGACGTCACTGACCAATGGGTCCCACATCGCGGTGACCTGCCGTGCGCCTGACCACGAAGGTCCACCGGTCAGCCCAGACACGCGTGTACAATGGTACCGACATGTGGGCCCGCCTGTCCGATCCGGTGAGGAGCAGCGCGCGTGGGGCAACAGTAGTCGGCCGCGCGGGGTGGTTTCTGGCTACTGGGCCGAATTGGGGTTCCGAAGCCCATTTAGGCTAGGTTGATTTTATTCTTTTCTTTCTTTTTTTTTATTCTCTTTTCTATACTTCCAAGTTCAATTTGAATTCCAATTTGAATTCAAACATAAATTCAAGCTCGTGCTACATTAATCCCCTTTACATTTGTCAAGTCAAAAATTCTAGTTTTAAAAAAAAATATAATTATATTATTTATATTTTTATATCCTTTCTCTTCTTCTCATTTTCAAAACCCTATTTTTCAACTTTAGGGTTTAATCAAACCTTAAATAATTATTATCATTTTTATCCTCATTGTTTTATTTAATGCACAAACATATAAAACTCCAACACAATGCACTTTCTTTTATTTTAGCATTATTGGTTTAATTTAATCATCCCTGATTTTATGTATGCTCTTTTTATGATGCAAATGAGACACACAAAATTGAGGAGATCTCTCTAATATTCTTGGTATACAATTTTGAGTATTACACATCAGTCGAACGACGTCGTGGTCCGTCCATCGCGTGCTTCCGTAGCTCCTTATTTTGTTGATAAGGGTCTTGAGCCGGTTGTATGTTTGGGTTGGCTCCTCGCCCCTTATCATCGCGAATCGTCCAAGCTCTCCCTCCACCAACTCCATCTTGGTGAGCAAGGTGACGTCGTTCCCCTCATGAGAAATCTTGAGGGTGTCCCAGATCTGCTTAGCATTGTCCAAGCCGCTCACTTTATGGTACTCGTCCCTGCACAAGGATGCTAACAACACAATAGTGGCTTGTGCATTTCTATGAATCTGTTCATTAATAAAAATAGGACTATCCGAGCTATCAAACTTCATTCCATTCTCAACAATCTCCCATATGCTTGGATGGAGAGAGAATAGGTGACTACGCATTTTGTGGCTCCAAAATCCGTAGTCCTCTCCATCAAAGTGAGGAGGTTTGCCAAGTGGAATGGAGAGCAAATGTGAATTTGAACTTTGCGGAATACGAGAGTAGTCAAAAGAAAAGTTCGAATTAACCGGTTTCCTTCTCTCATAGTCGTTGTGGTCGTCGTCCTTTTGGGAAGAAGTAGACTCATCGCTGTCGTCGTAGTAGACGATCTCCTTGATGCGTCTCGTTTTCTTCTTCTTCCCATCTTTGCGTCTGTGACCCGAGCCCAAGTCGGTAGGCTTGTCATCCTTCGGCTCGTTGACGAAGGATTCCTTCTCTTTATCGTTGATCACGATTCCCTTCCCCTTAGGATCCATCTCTTCGGGCAATTAGTCCCTTTGCGAAGAGAACGGCTCCGATACCAATTGAGAGCACCTAGAGGGGGCGGTGAATAGGTGATCCTGTAACAATTAAAACTTAGGCCACAAAAACTTGGTTAAGTGTTAGCGCAATAACCGCCAAGTGGCTAGAGAGGAGTCTTCAACAAAACACAATAACCAACAAGAGATCAATCACAGAGATGGCACGGTGGTTATCCCATGGTTCGGCCAAGACCAACGCTTGCCTACTCCACGTTGTGGCGTCCCAACGGACGAGGGTTGCAATCAACCCCTCTCAAGCGGTCCAAAGACCCACTTGAATACCACGGTGTTTTGCTTGCTTTTCTTAATCCGTTTGCGAGGAATCTCCACAACTTGGAGCCTCTCGCCCTTACACTTGAAGTTCACAAAGAAGCACGGAGCAAGAGAGGGATTAGCAACGCACACAAGACACAAAAATCAGAGTGTCACCATGCACACAAGTCACAACAAGAGCTCGCAACACAACCCAATGAGTTCACAACTCCACTAGAGCTCTATATGCTATCACAACGAAACAAATGCGCGGAATCGAGGTCTTGATGCTTAGGAATGTTGTAAGAATGCTTGGTGTTCTCCTCCATGCGCCTAGGGGTCCCTTTTATAGCCCCAAGGCAGCTAGGAGCCGTTGAGAACATTCCTGGAAGGCAGATCTTGCCTTCTGTCGACTGGCGCACCGGACAGTCCGGTGCACCACCGGACATCCACTGTTCACTGTCCGGTGCAGATTGCTTTCCTTATTTGGCGAAGCCGACCGTTGGAGTCTGAGAGCCATTGGCACACCGAACACTGTCCGGTGCACACCGGACAGTCCGGTGCACCAATGTGACCGTTGGCTCGGCCACGCGTCACGCGCGGAATCCTTGGCCGACCGTTGCCCCGGCTGACTGTTGACTCACCGGACAGTCCAGTGCACCACCGGACAGACCGGTGAATTTTAGCCGTACGCCGGTGATGGTTTCCCGAGAGCGACGAGTTCGCCTGTGAACGGCTCACCGGACAGTCCGGTGCACCACCGGACAGTCCGGTGAATTATAGTCGTACACCGCCGTCAAAGTCCCGAGAGCAGCCTGTTCGTCCGAGCCAGCCTGGCGCACCGGACACTGTCCGGTGCACCCAGACTGAGCAGACTTTGGCTGAACTTAGCCATCTCTTCTCCAACTCGATTTTTTCTGTTTCCAGCACTTAGACACAATACATTAGTCCATAAAACAATGTACTAAGTCTAGAAACATACCTTTTAACATGATTTTCACTTTGTCCACCACTTTGCATAGATTAGCACAAAAGCACTTGTGTTGGCACTCAATCACCAAAATACTTAGAAATGGCCCAAGGGCACATTTCCCTTTCAAGGACACCATACATGATACAAGTTATGGAATATATGAACATACATATATATTTTATTTTTTTGCACAGGAAGTTTCAATTGATCCGAGGTTGGTACCTAAAGTTGGTATGACATTCAGTGGTGTGGATGAAGCATATAAATTTTATAGTAGGTATGCGTATGAAGTTGGATTTCCATTGAAAAAGTATAGGGAACGAAAAAATTGTAAGTGGTTGAATTGCTCGATGGAAGGCAAGAGTGCAGTAAGGGGAATATCAAACCCAAAAGTATGTAATACCAGCTCGAAGCGGACACAATGCAAGGCCGGTATGAAACTTAAAAAAATTATGATGATGCAAAAGAGACAGTTATATCAGTGCATATTGATCTGTTGCACTTGGATCATAATCATGAATTTTTTAAGAAGGATACCAAAAAGAATCAATTACAATGCAACAAGACGCATGATCCTGAATACATGGAGTTCATAAGTTCAATGCAGGAGAGTCGAATCCCGCAACATTGTATTATGGATTATGTATCAGAAATGCACGGTGGTCCTGAGAGTGTGCCTGTAACAGCACAGGACATGTATAACCTGTAAGTTTATAATATGTTTATATTGTTATTCAGAATTGAAATTTGCAAAATGTTGGTTTCGCCTAATGCTAAATGTTGACAATAATTTCAGGAAAAATGCAAAGCAACGAGAAAGAAATGCAAATGATGTGGCAAAGCTACTATCTTTTTTTGCATCATGCAAAAAGGATAATCCACAATTTTTCTCTGACTTCCAATTGGATAAAGAAGGAAAGATTTTGAGCATATTTTGGTCACATGCAAGCCAGCAAGAGAATTACATGGATTTTGGTGATGCAGTTACATTTGACACAACACATAAGACTAATCTGTATGAAAAACCACTAGGTATGTTTGTTGGTTCAAATCACCACCTCCATTGCACTATATTTGCTTTCGCATTGTTGGGGGATGAAACTGTTGATACATTTGAATGGGTATTCAACGCCTTCAAAATATGTCGAATGGCCACAAGTGATGCTGACAGGTACGACTGATAATAATGAAGGAAATGTATATACATAAAATATGTCTTAAATTTGATCTTATTTTCTTTATAACATGGAATAAGATTCATACAATTTTGTCATATATGATTACAGATCAAGATCCTGCAATGCCAGTAGCACTCGAGAGGGTTTTCCCACACACAATACATCGATTGTGTCTATGGCATGTGCAAAATAGGTATATGTCTTTTCTAAACGAGTTGTATGCAAGGTTTGAGGAAATGGACTTTAAGACACGGTTCCAATCTATAGTACATCATCCTTTGACTGAGTTGGAGTTTGAGACTGCATGGTCAATGCTACTTGAAGATTTCCATCTGCACGATAACATTACTCTCAATAAGATGTATGGAATACGTAAGGATTGGGTGCCTGCTTTTTTCAAGAATCATTATTGTGGTCTAATGTTGTCTACACAGCGTAGTGAAAGCATGAACAGGCTTGTGAAAAGTGCACATGTCGATGCAAACACTCCGCTTCATCAATTCGCCAAGCAAATGATGAAGCTTCTACACAGTAGAAAGATGAAAGAGTCAAAAGAAGCAGTGGGAAGCATGGTGAGGATAAATTGTTATGGTGTATATTTATACCTTAATATAAGTGTCATCTAATTTGCATTATATATGCCACAGGGTCAAAAGGAAACGAACACGCTATATATGTTTGAGATAAGGGTTGCAAGAGCATACACAAGGGCTTGATGAATAAATTCCAGGAATCTTTGAAATATGCAACTGCATTCAAGATAATGCATGACGAAGAAGGGGGTGCAAATGATTGCGTAGTGCAACATACAACAAGATCGAATAAAATTGTGTGGGGACAACACCAATTCAAAGTGACAGCTGATGAAGATGCAGGAAAGTATACTTGTGAATGCAAACATTGGGAACATACAGGTATGGAGTACTAAATAGTAAATATATACATTGAAAACATATATACAAAATTCTTATGATCGTTATTGTTTTTATAGGGCTATTATGTGCACATGTACTACGTGTCTTTATGCATCTTTAGATTGAACGGATACCGAAGGAATACATTTTACAAAGATACACCTACTCTGCAAGGCAAGATGTTCCGTTTTCAAGAGATGATAGGAATTTGAAGGGGAAGGATGGAGAAACAAAATCATATAGACAGAAGATGTTGCTAAAAAGGCAATGAAAGTAGTGCATCATGCTAGTTTATCCAAAGCAGGAAATGATAGAGCCCTAGCAATAATGGATGAGCTTCTCGAGGTACTTTCGCGTTTGGAGACAGATATAGAAGTTGAGGAGACATGTGGAACTAGTGGAGGAGATGGTATACAGGTATGTAATGTTTTAATATGTATTTTGTAACATATTATTCATCATAATATATTGATGAGGTATGAAACAATAAAATCTCAGGACGATGATGAAGACAATAGAGACATCGAAAAGGATGGTGAATTCGATGAAAGGAATAACAAGGTTTTGATCATATTGTTGTGAATGTTTATTTGTAAATGATGTATACTGAGCTTTCAACCAATTTTTCAGGAAATTCAAGACGTATCTAATATACTTGAACGGGGTGTGGACAATGTTCAAATACTTATACTGATACGTCTATTAGAAGAGGTAATATCTTTAACAACTATATTGATTTGTGGTTATACATATAAATGATTTATAGGTTTGAGTTATTGGCTTATGATTGAGCTTAAAATGTGTTGGCAGGTACAGGTTAATTTGCAGGATCACGCAAATATGAATGAGAGTGGTGACAATGAACAAAATGATCATGCCAGAAAGGTAATAATGGTATTATACTGAATGTTGGACTGCATAATATTATATGCTAAGAAATATTTACTTTTGAATTGCAGAAACTGGATTTTGCAGTCGATGGGATAAGCTTAGCAAGACCAAATAACTCAAAACCCAAAGGAAGAACAATAAAGGGAAGTGAACAAAAGGTTATTAAATTGGGAGCAAAAGGTACAAAGAAAATGACCAAGAAATGCCAGAAGTGTGGAATTGCTGATGGTCACAACAGTAGGACATGTTTGTCAATGGAGGAAAATAGATTATGGTTGGCTAGCCTTGCTGGACGTAAGAGAGGACGACCTCCTGGATCTAGGAACAAGGGTGGAAGTAAAGCTCCTGATTGGAATGAGACAACAACATCAAAAAAACACGCAATTGATTTCGATAGCAGTGAGTCAGACAGTGATTAGTCTGTTGTATGTGATACGAATAATTTGTTTTTTGCAATAAACATTGCATGAGTGACAAATGATTTATATACAGGTGCCTGTTGAAATCTAATAAATATAGCGTATATTTCTTAATAATGTTGCATAATTGGAAGTAGAAAACATCGTATATAACCTGTATGATGATCGTATAATACGTAAACTATATGACCAGTAATTAGTCTGTTGATTTCGATAGCAGTGAGTCAGGCAGTGAGTAGTCTGTTGTATGTGATACGAATAATCTGTTTTTTGCAATAAAAATTGCATGAGTGACAAATGATTTATATACAGATGGTTGTTGAAATCTAATAAATATAGCGTATATTGCTTACTAATGTAGCATAATTTGAAGTAGGAAACATTGTATATAACCTGTATGATAATCGTATAATACGTAAATTATATGAACAGTAATGTGGTGGATGCGCAATATGATTCGAGAATAACAGTATAATAAATAGTATAAAAATGATAGGGATACCAATAAGTTTATATACATATTAACCAAAAAAGTATAAACTTAAATGAACTGATCGTAATATTAAGAAATGAGGTATTCATATAAGATCTTCATAACATATAAAAAGATCATATTTAAGCCCACAGAAGTGAAAACATCTGATGTTCACATCATCGCAGCATAACCATAAGTATCCAACCAACTAATGTTCACATAAAGTACCTGTGTAACAACCTAAGACAAAGTAGCATAACAATTGTTCTAAAACAGCACATATAAGGAAGCTTCCTAACATTGTTAACTAACAATCATGGCCAAAATACCACAGTACGATACATTGCCCACACCATTGCTTAGTTCTGACACATAGTTAACTACTTGCGTGCAAACATAAATCTCTGGATATCTAATGGAAGTGGTAGCGCCTTGTTCATGCGATGGAATGTGAGTTGATGAAGGGCATGAGCACGTAGGTCTTGGGAATTGTCCTGCAATAAAAGCATAGCATGCATTATACACGTATATAGCTAACATGTACAATGATGGCAACCGGAATGTAAAAGAGTTAGCATAATCACTTACTAGTTGATTGAAAGAAGTTATGACACCTGCAATGTGATCATAAAACTTCATGTAACTCATTACAAAAAAGCCACAATCGTTTGACCCTGTTCTCATTGTTGGGCAATTAGATGGCATATCCATTGGAAAATTACCAGATTTAGGGAAGGCTGCATTGGGGCAAACATGTTGTAACGCTTTGCTCAGCCTACTCATTATAACCCTAGCCCATGGGAATTTCCTTCCACCTAAATAGATTGGGTCATAATGGTAGTCCTTCCATGTGGTGCCACCAAGTTCTATACCATACGGATTCGAATCTAAAATGTATATACACCGATGGTGTAGGTTGATTACATACAGTGTCCAATGTCCCCTACTAAGCATAGGTACCAATATCTGTTGATGAGAAAAGTAAAAATAGGTTACATGTTGTTGTTACAATGTCATGATGATTAAAAGGTACAGTTAATATGCTAATGAACCTGGGAACAAAATGTTACTGAGGCTTACCGACTTGCATTTATCCAGATTTACCAAAGGAGGCAATGTGTTGTGCAAGCAATTCTGTAACACATTTTGATCAAACGACTGAGGATTCTTGCTATGACGTTCCTGCTCTTCAAAATTTAACAGAGCCTAAAAAACAAAAATAGAGTGTGTAAGTATATTCTGTGTATAGTTACAATAACTGTGAAGAAGAACCTACCCCAACATTGACATCAAGTACTAATCTGTTAGATGTCATAGTTCGACGATGATTTTTGGAATCATCACGAACACACTCAATGAAACACTGCATGAAGACATTCTCAAGACATTTGCCCTCTGCGAAAGATTCATAAATATCGATACAGTTTGCACTATATTCACCGTAACCTATGACAACCCTGTATGATGAACATAGTTATATATTCATATTGCATAAATGAACCAAACTTATAAATACGGTATTCATAATTTGTGTAACATGTACCTGCTTTGGTCAATGTCCTTGGAACAGAGTAAATCCCACAGAGAACGAACGCACTCAAGCTCTGTAAGGAGTGGATCAGTTCTAGAAATTCTTGTCCCTTTCAGTGTATCATCCTGAGATGGAACCTGGTTATAAGTGTTTGAACATTAGAATAATTAGTTTAATGGCATAAATGCATTATATAAGATGTATGTTATTATACTAACATGAGGAGTTGGGGTCTGATAAAAAACTGGCCCACTGTCATTGTGTTCCATTTCCTCTGTTGCCATTTCACCTCTCTACACAAATGTATATGATTAGTATAATTATGTAGTATGTATCGTAAAATGGAATTATAACATGAGACATGAACTGCTAACAAACATTTTTTTTGCGGTGTCACGTCAAATTTCGGCAAGCGGGTGCAAGCTGGTGTGGTTTGAGGTGTGATATTTGTGTTCCTCAAAATATTGTTTCGAACATCAAAACAGAAATCCTGTTGACAAAAAAGTGTGGTTCGTATACTGCTAAAAAGTAATATGCAAACAATGTACGTATGATGAGTAAAAAGGTATTGGAGTTGGATATATTACCTGTTGACCTGTAACAACATCCAATTCGTCGGGACAAGTCTCCAGCACTCTACGGATATGCTGTTGTCTTTCATGAATTTCTTCAAACTGAGTACCACCCAGCTGGGTCTCGAGCTACGAAGCTTGGGATGGCATATCGGGTGTGGGTTGGGTGGCATGAACAGTGTGTCCTTGTACACAATTATATTGAAAATAATATATGTCAAAACTTGCATTATAGATCAAATGTTGCTGCGTATACTTGAAAAAAACAAATGTTGTTAACTGTACGTATAAAAAAACCGTATGCACATGTAGACAGTTAAAGGTTCTAAATAAATGACAAGGGATAATTGTATGACTGACCTGCTGAATCAGCCGAATTCCTCGGATGTTGTGGCTCATCTGTCTCGTTTTCTAAATTATCAGACTCGGCACGTAGTACCTCATTGATCAACTCTATAAACTTGTCTGCTATGTCGTATTGCTTCTCAATAATTTTGTCAATGCTGCCTTTTATGGCTATGCATGACTTGTCAACCTCCAAGTCATATGCAGCAAGAATGTCTGTGAATTTAGATCGATGACGAGGTGGGAGATCGTTGATCTTACTTGACATCATCTCTTTGATCGATGGAAGTTGGATGTTAAAAGTGGGCCGAGGCGTTGGGGCAGGGCGCGGTGCATCAAAAATGTTGGTCCTGCACTCCGGCTGGTTGTTCAGCAAAATTAATAAGAATCCATGTCCACCTTCCTGTTCCATTTGTTCCATAAATATTCATAAACTATGTATATATTACATCATAAACTTGCCTCGGATTGGCGATCGAACATAGGTCCAACTGAATAGCATGTCTCAGTCGAGCTTCGGAACTAAAAATAAAATTAAAGTGAATGTGCGTAACCAATTGTGTAAATGTGCGTAACCAACTGTGTAAATATGAATAACTTACTTCACAATGTCCAAAAGGTTCAGCCCCATAGCGTACCTTCCTCTTGTCAGCTTTGGTCAAAGCTTTTATGATATTCTTATCAAAGAATTTAATGCGAGGTGTGCCAATCTTATTTTGAGGGGCAGTGGCTGCATGTAGGTGATCCAAGTAATACAACTACATAAAAGAATTACAATGTTCAATAGCTATGTAAGTAAACGTAACCAACATCATAAAACATGTTACATAATTACCCACAGTGAGCAACCAAAAATGCAATAAATGTACATAAGGATAAACACTATACTTACAAGGACAACAATGGAGCATCCGTATATAGTCGTGGAGACATTTGTGGTGATTCGGTTGTGCCACTTCTTCGCAGCTTCACAGAGATCATTAAAAATCAACTGGCACCAGTCGGTCTCATGGAAACGGTGCATTTCTTCTGTCAGAAGCACCTCATGATATGTTATGCCCCAGCTAGCAGTTGGAAACAACAGACGGTTGAATAAAATGAGGAAGAAACATCTGATTGTAAGGTCATCATCCTCGCCTTTTCTTAAACGATCCTGTAGAAATGTCACATTGAACTCGTCTTTAGCCAAACCAAGCTCTGCCCTCAAGTTGCTTGCTGCAACTGCTTCGTCAATCCCCAATGGTTTACCACCGCCATGATTTGGTACACCAAGGATAAGATGAACAATGTCCTTTGTGATCTTTAGTTCCTTTCCTAGACCAAGACGAATTGTCATGTCCTTGGGATCCAGCTTGTCCATCAACCATTGAAGGTGTGATCTACTACACAGCGCATCTACTGTCATATCAAGAATGTTAGAGAAACCTTTACGTCTTATAGCCTCACGTTGTCTTTCATTCAAAATGTTAATGCTTGCAATGACATCTTGAGGGTTGCACCTCACATTGAGCCTCTGTTACACAATATAAAACATGAAATAATTTTGTTATTATCAAAAAAAATATTCAGAACCTTACAAATATGAAATTGTTTGTAGGGTATGCATAACACTAACCTGTCGGGGTAGCTCCTCATGTTTAATCCTCTTTGTCACAACTTTTCTTAAAACTCTTGTATGGCTTTCAGAAACATTACGCTTCTTCAGAGCTGGCATGAACTCATCTTCATCAGAATCAAGCTGTACTGTTTCATTGATCAAATTTTGACTGTCAACATTTGGAGGATTTCCAACTTCTGGACATGGATTAGACTGTTCTGCGGACGGAATGTCAACACTGAAACACTCCTGGCTTGACTGAATTGTTATACGTTTGGGGTTATTTGGAGGACGGTCCACGTGCTTCATTTTTTTAAATTAAAAGCTGCATACATAATACACAATATTGTAAAAATTAAACTGTTGGATATGCATATGTATTTATTGTGTGGTATGATTGAATCAATGAACCTATTTGTTTTAAATACCAAGCATAAAAGCACTTTGTATAAATTTTGCATGGCAACAATAATGTCTCAATAAACATCTGAATATACTGTTCTCTATTTATATTTGCAAACATATACTGACATGTTCAATCATAAGGAAAAACTGAATATGTTTCAATAAAAACAGACCTTGCTGTAACCAATAATGTATTAGCTATAATCATCTGAAATACATAAATGTATGCACTAAACATATATGAAATTTTATATAAATAATATACTCTATGAAAAACAACTAGTTGACCGCTCATTTACTAAACACAGTTGCATACATATTCTGACCTGATCTACAATCATAAAAATCTGAATATGTTGCATAAAGTTGCATACAGTTGCATACATGAAACACAGTTGCATACATGTTCTTTCCTGTTCTACAGTCAAAAAACTGAATATGTTGCATACAGTTGCATACAGTTGCATACATGAAACACATTTTGCATAAAGTTGCATACATGAAAAAAAAACACAGCTGCATACAGTTACATACATGAAAAACAACTAGTTGCATACATGTTCTGGCCTGTTATACAATCATAAAAATCTCAATATGTTTCAAAAAAAGAAAGCTTGCAGTAAAACATTAATGTATTAACTATAGACTAATGAATACATAAATGATTGCATATCACTAACCAGATAATAAATTCTGAATAAAAAAATATACTCTACCAAAAACAACTAATTGACTGCTTCTTTACAACAATCACTTGCATACATTTTCTGCCCTATTTTATAATCATAATAAACTGAATATGTTTGAGCAAAACAAAACTTGCTATAAACAAGCTGTATTAACTGTGAACTAGTGTAATAAATAATGTCTGTTTTATAATAATAAAAAACTGGATATGATTCAATAAAACAATACATGCTGTGAACAGTAATGTATTAACTATAAAATAATGGAATAAATAAATGTATGCAGTCACAAAAACAACTAGCTGACCACTCAATTACCAATTGAACATCATCTATGAAAAAAAACTTTAACTGATATGCATAAACATGTATTCTAATGTGCGTAACCAACTGTGTAAATGTGCGTAACCAACTGTGTAAATGTGTGTAAATGTATTAAATCAACTGCATAAATATTTTTCACCCTCGCCGTAATCCTTACAATGCAGTATGAACAAAAAAGAACACATTTGTTGACGGTCGAAGTCGATCCAATGAAATGTGCGCGAGCTAGGGATGGGAAGAACACATCGTAGATGGTTGGGGAAGGGCTACCAGTTGGAGAGGTACCCGTTGACGGTGGCGAATGTGGAAGATGGCGGAGAACGTGGAAGCAGTCGGGTCGGCGGAGAGCGAGGAAGCCGACACGTCGGCGGAGAAACAGGGGTTTTCTCCGGTCTGGACTCCCGTCTCCTGACGCAGCGGCGGGAATATTGGAGCGCGGATTGGGGACACCAAGGAGGCGTCGCTCAACTGCCGATTGCGACTGGATCGATAGCAAGCGGCGAGGGGAGCGGAGTCGTCAGGGATGGTTGAGTCGGCGGAGATTCCCGGAGTCGCGCGGCGAGGTTGGGGTTTTGCGGTTATGGAAACTGAGACCGGGAGAAAAGGAACTAATGGAGGAGCACGTCAGTATATATATGGAATCTGAAAAGTCGGTCGGCTGTGAATGCATGTGCGTTCATATTTGGCTGGGCTTCCTTTAGCTAAATAGAGCCCAGGGCTCTAAATACATATAGTATATATATATATATATATATTCAGCTCAATCTAGCCTCGCAGAACCCAAGTTCAGCTGTGTTGCCTGCTCCTCATTCATCTATTGCTGGTGCGACTGTGAGCAGTGAGCCAGTGACAGTCGGTGGAGTACAGCCTCCCAACATCCCCCGACCCCTCCACCTCCATGCGGTGGTGTGCGCGCGCCGCGTGGTGAGAGTCGTTGCGCCCACAGCTGCAAGGAAGAATCAATGGACGTGGATCAAAAGCTCGTCTTGGTGACCACTCCTTCCTTCAATCCAGTCCCGCTAGCTGAATCAATCAACGGAAGTCTACTATTGATAAAGGCGAGAGCTGAAGATCCGGCTATACATCCGGTCTTGCTCCCGTGCCACCCAGCGCCATTGGAAAAGGCACAACAGTAAAACGATAAACATCAGATGGCCACGCAATGTCTGACGTTTTATAAGAAATCGTCGAAAGTTTCCTTATGTTCGACGGTATAGGTTGGCCGTCGGAGATAAGTGCCGTCGGAAGTAACCATTATCGCCGATGGCGATATTGACAGTTGTTGGAATTAAACGTTATCTTCGACGGTCGTTATTATATCCGTCGGAGATCATGCTTTTTTAGGTAACGGCATCGAACGACGTTTCAATTTTCTACACGAACTCATACCTGCGCGCCGCGCGTTCTCTCCCTCGGTTTCTCGTCGCCGCCGCCACCGCACCTCGCCACCGTTGCCGAGGGCTGCCCCGGCTTGGCCTGTGCCCTGCCACAGGCCTACCAGGCGCGCCCGCCCCCAACTCGTCTGTTAGGCTCACGAGGTCACGCTCACAGTTTCACTCCGGCCAGCGTCAAACTGATCGCCGCCGCCGTCACAGCCGTGTTCAGTTTCTCAATTCTATTCGTGGTCTGCCCTCTTTCCCCTCGGCCAAGTCACCTTATTACACATACGTGATTACAGAGCCACTTTAGGCTCCAAATTCACTTTGGACCACTCATCTTCCGAATAACGGATGTTGGGCCGTCTCACTCGCTGGGCTCTCCTGGGCGCCGTCCCGTGATCCATTTCTCCATTCAACATCCTTCCCGCTCCTTCTTCATGGACGCTGACATTTTCCCTCCCTTCAAAACCAACTTGACCCCTAGCTGGAGCGCGAGGAAACCTCCGCGTACGTCGCTTTCTTCCTCCCACGTAGCTAGTGATGGATGCCAACCACTCCACTTAATCAATAGCTGTGTTTGCACTTTGCCTGCCCGACGACGAAGCCTGGTGTCGAGGACAACTTCGGGTACCTAAAGGTTGTGAGGAAGATTAGGTAACAATGAGCTCACCGGTGTACGAGGATGGATCACCGCCTTGAATTGGGAGATATGGAAGATTGGATGCACCGCACTTCCAGGTGGTAACTGGAGCTCATACGCCACTGGATTGATTTGCCTAATCACTGTGCAAGGTCCAAAGAAATGAAAAGACAAATTTTGGTTGAGATGTTCAGTTATCGAGGACTGGCAATATGGTTGCAGCTTGAGAAAAACTTTGTCTCCCACAGAAAACTGACGCTCCGTACGCCCCCGGTCAGCTTGCTTCTTCATGCGCTCTTGTGCCCGCTAGAGAAGCATACACACTTGTTGTTGCATGTGTTGCCTGTCCTCTAGGTACTGCTGCAAGTCTGGCACGGTGCATCGGTCAGTTGGTAACAGTCCCAACTGTGTTGGTGTATGCCCATAAAGAACCTCAAATGGAGACCTGTCCAGCGATGAATGATAGCAGTTGTTATACCAGAATTCAGCAAGTGGTAACCAGGTGGGCCATTGCTTTGGACAAGAGTGTACAAAACAGCGTAGTTATGTTTCTAGACACTGGTTAGCCCTTTCGGTTTGTCCATCTGTTTGTGGGTGGTAGGAGCTGCTGAGACACAATTGGGTTCCTGTTAAGCGGAAGAGCTCTTGCCACAACTTACTAGTGAAAATGGGGTCTTGATCGGATATGATAGCAGCAGGTAGCCCATGCAATCTGTACACCTCTGATAGATAAACCTTAGCCACTGTTAAAGCTGTGAAAGGATGCAATAGAGGTAGGAAATGGGCATACCTCGAGAACTTGTCTACCACCACCAAAATGCAATTGCCCTTGCTAGAAGGAGGTAGTCCAGAAATGAAGTCCATGCTTACAGTTTGTCAGGTTTGTTCTGGGACTGGCAGGGGCAGTAGTAACCCGGGGTATTTGACTCTTTCTGGTTTGGCTTGTTGACAGATTTGGCACGAACTCACAAATTCATGTATATGTTTCTTCATACCCGGCCAAGTGAAATTAGCTTTAACTCTTCTGTATGTGACTGGAAAACCGGAGTGTCCTCCTATGGCACTGTCGTGTAGTGCTGTCATTATCATTTGTTGAACCACTTAATTGTTGCCCAACTAGATTCTGCCATTGTAACGAATTACACCATTAGTGAGTGTATAATGTTCCTGCTTTTCCCCCATGGCCAAACTGACCAACAGTTATTTTGCTATCGAGTCATTTTCATACCCCTGAGTAACTTGTCGTAACCAGTTCGGAACCACAACTAATGTCGAAACTGTGTTGAGCTGTGTATTAGTATCATCTTGGGCCATATTCGGACGCCGAGACAGTGCGTCTGCAACTCGATTTTCACAACCTTGCCTGTACTGAATACGAAACTGCAATCCCAACAATTTTGTCAAGGCCTTCTGCTGCCACTGTGTTGACAGTCTCTGATCGTCTAGATGGGTCAAGCTTTGGTGGTCAGTCTGAATAATAAAGTCTCCATGTTGCAAGTATGGTCTCCATTGCTCCACAGCAAATAGTATGGCCATGCATTCCTTTTCATAGGTAGACAATCCCAAGTTTTTTTGACCCAAAGACCTACTGATATAGGCAATGGGATGTCCTCCTTGCTGCAGAACTGCTCCCACTCCACCCCCACTAGCATCAGTTTCAATGATGAATGGCTTAGTAAAGTCTAGAATAGCTAAAACTAGAGCTTGGGCTAAGGCTATCTTCAGTGCCTTGAAAGACTGGTCTGCCAGCTCGGTCCACACAAATAGGGTGTCCGTCCTTAACAGCGTTGTGAGGGGCTTGCTGATTATACCAAAGTGTGCCACGAATTTCCTATAATAACCGGCCATGCCTAGAAAACTCCTCACCTCCTTCACACATGTAGGTGTAGGCTAGTTCTGGATTACTTCCACTTTTTTGGATCTGTAGTTACTCCAGTAGCAATTACAATATGTCCCAAAAATTCTAGTTGTGTTTGAGAAAACAAGCATTTGGATTGTTTCAGATATAACTGTTGTTGACTGAGCAACTCAAATACTTGCCTTAGATGCTTAACATGGTCATCTAGGTTGGCACTATACACCAAAACATCGTCTAGGAATACCACGACACACTTCCGAAGTAGTGGTGCCAACAGTTTGTTCATGAAGTTCTGAAAAGTTGCATGTGCTCTAGTCAAACCAAATGGCATTACTCGATACTCGAAGTGACCATGGTGCGTTTGAAACACGGTCTTGTACTCATCGCCTTCTTTCAGACGTATCTGATGAAACCCCGAGCGATGGTCAAGTTTTGAGAAAATAGCTGCACCCCCAAGCTCGTCGATGATTTCATCGAAAATGGGCATTGGATATCTATTCTTTATAGTATGAGCATTTAGTCTCCCGTAGTCCACACATAGACGCCACTCCCCATCTTTTTTCTTGACTAGGAGTATGGGAGATGCAAAAGGACTGGTACTGTGTTGAATCACACCACTATCTAGCATCTCCTTGACTTGTTTCTCTATCTCGTCCTTCTGCTGAGGGGTGTACCGATACGGTCGAAGCCTAAATGGTTGTGCTCCAGGTAACAATCCGATGGCGTGGTCAACCTATCTTTTCGGTGGCAGGCTGTCTGGCTAGAGAAACAAATGCTAATATTGTTCAAGTAGCTGCTACACAGCTTCTGGGGTAGTTTCAACCGTCAATTCAGTTACAGTCTGCAATTCCAACCAATGCTGCACTGCCTCTTGCTTTATCATAAAACCCAACTATTCCCCATTCAGGCTGTAACAGGTCTGAACCTTTGGTAACACACCCTGTAGGTGAACTCTCTTCTTATCATAATCAAACTTCATCCATTTTGCAGCCCAGTGAACTGACATGGGACAGTGGCGTTCCAGCTAGTCCATGCCAAGAATTATGTCGTAACCCCCCTAGAGCAATGAATTTGAAATTTGTTGTAAAAGTGGTGCCTCCACACAACCATTTGCAGTTTGGCAACCAGTGTTGGCTCCAAAGAATTCCTCCATCTACTACTTTAACTTGCATTGGCTTGGTCAACAGTTGAATCCCTGGTAAGACATTCATCAAGTGACTTCCCAGGAAACTAGCAGAGCTGCCTGAATCCACTAGCACCAGCAATTCTTGACAATAAACTGAAGCCCGAAGTTTGATAGTCCTGCTGCCCTCACCACCCCTAGTAGCAGCAGCAGACAACACTAGCACACTGTCTTCATTAGGTTCTTTACTATCCACAATACAGTCCTCTAGCCTCTCCTCTTCATTGACAACCAATTCCCACAT
Organism: Zea luxurians; assembly: GCA_029449295.1. NCBI lineage: Eukaryota > Viridiplantae > Streptophyta > Magnoliopsida > Poales > Poaceae > Zea > Zea luxurians. The sequence goes on from JAOPSE010000021.1 coordinate 47,434,528, forward strand.
TTCTTCCACCAAGTACAGAGGAACATTAGTTAAGCAGCGGTGTGCATAGCCCCATTTGTCCCCACACTTGAAACACAGCCCTTTAGCCCTTCTGTACGCCTTCACAGCTGATAGCTTGCCCTCATCTTTTCTGCCTTGTTGTGGTCCATGGCCTCGACATTCTTCAGTATTGCTCACCGCCCTGTTGCCCCCGAATGGTGGTAAGGGTAGTGGCATATGTGCTAGCTTAACTGACGGTCGGCTGGAATAAGCACCAAATTCAGTTCTTCGACCATCTCTTTGCCCTGAGTGTAGCAGCACATCCTCCTGCAATAAAGCCAGGGAACAAGCAGTATCCCAATCGGATGGACGCTGAATAATTACAGCACTTTTAATCTCGTCTTTCAACCCATCTACAAACCAACCAGTGATCATAGTGGAAGTGAGGTGGTTCTCATGGGCTAATAATTGATGCATAAGCTGGTCAAATTGTTCTACATATTGTAATACTCAAAAGTGTATAAAAGCCTTATATGGTGATTTCCTTATGTTATGTGCCTTATTTGCATCATAAAAGAAAAAGAGTACACAGATAATTGAGAGTGATTAATTAAAACCAATGAATACCAAAATAAAAGAAAATGCATCATGTGGAGTTTATATGTTTGTGCATCAAATGAAATAATAACAATAATAATAATAATAAGGATAATACGTTAATAAATACTAGAAGTTAAATTATACCCTAGATTGAAATTAGGGTTTTGAAAATGGAAGAAGAGAGATGATATAAAAATATAGACAATAAATTAGAATCATAAAGATTGGTATATTTAATCTCATAAATAATTTGTAATAATGAGCCCCAAAAAATTTGAATTAAATTTGAATTCAAATGGAATTTGAAAATAGAGAAAAGAAAAGTAGAAAATAAAAGAAAAAGAGAATGAGACCTTACCCGGGCCGCAGACCAGTTTTCGGCCCACTTCTGAATTACTTCCGCGCAGCCCAACAGGCCACTCTCGCTGTTCTGCTTGAGTCGCTATCAAGCGGGGCCAGCGTGTCAGCCTCAAGGATTCAATACGTCGCGGGCGCCGACACCCCTACCCCACGCATCAGCTGCACATCCCGTGCCCCCTCTGTTAGCCGCTGACTGTTGGCCCCTATCGTCGGCTCTATCCTCACCCACGGGATGCACGAACCGGGTCTTTCGCCGGTGCTTCCGGGCCTGCCCAACCACTTCCGCTCCTTGCCGCGGGATACTAGGGAGCCCAGCTCAACCCCGTGGAGGCTATAAGCTGGTCAGCTGGTTTCCCCTTCTCTGCCCTCTTCGTAGGTTCGACTACCATAGCCATAACTGTGCGTAGGAGGGGAGGAATCGCCGCTGCAAGCCCCCGGACATCGCCGTTGTCGCCGTTGAGCTTCGAAGCACGGAGTCGGTGGCAAAGTTGTCGTGCGCAGAACGTGTTCAACTGCGTAGCTTCGTTCGTGGGCGGTCGGCGGCGTGTGAATTCGTCGTCGGGGGTCGGCTGCTGCTGCGGTGTCGCCTGCCCTCGCGGATAGGGCTCGCCTCGGATCAATTCACAGGTAATCTGCCGCCGTATCCCTTGCCTTGATACCCGCAACTCGTTGCACCAGTGTATTAGAATGGTGGGGTCGTCGGTGGAGTGGAATTTCTCATCGGACTTCATGGCGCCGCCGCGGGGCGAGGGAATCTGTGGGCACAGTGCTCGCGGTAGTCGAGCGCAGTGATTAGGGCCCCACGCAGATCATTGTGGATTCCGAGATCGAGTAGCTTCAACCAGATGGGAATGGGGCGGCGATTTGGGCATCGGTCGTCATGCTCCGGCGAGCCCCGTCGTGCGTGCGGGGCGGCGCCGCCGTAGGCTTGGTCTGTTGGGGGGTGTTGGATTGGTGACAGTTGGATCTTAACCAACGTTCACGATTAGATCCTGGGAAGTTAGTATGTGCGCCGTTGGATGATCGCGGGTCGGCCAGGATCACACCGTGGCGTACCGGTTCGCGGTGGGATCTTGGGTGTTCGTTTAGGATCGGATGATGGACATCGCTTTAGGATTCATTAAACCGGCGCCGTTCGATCGTTGATCCAATGGTCAGCGGTGCATACCTGTTCGCATAGGGAGTGGATCTAATCCTATGCGTCAATCTCTAATCGGACGATCCCAGGCGCTGCATACCCCTTCGCGGGCGCGGATTTACACTTTGGCCCCTCGGTTTCATTGAAATAAACCCGCCGTCCTACTGCATAGTGTTCTGAGTCGTAGGATCTTTTGCACCTGGGCCCCTGCTGTTCTCATAAATGAAGGCCCAGTCCAGTGCTGTTTTAAAATGAGTAAATGAATTAGAAAATGTATTTTTAATACAAAAATAAGTGCTAAATCTTCAATAATTCATAGAAAATTCATACTTGCTCCAAATTAATCCATTCCACTTTCTAAAATTTTGTAATTTTATTCCCTAGCACTTAGTGTCTCTGTTTTAGCATGACAACAGTAAGAAATTAATCTCACACTTAATCTTATTTAAAGCACATGAAACCTTTGAAAATCCATAACTTAAATTCTATAACTCCAAAAATTGTGATTCCTGTTCCTAGAATTTTATTTTAATGTGTAAATTATTACTGTGTATTTTATTTATATGTTTGGTGTAATGTTAATTTCTCTATATACACTGTGCTTGTTTGTATTGTGGCGAGTAGAAGAGCCCGTGACCGAGGATCCTGGTGAGCAGCAGGTTGAAATAGCTGAGCAGGAGCTCATTAAAGGCAAGTTGTGCCCTTGACCACTTTTTACCTAATAATGTTCTTTAATATCACTCATCCATGCATAGGATAATTTTGATGGGACCCAATAGGTCACCCTAGATTTGTTTATCTCATTACCTTGTTTACCCCTGAATCACTTGGGTAGTTTGCTATTGCTTTACATGGTTTTAGGATAATCATTTATTATATCTATGTTCCAATTATTCTTGTTATTCTGTTTATGTTCATGTCAAGTTCATTAATGTTAATTGGAACATAGAGCTTAACTTGAGAACCACGTGCCACCACAAGGGTTTAATGGGACGCCCTTGGCTGACTAATTAGGAAAGCTAGTGGAAGACTACCTTACCCGAAAGGGGCAAGGGTAGTAGGGGAGTGGTCAGTGTAGGGAGGCCCTTGGTTGATTTTGCTGCGATGGCAGTCAGCCGAGAACCCTGCATTGGAACTTCCTATAAACTGTAGCGGGTTTTCGGAAGCTAGTGGAACTTTGTAAAGGCCTCGTAGTGTTGCCCTGCCGCGCTTCCTAGGTAGAGGTGTATGGGATTCGCGACCCCTTGGCAGATGGGTAACATGACTTGTGGGTAAAGGGTACAACCTCTGCAGAGTGTAAAACTGGTATACTAGCCGAGCTCACGGTCATGAGCGGCTTAGGACTCTCTGATGTTTAAATTATGGAACTTAAATTCAATTTTGTCATTTGCATTGCATGGGTTTGTTATTAATTTTGTTCTATTACTTTACTTATGGTTTGGTATTTACTTACACTTAGTAACTGCTAATAAAATTTTGACCAACTACTTAAAAGCAATGCTCAGCTTTAACCCCTATCATTGATTAGCCTTACACATCACATGAACTCACACCTTTGTGAGTTTATGTCCACTGGTTCCCCACAACTTGTTGAGCTATGATCATGTGTGAGCTCACCCTTGCTGTCTCACACCCCCCACAGGAGAAGAGCAGGTGGTTCAGGAGGAGCCACAAGGCGAGGAGTATGATCTGATCTAGGTGGCGTTTCTCAGTTGACATTGGCGCTGACGATCCTTAGTTCGTTTTACTTTTATCTTTTATTTTGTAATAAGTCTTCCGCTATGTAATAAATACTCTGATGTTTTATGACATTTATCTCTATACACTCTGTTATTATATATATTGTCTTCTTGGCGCATGTATGAGATGCACCTGGCTTTGTTCCTTAAAGCCGGGTGTGATAGAAGTGGTATCAGAGGGAAATGTTGACTGTAGGACGAAACCTAGATAGAAATGGATAAAACCCTTCTATACTTACCTTATTCTGATTCATTCTATACTTATCTCATCTTGGTCTTATCTCCCCTTTTGCTTTTCTACTCTGATTAATCTTATCTTTTATTTACTCTAAGACAAGATGGAATAAACACCTTGGAATCCTACCATTATGATCTTTTTAAGAGATAGGGGACCTAAAAAAAATTTAAAACTATTTTCTTTATTTTAAAAATGTTGGTTGATTGTTCTGATGATCAATGTCTGATTTGCTTCTTTGAATGATTGAATTATTATAGATGGACATCTTAGTATGTACCACCATAAGGTAATGAATTAGCTATGGTCGGTAAAATATTAATCTGCTTAGCTAATAAAAATTCCCCAAAGTAACCTGTTTTGTAAATACCTGCCTTGTCTACTGCTCTCTCTTACCATATGTATCTAACTCAGATGGTCAATACCAGGCGGGGTGGTGGAATTGATTTGCCTCCTAACCAACACACTCGAAGGATATATAGACAACCTCATCCACAGCCTGCAGAGATGAATCCTCCTAATCCTCCACCAGGCGGAGTTGACCCACTGGTTGCTGCTTAGATGGCGGTGATGCAGCAAATGGCAGACACTATGGCTGATATGCGTGCCCAGATGCAGCAAGAACGCCAGGAGATGCGTCAGGAAAGAGAAGATATACGCCAGGAGTTGCGCCAAGAGCGAGATGAGATACGCCAGGAAAGGAGGGCACAACAACAGCAGCTGCAACAACAACTTCAACAACAGCAGCAGCAGCAACAAGTGCCACTGCCTCCACCACCACCACCAGTTCCACCTCGAGATAAGCATAGAGAGTTCATGAGTCATAAGCCACCTACATTTGCAAGCTCACCTGATCCACTAGACGCGGATGATTGGCTGAAGTCCATTGAGAAGACGCTGAATATTGCACAATGCACTGACCGGGAGAAGGTTTTATATGCTTCTGGACGTCTGACAGGTCCTGCTGCTGACTGGTGGGATTCTTATATGGCTGCCCACGATGCTGCTGATACTATTACTTGGGCAGAGTTCAGTACACAATTCAGGAACTACCATATTCCAGCTGGTATGATAAAGATCAAGAAGAAGGAGTTTCTGTCGCTGAAGCAAGGAAGTATGTCAGTCAGCGAGTACCGCGACAAGTTTATTAAGTTATCTAGATATGCCCCTGAAGAAGTTGCTGAAGACGAGAGGAAGCAGGAGCATTTTATTGAAGGACTTAATGGACCACTGCAGTATGCTCTAGTGGCACACACATTTCCATCATTTCAGAGACTGCTGGATAAGGCCCTGGCTATTGAACACAAGCGTGTTCAGCTGGGAGATTTGAAGAGAAAGGCTATATCTCAAGGACAAGGAAGCAGCAGTGTTCGTCCTCGCTACAGTTCACCACAGGGTACACCGACTCGACCAGGAGGACCGCGCCCAGTTCAGCAATCACCACTGAGGACTCCACCTCCTCGGTAGGCTACCCCTACTAGCACCCCGACAAAGTTTTCAGGACAGAGTCCCGGCACTACTTGTTTCAAGTGTGGGAAGGCTGGTCACTATGCAAATGTCTACCCACAGAGGATTGCTACTACTCCAGTTCAAAACAGGCAGCAAACTCCAGGATCTGGCAAGGGATATTCTATTCCAAGGTTAATCAAGTCAGTATTGATGCTACTCCGGATGGAGGGGACCTCGTACTTGGTATGTTTTATGTTAATGCAATTCCTGCAACCATATTATTTGATTCTGGTGCTACACATTCATTCATGTCTGCTAGATATGCCAACACAAATGAAATACCACTGCTAAATATGAGAAAACCCATGATAGTAATTACACCTAAAGGGCCTGTTGAGGCGAATCAAATGACACGTAGATTGACATTGACCATTATGGGTAGAGAATTTGGAGCTACTGCTATAATATTAGAGTCAAGCAGTATAGATCTGATCCTTGGTATGTCATGGCTAAGAAAGGCAAAGGCCGTTATAGCATGTGGTAGAGGTACCGTAGAACTCACTACCACTAAAGGAGAAAGATTTCAAGTTAATATTGCAGTAACCTCCTCACCCATGCGTGCAATGTTCTTTATACCTGAGGAGTTTGTTGGTGACAACATCCGGGTGGTTAGAGATTTTCCGGATGTCTTTCCAGAGGAGCTACCAGGGATGCCACCTGATAGAGAAGTTGAGTTTGTTATTGACCTCTTACCTGGAACTGCCCCTATTTCTAAACGACCATATAGGATGTCCGTAGAGGAGTTGAAGGAACTTAAGAAGCAGTTAACTGAGTTACAAGAGGCTGGGTACATTCGTCCGAGTTCCTCACCTTGGGGAGCACCGGTTTTGTTTGTACAGAAGAAGGATGGATCGCAGCGGATGTGTGTGGATTATAGATCTCTTAATGATGTTACGGTGAAGAACAAGTATCCATTGCCCCGCATTGAGGATTTGTTTGATCAAATGAGAGGAGCAAGAGTATTTTCGAAGATCGATCTCCGATCTGGTTACCATCAGATGAGGATTAGACAATCGGATATTCCCAAGACGGCTTTCTCGACTCGATATGGATTATATGAGTTTACTGTTATGTCATTTGGATTAACCAATGCACCAGCTTATTTTATGAACTTGATGAATAAGGTGTTTATGGAGTATTTGGATAGATTCGTCGTGGTATTCATCGACGATATTCTTATTTATTCTCAGAATTATAGCAATCATGAGGAACATCTGAGGTTGGTGCTACAGAAGCTTCGAGATAACCAGCTATATGCCAAGTTCAGCAAGTGCGAGTTTTGGATTGATAAGGTACCATTCCTTGGACATATTATTTCTAATGGAGGAATAGCAGTGGATCCTGCTAAGGTTAAGGAGATAATGGAATGGAGAGTACCCACTACAGTTACTGAGATTCAGAGTTTCTTGGGATTAGCAGGATATTATCAGAGATTTATTGAAGGATTTTCTAAGATTGCTAAGCCTATGACTTCACTTTTGGAGAAAGGAAGAGAATTTAAGTGGGACGAGAAGTGCCAAGACAGCTTTGATCAATTGAAAAAGAGGTTGATGTCGCCACCAGTATTGGTTATGCCAGACCTACAGAAAGGATTTGATATCTATTGTGATGCATGTGGCCAAGGCTTAGGATGTGTGCTCATGCAAGAAGGACATGTGATTGCCTATGCTTCTCGTCAGTTGCGGAAACATGAATTGAACTACCCCACTCATGACTTGGAATTGGCAGCCGTTGTGCATGCGCTTAAGATTTGGAGACATTATATCATGGGGACCAAGTGCCAAGTATATACGGATCATAAGAGTCTGAAGTATATATTCACTCAAAAGGATCTCAACCTTAGGCAACGCCGTTGGTTGGAGCTTATTAAGGATTATGATTTGGAGATTCATTACCACCCAGGCAAGGTAAATTTGGTTGCAGATGCCTTGAGTCGAAAGGAGCATGTTCAATCAGCTATTGTTGCCCAGCTACCTGATGAGATTGTTGAGGACTTCAGGAGACTTAACCTGGGGATAGTTGCTCATACTGAGGGAGTTACTATTGATGTGGAACCTACTTTGGAGCAAGAGATCCGCAAAGGACAAATTGGTGATGCTAAAATAAAAGAGATTAAGGATCTGATTACTGAAGGTCGAGTTCCGGAATTCACGGAAGATGAGCAGGGCACTGTATGGTTCAAGGACAGGATGTGTGTCCCTGATATTAAAAGCCTTCGGGAGACTATTTTAAAGGAGGCCCATGACTCGGATTATTCTATTCATCCTGGTAGTACCAAGATGTATCAGGATTTGAAACGGAAATATTGGTGGTATGGATTGAAAAGAGATGTAGCTGCACATGTGGCTATGTGCGATGTATGTCAAAGAGTTAAGGCTGAACACCAGAGGCCAGCTGGACTACTGCATCCACTGAAGATACCCGAGTGGAAATGGGAAGAGATTGGTATGGATTTCATTACTGGATTGCCTCGCACCCAGAAAGGATATGATGCTATATGGGTGATTGTGGATAGATTGACTAAAGTGGCTCACTTTATTCCTGTGAAGACTACATATAAAGGTTCTCAGCTAGCAGAGTTATATATGGCTCGGATTGTGTGTTTGCATGGAGTGCCAAATAAGATCGTGTCTGATCAGGGTTCGCAGTTTACTTCAAGATTTTGGAGAAGCTTTCATGAGAATATGAGTACGAAGTTGAATTTTAGTACAGCTTATCACCCTCAGACTGATGGACAGACTGAAAGGACTAATCAAGTATTGGAGGATATGTTGAGAGCATGTGCCCTTCAGCATGGAGGAAGTTGGGATAAGAGTCTACCTTATGCTGAGTTCTCATATAATAATAGTTATCAGGCCAGTCTGAAGATGTCACCATTTGAAGCTTTGTATGGGAGAAAGTGCAGGACTCCCTTGTATTGGGATCAGACTGGAGAAAGACAATTCTTTGGGCCTGAATTGATTCAAGAAGCAGAAGAACAAGTCTGTATAATTCGAGAAAATTTGAGGGTAGCTCAAACCAGACAGAAGAGCTATGCTGATAATAGAAGAAGACCACTGGAATTTGAAGAAGGAGATTATGTGTATCTCAAGGTGTCACCACTTCGTGGAATGAGGAGATTCAAAGTTAAGGGCAAATTGTCCCCTCGCTACATTGGACCATTCTTGATCTTTAGAAGAGTTGGGGAGATGGCATACCAACTCGAGTTACCGGATAGTCTATCGGATGTGCATAATGTGTTCCACGTATCTCAACTGAAGAAGTGTCTCCGTGTTCCCGAGGAACAGTTACCAATGGAAGAGCTCAGTGTTCAAGGTGATTTGACTTACACGGAGTACCCGATCAAGATTTTGGATACTTTGACTCGGGTTACGAGAAATAAGGTGATAAAGATATGCAAAGTCCAATGGAGTCACCACGGAGAAGATGAAGCAACTTGGGAAAGAGAAGAGCTTCGCATAGATTTTCCCCACCTTTTCCCTAGATCTTCTTAAATCTCGAGGACGGGATTATTTTTAAGGGGGGTAGGATTTGTAATACTCAAAAGTGTATAAAAGCCTTATATGGTGATTTCCTTATGTTATGTGCCTTATTTGCATCATAAAAGAAAAAGAGTACACAGATAATTGAGAGTGATTAATTAAAACCAATGAATACCAAAATAAAAGAAAATGCATCATGTGGAGTTTATATGTTTGTGCATCAAATGAAATAATAACAATAATAATAATAATAAGGATAATAAGTTAATAAATACTAGAAGTTAAATTATACCCTAGATTGAAATTAGGGTTTTGAAAATGGAAGAAGAGAGATGATATAAAAATATAGACAATAAATTAGAATCATAAAGATTGGTATATTTAATCTCATAAATAATTTGTAATAATGAGCCCCAAAAAAATTTGAATTCAAATGGAATTTGAAAAGAGAGAAAAGAAAAGTAGAAAATAAAAGAAAAAGAGAATGAGACCTTACCTGGGCCGCAGACCAGTTTTCGGCCCACTTCTGAATTACTTCCGCGCAGCCCAACAGGCCACTCTCGCCGTTCTGCTTGAGTCGCTGTCAAGCGGGGCCAGCGTGTCAGCCTCAAGGATTCAATACGTCGCGGGCGCCGACACCCCTACCCCACGCATCAGCTGCCCATCGCGTGCCCCCTCTCCGCTGACTGTGGGCCCCTATCGTCGGCTCTATCCTCACCCACGGGATGCACGAACCGGGTCTTTCACCGGCGCTTTCGGGCCTGCCCAACCACTTCCGCTCCTTGCCGCGGGATACTAGGGAGCCCGGCTCAACCCTGTGGAGGCTATAAGCTGGTCAGCTGGTTTCCCATTCTCTGCCCTCTTCGTAGGTTCGACTACCATAGCCATAACTGTGCGCAGGAGGGGAGGAATCGCCGCTGCAAGCCCCCGGACATCGCCGCTGTCGCCGTTGAGCTTCGAAGCACGGAGTCGGTGGCAAAGTTGTCGTGCGCAGAACGTGTTCAACTGCGCAGCTTCGTTCGTGGGCGGTCGGCGGCGTGTGAATTCGTCGTCGGGGGTCGGCTGCTGCTGCGGTGTCGCCTGCCCTCGCGGACAGGGCTTGCCTCGGATCAATTCACAGGTAATCTGCCGCCGTATCCCTTGCCTTGATACCCGCAACTCGTTGCACCAGTGTATTAGAAGGGTGGGGTCGTCGGTGGAGTGGAATTTCTCATCGGACTTCATGGCGCCGCCGCGGGGCGTGGGAATCCGTGGGCACAGTGCTCGCGGTAGTCGAGCGCAGTGATTAGGGCCCCACGCAGGTCATCGTGGATTCCGGGATCGAGTAGCTTCAACCAGATGGGAATGGGGCGGCGATTTGGGCATCGGTCGTCGTGCTCCGGCGAGCCCCGTCGTGCGTGCGGGGCGGCGCCGCCGTCGGCTTGGTCTGTTGGGCGGTGTTGGATTGGTGACCGTTGGATCTTAACCAACGTTCACGATTAGATCCTGGGAAGTTAGTATGTGCGCCGTTGGATGATCGCGGGTCGGCCAGGATCACACCGTGGCGTACCGATTCGTGGTGGGATCTTGGGTGTTCGTTTAGGATCGGACGATGGACATCGCTTTAGGATTCATTAAACCGGCGCCGTTCGATCGTTGATCCAATGGTCAGCGGTGCATACCTGTTCGCATAGGGAGTGGATCTAATCCTATGTGTCAATCTCTAATCGGACGATCCCAGGCGCTGCATACCCCTTCGCGGGCGCGGATTTACACTTTGGCCCCTCGGTTTCATTGAAATAAACCTGCCGTCCTACTGCATAGTGTTCTGAGTCGTAGGATCTTTTGCACCTGGGCCCCTGCTGTTCTCATAAATGAAGGCCCAGTCCAGTGCTGTTTTAAAATGAGTAAATGAATTAGAAAATGTATTTTTAATACAAAAATAAGTGCTAAATCTTCAATAATTCATAGAAAATTCATACTTGCTCCAAATTAATCCATTCCACTTTCTAAAATTTTGTAATTTTATTCCCTAGCACTTAGTGTCTCTGTTTTAGCATGACAACAGTAAGAAATTAATCTCACACTTAATCTTATTTAAAGCACATGAAACCTTTGAAAATCCATAACTTAAATTCTATAACTCCAAAAATTGTGATTCCTGTTCCTAGAATTTTATTTTAATGTGTAGATTATTACTGTGTATTTTATTTATATGTTTGGTGTAATGTTAATTTCTCTATATACACTGTGCTTGTTTGTATTGTGGCGAGTAGAAGAGCCCGTGACCGAGGATCCTGGTGAGCAGCAGGTTGAAGTAGCTGAGCAGGAGCTCATTAAAGGCAAGTTGTGCCCTTGACCACTTTTTACCTAATAATGTTCTTTAATATCACTCATCCATGCATAGGATAATTTTGATGGGACCCAATAGGTCACCCTAGATTTGTTTATCTCATTACCTTGTTTACCCCTGAATCACTTGGGTAGTTTGCTATTGCTTTACATGGTTTTGGGATAATCATTTATTATATTTATGTTCCAATTATTCTTGTTATTCTGTTTATGTTCATGTCAAGTTCATTAATGTTAATTGGAACATAGAGCTTAACTTGAGAACCACGTGCCACCACAAGGGTTTAATGGGACGCCCTTGGCTGACTAATTAGGAAAGCTAGTGGAAGACTACCTTACCCGAAAGGGGCAAGGGCAGTAGGGGAGTGGTCAGTGTAGGGAGGTCCTTGGTTGATTTTGCTGCGATGGCAGTCAGCCGAGAACCCTGCATTAGAACTTCCTATAAACTGTAGCGGGTTTTCGGAAGCTAGTGGAACTTTGTAAAGGCCTCGTAGTGTTGCCCTGCCGCGCTTCCTAGGTAGAGGTGTATGGGATTCGCGACCCCTTGGCAGATGGGTAACATGACTTGTGGGTAAAGGGTACAACCTCTGCAGAGTGTAAAACTGGTATACTAGCCAAGCTCACGGTCATGAGCGGCTCAGGACTCTCTGATGTTTAAATTATGGAACTTAAATTCAATTTTGTCATTTGCATTGCATGGGTTTGTTATTAATTTTGTTCTATTATTACTTTACTTATGGTTTGGTATTTACTTACACTTAGTAACTGCTAATAAAATTTTGACCAACTACTTAAAAGCAATGCTCAGCTTTAACCCCTATCATTGATTAGCCTTACACATCACATGAACTCACACCTTTGTGAGTTTATGTCCACTGGTTCCCCACAACTTGTTGAGCTATGATCATGTGTGAGCTCACCCTTGCTGTCTCACACCCCCCACAGGAGAAGAGCAGGTGGTTCAGGAGGAGCCACAAGGCGAGGAGTATGATCTGATCTAGGTGGCGTTTCTCAGTTGACATTGGCGCCGACGATCCTTAGTTCGTTTTACTTTTATCTTTTATTTTGTAATAAGTCTTCCGCTATGTAATAAATACTCTGATGTTTTATGACATTTATCTCTATACACTCTGTTATTATATATGTTGTCTTCTTGGCGCATGTATGAGATGCACCTGGCTTTGTTCCTTAAAGCCGGGTGTGACACATATTCAACTACTGAGTTGGTTTGGTGGATGTGGTAGAAGTGTCTAATAAGCAGGTTATGCTGATCTCTACCAAACCTAGTGTTCAGCGTAGCACAGAGCACTTCCCAACTCAGTTCCCTGATTCTGTGCTCCATAGACTGAACCCAATACATGGCAGGACCCTCAAAATGCATAGTAGCAATTCTAACACATTTTTCAAAAGGCACAGCATAGAAATCAAAATAGGTCTCGCATCTGTGCTTCCAGAGCTTTGGGTTGGATCCATCAAAAATAGGGAATACCATATTCGGCATAGTTGGGCCACTCATCTGTGACTAATTGGCTATTGAGTTCCTGCCTAATGACCCCCAATCGAAGAACGGAGTAAAGGTCTCAGGAGGGATTGGCGTACCTCCGACCGGAGCGGGTGTTTGGAGATTCTCCTCAACACCCGGCCTCCGGTGGTTTTTAGCAAAGCGGTGGCGAAATTGCCCGTTCATCGCGTCGACCAGCGGGATCTCCAGTTGAACGAAGATCGCGGCACACCCTTCTTCGTTTGTTTCCCATCAGGAAGGGGCTCCATCGATGACGATGTGTAACACCCCAGGCTTAGGGACAAAGCCGGGTGGATCTCATACATGCGCCAAAGAAGACAACATATATAATAACAGAGTGTATAGAGATAAATGTCACAATAAAATTAGAGTACTTATTACATAGTGGAAGTCTTACAAAATAAAAGATAAATATAACAGGATCTAAAGTCCATCCTTGGCACCAGAAAGTCAACTAGGAGACACCACCTAGATCGAATCAAACTCCTCGATACTTGGTTCCTCTTGAGCCACCTGTTCTTCTCCTGTGGGGGGTGTGAGACAGCAAGGGTGAGCTCACACATGTTCATCGCTCAACAAGTTGTGGGGAATAATGTGCATGAACTCACCGAAGGTGGGAGTTCATGTGATGTGTAAGGCTGATCAACAATAGGGGTTAAAGCTGAGCATTGCTTTTAATAAGTTGCTCAAATTTTATTAGCAGTTACTAAATGTAAGTGAATACCAAACCATAATAAATAATAGAACAGAATTAATAACAAATCCCATGCAATGCAAATGACAAATTGAATTTAAGTTCCATAGTTTAATCATGTGAGGGTCCGAGCCGCTCATGACCGTGAGCACGACTAATATACCAGTTTTACACTCTACAGAGGTTGTGCATCTTTACCCACAAGTCATGTTACCCATCTACGAAGGGGTCATGAATCCCATACACCTCTACCAAGGAAGCGAGGCAGGGTAACACTACGAGGCCTTTACAAAGTTCCACTAGCTTCAGAAAACCCGCTACAGTTTATAGGAAGCTCCAGTGCAGGAATCCCTCGCCTGACCGCCATCGCAGCAAAATCAACCCAAGGACCTCCCTACACTGACCACTCCCCGACTGCTCTTGCCCCTTTCGGGTAAGGTAGTCATCCACTAGCTTTCCTAGTTAATCAGCCAAGGGCGTCCCATTAAACCCTTGTGGTAGCACTGTTTTCCCGGGTGGTTGCTCCATGTTCCAATTAACATAATGATCTTATCATGAACATAAATAACATAGCAGAATAATAGGAACATGGATGTAATGAAATATTATCCCAAAACCATATAATGCAATAGCATAACTACCCAAGTGAATCAAGGGTAAACAAGGTAAACAGGATAAACAGACTAGGGTGACCTATTGGGTCCCATCAAAATTAAACCTATGCATGGATAAGTGATATTAAAGAACATTATTGGGTAATAAAAGTGGATCAAGGACACAACTTGCCTGGTACTTGATATTCCAGTTACCAGGATGATTCTTTGGATCCTCGAAACCTCACGCTAGTCATAGCAATACCAACAAATATGGTATAGATAAAATCAACATCACACCAAATATAGGTACAAACTGAATAATAATGATCTACGCGTCGCTACGAGATCGCGGTTTCGAGAACCACTAAGATCGGAGTTAAGGTGAAGGAGTTATGGTTTATAAAAGCTCTACGTTATTTAAATATTAAACTTATATTATAAATTAGTTAGTATAGATCATATGAGAAATTATTCTATAAATAATTATCTCAACTTTAATCTAAGTTATAAATTGACCATAGATATTATTCCAGTAAATTAATATGATAAGTAGTTTAACAAGACTAACCAATATAAGTTAAGTACATATATAGTTATAAAATAATGAGACATGGTATAATAAATGTCGTTACTGCGTAGCAAATACCTATACGAAACTAACACAACTAGAACGGTTCAATTCGGATTTAAAATGAAGCAGTTATGGATTTCCGAAGTTCGTGTGTGCTTGCTACAAAATTAATTGAGTAATCAATTCTAGTATAGATTTCATGTTAAAACAGTGGCATTATATGATGAACAATAATATTACAAAATTATAGGAACTGGAATGGATCAATTTGGAGTTCATATAAATTTTCTATGAATTATACAAGTTTTACAATTATTTTTATAATCAAAATCGATTTCTAAATCTCTTTTTCCTGTTTTATTTAATTCCTGGACTGCGCCCCAATTTCTATAAAAGACAGGGGCTCATCTATAATTTTCCACAAGACTCAGACCGCAACCCGTGGAGGGCTGCGAGTTTATTCCATTAAAATTTGAGGGCTCTTAAGTAAAACGTACCCGCGAAGGGGTACAGATCAAGCTGAGTTGTAGGATCTAAATTAAACGTCCTAGATTAGATCCGAGGCAGGACACTACCGCAGCCCTCGGATCACAATCCACCGCTCCAGACTTAATACTGAACTGGTGCGCACTCGTAACCACTAGATCAAAGATCAATGGCTCGGATCACATCCCACAAATTGGTATTCTTATTCTAATCGTAACCCTTCTTGCCGAGATCTACGGTTAGGGACCCATCTACTTCACCTCCCACAAGCAACCGTTGATCATCAGATCAATGGACTCCATGCATCTCCCAGCTCCCGACCGCATGACATGGCGGCGGAAGAAGAGCGCCGCCCCGACAACTCACCGGTGCACGCAAAACCTCGACCTGCACACGGACCCCGGCCTCGATGCCCTGCAAACGAAGCCCTGTCGACCCCAATCCCAGTAACCCCCACACGATCCCTAAAGGCACACCTAGGAACTTGCCCCAAGCGTGTCGCGACTCCTATGGCACCGACCCGCCGGAGTGACCCCTTCACGCGCCCATGTGCCCCATAGTTAAATCCCACAAATGTTAAACGATTCACAGAACGAGGCAATTACAGTAGGAGATTCTTTACCGATGATGAGGGGCAGGGAAATGGGTTTGCGGCAGCGGGTCCCTCCGCGGACGAGCCATTGCTCTGGTTGAGCGATTGGCCGAGCTAGAAAGACAATTTCCACCCAATGAGGCCACGCACAGGCGCGGGACGGGCAAGAGAAGCTTCCTGACACCGATTATGGTCAATCTGTCGAGGAGTGTGAAGATCCTCGACAGCGACATCACTCAAATTTCTTTGGTTCGTTAATGGCGGACGCGACGGGAACGAAAGGGACGGGCCGGTTTTATACGGCTACGAGGTTCCGGGTCCAGAGAAGTTGGCCCGCAAGCGATTAGCACGACAGGCGAGAGATCTGGTTAGTTGCAACAGACTTCGAGCCACGCGCGGGGAAGAAGGGGATTAATTCAGCGGCGCCACTCCTGACGGGCGACAACGGGAAGAGGAAGCAGATAACCTGATCGGTGGGTCCCACCCCAAAGCCGCAGCGTGCACCTGGCCAAGTGACTGTGAGGCTGTCCTTCGTGGCCCCACACGTCAGTGAAGTGGCGCAAGACATGTGCACGATAGCAGTGGCTAAATGGGCAAAAATCCACCCCTGGCGGCCCAGTTAGGTTTAATTCTCTTCTTTTTTTTATTCTATTTGAATTTCTTCCTAGGTTTCAAATTTGATACTTGTATTCAAATTCGATTTGAAAACTGCCCCTAGGTTTTCTGTACAAATAAAAATACTACTTTTTTAAAGGATTAGATTTATGTTTATGTTTATTATATATTTTCTTTTTATATTCCTCTCTTTTTTTTCTCTTCTATTTTTTTCTCTTTTATTTTCGAATTCAAATTTTTACTACATACTCCAAATCAACTATGAAACAATAGATATATATCTATTTTAACTGATTAAATGTTTGAAATATGAGACACACTCATATTATTCCTTTCTTTTTAGGAAAATGGTATTTTGATTGTGGAACAAGAATTAAAGTTACTTCAAACTTGGTTATTCATGTAAATAAATGCTTATGGTGCATCATTTAATAAAATACATATTCATTTAGTTGAATAGGAAACTTTTCTATTATTTTCTTTTCTAAGAAAATACTTGGTTTTTTTTTCAAAATTCGGTCCTCGATTTTCAATACTCAAGTATAATTTGAGATTCAACGCCTTTGCCACCTCCGTGACCTTCATCTCCACCTCCGGTCGCCATTTCCGGAATTCACCTTGTTCCTTCATCATGCCTTTCATCGTCGTCTCAACTGTTGCCAGGGAGGCTTGGACGGTCTCCCATACGCCGATGGGTCTCCTTGTTACCTTCCTCAATTTTAGCCATGATCTGCGCCATTGGGTCTTCGTTTCGCGGCGGCGCCATTGCTCCGCCCTTCGCCTGAGCTCTAGTGAAGTAGTCGTGCGCGGGCTCCAGCCTTGCTCCGAATACCAAATGTTAGGCTCACGAGGTCACGCTCACAGTTTCACTCTGGCCAGCGTCAAACTGATCGCCGCCGCCCGTGTTCCGTTTCTCAGTTCTGTTCGTGGTCTGCCCTCTTTCCCCTCGGCCAAGTCACCTTATTACACATACGTGATTACAGGGTCACTTTGGGCTCCAAATTCACTTGGACCACTTATCTTCCGAATAACGGATGTTGGGCCGTCTCACTCACTTGGGCGCCGTCCCATCATCCATTTCTCCATTCAACATCCTTCCGAGTCCTCCATGGACACTGACATCGTCAGCCGCCTCGGAGCACCCGCTGCCGCCCGCCTCGAGCACACACTCCGCCGTCCTCTCCAGCGAGTCCAAGCCCGCGCCCTCATCGTTTCTCTCTAGATACCCCGGCCAGCCCGAACCGGCGCACCCTCGCCTCTGTCCACCTTGTCCACGTCGAAAATTTTATCTTTTACTGTTGTGAGCGAGGTGAAGGCTCTAGCAGCATGCTGCATGCATGCATGTCCGCGACTGCGGGCCAGTGGCTTCCATCGGGACTTCGAGCTATTCAAAATCGACGCGGACGCGTGGGTCATTGGCTATATCTCGGTGGTAAGATCGAACGAACTAGCAGTTGCAAGTGGCCAACGACGACTGCACTGCTGTCAGCTGATGGAGCAAGACCCTCCAACATATATGGACCACCACGCCGCACGTGCTACTTGCGTTGCGCGCGTGCAAATTCCGGGAGAGAGAGGCGAGAGGCAGACTTTTTGACCATTCAAAAAAGCGAGGCACGCGCGCTTTTGAGATATCAAATTAATCACAGCCTCTCTAATTAATTGCCTCATCAACTGGGGTTCCATCCATCCCATCAGCTTTATTTGTATACGGGTCGTCGTCCGTCCGACGACTGTGCCACGCGTACGCCCGCATGCACTTCGTTGTCTTGTTACCCCTTTAATTACGTACCTAGCTATCGCTTTGTTGGAGTCCCCTTCGTTAATTCTTTTGCCGATGATCTTTCTACTTTCTGTCATGTTTTATATATATATAAAAATGCTACTTTCTACCTGTGCACTTCGGCCTTTATCCTCCTCAGTGCTAGGAAGCTGGGAAAGTCACATCACCGTGTGTGTGTGGGCGCGCGCGCGCTAGTGGGGCAAAGTGAAAGCACACAGCGGCAGCCATTTCATTCAAATACGTACGCACGTACGTGATCACATGTACAAAATAAACCCGTTTTAACTTCTGCTGTTTCTGTCGAATACTCGAGTGCCAGGGAAAAAACAATTTATTGTTTGTTCGTTTTGCTCTAAATCTATGCGAATTGGGTAGAATTGAGTCGAAATCTTTTATAATTTTTTTTAAATCTCATCTAATCCATACAAGATAATAATAAACGAACAATGATTGTAAAAAGACGAGAGTTCGACAGGGGTGGGGCTACTTTCACCTTTGCTCGATCGATCTTTGTCTTGGAATCAACGGTTGATAAGGGCAAAGGGTCGACGTGTAGGATCGTTGAAATCTTCCAGAGCCGGGTTCCACTGAATTGCAAATAATAGTGACTTGGCCAAAACCTTTGAATGTGAAAGGGCTAGCTCTCTACCTTTATTCACATGTTTGGGGCTACGTAGCGCACTAGGATCGAATCACGAAAGACTGTAGCTAAAGTTGAGGATTTTCTGCCTTTTGGTAATAAATATAAATAGATGTGAAAGAAGGCTTGCGCTTGCAAGTGTCCCACTTTAATTTCCCTTGGATCAACTAAGTTCGGAAAAATTGTATCCTAGTGAAAACTTGGCAGCAGAGGCGATCTTATGAAAAGAAGCTTTTGATGGAGGGAAAATATCTAAGAATATATACTAAAAGATTATAAAAGAACTTGACAGCAACATAGGTCCACAACGGACTCCCTTGTCTATTCCGGCCGGGAAAAGACAAATGGTTGGATGAAACAGCAAAGCTACTATCGTCCGCCTTTAACCAAAAATCACTAAAATTTATATAAAAAAACCAAAAAAATAAAGTACGGCTCTAGACTCAACTCAATCCCACTATCTAGGACACAGCAACAACACCTTCATACCACTACATCACTTCCTCATTGCGCACGAGTATATATAGAATTCTATCTTTTTTACAAATATTTTATAATCTTGTACTATATACTAGTACGGTGCTCATGGGTTGCAACGGAACACAAACTATTCGTGAAATGCTTATTACATGTATATATCTATATGTTCTTGAAGCGGCATGATAGACTGGTTACCTTATTTAAACCGTTGAATTTTTATGGCATTAGAACCTGCAAAATATCAGTCATTCGGATTGCAAAGCAGTGTCCTTTATAAATATCAGTCATAGGAACCTGCATCTAGGGGTGCAAGTGGTGTGGATAATTATCCGGATGCGATCCACCTAATTATACGGATATGGTGGAGGAGTTATCATATCCATGCGGATATGGATAATCCGAATCCGATCTACGCGCGGATGCGAGTAGGATATAGTATCACCAAAATTCGATGGATATGGTGTATTCGATATTTGAACGCGGATTATCCGATGCTTAAAATAGGATAACACAACAACACTATATACCATTTTCGGCGGCTTCTAACACAGCCGTCGAAAATACCTGCTTATTTTCGGCGGCCACACCCTAGCCGCCGAAAATTAAGTATTTAAAACGTCCGGTTCCTTCTTCTCTATTCTCTGTTTCTTCTCTCTCTCGTCTCGCGTCCGCCGCCGCTCGGTCCGCCGCTCTGTCGAGCCCCCCCTGCCAGCCACGCAACGCCGCCCGCTCGCCCGCGCCCCCGACGCCCCGCCGGCCACGCCGCGCTCTGCCCCGTCTCGTCGTCCTCGGCTCCCGTCGACCTCGACTTCATTAAGGTTTTTTTGCTTATTTTATTTTGTATTTTCGACGGCCTTTTATTTAATTGCCGCCGAAATTAGTATATTTTTTGTAATTATGTTTGTTGATTAGTGCGTTTGATTAATATTATTGTTTAGTTCAAGGCATATTGTATATGTGTTATATGTTTAGGGAAGGCATATGTGGTATATGTGGTTCATTAATGTATTAGTGGTATATGTGTTTGTTGATTAGTGCGTGTGATTAGTATTATTGTTTAGTTCGAGGCATATTGTATATGTGGTATATGTGGTTTAGGGTTTTGCATATGTGGTATATGTGTTATATGTGGTTCATTCTTATATTGTTTAGTGGCAGCGAGGTTATGCTGTCAAAATTTTTTTTGGTCCTGCTAGCTTGATGTGGGTTTAGAACCTATCCTTGCCTATACATGTAGGACCGATACCCTTGACGAAGTTGAATGATGTTTTCAAGATATGGTTCGGTTTAACAGTCTCAGGCATGGCTGAAGATCGTGTATGGATGTACAATGGTTGGAGTAGGAATGGACGTCATTCTGATGATTGGGTAGCCAAGACCAAAGATTTTGTGGACTATGTATTCTCTTTGTCATTAACCGGCACTATCAAATGCCCTTATAGGCGGCACGAAAACAGTATATTTCTTAATAAGGAAAGAGTTAGCCTAGATCTTTGCCAGTTTGGATTTATGCCCGGATATGAGGTGTGGGAACATCATGGTGAGGTAGTACCCAACCGGAATGTAGAAGAGGAGGAGAACAATGATTGGGCTGGCGATGATGCGATGCATGAGATACTAGATTCGCTACGTCCAGAATTAAATCTAAGCTCCAAGGATCCTGCCACACCAGAGGTTTCCAGATTTTTTAAACTACTAAAAGACTCTGAAGAGCCGTTGCATGAACACACAGATGTGAGTATACTCGCTTTTGTGACTCGGCTCATGGCCATTAAGTCCAAGTATTTTTTTCTCGAACAATTATTACAATGAGATTTTAAAGTTATTAGGAGATGTGCTCCTAAAGCCCAATAAGTTGCCTAAAGACATGTACCATTCAAAAACAATTATCAAAGGTCTCGGTATGGATTATGAATAGATTGATGTGTGCAAAAATAATTGTATGCTTTTCATGAAGGAGCATGCGGAAGAGAAAAAATGTCTAAAATGTGGACAATCTAGATTTGTGGAAGTTGTTAATGATGAGGGTGACAAGGTGATGACAGATGTTGCACATAAGCAGCTCTGCTACTTGCCACTAACTCCTCGAGTGAAACGGTTGTTTCTATCTAAAAAACCGCTATGCACATGCGATGGCACAAAGAAGGTGTCCGTGATAACGATGACCTAATCGTGCACCCTTCAGATGGGGATGCTTGGAAGGCTCTCGACACGTTTGATCCAGACTTTGCAGCTGATCCGAGGAATGTTCGAATCGGCCTCGTGATCGATGGCTTCACACCTTTTGGTCAAATGGCATCATCATACTCATGTTGGCCTGTCTTTGTTATTCCATACAACCTTCCACCTTCTCTTTGTATGAAATATGAATTTATATTTCTTTGCTTAATCATTCCTGGCCCAGACTATCCTGGAAAGAACCTCAATGTCATGTTAAAACCCTTGATTGAAGAGTTGAAGGAGCTTTGGAAAGGAGTTGAAGCATACGATGTTTTTAAAAAACAGATATTCAAACTTTGAGTTACGTATTTGTGGTCGGTGCATGACTTCATGGCATATGCTATTTTTACCGGTTGGAGTATACATGGTAGATTGACATGTCCATATTGCGGTTCAGATACAGATTGCTTCCGTCTTGCTCATGGTGGAAAGATCACTTACTTCGATTGTCATCGATGCTAGTTGCCCAGAAAACACCCCTTTAGGAGCGATAAGAAAAACTTTATAAAGAACATCGTGGTCACCAAAGGACCGCCTAAATGTCTTAACGCAGTAGAAATATATGCTCAGCTAAACAACCTTGTCTTAAATGAAAAGGGGGACAAGTACGAAGGATTCGGAGTGGACCACAACTGGACACATATACGTGGTCTCTGGGAGCTCCCTTATATATCGTCATTGATTCTTGTGCACAACATTAATGTCATGCACCAAGAAAGTAATGTTGTTGAAGCCCTCATACACACCTGCATGCATTTTGAAAAAAACAAAGGACAATCTAAAAGCTCGAAGAGATCTAGCAATGCTTTGTGACCGACCAACCGAAGTGTTCAATGACAACGGCAAGCCGCCACGTGCCTTGTTCTGTCTTACCTCTAAAGACAAGATCGAGGTAATGAGATGGATGAAAAAAAATAAATTTCCCGATGGTTATGCTGCGGGCTTGAAAAGAGCTGTGAATTTGAAAACGGGAAAACTAACTGGGTTAAAGAGCCATGACTTCCGTATATTAATAGAGAGGATTATCCCTGTCATGTTTCGTGGTTACATGCCCGACGCCATGTGGCAAGCAATAGCTGAGCTAAGTTATTTCTACAGGCAGATCTGTGCCAAAGAAATAAGTAAAAATATGATGGAGAAGTTGGAGAAAAAATACCAGTGTTGTTATGCAAGCTAGAAAAAATATTCCCACCTGGATTCTTCAATCCGATGGAGCATCTACTTATTCACATTCTATATGAGGCAAAGGTTGGTGGACCTGTACAATATAGGTGGATGTATCACATTGAACGTGCACTCAAAAACTTGCGATGCATGGTCGAAATAAGGCTAGAGTAGAAGGATGCATCGCTGAAGCTTTTTTGCTAAAGGAGGTTTCATACTTCACGAGTGTGTATTTCGTAGAGGAACATAATGTCTATGCTGCAACCATGTGATACAATGTCTATGAGGAACCTCCTGTCAGTGATCTCAACAATTTCCAATGGAGAGGCACAAGTACTAGTAAGGGCACGTTCTACCACCTTAGCATGGATGAAAGAATGTCCGCATTGCTATACATGTACTCGAATATGGAAGAGATGGAGCCATATTTCATGTAAGTCTTTATTTTGCCCCATAATTTCTTTACCAAGGAGCCATATTTAATTACTTATTTGTCGTACAGTAAGTTCGACGAGGAAAATTGGACTTATTCCCATCAGCCTACAAGCAAACAACTAGATACAATGCGACGATATGGGAGGCAAGGAAGACCTAATTTTGTTGACTGGTTTAGGGAGCATGTAAACTCTTTATATTCCTTACTTTGATGTCATTTAGCCTTTTACACGAGGTAGTCATTTTAACTGTATATTATTTGTAGTGCACAAAGACTTCTAACATACATGAGGACTTGAGACAACTATCTTATGGGACAGTGACTTGCAGAACCTTTGGTCGATACGATGTGAATGGCTTCCGTTTTTGTTCAGACCAATTTGAAAAGTCTCGTCCTTGTGTAGCCACACGTAACACTGGAGTTCTGACTAGGGCACTCGATGCACTCGGAAGAGAAACTAATTATTATGGCATCATTCAAAACATCCAAGAGTTTAATTTTGCAGGGAACAAAACTTTGAAATTAGTATTCTTTCTATGTGATTGGTTTGACAGCAATAATGGGATTAGACAAAGTCAATATGGCATAACTGAAGTAAAGCACAAGGAACGACTTCGAGGCCATGATAATTTTATCCTTGCACACCAGTGCGAGCAGGTCTACTATATGTCGTACCCAAATCCGAAGTTTAAAGCATGGTGGGTAGTTCACAAGGTGAACCCTATGGAATGTTTACATACTCCTTGCACTGCTGGTTATCAATTCAAAGACGAACATGCCGATGATGTTTATCAAGAAGAAGAATTGCCAACCACTTTTACTATCGATGAGGGTGTTGCACTGAACTCACTAGTCGGAGACCGTAACGATGTCACTGCTGATGAGTCTGTTGCACCGAAACGAAAACGAAATCCAAGGAACAAAAAAGCCACATTGCCAGCTTTGGATCGAAGAAGACTCCTTGATCGTGATTCCGATAAATTTTGATTTGTAATGCATAATTTAATTTTATGTGATGTATTATTTGATTTTTATTAATTCACTTAATTTTATGGAGCTAATACCTTTAATGTTTTTCTATTGAACATGATAAGTGGTAGGAAAACAAAGCACACTGCTAGGGGGTTTCTTAATGCGGCTAGCAGCATAGTCCCTGGTGCACGTTCCCTTTTCCAAGGGAGTTCTTCTAGCCAGAGCAGACAGGAGGCGTTGCTGAGACACGCCCGGCCAGAACTGTGTGATACACCTATCGCTCTACAACAGAGTACCGATGTAAATGTTTATGTAATTGATCTTATTTGTCAGTCACTTATATATAAATATGTCTTACATGTCTCTATTTCATGTCCATAGGAAGAGGAGGACGAGGAGGAGGAGGTGCAACACCATGAGGAGGAGGAGGTGCAGGCCCATGAGGAGGAGGAGGTCGCGGGCATAGATGCTGAGGCGGATGACGATACCACCGAGGCTCCTGTCGTTCGACAAAGGGGCACTAGGAAGGGCCACTTTGTCCTACCTCAGTTAGCGCCTGCACAATCTGAAGCTCAGGTACTGATCATCCCGGTTGGTGATAGGTACTCATGTTTGGCCACTTTGTTCTTACTTATTTGTTTATTGTACACTATATATATATGACATGACTTCCTTATTTTTTGTCATGCAGCCAATGGGATGACACGTCTTTCGACGGCCGAGGTCACCATAGACAGGTTAATAAAGTCTTAGGTAACCTCTGTCGTCTACATAATCTAGGAATTTTCACCGACCCGAAAGGTGTGGTGGTTCCTTGCACTAGCTGGTCGCACTTCGCACTAGCTCCACATGCTACATATGGAACAGCTCAAGGCGCCATCAAGCATGACTTTTGGGTAAGAGTAATGTTTCAAACTAACATTTTATGAGTTGTTTTCAAACTAAATTTATTTTCGATGTTGGACAGAGACGCTATCATGTGGAACCTGAGGCTCAAGAGCATGCAGACCGAGTATTAGAGAAAAATGCGAAGAAGGTGTGCAGGGATGCATTTTCCAATGCTCGTCTACAGGTTGTGAACGCGTACATGAAGCACCGAGGGAATTCTATCAATAACTTTCGACAATATTCGGATGTCTACTTGGCTGTAGACCAGTACATGGAGGTAAAAATCTAATTTAGCAGCTCATTTAGATGTGAATGTAATTTTGAGCTAACGCTTTAGATGCAGGTAACTTTTCCATGGATGGAACACCGGTCGCAGGCTTACAAGGCTTTGTGTGAGATTTGGGCTTCGCCAGAGTGGATTGAGAAGTCTAACAGGAATCGACATAGGCAGCGCCATCAGGAGGACGAGGACGATGATGAGGTCGTAGTCAACCATACCTATGGGGCTGGTGGACACATTCGGTTGGCGAAACGAATGATAAGTATGTAGTATTCTGTTTTACTCAGAAATGAAACCGGTTTGAACTCATATATTTGCAGGAGGCTCAAACTGGAGTTGTCCCAAGCCCAATCGATGTTTATAGGAGAGGGCATAGAGCGAAAAACAGTGAAATCTCCGATGAGCTATGTAGTCAAGCGGCCATTGAGCGTATGGTTAATTGTTGTTAGGATTAATGTTTTCTTGCCATATAGCTATAAATTACATGTGTGTTGAACCTTCATATTGTATTGCAAGAGACATACGAGCAGGAGATGGTTAGGAAGTATGGAGAAGACTACGATTGGCGAGGAGCGCCTACCATCGACGCTGAAGTTGTGCATTCTATTGGAGGAAAGGCGCATGGACGGTATTAACTTGTGAATTTTTTCAATAATATTGGAACTATGACCGAATAGCTAATTTTCTTGTTTTTCAAGATATTCTATGTTTACCGGTGTGATCGATTCGACGAAATTGCGTTCTCGTGGCGGATCTTCGTCGCAGGCGGGGTTGTGGTAGTAGCAGCCATAGTCGGCGCTCTGTATCTAGCATGGAGGACGCTATGAGGGAGCAGCAAGAAAAGTTTCGTGAAGAGCTGCGGCAACAACAAATGACATTCCTCCAACAGCAAGCAGAGTACATGGCTGCTTACAACGCACAGGCGCAGCAAGCAATGAATGTGAGTGTCTTATTTATTCTCAACATGCTCGATATTGGTACTATAACTAATATATTGTATTTGCAACAGTCTTGGTTTCCAGAGCAGGCACAGCGGCAACCATTTGTTTTCCCTCAATTTCAGTCACCGATGCCTCAGTGGGGATTACATGCTCCGCCACCTCCATCTTAGGTGCTTCAATTTAGTTAAGACTTGTTGTTTGTATTAACCTTTCAAATCTTAACTAAACTTGATTTTGTAGGGATCCGAGGTCATGGGCCACAACATGCCACCACCGGTGATACCAGCTCTAGGAGGAGCTTATGCAGGGGAGGGAGCTACTACAGGAGAGGTTAGTTTGACAAACAATTTGTTTGAATAGTGGTCATGTAAACACTGTTGTTGTTAATGTCTTCTTTTTTCTTTAGAATCCAAACCCGTTACACGACTTCGTTAATGAGTTTTTCGCTTCTGGAGGTAGTGGTCACAACTCCAACGACCCCGATATGTGATGGTTTGAGTTATTCGCTTCTGGAGAGAGTTATTATGTTATAATGGACTATTTGTGAACTGTGATGTTTTATTTGTCAACTCTGATGTGGTGAACCATTTGTGAACTTGATGTTGGTAAACTACAATGTGGTTGTGAAGAAGTGTGATACAATGTGGTTTAATGTTTCTGTCATTGTATTGTGATTATACTGTTGATGAAATTGCTATTGTATTTATACTTTTGATGAAATTGCTGTTATTTTTTGCATTTTTTCAATTTTTTCTCTGAAAATGTTAATTTTCGGCGGCCAACGGAGGCTGCCAAAAATGAGCATCTACTATTTTCGGTGGCTCCTGTTTTCGGCGGTGCAGCCTAGCCACCGAAAATAAGGGCTTATTTTCGGCGGCTAGTACGTTGGCCGCCAAAATTAAGCTATTTTCGGCGGCTGGTCCCTGGCCGCCGAAAATAAATGCTTATTTTCGGCTGATTTTTTCTGGCGGCCAGGAACCGACGAAAATAAGCCTAAAACCGCCGAAAATAGCTTATTTTCGGCGACTTCTGGCCGCCGAAAATGCATGTGTCTCCTGTAGTGTAATATCTGATTAGTTTTGTCAAGTACAAGAGAGCGAGAGTCAATCAATAATGATTGATTACTGACCAAATAAAACTAAAATTTTTATACGATAGAACAAGAAATGAAACACTATACACGACAAAAATCAATCGCCAATCTAACCCAATAGACAATAGGCTAGCATAAATCAACCAGCGATCAGCCGATCACACATTGTATAGTGTGTGACGTAATGCTATTTGTTATTTACCTACTTGGTTATTTGTTATAGCTATATTCAAGTTTGTTGTCAATTATTTCTTGAAGCGGCATGGTAGACTGGTTACCTCATTTAAACCTTTGAATTTCCATGGCATAAGAACCTACAAAATATCAGCCATTAGGATTGCAAAGAAGTGCCCTTTATAAATATCAGTCATAAGAACCTACGTCTAGGGGTGCAAGTGATGTGGATATTTATTCGATCCGATCCGCCTAATTATACGGATATGGTGGAGTTATTATATCCATGTGGATATGGATAATCCGAATCCGATCTACATGCAGATATGGAGTAGGATATACTATCACCAAAATCCGACGGATATGGAGTATCCGATATTTGAACGCAGATTATCCGATGCTTAAAATAGGATAATATCTGATTAGTTTGTCAAGTACAAGAGAGACAGAGAGTCAATTGACAATGATTGATTACTGACCAAATGAAACTAAAACTTCTATATGGTAGAACAAGAAATGAAATGCTATACATGAAAGAAATCAATCGCCACCCATCCCAACAGACAACAGACCAACATAAATCAATTAGTGATCAGCTGATCACACATTGTATAGTGTGTGACACAATGCTATTTATTATTCTCACACCCAGATCTAAGGGGCAAACCTAGGTGCGTCTCAAATATGTGCTAGGATCAAGTCTCACACATATGATGACTCATGGTACAGAAACGAATGTCACATCTTTTCTATATAATAGGAGTTCTGTACAAAATAGCTAAATATTTACATCACATGAAGGCAACGATCCTCCATAACCATAGTTGACTGGGAGATGACGGTCTTGACCTCTCTCGAACTCATCACGACATCCTTCATGACCTTCATCTTGTGGTACCTATCCTTGACTTGGGGGATATGAATACATCAAAGATGAGCTCACATATGTTCATCGTTCAACAAGTTGTGGGGAATAATGTGTATGAGCTTACTTATGGTGGGAGCTCATGTGAAGTGTAAGGCTTACCAAAGAATATGGTTAAAACTGAGCATTGCTTTTAAAGGTGGTCAAAGTTTTATTATCAGTTACTAAGTATATGTAGATATACCAACCCAAATAAGTAAGAGATCAAAATTAATAATAAAACCCACAATGCAATACATATGATAGATTAAGTTTAATTCCATAAGTTAATCATGTGAGGATCTGAGCCGCTCATGACCGTGAGCACGGCTAATATACCAGTTTTACACTTTGAAGAGGTTGTGCATCTTTACCCACAAGTCATTTTACCCATTTGCCAAGGGATCACGACTTCTCATTCATCTCTGCCGCGGAGACAAGGCAAGGTAGCACTACGAGGCCTTTATAAAGTTTCAGTAGCTTCAGAAAACCTGCTACATTTTCTTAGGAGAGCGATATAGGAATCCCCCATCTAAAAAACCATCATAGCATGATCAACCCGAGAACCTCCCTATACCGACAACTCCCCTACCGCCCTTGCCCCTTTCGGGTAAGGTAGTTCTCCAATAGCTTTCCTAATTAGTCAGCCAAGAGCGTCTCATACCACCCTTGTGGTAGCACTATTTCCCGGGTGGTCGTTCCATGTTTCAATTAACATAATGATCTTATCATGAACAATAAACAACTCATTGATAATAAATAGCATGATCATGAATAATATGTATCTTAACATCCAACCACATAGAGCAATAGCATATACTACCCAAAAAATCAGTGGTAAGCAAAGTATAACAAAGAACAAACTAGGATGACCTATTGGGTCCCATCAAAATTAACATATGCAGATCATAATGATTAACAGGAACATTATTGGGTAAAGAAGAATGATCAAGGGCAAAAGTTGCCTGTGACTTGAGATTTCGGGTACTTTACCAAGTTGGTCTTTGAATTTCTCATTACCTCGCTGTTACTCGTAGCAATACATACAAATAGATAAGGAGTACATAAAAATAACAGTACACCAAACATGAAAACAAACAATGTAAGAATATTCTACGCGCTGCTACGAGATCGTAGGTTCGAGAACGACTAAAATTGGAGTTATGGTTGAAGAGACGTGGTTCCGAGAAGGCCTACGTGATTAAACAATTAATACTAGGTCCTAGATTATAAATCATATGAGATATACATTAAAGATTAACTTTAATATAAGTCATACCTTGGTTAGAGATCATCTTCTATTCAAATTATAATTATAAACATATTACTTTGATTGGTTAGATTATTCTACTATACATAAATAAATACCTAATTACAAAAATATGTGACATGATACAGTTAATGTTGTTACTGCATAGTAAATGTTTATACGGAGCTAACGCAACTTGAACATGTCAAATCAGAGTTAAAATAGATGAGATATGGATTAAACAGGTTTTAGGGGTATAAATTTTATATTTAAATTACTACCAGGGGTTAACCTATAAAAACCAGGGACCTTGGTGTAAGTCTTTCTTACAGATAAGGGACGGCGGGTTCATTATAACTATCCCCAGGGTTTCATATTCAAAAGGCCCTGGCCGAAAGGGTATCGCTCGCGCAGAGCCGTTGGATCTTAAATTGATGGCACATATTAGATCCATCGTTCCTTTGAACCGGTAAGAAGCGACCGACGTTGGATCAAGGATCAGTGGTTGTGATTTTATGAACTAAGATTTAAACAATATTGTCTAGATCGCATCTAACGGCCCTGATTGCTCTGGCTAAAATGGTGCCCAACTCTAATCATAGCCCTCCGTCCCGCGATCGATGGCTATTGGCTTGCCTCCCTCCTCCTAGTGGAGACAGGAAGAGGATGCCCGGAGCTCCGCCAGCGAGCTCGCCGGAGCGCGATGAATCAGCACACAAGTGCCCTTTTGCCCATGTCGTTGTGTTCTACGTGCAGCTGAACAGGAGGCGAACACGATAGTGGCTTCCATACCTGGTTTTGGGATGACTGTATCTCCGTCCACATGCCATAGCGGTTCCACGGCGATGTCTAGTCACCAACGAAAGATTCGCCCTCCTCGAGTGTCATGCCCCTATAGGCGAGACACGTCTGCGTTCCACACTCCCCGGAGACCCACGCGCCTAGTCCTCGGGAGCCCAACGGCGCTACCAGCGAGGAACAACCACGGCGGTCCCACAGTGGAGGATCCACTCCAACGAGGAATTCATGGCACTTCAATTGTTCTCAAGGTTCCATGATGCCTCGCCCATGCACCTCATGTTCTCGCGAAGCTCCTCCACCACCCACCGACCCCCAAACGCGAGTGAGGATAGGTTCCAAGTGCGGCGACTCTCAAGCTCTCTCTCTCCTCCTCTCATCACTCTGGTGGAGTGCTCATGATGATTATTGGCACGGCGAGTTGATGGTCTAGGGGTCATGGCACCGCTATTTATAGCCTGAGACGACTGAACAGCCTAGGCGAGGATTGGATTGAGCCGCGCCTGCGATTCCTAGGATGCGACCGTGAGGTTGTTTAGAGGAGAGGGATGGATTTGTCAGGGGGGACCCATACCCTAGCGACATAGAAAACACAACGCGAGCAGGAGGCAATGGTCTATTAGGCCCATAGGTCAGTGCGGATTCTGAGGCGCAGGCACGCACTGTGAGTTATGGTGACCGACCCCACGCGTCAGCGATTCAAGTCGGGATGACAACTCTTCGTGTGGTGCTGACATACGGGACCACAAGGTCAGCCCCCGCCATGGTAAGCGCGGCCGCGAGATGAGCTAGGCTGAAAACGGTAAGTGGGCCACAGTAGAACTAGGTTGGTGGGGAGGGAACTGGGGCGCGACAAGGAGGACTTGGCCGAGGCATCAGGTTTTCTTTTCCCTTTTCCTTTTCTTTATTCTTTTGTTTTGTTTCAATTCAAATTTAAATCTAAGTTGAAGGTTTAGGAATTCAATTTAATGCATAATAAAAAAAATCTCCAGCATGGATGCAATATTTCAGTTTATTTATATATCTCTCTTATTTAAATAAATATCTCTAGATGTACATTAGTAATGGAAATGTTCACCCAATTTATTTATTGATTTATTCCACTAAGTAAATGCTTTTAAATGAACCCACAAGGACACGTATTTTAAGAAATAAAATTATTTTCTTAAGAGGATAATTTAAAATATATGACTTGCCAAAGGAATAACTAGTTCATGTAGGAGTCTTAACCTAAAAATGCAACTATTAAAGGCAACAACAAAAACAATCTTAAAAAAGTATTTTAGTTCGGATCCTTTGGAGAATTATCCTAACTCCCATAATAGGAATTTGAGGTGTTACAATTATTTACCTACTTAGTTATTTATTATAGTTATATTTAAGTTATGTTGTCAATTATTAAACTTTAATTTATGAATTATCGATCGCTATAAAAAATAGATGTATACATGTAATATCCTACCTTTGAAATCCGCTTCCACCACGCTTCCGCTCCGACTCCGCACCATTTCCGACATCATAAAATATCCATATTCATATCCACAACCGCATAATATCCGTTCCGATTCGAATCCGACGGCAAAAATAGGATTAGGTTATGGAAAAGACGTTATCAGCTCCGATCTGATCCGTTTGCACCCCTACCTGCGTCTCTCGCCCGAGGGTAGCCTCGAGCAAGCCGTGACTGCCTCTCACGCTCGAGGCTGGCCTCGAGCGAGGTGTGACTGCGTCTCCCATCTGAGGTGATTGCGTCTCTCGAGCCGTGACTGCGTCTCACGCTCGAGGCTGGTCTCGAGCGAGCCGTGACCGCGTCTCCCGCACGAGAGTGGCCTCGGGTGAGCCATGACTGTGCCTCCCGCCTGAGGTTGGCCTCGGACGATGCATTACTGCATCTCTTGTCCGAGGGTGGCCTCGGGCAAGGCGTGACTGCGTCTCTCGCCTGAGAGTTGCCTCAGACGAGTCGTGACTGCGTCTCTCGCCCGAGATGACTGTGTCGGTAGGTGACTACGTCTGCCGTTCGAAGTGATTGCGTCTCCTGTCGTCTGAAGGTGGTCTCGGACGAGCCGTGACTGCGTGTCCATGTATTTCTATCTGTGCACTTCCTTATACTCAGGCCCGTCTACTGCCCAGTGCATCTGGGGCGACGGCACAGGCCCCCAACTTTCTGGGGCCCAATTTTTTGAGTTTTTTGAATATAATTAATTTAAGAAGGTAAATATTGTTTGATATTTTGTAAAATGATCGGCAAATTCTTAACCTCAAAATAGATAATATGAGAGGATAAACATATGACAATAGATCAAATATTAAGAGCCCATTTTAAACTACTTGTATCACTATGTACTATAAATCATAGCGTCTATTTTTATGTTTTGCACCGGTTCCTAAAAAACTCAGAGACGCCCTCCTTATACTTGCTGCTAGGAAGCTAGCTCGGAAAGTCTCATCACCGTGTGTTCGCGCGCTAGGGCTAGGGGCAAAGTGAAAGCACAGCGGCAGCCATTTCAAATACGTGATCACATGTACAAACCCGTTTAAACTTCTGCTGTTTCTGTTGAATCAAGTGCCAGGAAAAAATAATTCATTGTAAAAAGGTGAGTTGGACAGTGGGGGGCTACTTTCACCCTTGCTCGATCTTTGTCTTGGAATCAATGGTTAATAATTAAGGGCAAAGGACGACATAGGATCGTTCAATCCACTAGTAGAAAAAGACTCAAAGCCTGCGGTGCGATACATTTTTACAGGCGGATTCGGCTATGAACCGCCTATGTTATTTTTAGTGGTGGTTTCTTAAGAAATCCGTCACTAGAAATCGTATTTCTATAGGCGGTTCCTTAAGAAAACCGCCAGTAGAAATCCATGATTTCTAGTGGCGGTTTTTATGAGGAACCGTCTGTAAAAATCAATTTCTAATGGCGGTTTTCTTAAGGAACCGTCTGTAAAAATCAATTTCTAGTGGCGGTTTTCTTAAGGAACCGCCACTAGAAATCATTTTTATCTTTAATTTTTTGAGTTTTTTCAAACGACCTCGTATGATGAAACCACCAAAATAAAAGTTGTAGATCTCTGAAAGTTATAAAACTTTATAGTTGACAACTTTTTTATTTGAAATCATTTCGGCTCTCAAAAATTGTATCTAAATTTGTCAAATTTAAAATTCAAATTTTGCAAACGACTTCGGATGAAAAAAGTGTCAAAATAAAAGTTGTAGAACTTCAAAAACTATTCAACTTTGTAGTTGACAACTTTTTTATTTGAATTCGTTTACGGTCTCAAACAAACAATTTACACTCATTTGGTTGTAATATGTAGGCAACAAAACTACAAACTAGACACAAAGCATGCCATAGACGGAGTGATAGAGGAGGGTACGCGTGAGGGTGAGGTCAGAGGTTCGACTTCTAGCAACCACGTAGTGCACAGAAAATGCCGTGACTTGCGACTTCGATGGAGACAGACATGTGGGACAGGTGGGCCGAGGCCTCCTAATAAAAACATTTTTTTGCTATTTTTAAAATCTGTTTCTTGTTTCCTGGAAATGATTTTCACTGGCGGTTTTATTACACCGACCGCCAGTGAAAATCGATTTTCACTGGCGGTCGGTGTAATAAAACCGCCAGTGAAAATCGATTTTTACTGGTGGACCTCAATTACCCGCCTGTAAAAATGATAATTTCTACTGGCCCCTAACACTGACGGTTACGAAAAACACCACTGTAAATAGGTTTACGACCGCCACTATAGAGCTTCTCTGTACTAGTGATCTTCCACGGTTCTTCTACTGAACTACAATATAAAAAGCCTCGCTAAATTCATTCTATGCCTCCACTCCACGTACTGGTCTCAAAATCAACTTTTAATTAGAAGTCTATGGTGGCGCCAATAAATATATCTGAGGAAAAACTGGATGGCCAACACCGTACCTTTAAGTGTGAAAAGGCCGGGATCTCTACCTTTCACATACTTGCGGCTACCACTAGGAATCACAAAGCCTAGCTAAAGTTGAGGATTTAATTTTCTACCTTTTGGTATAAATATAGATGTGAGAGAAGGCTAGCTTGCAAGTTTTCCACTTTCCTTTCTCAAGCTAGTAGATTGGAGCTAACCAATAGTGTTCTCTTCAATGCCAACTTTCATCATATGTACCCCTAGCTTTGTCACCACCTATGATCAAGCAAATTAACAAATACAGGAAACATTGCATTGAAGAGAATCAGAAGTTAATGATGGAAAGCCATCAAAAGCATCTTGAGAACCGGTATTTTACCTAATAATGGTGATGGTCTGGGCCTATGGGGTTCTTGAATCTAAAGAAACAAAATGAAGCTTTACTGATGAAGAACATCCACAAATAGTTATTCAACAAAATGAGCATCCCTTGGGTCAACTTAATTAGTCCTGGAACAATTATATATATCCCAATAAAAAATTGCCACGCAACCTTACAAAAATAAGCTTTTGATGGAGGGAAAATCTAAGAATACTAAAAGGATTATAAAAAATGACAGCAACATAAGTCCACAACGGACTCTCTTGTCGTGGGAAGACAAATGGCTTATGGCTGGATGAAACTGCAAAACGTACTATCATCCGCCTCTAACAACAAATCACTAAAATTTGTATAAAGAATCCAAAAAATTGAGTCCAACTCTAGCTAGACGCAATCCCACTATATAGGACACAACAAGAACACCTGCTTGCTTCATACAACTACACCACTTCCTAATTTGCGAGTATATATGGAATTTTATCTTTTTTTTTACAAATATTTTATAATCTTTTGTACTATATATTTTGGCTACTAAATGAACTTAAATAAAAAGGTTTCAACTACAAAGTTTTGAATCTTGTTGACTGCTAGAACTTTGGTATCGAATGTGTCTCCATTCGAGATTGCTTTAAATTAAATTTGAATTTCCAAATTTGTGAACATAAAACAAATACTTTTGACACTAAAAAACTTCAAGTAAAAAACTTATCAATAATAAGCATATAATAAGTCAAAAACTTATGGATTATGCATTATAGCATTGTCTTGGCATACAGATCACGGAGAAAGTGTAATATTGACAAAGTGACTAGAGTTAATGTGAGCCATTTAGTAAGTTAGTAAAAAACATGTCTAAATAGCTAACAAAGTTCAAAAAAAAATGAAATATCATGTTTCTCTAGATCTAGATCTAAGTCTAAATGATAATAAAATTGT
Source organism: Zea luxurians (assembly GCA_029449295.1). Taxonomy (NCBI): domain Eukaryota; kingdom Viridiplantae; phylum Streptophyta; class Magnoliopsida; order Poales; family Poaceae; genus Zea; species Zea luxurians. The sequence goes on from JAOPSE010000021.1 coordinate 47,470,205, forward strand.
TAAAAGGAATGTAAAGGTAAACATTAAAAAGACCAGGGATAACATAAAATTGTTTAAGTTTGGGAAGAAGGGGTTTAGAGGGGATCGAGGAGGCTAGAATCCATCACTACTCAAATTTTGAATAGTAAGTGATTGTATCCCCCTCAATTCCCTCGAAACCCCTTACTTCCCAACAAGCTTAAAGTTTCAAAAGATTCAAATAAAGGGAAAAATCTCAGTTCTTCATTTTATGAAATTTCTCTCCTGCAAACTAATTCCTATAGATGGTTCTTGAGCAATAACGGTGTTTTCCACCAAAGTTAGCGGTTTTTAATCATGTTGTCTACCTCTATTAGAAATGGGAACCCTCTATTAAAAAAAAGATTTATGTACGTCACCCACTGCTTAAATTCTTTGTAAACTTTACGTGAGCAGGTGGAGATTAATTCTAGAAATGTTTTATCCGTAATCCGTTCCCTTGCTACATGTCGTTGAAATGATGTACTTGGTCATTATTGGCAGTTGTGACTATATACATCAGGGCTCATATATAATTGCAATCAAGAAGAAATAAAGACTGGTGATCAACCATCTTGAGCTTGAGCTTCGTCGTCAGTGTCAGGCTCAGCTGCAGAGAGAACAAAATAAACAGAGAGACAGAGACAGAGACACAGCAGCGACGGAGTGTCACCACCGGCGACTCGGGCATCGATCGGCTGCCGGAGTCACGCCGCCGCGTGCACTGCTCGCGCACGCGCAACGACTCTAACGTGTCCGTGCGTTGACCCCCAGCCAGACGCGCATGCAGAGGCAACAGAGAGAGAGAGAGAAGAAGAAGAAATGGCGCGCCGCGCGTTCGTTCGCTTCGTTCAGTCTAGCGGGTAGCAGAAGCCCACGGGCGTTGACCTGCGTCCGGGCCCACATAATGTGGGCCTGGTGGACTCCACACGCATTTGATAAGGTGTGGGGGGTGTACTGTAGAAATCATTAGAATGGCCTTAAGGTCAAGCTTACAGGCCATGAGTTGACATATCTCATCTAAAAGGTATAGCTTTATTGACTCGATGGAAAACATAGGATATGATCTATATATATATATATATATATATATATATATATATATATATATATATATATATATATATATATATATATATTCTACATATCTTAATTAAAGAGATGAGATAAAATATAGAAAGATAGTATATCTCTATTGCCTGTATCGTATATATACGAATAAAAAGATTGAAGCTAGTGTTGTGATCTTCAAGTTTGCCGAGCAATAATGTCCAGAGATGTCGTCGTAAGTAGCTTGCTATCGGTTCATGTTGTGGTCAACAACAAATTGAAGCAGGGAGCTGACAGCAGCCAACGACGATCGAGTTGCAGCAACTGTGAGCATATATACGCATATTTCATTGCTCAATGTTGACAGCAAGGTCATCGCAATGATCCACACACAACCATTCATCAATAGGTTCCAACTCTGTTGACCTATTTTAATTTAAGCTTTAAACACTGCTCCTATACATAGTGAGTGTTTGTTTAAGATTATAATCTATCCAGATTATATAATTAGTTCAAAAGTTGTTGGATTATATAATCTGGACAGATTATAATCCCAAACAAACACACATATAATCCATACCCTATAGGTCGACTCATCCGTCCGTATCCATATGAATCATCACTGAAACGAACCCTAGCTAATCACTACCGGAAACAGCTGCTTTGTTCGTCGAGTGTTTTTCAGGCTTTGCCGAGTGTCTCGCCAAAGCCTGTAAAACATTCGGCAAAGGCTTTGCCGAGTGTGACACTCGGCAAAGAAAGCTCGACGAACTGTACATCGACAACGACTTCTTTGCCGAATACTTTTTATCGGTCACTTTGCCGAGTGTCACTTGGTACTCGATAAAGAAAAGTTGCTGTCACGGCGCCAAGTAACAGCGACGGAGTCTTTGCCGAATGCCCACAAAGTGGCACTAGGCAAAGGTACTACCTCTGCTTACTGCCGTATTTATGTTAATGCACTTTCCAATGATACGTAAGCAAGGTATTTCGGGTCCGTTATAGGGAAGGCATAGCATAGAGAATTCTAATTCTCATATATCATATCGGGTAGGTTGTGGTATTTCATTGCTACAAACATGGGTTATTGTAAAATAAGACATGTCATTTGGATACTTCTCTTCAACTTCGAAGTATTTTTATACAAATAGTTGAAGTGAATTTTACGAAAGAAAATAAGGCGGATTATGGGAGTGTGTGACTTGAATTATTAATTTGGCCATGCAGATAGAGAATTGGATCTGCCACATTAGAATTCACGACCAAAGGTGTCTCCGCATCCAATCAACACGTAAGTCCCCTATCTAGGAAGGATAGGCTGGTTCACTCGAGGAGAATATTTTCTATGATCATACCCCACCAACCATGTCATCCATGAACAGGCTCCGTAAGATCCTATAGAGTATAAATGGAATAAGTCATGTGATATGATCCAATTCTATTTTTATTACACTTACTTTTTATTATAGTATGGAAATGCATTCATTTTCTTTGCATCAATTTTGATCCGCAATACTATCAGAGTAAAAGAAGGGATCTAAGGAAGAACGCAGGCTAAACTTTTGGATTTTTTATTAGTAACAAGTAAATACTTTGTTTGGACATAAGAAACTTGCGATATCGAGGGGATAAACAACAACTAATCAAGAGACAATCCACAAAGCAATTGATCATGATCAAATTTGTAAGCCAACTTGGATATTGAGCATTTAAGCATAAGAATAGGATTCTTTTCAATGAGTAGTTATAGGCGCAACTTCGGAAAAGATAATTTGATAAAGTTTTTCTTACCTTGAGTCATTGAGTCATTATATACCCCTATTCTATTGTGGATCCTCCACGGTCTTATTTCTTTCATTCTTGCTCGAGCCGGATGATGAAAAATTCTCATGTCCGGTTCCTTTGGGGGATGGATCCTAAAGAATTCACCTATCCCAATAACAAAGAAACCTGACTTAAATGATCCTGTATTAAGAGCAAAATTAGCTAAAGGGATGGGACATAATTATTATGGGGAACCCGCGTGGCCCAACGATCTTTTATACATTTTTCCAGTAGTAATTCTAGGTACTATTGCGTGTAATGTAGGTTTAGCGGTTCTAGAGCCGTCAATGATTGGTGAACCGGCGGAGAAATAGAAGGAACATGTATCACACGCGCCAAATTTGGGAACGTGCCACATGAATATTCCACAATAGTAGGTATTGAAGAATCCATACAAGAAATTTTACTAAATTTGAAAGAAATTGTATTGAGAAGTAATCTCTATGGAGTTAGAGACGCATCAATTTGCGTCAAAGGTCCTAGATACATAACCGCTCAAGATATAATCTTACCGCCTTCCGTAGAAATCGTTGATACGACACAACCTATAGCTAACTTGAGAGAACCCGTTGATTTCTGTATTGAGTTACAGATCAAGAGAGATCGCGCATATCATACGGAACTCAGAAAGAACTCTCAAGATGGAAGTTATCCTATAGATGCTGTATTCATGCCTGTTCGAAATGTGAATTATAGTATTTTTTCTTGTGGGAATGGAAATGAAAAACACGAGATACTTTTTTTAGAAATATGGACGAATGGAAGTTTAACTCCTAAAGAAGCGCTTTATGAAGCTTCTCGTAATTTGATTGATTTATTTCTTCCTTTTCTACACACAGAGGAAGAGGGCACTAGTTTCGAAGAAAATAAAAACAGGTTAACTCCACCCCTTTTAACCTTTCAAAAAAGATTCACTAATCTAAAGAAAAACAAAAAAGGAATTCCATTGAATTGTATTTTTATTGATCAATTAGAATTGCCTTCTAGAACGTATAATTGTCTCAAAAGGGCCAATATACATACACTATTGGACCTTTTGAGTAAGACTGAAGAAGATCTTATGCAAATTAATAGTTTTCGTATGGAAGATGGAAAACTGATATGGGACACTCTAGAGAAGCATCTCCCAATTGATTTACCTAAGAACAAGTTCTCGCTTTAAATCATTGCAATTTTTTCCTCTTCTTCTTTTTTGAGTTAGAATAAAAAGAAAAAAGAAAGCAATTTGGCATCTTTGGCTATAAATGACATCTCTTATGTCAATAAGACCAAAGGAATGGATATTAAATGATAGGAAGTGCTAAGAAGTGAAATAGAATGAAATAGAGCCACTTTGGGCTTCCCTATGAAATGAGGCATGGAACGGAGCCACTACGAAGAAATTCCGGGAGTTACGAAAGAAGCTTCGGACTCATATTGTTCACGGGTTGAGAGCGGGAGTTGAACTCTAGGAGGTCAAATCTCCCCTTGTTCCTCAGTAGCTCAGTGGTAGAGCGGTCGGCTGTTAACTGACTGGTCGTAGGTTCGAATCCTACTTGGGGAGATTTGATTCATTCTTTAATGTAAGAATAAAGAATTGAATTAAAAGGCTTGCTTTGACCCTTAGGAGTAGGTAACCCGTTCGCTATCCTTGTTTCTATTGCATTCTGTCTCATCGTATCACATTCTGTTCTACGATTCCACTTCGACAAAAGGAAAGAGCATACCCAAGTTCAATAGCTTTACGTCCGCTATTCCGATCATGATTTTCCTACCCTCAGGGAGAAAGTAAAGGTCCTTCCCCCTTTGGAAGGCTGTGGGCGAGGAGGGATTCGAACCCCCGACACCGTGGTTCGTAGCCACGTGCGAAATACTATTTTTTCTTATTTTGACGATCCACGATACAGAAAAGATAAAAGGGGTTCAGGAATTGTTAAATTTAGATATAGGACCCTAGAGGAAGAATATCGGACCCAAGAGGAAGAGTATAGGACTCGAGAGGAAGAATATCGGACCCGAGAGGAAGAGTATAGGACTCGAGAGGAAGACTCAGAAGACGAATATGAGAGCCCAGAGAACAAATATAGGACCCGAGAGGGAGAGGGCGAATATAAAATCCTAGAAGACGAATATAGGACTCTAGAGGACGAATATGAAACCCTAGAAGATGAATATGGGATCCTAGAGGACGAATATAGGACTCTAGAGAAAGACTCAGAGGAAGAATATGGGAGCCTAGAGAACAAATATAGGACTCGAGAGGGAGAGGGCGAATATGAAATCCTAGAGGAAGAATCAGAAGAAGAATATGGGAGCTCTGAAGATGGCTCAGAGAAGGAATATGGGACTTTAGAAGAAGACTCAGAAGAAGACTCAGAGGAAGACTCAGAAGACGAATATGGGAGCCCGGAGGAAGATTCTATCTTAAAAAAAGAGGGTTTTATTGAGCATCGAGGAACAAAAGAATTTAGTCTAAAATACCAAAAAGAAGTAGATCGGTTTTTTTTCATTCTTCAAGAACTGCATATCTTGCCGAGATCCTCATCCCTAAAGGTACTTGACAATAGTATTATTGGAGTCGATACACAACTCACAAAAAATACAAGAAGTCGACTAGGTGGATTGGTCCGAGTGAAGAGAAAAAAAAGCCATACAGAACTCAAAATCTTTTCCGGAGATATTCATTTTCCTGAAGAGGCGGATAAGATATTAGGTGGCAGTTTGATACCACCAGAAAGAGAAAAAAAAGATTCTAAGGAATCAAAAAAAAGGAAAAATTGGGTTTATGTTCAACGGAAAAAAATTCTCAAAAGCAAGGAAAAGTATTTTGTTTCGGTTCGACCTGCAGTCGCATATGAAATGGACGAAGGGATAAATTTAGCAACACTTTTCCCGCAGGATCTCCTGCAAGAAGAGGATAATCTCCAACTTCGACTTGTCAATTTTATTTCTCATGAAAATAGCAAGTTAACTCAAAGAATTTATCACACGAATAGTCAATTCGTTCGAACTTGCTTAGTAGTGAATTGGGAACAAGAAGAAAAAGAGGGAGCTCGTGCTTCTCTTGTTGAGGTAAGAACAAATGATCTAATTCGCGATTTCCTAAGAATTGAGTTAGTCAAGTCTACTATTTTGTATACACGAAGAAGGTATGATAGGACAAGTGTAGGATTGATTCCCAATAATAGGTTAGATCGCAACAATACCAATTCCTTTTATTCCAAGGCGAAGATTCAATCACTTAGCCAACATCAAGAAGTTATCGGCACCTTGTTGAATCGAAATAAAGAATATCCATCTTTGATGATTTTGTTGGCATCCAACTGTTCTCGAATTGGTTTATTCAAGAATTCTAAATATCCCAATGCGGTAAAAGAATCGAATCCTAGAATTCCTATTCGAGATATTTTTGGGCTCTTAGGCGTTATTGTACCTAGTATATCGAATTTTTCTTCATCTTACTATTTATTAACGCATAATCAGATCTTGTTAAAAAATACTTGTTCCTTGACAATTTGAAACAAACCTTCCAAGTACTTCAAGGACTTAAATACTCTTTAATAGATGAAAATAAAATGATTTCTAATTTTGACAGTAACATCATGTTGGAGCCATTCCATTTGAATTGGCACTTTCTCCATCATGACTCATGGGAAGAGACATTGGCAATAATTCACCTTGGACAATTTATTTGTGAAAATTTATGTCTATTTAAATTACACATAAAAAAATCTGGTCAAATTTTCATTGTTAATATGGACTCCTTTGTTCTAAGAGCAGCTAAGCCTTATTTGGCCACTATAGGAGCAACTGTTCATGGTCATTATGGAAAAATCCTTTACACAGGAGATAGGTTAGTTACGTTTATATATGAAAAATCGAGATCCAGTGATATAACGCAAGGTCTTCCAAAAGTAGAACAAATCTTCGAAGCGCGTTCAATTGATTCACTATCGCCGAATCTCGAAAGGAGAATTGAGGATTGGAATGAACGTATACCAAGAATTCTTGGGGTTCCCTGGGGATTCTTGATTGGAGCTGAGCTAACCATAGCCCAAAGTCGTATCTCTTTGGTTAATAAGATCCAAAAGGTTTATCGATCCCAAGGGGTACAGATCCATAATAGACATATAGAGATTATTATACGCCAAGTAACATCAAAAGTAAGGGTTTCCGAAGATGGAATGTCTAATGTTTTTTTACCTGGGGAATTAATAGGACTATTGCGAGCGGAACGAGCAGGGCGGGCTTTAGATGAATCGATCTATTATCGGGCAATCTTATTGGGAATAACAAGGGCTTCCCTGAATACCCAAAGTTTCATATCTGAAGCAAGTTTTCAAGAAACTGCTCGAGTTTTAGCAAAAGCTGCCCTACGAGGTCGTATTGATTGGTTGAAAGGTCTGAAAGAAAACGTAGTTCTGGGGGGGATTATACCTGTTGGTACCGGATTCCAAAAATTTGTGCATCGTTCCCCACAAGACAAGAACCTTTATTTCGAAATTCAAAAAAAAAATCTATTCGCGTCGGAAATGAGAGATATTTTGTTTCTCCATACAGAATTAGTTTCTTCTGATTCTTACGTAACAAACAATTTCTATGAAACATCAGAGACCCCGTTTACCCCTATTTATACGATTTAAGTATACATAAAGCAATTTTTTTTACTTTAATTTAAACTATACTTTTGACCTTAGAATGCTAACAGGTCTGATTTTCGATTTTGTACTTAAATTTAAATTGTATTTTAATAAGTAAAAGAAGTCAGTTAATTCATTAAGGCTATGTTTATACCGTGTATCAATGGTCAAGAAGGTTCCATTGGAACAATTATTATGTATTTCAAGCTATTTCGGCTCTTTCTTAATCTTCAAAAAGAAATGAATTCCGTAATGGTAACACGAAAAAAGAAAAAATAAAAAGGAAGTGTGGAAAAAATGACAAGAAGATATTGGAACATCAATTTGAAAGAGATGATAGAAGCGGGAGTTCATTTTGGTCATGGTATTAAGAAATGGAATCCCAAAATGGCCCCTTACATCTCGGCAAAGCGTAAAGGTACTCATATTACAAATCTTGCTAGAACAGCTCGTTTTTTATCAGAAGCTTGTGATTTAGTTTTTGATGCAGCAAGTCAGGGAAAAAGCTTCTTAATTGTTGGTACCAAAAAAAGAGCAGTGGATTTAGTAGCATCAGCTGCAATAAGGTCTCGTTGTCATTATGTTAATAAAAAGTGGTTCAGCGGTATGTTAACGAATTGGTCGATTACCAAAACTAGACTTTCTCAATTTAGAGACTTAAGAGCAGAAGAAAAAATGGGAAAATTCCACCATCTCCCAAAAAGAGATGCGGCAATCTTAAAGAGAAAATTATCTACCTTGCAAAGATATCTCGGCGGGATCAAATATATGACGAGGTTGCCTGACATTGTGATCGTCCTTGATCAGCAAAAAGAGTATATAGCTCTTCAGGAATGTGCCATTTTGGGGATTCCTACTATTTCTTTAGTCGATACAAATTGTGACCCAGATCTTGCGAATATATCGATTCCTGCCAACGATGACACTATGACTTCAATTCGATTAATTCTTAACAAATTAGTATTTGCAATTTCTGAGGGCCGTTCTCTCTATATAAGAAATCGTTGATTAAGAAGAATAGTTAATTCTTGAGCAACTGCGTAGATTTATAGGATTAATTACTATTCTTTTTTGTTTTGCATAGATAAAAGAAGGGGAATATTGATATATATTAGAGGGTATTGATATATATTATGATCTGATGTGATTTCTTGGTATATTAAATATAAGATTAATACTTCAAGTTGCTGAGTTGAGAAAGAGATGCTTGAATCAAAAGAATTCCTTTTTTGAAGTTCAATTTTTATCAGAGGACAATATGAATATTACACCATGTTCCATTAAAACACTCAAGGGGTTATATGATATATCGGGTGTAGAAGTAGGGCAACACTTCTATTGGCAAATAGGAGGTTTCCAAATTCATGCCCAAGTACTCATCACTTCTTGGGTCGTAATTACTATTTTGCTAGGTTCAGTTATCATAGCTGTTCGGAATCCACAAACCATCCCGACCGATGGTCAGAATTTCTTCGAATATGTCCTTGAGTTTATTCGAGACTTGAGCAAAACTCAGATTGGAGAAGAATATGGTCCCTGGGTTCCCTTTATTGGAACTATGTTCCTTTTTATTTTTGTTTCGAATTGGTCAGGTGCTCTTTTACCTTGGAAAATTATAGAGTTACCCCATGGGGAATTAGCAGCGCCCACGAATGATATAAATACTACTGTTGCTTTAGCTTTACTAACATCAGCGGCATATTTTTATGCGGGTCTTAGCAAAAAAGGATTGAGTTATTTCGAAAAATATATTAAACCAACCCCAATCCTTTTACCTATTAACATCCTAGAAGATTTCACAAAACCATTATCACTTAGTTTTCGACTTTTCGGAAATATATTGGCGGATGAATTAGTCGTTGTTGTTCTTGTTTCTTTAGTCCCCTTAGTAGTCCCTATACCGGTCATGTTTCTTGGATTATTTACAAGCGGTATTCAAGCTCTTATTTTTGCAACGTTAGCCGCAGCCTATATAGGTGAATCCATGGAAGGTCATCATTGAATTAACTAGTTTTTGAAATAGTCTTTCTTTTTTTAGCTTAGCCCAATTCATGCATGATTCCGGATAATCCTCTTAGTTAGAAAACTAAATAGTTCGAAAGGCGTATGAATATACAACCTAGAGTTGTAGGAGAGAGAATAGACTATATTATGGAAGAGGTAAAGTATATATGCATTCAGAGGGGCCAAGTCAGGTTAGATCTATATCTTTAATGCCTATAAGACAGTCATCTTTTGTGTGGCTTTCTAAAGAATGATTTTAGAATCGGATTCAATAGAAAATGAGAAAATAGGCAAACAAAATAGAAGAAACAAATGTATATGGGATTTTTTTATTCCTAAGTTAGATTCATTATCTAATCCGATATATAGAATTCCCTTCTATATGGAACTGGATTCCATATCTAGTTCTATGCAGCATATTGTTATCAATTGTATATCTTGATTTGATTCCTATTGGATTTGGATTAGTTCGATTTCAATAGGGGTTCTTCCTGTATTTCGTCTTTTATTATGTTAGATGAAGGGGAAAAAATGGGAACTCAAAGATATCGAAGAGTAAAAAAAAGGATGGAATAAAAGAGTGATTGGTTGAAAAGAAAGAGAAATAGAATAATGAGAATCATATGGATTTACACAAACCTCTAATGATTAGAAACTAAAAACGAGATCTCGAAGTAATTCGAACGATTTCGATTATCATTTATTTGTACTTATTAGTTACTTCTACCCGATAGAGCTTAGAAGTTGGAAGTAATAATTTCTTGGTTGATTGTATCCTTAACCATTTCTTTTTTTTTTGACACGAGGAACTCATCATGAATCCACTAATTGCTGCTGCTTCCGTTATTGCTGCTGGATTGGCCGTAGGGCTTGCTTCTATTGGGCCCGGAGTTGGTCAAGGTACTGCTGCAGGACAAGCTGTAGAAGGTATTGCGAGACAGCCAGAAGCGGGACCCACTATCAAGAAGTGTATCCACGGCTTCTTGTACCAATTTTTCCTGGCACATTACTAAATCTGCTGGTGCTAATTCACTTCTTTTTAATAGATAGGCAAGGTTGTTGTTCCGACGGATAACTCTCTTATAAAGTTCATTAATATCTGAAGTCACTACTTTATTGCCGAGTGTCCACTGTACTGACACTCAGCAAAAAAGCTCCACGTGGGCCCCTTTACCAGGTCCTTTGTCGAGCGTATTAGGTGGCACTCGATAAAGGCCCCTCTTTGCCGAGTGCTCGTCAAACTAGCACTCGGCAAAGTGATTACCAATGGCCCCTTTGTAAGTTCCTTTGTCGAGTGCATTAGGAGGCACTCGGCAAAGGTTGCTTCTTTGCCGAGTGCCAAGACCACAACACTCGGCAAAGAGGCTTTACCAGTGCCCAAGTGTGTCTTCTTTGCCAAGTGCTATGACCTTGACACTCAGTAAAGTACCTCTTTGCCGAGTGTAACACTCGACGAAGTGACCAGAATACCCCTTTTTTATTTGTTTTTGCTATTCCATCCAAACAAACAAAAGATATATCACATAATCATCACATATACATCATAGATATCACATAATTATCACACACATAATAGAGACCACATATTTCACAAAAACCACAAATCTTGCAAGTTTTTCACAAACATGTCTATTTTCATACCAAGTTTCACCAATATAAGTATTACCAACTCTCAAACATAAGTTTTTCACAAACATAAGTTCAGGACAAGTTTCTCACACAAGTCTCACAATCACCACTAAGCTAAGAGAAGATCATCAGCGAGGTGGGAAACTGGACTGGTGCGACGAAGGGCTGTGCGATCCATGAGGGTTGTTGGATGCCACCAAGATTGTCCCTACACAGAGAAAAAATTGCATGTGTTATACCAGATGAATATATATCATGCAGTACTAGAATTTTGATACTCACAGGAGTATAGAACTGAGCAGGGTCAACTGGAGGGAACAATAGAGGTGGTGGAGCAAAACCATGTGTGGCGCTGCATGTACTGGAACATCTCCGCCATCCTCTGCAGATCTGCCAAGCGGGCCCCCCCGCTCTGCTATCATCATCGCCTTCATCTCCTGTCGTTCCCTTCTGTCTTCTTCTAGCTGCGCCTGTAATATTTCACCCCAATGTTATAATAACTCAAAGAGAAGGTATAACTCAAGCAATGACGAGTTACAGAAGCACTAACCTAGAGTTGCTATATGTGATGATGTGAGCTGTCATGCCAAGGTCGTATTGCTGGGCTCGAGCTCATGCTCCTTTCTCGCACCTAAGACAGAGTGGGAGTGGATGACGAGTCGATTGCCCTGTCAGCAATCTAGTACCATCTATGCCTCTTGCCTCCTCCAACCCCAATAAGGACATCTCTGTCGATGTCCTCAGATCAATCTGGCACATGAACCTCCTATGACATGGCAGTGTACTCACTTAGGCGGCTGTAGACAGCGGGGTCGCTATACGCCTCGGGCCCGTCATCTGGGTTGTAGGTGACGTTGGACGTCGTCTTGCCCTTGTGGTCCATAGTATAAGCCGAGAAGATGGAGCAAGGTTGTCCACCATGTGACGCCTACTGCAAGAAAACCAACGAGATGGTTCGAAATCATATCTAATCAAGTGTTATATATATAAATAAAAAAGAGGGTGTACCCATGCTTCTGCATATTTTCCGAGGCTACGACTGCCTTGGTGGTGGGAGGAACCTTGCATCATCAAACGCCGTTCCCAGCTAGCGTTGTGTGCCTCGTCCCACTCAGGTGAGCACCACCTATCCACCATCCGCTCCCAGCACTAAGGATGCACCGCACACCAATAAGGAATCATCTACAAAGTAAAACAAGTACACTACATATAAGAAGATAAAATTAAGCAAATTTTATCACGAAATATTAAAGTGTTGTATTTAATTGCAAGTACTGGTCTCTAATCAACGACATGGTTCGGGCGTCCTGCTTGGTCACCTTCTCTTCAAGGACGAAGTCTTGGTAGCTGACAATGGCCTGGATTCGTGCCTCGTAGTGCATGTCCATGACGAGCTTCTTATAGCTCGTGGTGGCCACCACATCCACCCTGGCCTCATATCCAACCTCGCATCTGAAAAAATCCTGCATACAAAGACGATGTATCCATACATTATTTCAAGAATGTGTAACTAATGCGACATATTTTACAATATAGTAAGACTTACCACAGCTCTTGCTTCACCTGCTCGACCTTGTTTTTGAATTCCCTGTCATCTTGATCTACTGCATCGGGGGCGACAATGTAGTGATCGAAGGTGTAGGTTAGGCCCATCACTCCAGCGTACTCAACCAATCCAGGGATGTGTTCACTCCATAGAAGACCGAGGATACCATTGGGATTGCGGCCGTGACCCCCTGCATTCTCCACAACCTTTCAAGACCTGTCCAAGTGATAAATAAAAAGTATTAGTTTATATTATGAATTTGAACACATAATATGAACAAGCAGCGAGAACATCTAAAGTTACATGCCTCTCCTGGGTCGAATCTGCGGCCGCCTGTCACGACGTATGGGACGCCGAGGGAGACTCGCGGGACCTTGCAAGTAGACATTCCTCAAACCTGAGACACCAGAACCTGAGGCGTACTGCTAAGCATCGTAATCGTCCTGCTGCGCCACATCGACAGCGGCCTGTTGCTCCACCTGCTGCTGGACATCGTCGTGCTACTGTGCCTCCTCCGTCGTCCTACGGGTGCTCCTCCTCCCCCTCCTCGTACTCATCTCACCGCCCACCATCTTTGTCCAACAACATGCAATTAAGAGTAAGCAAATAAGCAAATATAAAAAAGATGTATTTATAAATAGGTGAGAAATAAAAAAATATAGGATTACATCGATTAAAAAATAATCTTCATATTTGTCGGGGTTAGCCGGATCATAAGTCTCATCATCACTATCAACCATTTCATAGTCAATACCATTTGAAGGCGCAAGTTCGTCATTAATGTCATTGCCTTCAATTATTTCTAAGTCATTCAATATAGAATCCTAGCCGGTCTACATTGAAACTCTATGATTTCATGTGTAGGACACTTAGGTTTCTACACATAGTACGTCACAACTTTCACGAAACATTCTCAAATTTTTATCACAGCCTCTACATATGATATCATGACATGTGGACAAGTTTCATGATTTTCTAACTTTGTTTGTGTTTTATACAATTTTTAAACAACTGGATGGCAAGTTCACGGTCATATTTAGTGAGCATGGTGCTCGAAAATTCCGGTCTGCTCATTAAATCGACCGTAAGTTGTGCTAAATAACATGGATATAATTTTTGCATTCATGGTTTTGCATTTTTCGAGTGACTTGCGGTTCAAATCTGAATTATCCGAGGAAATTTAATTAAACTAACAAAATCTAATAGTTATAGCAAACACTTTTATAATTGTGCCAAAATGGAACATGTAAGTCTATATAGTGTAGGAACAAACCATAAAAAGTTTGGTTGGGAAAAGAAAAAAAATAAAAATATACTTTGCTAAGTGTCCAAAATAGACACTCGGCAAAGCATAGTTTGCGAGTGTCGTTCTTGAGACACTCGGCAAAGTAGCTTCTTTGCCGAGTGCCAAAGCCCGGCGCTTGGCAAAGGTAACGGCCGTGAGCTATAGACGGCCGCTGACTGCCCTTTGCCTAGCGTCGCCATTCGCCGAGTGTTTGGACTCGGCAAAGCGGTCTTTGCCAAGTGTCTTCCTGTGCCGAGCGTCCTGCTCTCGGTAAACATGGTTGTTACTGAGAGTATGACTTTTCCGAGTGTCCGACAAAAAGCATTCGGCAAAGCGCCCAACACTCGGCAAAGAGCGGATTCCGGTAGTGAATATATACTATTTTATTAAGAACCTAATGTGGACAGCTACCACGACTTCACCTCGACGCTGACACTTTAGGCACGCCCCACATATGCTCTCTCGGCTACTATCTTGTGGACCCCGCGCCTACCTTAGTGTTTAGAAATAATCAATAATTATATTAAAAAATAGTACAGAGCAAATACTTGAACCCACATCCCTTGCTCTAGAAATTGAGGGTTAACTACCAGACCTCATATACTTTAGTGTTTACAAATAAATAATTATTATATTTGAATAAATATCTCAATATCTATTTATATGATATATAAAAACCATAGTAAAGCATGTGCAACTGGCTAGTCAGAGTGATTAGGCTGTGTCGTCCTGTCCTGCTACCAGCCTATTAGTATTTGCTTTTTCATGGGATTTATTTGTAAATTGTACGCACATGCGTGGTAGGCCTCACAAATGTGAGTTGACATGAGCAAATAGGCATTTGCGCCGAATGGATAGGATGCATGTGGTTCAGTCCTAAGAATGTTTTTTTTTCCATGTGCAAATTGTATGCACATGGTATGTTGGCCAAGCATGAGAGACAGATATGCACGAGTTTTCCGATCAAGTGGTGCTTTTTTTTCGTGAGCCAATAGCAAGAGCAGCATGTCGAGCGCGTATACTAAACCTAAAAAAAACACCTCAGGAAAAAGATAACGACAACAAAACTACCGCCAAAAAAAAAAATCTTAACACCAATGAACCTTAGATGTAACGGCCAATAAACGCCATCGATCCTGCACGGTACAAAGAAAGCAAAGTACACTGGATCGAGAGGAAGAGGAGCAGGTCTTAGATGGCTCCAAAAGATAAATATAGGGAAATGTGTATCCCACATGTTAGCTTATCTGCTACGTTCAATTAAAATGATATACGAGTAAAATATTATGGATTTGCTAACAATAGATGTGTAGCACAACGAAAGAAGAACGCATTAATACGGTAGTAGTTGTATATCCGCGCATACAGATAGGCATCAACAACATATTCACATGTGCTCCTCAAATTTGTTGCTGGTCAACACCGAGACAACAACAATAGTTGTCTTCATGGTATCCACACATAAGAGATGAACGTCACGACGTCAGCGTGCTAGCACCGAGCGTGCAGTGAGAGAAATGGCAGTGGTGTCTTGGACGACCTTAATCCTAGGAAGAGAAGCGATGGTGGCTCAGACGATCCTCTCTAGCACGCTAACCCCTTTGTATATATAGACCTTTGCTAATGTGATTTTACCATAAAGACTCGCTAGCATTCTCGTGGACCATGATTGTCTTTTGGTCATATATTCAATAATCTCCCATTTACACTAGGGCCAGCCATCTGTGCAACTATTCCAACCTCTTAAGAGTGTGACCTGTTAGGTACATGTGTAGACGGTCATGATAAAAAACTATTTTAAACCATTAGTCAATAGTTGTGTATAGCAACATATATTGAATCCCTTATACACATAAAGACTGTATCACCTAAATCTTGATATACACATGTCTTTATCCTTTTGCCACACTATATTCGTCAAACTCGAGGCAAAATTTATGCCACCATTGTAATAGCTCAATATTTCACTTGATCTCATAGTTGATTACAACTTGTGACTAACTCTTTAATCATATTGACATATGGTCATTCACTTTCTTAATTCGACCATATTGAGAGGCCTAGAGATATGTCTCTCGTTATGTAGGAGGGACAAATTCTATCTTGATCTCCCACATCCCATCCTATGTTTCATGGTATATCTGAGAACTAATTTTATAACTACCTAGATACATAATAGCATTTAACAACCTCAAATGCATCACTACATATAGTACGAAACAATGATGATCTTAGGTCTAAGGATCTTAGCAGGTTTACCACTCGAGAACACTTGATGGCACATTTTTAACATAACAATCCCAACATCTCAAGGTGAGTCAATCTAGCATTTATCATGTGTCCACATTATTGGTTTGATATCTCTATATCAATGATCAGTGAAACATGATCATCAATCAATACATGTGCTAGTCTATAAAATCATTATTATCCCACATAATGACATGTGACTAGGAATATTTTGAGTAACATTATAAAACAAATAGAGGTGGCCAAGCAAAATCAGTGACAAATCATATTTTAAACTAAGTGTGTAGTTAAAGATCGTTCGTGTCGCATGACCATTGATGTAGGTAGCTGGTAGAGAAGCTTGCACTTAGGCTATCTCCAGCAGCTTACACATCCTCATACCTATATTCAAACTTCACTCTGCGAACAATGTAGCCTACAATACAAAACAATGCAAAACAGTGTTTTGGGTGACCATATGGGTGAACTGCTGGACACGGTCTTACTACAAAGTTGCACCCACATCCCTCTTACATTCAATGGTTGAACAACAGTGGTAAGGCAAACATAGCAAGGCTTAGATGAATTAATTTTACTATTATATCACATAAGGACGTCGTTGAATGTGACTTGGTTTCTATGCAAGCTTGTAATATTCTACTAGGTCGACCTTGGCAATTTGATAGAGATTCTATACATCGTGGTAGATCAAATCAGTATTCTTTTCTGTACCATGATAAACAAATTGTGTTGCATCCTATGTCTCCTCAAGCTATTGTGCATGATGATGTTGCTAGAAATAAAAAGATCAAATCTCTGGGTCGTGCTATATGTGAGAACAATAATAATGCTAAATCTTTTTTGACAAGAAAAGAGATATAACTTTGAAGGGAGAATGCTTGTTTACTAATAAATTTGATGTAAATGAGTTGCTTTCTAACCCAACTACCGTCTACATGAAATGAAGCATTCTTTACCTTCATCTGTTGCTAATATTTGTAGGAGTATTTTGATGTGTTTTCAAGTGACATACCACTAGGGCTGCCACCGCTTCGAGGGATAGAACACCATATTGACCTCATTCTAGGTGCTTCATGTCACTAGAGGATGAAGAGGACATCAACACCCTCTATACACCCACACTAGCACTAACACCCCTTGGTTTAATGGCTCATGCTCGTGCTCGTCAACTAAACCATTAGGTAAGTTCATTCTTAAGCTCTTGTCCATTATATTTAGACAATGGAGACATGGGTGATCTTTTCTTGCTTAGTAATCAAGGAAAGGATAAAAAAAATGAAGACTTATGTGTACTAGATTTAGACTATAGGACAATACCAATTTGTGATGGCCACTATGACTTCATACGAAATCTGATTGGGGCATTCAAGTACTTCACAGTAAGCTTATCAAGTCTACTTTCAAGTGGATCCAAGCTCACATCCATATCTGTTTCTAGTGGACTGTAATAGCCTTTTCTCTATAGAGACCCTTTTCTATCCATGGTGATACGACACCCTATTTTGGCCCAATGTACCATGTATCAAGTTGAGTTCACTAAGGACACACCATAGTCCATAGGGTTGGAGCATGACAACACCACCCCTTTGGTCATTCTTTCATGTTACTTATACCCTTGGTTGCCACCAAAAAGACTAGGTTTTGTTTAGTTAATGATTTCTACTTCCTGAAGCATACAAGTTGGATAAACGCCTATCTTCTTTTATTCGAAACGCCACTATAGTTGATGTCTTTAGTTTCAAGAACTTCGATTCCATCTTGCAACCAGTTCTTGTTTACTTGTTTTTTCTTGCTCTTCGATTGCATGTAGGACAAGAGCCCTCATGGTGGGTGGTCGTGTTCCACAAGACTAGTGACAACCATTGGAGGTTGTGTATCAATTGCTAAGGTGTAATGTCCTTCAATGGTTGTAGTTGGGCTAAGAACATCGTCTCCATCCACCAATCAAATTACTCACATCTCTCATCGAAACATCATGAAGAACCTCACTTGGGTTCTCATCAAAGGCATATGCTATCGCTAGAGTTATCTAATAGGTAGATTTGCCCTCATGTGGACATCCTTGCGAGGGGCTCTAACGAGGACTAAAGGAAAACGTGCACGCTTCTCGATACTTCCGTAAAAATACCAAAGTCGTCAACAAAAGTTTGTATTTCTAACAGCTTTATGCTTCTACATTTATATTGTGTACCTTTGTTGTGTATTTTACCTTACTAGCTTAATTGTTAGGCTGATGGATATGTTTGAAATTTAGGCTACATAACTTCTTGCAATAGAGATAGCATATACTTTATCAAAATAGTACTTGCATATAAATAGTTTATTTGTTGCAAAGGTTTTACCTAGGTGAGAGTTAGAGCCTTAGTTTATAAAATAAGTTATCTAATTCACTCCTCCCTTAGAAGTCAAATGACCTACAATACTAATTGAAAAACAGTGACATCAATGATTGGGGCAAAGCGATGAAATTTATAATAGTAGTATTTGTGGCTCCATTAATATTGATGATTTGGTGTAGCGGATGACCATTTCCGTTTGAGGATTGCTATTCGAGGTCCGGTGATCATTTAGAAGTTACCCTCTCTTAAAAAAACTCAATATTATAGGATTTAAAAAATGACCTAAAAACTTAACGTTTTACTTCTTGGATGATAAAAAATTGGCTCATGCTAACTTGAGATTGTGGTTTGTATGTCTCCATGCATCGAACTGTTGACCAATGAAGACACCACGTCAATTACTACCATGCGCGATAGAAAAAAAAATAATTCTAAAAATTATCACAATAATAATAAAAAAACTTGTATTCTTTAATTGGGTATACTCGAGTCATCATGGTCAATAATAACCATTAGATCTATTACAGTTTAGAAAAAATAACCACCATTATCATTATGAAAATATATAGAGTAATCATGTCTATCCAGGATTGATGGGGGATTTCAAATCTTTTCAAAAGAGTGTCATTGTAGGATCTCTAGGCCCGTTTGTTATGGGTCAGGTGATGCCTCTACACGACACTGTGTTCTAAAACTTGGCCCACATATGCCCTACAAGCCAACCAAAGGCTTGGTAACTTTGTTTGCAAGGACCGGTATGACTACTAGCTTCTCTAGGGCTCCCGTATCGCATACGGCTCCCACTACTCGTCCTCTCGCTACCTCATACATAGACTCCCTCTCAAGAATCATGGAGGGTGATAGTAGCTGGTTGGGATAGGGCTCAGGTTTTTCCAGAAGTAATCAAGGTCGGTTTGGTAATGGAAGCGGTTCAGGCTCGGGAGGCAATCTACAGCGTGGTGGCGGTTTCCAAGAAATCAAGGGTCCCAATCCTCTGGTCAACCTGTTGACAATTGCTGATCTCAATCACCTACACCGTCCGCGAACATGTTGGCTCAGGTAGTGACCTTGCCGAATCAGGCTTTAGGAAAGGCCTCGATGTCCGACTATGGCACGAGCGTCACAGAATCAGGTACAATTCCTTCACCAATAGATAACAAGGGCATTCTGGAGGTTGATCAAGGCACATCTATAGACAAGGTGGTAAAGCATGGAGGGAAAGATGGGTCTGCCAAGAAAACTGCTATAAGTGTCTAACCAAAGGGCATGTGATGCAAGTGTGCTCGGCTAAGTTGTTCTATGATATTTGTCGGTGTGAAGCTCACAATACAAAAAAAATGTTTGCGATTTCGTGGTGATAAACCTAGTGCACTAACAAGCGGTTATGTCATTGATGGACTTGGGTTTTATTACATTCATTTTGTGCATAAACAAAAACTTAAGGGGGAGCCTTTATCGATTCTAGTTAAGGTTACAGAGGTTAGTCTATTATGCAAGAAAAAGTTGCTGAACTGCTAAATATTCACAAAATCTATTGGAAGCAACGGGCATCTATCAAGTGGATCACTGAAGGGGACATTTGCTCTCGTTTTTTCCATGCACATGCCACTGTAAAGCACAGAAAAAATTCAATTGCTTCTTTGACCGATGATATTGGGGTTATACATTTTGAGCACGAGCACAAATCAAATCTTCTCTGGGAAGCTTTCAAGAACAGACTGGGATCGTCTGATTTTATTGGTATTGATTTTGATTTGTCAGAGCTTCTAATCAGAAATGAGTATCTTCACGAATTAGATTCCCCTTTCTCTAAGATGGAGATTGACAACATTGTCAAAGCACTTCCTTCGTATAAATCCCCTGGTCCTGATGGTTTCAATACCAACTTTATTAAAAAGTGCTGGCACATCATTGCCCAAGACTTATATGATCTGTGTGAAAAGTTTTATCAAGAAGAAGTTTGCCTGAGAAGTATTAATGGATCATTCATTGTTTTGATCCTGAAGAAGGAAAATCCGCAAAAGGTGGGAGACTATATGCCAATTTCGTTACTAAACAACAATATGAAACTTTTAATGAAGCTTTTGGCGAATCGATTGCAATCATTCATGACTCGGTTGGTTCATAGGAACCAATATGGTTTCATTAAAGGTAGAACAATTCAGGATTGCTTGGCTTGGGCCTATGAGTACATCCACCTTTGTCATTCTTCAAAGAAGGAAATCATTGTTCTCAAACTGGACTTCGAAAAGGCTTTTGACACTTTAGAGCATGAACTGATTCTACAGGTTCTGACGCATAAAGGTTTTGGGTCTAAGTGGATTAACTGGGTCCGGAGCATTCTACACTCAGGCACTTCCTCGGTGTTACTCAATGGAGTCCCTGGTAAATCCTTTCACTGCAAACGAGGAGTTCGACAAGGCGATCCTCTTTCACCACTTTTGTTTGTCTTGGCGGCTGATCTTCTTTAGAGCATTATTAATAAGGCAAGGCATTTGAATTTGCTTAAGCTTCCTCTTCCTGATATTGGTGATCAGGATTTTCCTATTGTTCAGTATGCTGATGATACTCTTCTTATATTGGAGGCCTGCCCGAGGCAACTATTCTTTCTTAAGGCAATTCTTAACTCTTTTGCATCTACCACTGGTCTGAAGGTTAACTATAACAAATCCAATATGTACCCAATTAATGTTAATCTTGAGAAGATGGAGATCCTTTCAAGAACTCTCAACTGCCAAATTGGTGCAATGTCATTCACCTATCTTGGCTTGCCTCTGGGTCTTGTGAAACCTTGAATCCAGCAGTTTCTGCCTCTTATCCAAAGAATTGAAAAGAGATTATCTTGCTCCTCAAATTTTTTATCTCAGGCTGGACGCTTGGAGTTAGTAAATTCAGTTTTTTCAGCTCTGCCAACCTTCTTTATGTGTACGCTCAAGATTCCAAAAACTGTCATTAAGTAGATAGACATTTACAGGAAGCACTGCCTTTGGAGAGGGAACAATATGAATTCCAAGAAGCCGCCTCTTGTTGCCTGGTCTTCGGTTACTTAGAGAAAAGTAAATGGTGGTCTTGGGGCGCTCCGTCTTGAAACTCAAAACGATGCTCTTCTGCTAAAATTTTTACATAAGTTCTTTAATAGTTATGATTTACCTTGGGTAAATATCATTTGGAATAAATACTATTCAACCGGTGGACTTCCTGGCCATAGAAGCATTGGCTCCTTTTGGTGGAAGAGCATGCTTAAACTTCTTCATAACTTTAAAGGTCTGGCGCACCCAACCATTGGCAATGGCAGATCAATTTCTTTCTGGAAAGATCAGTGGAACCAGAGTATTCCAAGACATCAATATCCAAAATTATTCTCTTTCACCAAAAGCACAAAACTGACTATCGAGGAGGTTAAGGAACAAGATCATTTCTTCTGTCTCTTTCAACTACCTATTTCTGAACAGGCTTATGAGCAATTTATGGAGCTTCAGGTTGCCTGGGAACAAATTGCCCTCAGTAATGTAAAGGATCGATGGAGATACATTTGGGGCTCGGATAGCTATTCAACTCAAAAAGCGTACAAACATTTAATGGGGAGGACATAGGCTCACTCTATTTACAAGCATCTTTGGATGAGTAAATGCCAACCTAAGCACAAAGTCTTCTTTTGGCTATGGCTTAAGAATAGACTTAATACCAGGGGTATGCTGAGAAGGAAAAACATGATCCTAGAATCATACTCATGTGAGAACTGTTTATGGCAAAGAGAGGAGACTCTGTATCACCTGTTTCTCAGATGCAACTTTGCAAAAGCTTGTTGGAACTCAATTGGAATAACCCCACCCAGAACTGCTCATCCAGAGGAAGCTGCGGAAAACCTCAGACAACAACTTCACGTCCCTTTTTTTATGGAAATCATTATTCTCATGACATGGAGCATTTGGAAAAGCCGTAATGAATGGCTTTTTCAAAATAAAGACCCCTCTGTTGTTCACTGTACTCATGAATTTAGTAAGGAGCTTCGGTTGGTTATGCTCAGAGCGCGTGGGAAATTCGACATCTCCATCCCAAGCTGGTTGGGCTTATGGCAGTCATAAGATTTATTTTGCGCAAACCTTTTCATGTAACTGTTCACTTAAATCTCTCAAACTGACTCTTGTAATCTAGCTTAGATGTTCCTTTTTTTCTAGATTCAATAAAAAATCTCAGTAGTGGCCTCCCCTCCTGAACTTTCAAAAAAAATATGGTTTTCATTGTTTCAAGACCACCTAAAAGGAAAATGGTCTTAACCATTTTTCTATAATTGATTTTGGTGCTTGACGACCATCACAAATCTTATAGACTAACTAGTTTGCCTAGTTGATCATTTCTCAGGTGCATAAGTTCATTTACATCAATTCTAAGTCGACTGTCTAGAATATTGTAGATTATTCCATACAGGAGAAGCTTTTTGAAAATTCTCCTGTGCAGACCGTCTGGGCCCACTACAGGAAACGCCTAAATTTTCGTCGGCCAAAAACCCACGAAAATAAGCGTAAACCAATGAAAACAGGCTATTTTCGTCGGCATGCCGCCGAAAATAGCCGCCGAAAATATGTTCGACGAAAATGGGCAACTATTTTCGTCGGTACCGACGAAAATGACATATTTTCGTCGGCTTCCCCAAGGCCGACGAAAATAGGTGCTCGGCTTGGTATTTGCGTCGGCCTCGGTGGCCGACGAAAATAGGAGCTTTATTTTCGTCGGCCCCGGTGGCCCACGAAAATAGCTGGCGGCCTGCATGTATTTCCGTCGGCCACCGAACAGGCCGACGAAAATTCATGATACCTCACCCAAAACAGATTTTTCTGCACCTTTTAATTCACAGCAAAATACACATAATCCACAATATCACATATATAGATTCACAAGCAATACAGATTTCACAAAACACATTCACAAGCAATACCATATACATAGTCCATAGTCCATACATAGTCCATAGTCCATACATAGTTTCAATACCATAATCACATCCATAATAAAGTCTATACATAGTCCATACATAGTCCATAAACAAACTCACTACTCACTCCTGCGGGCTGTGGGAGTTTTGGCCACTCCCTCCTCCGCCACCAGAAAGGTGGCCACTCCCTCCAGAACCATGGATGAGGAAGTCTTGGACGTTGACAGCACCCTCCGATCCCTGAGCATGTGACACTGAACCCTACAATTCATCAATCATTCAAATAAGGCTGTGTTTTGCTATCCCTATACCTATACATTGCTATGTTTGGTCACTATTTGCATAAAACTAAACATGGAACGTCACCTGTGATCCATGGTGATGAGGAGGTTGTGCATGCATCCACGGGTACTGTTGTGCTGGCCACCCCTGAGGTGGTGGCACCCACCCCGTCGGTGGCGGTGCCATCCACGCTTGAAATGGCTGAGAGCTCGCCAGTGGCTGGGAGACTGGTGGCACCCATCCCAGGACTGGCTGCGATCCTTGGGGTGGTGGAGCCGTCCAAGTGCCTAGAGGTGCCTGCGTCCACCCAACACCGGTCCACAGTGGCTGTGACGCTGGAGCTTGTCCTGGCCACTGTCCCCATCCTTGTGCCTGGAGCCATTTTTGATAATAAAAAAAGAGTTGCTATGGAATTGAAGTGTTCAGACAGTGTTACCTAGGGAGGGCGAAAAGCGGGCAAGTTCATATTAGGGCCGAGTCGAGTAGTCATTTCCTGCAAATGGATGAAACGTTAGAATCGCAACATTATACTTTGAATTCAATGACACGTGATGAGATAGACGAATTACCTGAAAATAAGAAGCCATATATTGCGTCAGCTGTCCGACTTGCTCCTGTGCTGCTCGAGCCTGCTCCTGTGCTGCTCGAGCCTGCTCCTGTGCTGCCCGAGTCTCCTCCTCCAGCTGAGCCTCTCGAGCAGACCTGGAGGAGCGAGAACTCCCTGCCGAAGATGATGCCTTCCCTTGACCTATTGTCATGTTATACTCTACAACGCCGGTGCCAAAGGCAAACCTGCATGATACACATAATTGAGCCATTAAGTGGACACATTCTTGTTAATGAAATTGTCGAATCAAACACAAACACCTCACCTGCCATGCTTTCTACCCCCACCACTGTGGTACAACGCCAAGGCATCTAAGTCTGAATGCATCCAGTCGAAGTCAGGCCCATGGCGTTGAGTCATTTCCTCCCCATATGCATTCTGCAAAGAAAGTTAGAGTTGGAGTTAGACACAAAACATGCAATTTAATTCGTAAATACAAACTTGTTTACCATTTTCTCCCTTGTCGCCTCGCTGCATAGCAAATCAGGGTTCGCCGGATCAGGGCCACGGTGACCACGGACGTAAACCTCCATAAAACTTGGAGCAACTCCAGTTTCAGCTTCATGCATGAAAAAGAAGAGTTAAACCATAGAATTTTCATAGATGTAACATACAAGTTTGATTTATATACTTACCATGTGGCGTGCGGTACCAAGGTGTCCATCGACGTTGTACCTGTGCCCCGGTCCTTCAGTGCCACGGTTGGCACGGTGCTTCTGGGACTCTGCAATCCACTCAGGTGACGCCCATCTCTTAGCCAACCACCTCCAGGCTTCCATGTCCTTCGCAAGCCAATCCACAACGCTCTCCAGGTACTGCTCCTCTATGAGGTAGATCTCATTGGCCCCAAATGATTTGCTCATGTTCTGCCCCTTTATCTTCTTGTAGTAGTAGTTGACGGTTGCGATGCGAGCATTGTACATGGCATCCTTGATGACCTTATCAGCGCACTTTCGAAAGTGCCTCTTCACACGTGCCCACTGAGCCTGATCCTCCTTGATCTCATTCGACAATTGGAACCTCTCCTACATATCAACGGAGATGTTAAGTTAAAGTAAGATTAGGAGAAGCAATAATTCAGTGAATTGCTTATATACGAAAGTAAACTCACCCAGAACTCGTCCCACACAGCCACCTGACAAGTCCTTCATCTTTGTTCCGAACTTCCCCCTCTGCTACTGCTTTCCCCTGGCTCCCCTGGCTGGACATAGTCCTTCAGACCCCAGTCGGCCCACTGCATAGCCGCAAACCTCTCACCATTGAGCTCCACCATGCCAGGGTAGTAGAAGCGACAGAGGCTACCCAACACCGCGTTCACCTTGGGACGTCTGCCTGTACCGTCCCAAGTCAAGTCTTCCCATGACCTACAAACATTAATAACACAAGTAAACCAGTGCAATCACGTTCACATTAAAAAATTAACACAACATAAATAAGCCCCACCATTCTCCATGCGGCCGAATGAGCCTCCTCTCGGCACGTCTCGGACCAAGCGCATTGCTCTTCTTATACCTAAGCATATACAAGTAAATTCAATATGATGAAATGATTAAAAACTAATATGCATAAGTAAGTTGAATCAACATTAATTAATAATACCTGAAGGACGTAGAACCATCCGACGCGTCGCCCACGCCGCCTGCCCCCATAGGGTCAACCTCGTCCTCATGCTGCACATGAGCCTCCTGCTCACCCTCCTCACCCTGCACATGAGCATCCTCCGCAGGAGCCTCCTGCTCACCCTCCTCACCCTGCACTTCGTCTAGACAGTCGAGAAGCTGTTGCTGCCTCTGTCGGCTCTGTGAGGTGCCCTAAAAAAGCCCACTGCCCGAGCTGTCCTTGATGGCCGCGCTGCCCCCACTCCTCCTCGATCTCCTATGCTTGAACATGTTCAACTGTAGATAAATATGAAAATTAATGTCAAACCACAGTATATGAAACAAATAATATGAAAATTAATAATGTGAAAATTGCAATACATAGCTTAATTGATTAACTAAAAGAAACATACTAATCAAAAGTCATCCGCATCCGATGATGCTTCTTCGGCTCGTTGTTTATTCATACGCTCTTGATTTCGTTGGATCCTTACTGATCTTGAAACGATGACAGGTCGTTTGCGCTTTGAGTTAGGTTCTTCAATTAAGTCGCTTGAATTGGTACAGAGATTTTCAAGACCTTCTCCATTGGTCACATGGAATCGGTGAGCTATGTCTTGATTTGACACCGCTTCTGGTTCAAAAACAGCATCATCGTTGTCCCTGCTCGTACTCATGTAGTCAGCACTCTCTGGAGTGAAGACTTGTGGGTTGACTTTGATTGCAACCCACCAAGCCCTAAGGCTTGGGTGAGGATATGGTAGGTAGTACACCTGTTTTGCCTGATTTGCAAGGACAACATCGCTCATACTACTCGGAATCCTAGAGCTATGCTTCACCTCGACATTACCATACTTGTCGACACGAGTCCCACTATGAGCATCAAACCAGTCGCACTCGAAAAACATGACTTTAAGTTCCTTGGGGCCATCGAAAATCAACTCTATAATGTTTTGAAGAACACCGTAATAGTCCACTACTTTGTCATCGTCAACTTATGAACTTGCCAACACACCACTATTGGTGGTGGCTGCCAATGGTCGACTCTTCTCCAATTTCGCGGTTCGGAAGCGATATCCACTTACATCATAGCGAGTATAGTTCCTGACGGACACAGAGGTATGTGCCATTTGCTGCAAGTACGGGTGCACAGAGTTTTTGGAAACCTATACAAGGAATTAGTATATATATGTGAAAGGATCACGATGCCCAAGAGGGGGGGTGAATTGGGCTTCTCTAAAAATCAACACTAAATAAAAGCTAAGGAAGAGCTAAGCAAGAGCCCAACTTCACCCCAACAACTAGCACTAAGATAATAATACTCGAAATACAATAATGCTAAGACAATACTTCAAATACTTGCTAAACAAATACACAATGTAAAATGCTTGAATTAAGTGCGCAATGTAAAGCAAGGTTTAGAAGACTCCTCCAATTTTTCCCGAGGTATCGAAGAGTCGGCACTCTCCACTAGTCCTCGTTGGAGCACCCGCGCAAGGGTATCGCTCCCCCTTGATCCTCGCAAGAACCAAGTGCTCACTACGAGATGATCCTTTGCCACTCCGGCGCGGTGGATCCCTCGAGACCGCTTACAAACTTGAGTCGGGTCACCAACAAGATCTTCACGGTGATCACCGAGCTCCCAACGCCACCAAGCCGTCTAGGTGATGCCGATCACCAAGAGTAACAAGCCATAGACTTTCGCTTGACCAAGAGAAGCCTAATGCAAGTGGTGTATGCTCTAGGTGGCTCTCACTACCGCTAATGAGGAACAAATGCGGGATTAAGATTCTCTAATCTCCTCACTAGGCTTTTGGTGCTTGCAATGCTCTAGCAATATGCTGGAATAAATGTGGGGTGCAAGACATTGAATTTGGTGGGTGGAAGGGGTATAAATAGCCCTCACCCACCAACTAGCCGTTACAGGCATTTCACTGCGCACGAGCGCACCGGACAGTCCGGTGCGCCACCGGTGCGCCAATGGTCGTTTCCAACGGCTAGTTCTGACAGTTAGCCGTTGGACTCATGGCACACCGAACAGTGAACAGTCACTGTCCAGTGCACACCGGACAGTCCGGTGCACTGTCCGGTGCACTGTCCGGTGCGCCATTATAATTCATTTCTGAAACAGTCGCGCTCGGGTTTTGCTGCCCGGGGAGGCCTTCCCCTAGGCTAGCCTGGCCCACCTGGCAGATGGTGCACTGGACAGTCCGGTGCACACCGGACAGTCCGGTGCCCCAGGGCCAGAAACCCTACCTCTTGTTTTTCAGCTGATTTTAAAATCAGTTTTCGTTCTAACTTGTGAGTGAGTTCTAGAGTGACACCTAGCACCGTATGTGAGTGTGATTGTGCACCAACACTACACTAGAACTCTCTTGGTCAAACTACTCATCGACAACCCCTCTTTATAGTACGGCTAAAAGAAAATAAAAGACTTAACTAAATGACGAGTGTCCACATCTCCTTGACACTCGGACTCCGTAGTCCTTCACCTTTTGTTTCGTCGTTTTAGCCGTCGCTTCGAGTTCTTATCTCTGGGATTGTTTTCACCGTTGTAGTATTTCTACCTGTAATACGACCTAACTTACCATTTGTCTCTGCAAAACACACGTTAGTCACATATAACATTACGTTGTCATTAATCACTAAAACCAACCAGGGGCCTAGATGCTTTCAATCTCCCCCTTTTTGGTGATTGATGACAACCCTACAAGATTTGTGAGAGTAGTTTGTTTTGAAGTTTCTGTCAATAGAAAGGATGGTTAGTTATACTCAGTAATCTTTGACAGAAAGAACGTGTACCATAATAATAAAACTGAGCGCATACACATCGTAAGATTCTTGTTCATATAAAAGTGAAATTAAATCAATGAATCAAGAACTAGAAGACTGGTGATAAAATATAAGGTGAAAATATAATACACACAGTCAATCATAAGCAACGAGAGTATATATAGAGTTTGTGAGCCAAAAGCACCAAGCTAGTACAGAGAGTAGCAAGCACATATATTACATCAAAATGACTCTCTACTAACTCTCTAGCTCCCCCTAGCTCTCACAACTCATATCTCTCCCCCTTTGGCATCAAACACCAAAAGGGTACCCAAACCTACACATCTGAAGAGGGAGGAGGTGGCGAGGGCGCATCCGGTCGAGGCAGTAGTGCGAACGCCAGCTGGGGGTCAGAGTCAGTCTCGGATCCAGGATCTGCTGTAGAATCTGGAGCTGGTACTGACTCGGACTGAAGCTGCGCTGCAGAAACTGCTGGATCTGAAGTGGTCACAGACACCGCCATAGCAGTAGTGGTAACAGCAGAAGCTGGTGGCACTAACGGCTGAGGGCAGACGGAGCTGAGAACCAGTGACGTGAAAGCCAGGGTGACCGGCCGGAGCGGAGAGGAAGAAGGACCAACAGAAGGAAGAGGGGGTCCTGACTGAATCGCTGGCACAACAGGAGCCTGAAGCGGAGGAGGCGGTGCAGACTGAACCAGGGGAATCAAAACTCCAGAACGCTGTAGCATAAGAGTCATGAAGGTCCTGCTCTCAGCCTGATCCTGGAGAAGCTGCTGCTGAAGAGAATCCTGCCTGTCCTGTATGGTCTGAAACATCGAGAGCATCCTCTCGGATAACTGCTGATGGGCTGCTGCCTGGCGGGTCTGCTCGGCTGCCAAGTGAGCCTGCTGCTGAGTGAGTGTCTGAAGAATCGAAGCAAGTGCAGTGTCAATAGCATGAGGGGCAGCAGGGGTAGCACTAGAACTCCCAGCCTCATGATCATGGGAGCGTGGAGGCATATGAGGCGGAGGTGGAATCCCAAAATCATCATCATCATCATCAACTGCTGCATCCTGAGCTTCGAACTGATGAAGAGCAGCATCCTCGGCCTGAGTGTCAAAAACTGGAGCAGAAGCTGGCACAGGAGCCTCAGGCGCAGGATGGTAGGATCCAAAAACAAGGCGTGAGGCCTCAAGTGTGCCCTGGAACTGTGGAGGCCGAATCAGCTGAGCAAAAATGTGGCACAAGTAGTGAGCATATGGCAGCTGACGACGAGCACACATACCATCCAATACGGTGTCCTCAATCTCACAAATAAGAAAATCAACAACATCAAACTCAGAGTGAGAGACCAGGGCACCAAGGAGCCAGAGCTGGATATGTGTGGTAGCCTCCCTGTATCCCATCCGCGGCAGAAGTGTCCGTCTCATAAGCTGAAAAAGGAACTTCGCTGCTGTAGTGAAATCTGCCGGTGAGCGTCGCAACCCATCTGAGAAGGGCGGGTGGAACAGAGCCGCGATGTGAGCTGTACCCGGAGCCACACCGCCGTGAGGGCGACGAGGTGGGTCAGAGGTGCCGTAGCATAAGCTGTGAAGTCGAGTCGACGACTCGTGAAATCCAAAGAGCTAGCAAATCTGACTGGCAGTAATAGTGACATCCTCTCGCTCAAAACGAAACCTCATCCAGTGATGATCTGGGTCTATCCATACAGTCGCGTAGAAAACTCGGACCCACTCCTCAACATACCTGCCTCTGGTAGTCAAAAGAGTCAAAAGGCCAGGCAGATATGTGAGGTGCACCTCAGAGTCAGCACCGGCGGCTAGCAGAAAAGCTGGAAGATCCAAAAGCCGGTGCACTCGCAGAGCAATCTGTGCAGACATCTATGCCCTAAAGAAAGATTCCTGAATCCTGGTGCTAAAAAGGTCAACTGCAGCAGGGTCCCTCTGAGCCGGTAACCAAGACTCCACGGGTACGTATCTGAACCTACGTACCCGTGCCGCTGTAGCACGCTGAAGGTCAAACAACCGGGGATCAGCAGCCAGAGGTCCCACCTCAGTCTCATCGCGCTCCCAGAAACGAGCAGGTGGAATAGGAGGAGCGGAAACAGGAGCGGGAGGAGGAGCAGTGGAAGCTGGTGTAGTGGAGGTGGTGGATGGCGCAACAGGGGTGATAGGAGCAGGCAAAGTGGGAGGTGGAGTGGAAGCTGAAGCAGTGGTGGTAGTGGAGGAGCGAGGCCGGGAGGCGAGACGACGAACACGGTACGCAATCTGATCTGAAGGAGTCTGAGGCTGATCTCCTAGCTCGGCCTGCGCAGCGGCTGCTGCTGCTGCTGCACGGGCTGCTCTGTCCATACGCCGCTTCTTGCGGCCTTCCTGCTGCTCCAAGTGTACTGTCTTGCCCTTGACCTGTCTGAAGGGGCGACGAGGATCCTCATCATCGCCTCCCCTTGGCGCCGACACATTCTTCGTGCGCGGCATCCTGACCTGACGACTGCAAAGGAGAGAGAGAGGCTAAGCACAAGTCGATAATATCCGATAGAACATCAAAGGAGGAGATGACTACCTGGAAAGCTCACACGAGAGGTGACGATCCAGGCAGGACAGGAGACGGCACACAGGCAGTCAAGGTCACTGAAATGACAGAAGAGGTGAGCACATATTAGTCACATAGTCATAAGCATATGAAATGTGAATAAATACATACACAGGGAAATATGGCACATAAAATGAGAGATAAGGCGATCGAGAGGTCAAACGACGTGAAAACGGCGTTTGAACGATAAAAAGTGCCATAGAAGGTTTGAAATTCGAATTGAGGCACGAAATGATGTGGAATTGAGTCGATACTTCACGAATAGGTTTATATGGGTGAATATGAGTGAAGTGTGTGCTTGGTTTGAATTTAGGCGAAGAAAATGAGATTTGGGCACTCGACTCGGAAACAATCGCTCGAAACAGGGAATTTGGTGAAATTAAAGCCTGGAATATCGGATGGGTGTGAAATTTGGCGAATATGTTACTGGAGGTGTTGTGAAAGTGCCTGAAAAATTTGGGTTCAATTGGAGCATTTTGGCTGGTTTAGGCATTTCACCGAGCATGTGGTGTGCGAGGATTTAGGGTTTTGGAGAAATGGTTATTTGAGGCTATGAAACCGTCCCTAAGGAGCTGAGAACCTACAAGGATGTTCAAGGCATACAGAGGAACACATTTCACCACATGATTTCACTGGAATTCACAGGGATTTGAAATTTGCACAAGAGGTGGGAAGAAGAGCCTCTGCTCAACAGAACAGAGAGGGAGGAAAACCGAGGGGGAAAAGGGGCTGCTCACCGAGAGAAGGGCAGGGCTGTGCACAAGGTCGCTGGAGGATTGCCGCCGGGGAGGGGAGATCGCTGACGAGGAAGGAAACCGCCAGACAGAGAGTAGAGGCTGGGCAGAGAGGAGAAAAAGGAGCCTGGCCTCGGGCTCGGGCAGGGAAAGATTTTTTAAAAACCGAGTGTGGGCGCACCGGACAGTCTACAGTGCCTGTCCGGTGCACATCGGACAGCGCACAGTAGCTGTCCGGTGAACCACTGGACAGCGCACAGGAGAGTGGAATTTTAGCGCGCGGCTGCCGGTGCACCAGACATTGCACAGTGCAGTGTCCGGTGCACACCGGATTGTCCGGTGAGCCCAGACAGAGGGAAAATTTGGATTTTTTGAATTTTTCTATCTAGTTCCCAACCAAACCAAATCCCAACTTATAAACACACAAAATAACACTTGTTGGGACAGGTATTGGCACCCTCATATACTTTTCTCATAATTTTCAAAATATTTTGCCATAGGCTAGATAATTTTTAGAGAAAATAGGCAAATGGTGAAATTTGCATTTTGGCCTTGCACTAGGGGTTTTCATGAGTGATTTGAGTTTTGAATACTCCCCCTAAGTGCAGTACCTCATGCATATTTCAAGAACCAACAATTGCATAAAAAGTAAGAATTTAAGTGTTAAAAGCTTAAAACTAAGACTTGTCAAGTTTGATCCGAGTTAAGCTTTTTCACTCGCTTTGTTGGCGGTTATGTCAACTAGGTTAGACAAGCCCTAGATGCAATACAAGAAATTTAAACATGCAATGCAAGCTTGACAACACCATTTGACATCTTACATAAAATTTTTGAGATCAAGAATATTTAGTTCATTCCTCAACATGCAAAAGCGGGTCTTATCAAGTGGCTTAGTGAAAATATCCGCTAATTGATCTTCCGACCTCACTCCTTCTAAAATGATATCTCCTTTAGCAACATGATCTCTAAGGAAGTGATGACGGATATCAATGTGCTTGGTGCGAGAGTGTTGTACAGGATTATTAGCAATTTTAACAGCACTCTCATTATCACACAACAAAGGTACCTTTTCTAGAACTACGCCATAGTCTAGAAGAGTTTGTTTCATATACAAAATTTGTGTGCAACAAGCACCTACGGCAATGTATTCCGCTTCGGCAGTTCATAAGGCAACACTATTTTGCTTTTTGGATGTCCATGAAACTAGTGATCTACCAAGCAGATGGCATCCCCCAGAAGTACTTTTCCTATCAATTTTGCAATCGGCATAATCCGAATCGGAATAGCCAATTAAATCAAAAGTAGCTCCTTTGGGATACCACAGACCAACGCTTGTGGTGTGCTTGAGATACCTAAGAATTCTCTTAACAGCGCGAAGATGAGCTTTCTTAGGATTAGATTGAAATCTAGCACACATGCAGACACTAAACATAATATCGGGCCTATATGCGGTAAGGTACAATAAACTACCAATCATAGAACGGTAGAGAGTTTGATTAACCGGGTTACCTCCCTCATCTAAGTCGAGATGTCCATTTGTTGGCATGGGGGTCTTGATTGGTTTGCACTTCTCCGTGTTGAACCTTTTCAACAAGTCTTTGGTATACTTCTCTTGTGAGAGAAAGTTACCATCTTTCATTTGCTTGACTTGAAAGCCGAGGAAGTACGTTAGCTCACCAATCATTGACATCTCGAACGCCTTCGACATCAACTCACCAAATTCCTTGCAATGATAGTCATTTGTCGAGCCAAAGTTTATATCATCAACATATACTTGACAAATGAAAATATCACCGTTATGTTTCTTTGTGAATAGAGTTGTGTCGACGGTCCCGATCTTGAAGCCCTTTTCAATGAGGAAGTCGCGAAGGCGCTCATACCAAGCCCTTGGAGCTTGCTTTAGCCCATATAGCGCCTTGGACAACCTGTAAGCATGGTTAGGATATCTAGGGTCTTCAAATCTAGGTGGTTGCTCAACATATACAAGTTCATTTATGAAACCATTTAAAAATGCACTTTTTACATCCATTTGATAAAGTTTTATATCATAGCATGATGCATATGCCAGTAGGATACGAATGTCTTCCAGTCGAGCAACCGGTGCAAAGGTCTCTCCAAAATCTAAGCCTTCAACTTGAGAGAATCCCTTTGCAACAAGTCTTGCCTTGTTCCTTACAATCACACCTTGATCATCTTGTTTATTTCTGAACACCCACTTTGTTCCAATGATTCTTGCATCTTGTGGGGGCTTCTCCAGGGTCCAAACTTCGTTACAGGTGAAGTTGTTAAGTTCTTCATGCATGGCATTCACCCAGTCCGGATCCTGTAGCGCCTCATCTATACAAGTAGGCTCAACACAAGAAACAAAGGAGTGATGTTCAATAAAAGAAGCATGTCTATGTGATCGAGTAATAACCCCTTGTGAAGGACTCCCGATGATTTGGTTTTGAGGATGAGCTTGAAGTAGTGATGAGTTTCTCCTGTCAACCACTTGGGAAGAAGATCCTGGAGCATCAACATCTTCGGCTTGTACCCTTGCTTGTTCATGAGAGACAAATGTATCTTCATTTGCATGTCTCTCATCTTTTTCATCATCTTGTGGTACATTTGATGAAGAAGGCCTGTCAATGTTTTGCACCTCTTCTTCATCTTCTTTTGGTTTGATAGCTCCAATTGGCATGTTCTTCATTGCTTCCCTAAGTGGCTCATCACCTACATCATCAAGATTTTCAAGTGCTCCTTGGGAGCCATTAGTCTCATCAAATTCCACATCATATGTTTCTTCTACCACGCCAGTGGCATGGTTGAATACTCGATATGCTTTGGACTTTAATGAATAACCCAAAAGAAAACCAATATCACAACGTCTTTGAAACTTCCCTAGGTGA
This sequence comes from Zea luxurians, assembly GCA_029449295.1. Taxonomy (NCBI): domain Eukaryota; kingdom Viridiplantae; phylum Streptophyta; class Magnoliopsida; order Poales; family Poaceae; genus Zea; species Zea luxurians. Next base: position 47,505,153 of record JAOPSE010000021.1, read on the forward strand.
TGGCGTTTCTTGTAGATGTAGCATTTGCACCCAAACACCCGGAAGAAGGAGACGTCAGGCTTTTTCCCATTTAGCAGTTCATAGGGAGTCTTCGCAAGTAGCCGGTGAGGAAATAGCCTGTTTGATGCATAACATGCAGTGTTGACAGCTTCGGCCCAAAACATCTCCGGTGTGTTATACTCATCAATCATTGTTCTTGCAAGTGTGATCAAGGTCCTGTTTTTCCTTTCAACAACTCCATTTTGTTGAGGTGTGTATGTTGCAGATACTTCATGCTTGATCCCAATTTCATCATAATACTCATGAATGTTGGTGTTGTCAAATTCTTTGCCATTATCACTTCTAATCTTCTTGATCTTGCAATCAAATTCATTTTGTGCTTTCTTGGCAAACTTCTTGAATATAGATGCAACTTCAGATTTGTCATGGAGAAAGAACACCCAAGTGTATCTTGAGAAGTCATCAACAATCACTAGACAGTAGAGGTTGCCACCGGCACTTACATAATTTGTAGGTCCAAATAAATCCATATGAAGTAGTTCCAGTGGCCTTGATGTTGACATGAAAGCTTTAGTAGGATGTGTATTAGCAACTTGCTTTCCAGCTTGACATGCACTACATGGCTTGTCTTTTTCAAACACCACATCCTTTAATCCTCTAACCATGTCTTTCTTTAATACCTTCTTGAGTGTGCTCATCCCAACATGTGCAAGCCTCCTATGCCAAAGCCATCCAAGTGAAGCTTTGGTGAAGAGGCAAGTTCTTAAGTCTGCATCTTCTGAAGTGAAATCCACTAAGTAGAGGTTGTTGTATCTAAATCCCTTGAACACCATTGATTCACATCCATCTTTGATATAATAACCTCTGTTGGAGTGAATAAGCATTGAAGTCCAAGATCACAGAGTTGACCCACTGATAATAAATTGAAGCTCAAAGGTGCAACCAAGAGAACATTTGATATTGATAAATCATTTGAAATTGCCACCTTGCCAAGTCCTTGCACTTTCCCTTTTGAATTGTCTCCAAATGTGATATTATCTTGTCCATCAACATTCTCATCAAGTGAGGTGAACATACGTGGGTTGCCTGTCATATGTTGTGTGCATCCACTATCAATAACCCAATGGCTCCCACCGGTCTTGTAGTTCACCTACATCCACAGACAATTCAAGCTTGAGTTTTGAGGGCCCTATATTGCATAGGACCAGTGACTTTCTCAATCAAGGACTTTGCAACCCAAATTTGTCTAGGTCTACTCTTGTTTGGTGGACCTAGGAATGTAACTTTGACCTTCCCATTTGCAACCTTTCTTAGAACATAATGAGCATTGAAAGCAAATGGTCTTGAGTGCTTAGGCAAGGGAGTTGGTGGTTTGGCTTTGCAGTTGTGGGCAAAATGACCTTCATTTCCACACTCAAAGCATTTGATAGGCTTGTGAGTCTGCTTAGGCTTGTATTAAGTAGTAGCTTTCTTTTGCACAAAAGCATTGTATCCAATACCACTCTTGTTGTTTTTCATGACAGTGTTCATAAGCAGCTCATTTTGGAGGTATTGACCCTTGTTGAACTTTTGCACACTTGTTGCAAGATGTTCATTTTCACTCTTTAGTTTCTTGACCTCATTTTTAAGCCTTTCATTATCCACTGCCAACTCATTGTTGAAATCATTGTTCTCAATAGCAATCTTTCCTCTAGTAGTTGCATTAGTCAAGTATTTCTTCAATTTTTGGTTGTCTAAAGTCAAGACTTCAACTTTTTCAGTCAATTCATCATGTAGACTAGTTTGCTCTCCTTGACTCAAATCATCACATGAGGTTGCTACATCAATCTTAACAATAGGGTTAATAGCCTCATGTGTTTTGCAAGATAAAAGTTCATTTTCAACAACAAGATTGTCATGATCAAATTTAATCTGAGTATAGTCTTCCTTGATTTTTACTAGTCTATCTTGCAACTCCCTATTAGCTTCATTTAATTTGTCACATTTATCCTTAGCATCTTTTAGGGAGATTTTGAGCTCATTTACAGTTGATGACATAGTTTTATTTTCTTCTTTTATTTCATCACTAGCTTTCATAACTATGTCATATTTGGCATTTAAAGATTCATTTTCATTTTTCAACCTATCACATTTAGCTTTTGACTTTCTAATAATTTGAGTATATTCTTTAAGCAAGTCAGCTAGCTCATCATATGAAGGTGAAGCAAATTCCTCATCACTATCACTATTATTAGTAATATCAATATCATTTTGTACCTTCCGTTCACCTCTAGCCATGAGGCATAGGTGAGAAGTCGATGATGGCGATGGTGGTGGTGAAGAGAAGTCCCCGGCGATGGCGGCAATTTTTTCATCATTCTCTTCTTCACTTGAAGAAGATCCACTTGATGACTCAATGTCAGTGAGCCAGTCACCAACAATATATGCCTTTCCATTCTTCTTCTTGTGGAACCTCTTTTGCTTCCCATCCTTCCTCTTGAAGAATTTCTTCTCCTTCTTTTCATCATCACTGTCATCTTCTTTCTTGCCCTTAAACTTGTTCTTCTTGGGCTTGTTACATTGATGAGCAAGATGACCGAGCTCACCACAGTTGTAGCAATCCATCTCAGAAATGGGCTTTCTTTTGTTGGAAAAGAATTTCTTCTTTCTTGAATCAAATTTGATGCCTTCTCTGTCGAGCTTCTTCAACATCTTGGTGGTCTTCCTTACCATCAAGGCAATGTTAGCATCAAGGTCATCATCACTTGAGGATTCTTCCTCAACTTGTATTTTTGCTTTTCCTTTTCTTTCTTGATTTGCTTTGAGAGCCAAATCCTTTCTTTTGGAAGATGACTCTTCTTTGTCGTTGATGTGCATGTACATCTCATGAGCATTGATCTTTCCCAAAATCTGTGTAGGTGTGGTAACTGAAAGATCCATTTGATGTAGCACAGTGACAATGTGTCCATATTTGTCTATTGGGAGGACACTGAGAATCTTCCTCACAACATCCAGTTGTGAGATTTGAGTAAGCCCCAATCCATTAACTTCCTCTACAAGAATATTGAGACGTGAGTACATGGCATTGGCATTTTCATTAGCAAGCATTTCAAAAGAATTTAACTTTCTCCTGGCTATGTGATATCTCTCCTCACGCTCACTTCTAGTTCCTTCATGTAGAGCACAAATGTCCATCCACAAATCATGAGCATTTTTATGATTTCTTACTCTATTGAACACATCTTTGCAAAGGCCTCTAAAAAGGGTGTTTTTGGCCTTAGCATTCCATTTCTCATAATTAAACTCATCACCTACAAGATTTGTGCGATCTCTAGGTTTGGGGAATCCTTGTGTGGTGGCTTTATAGACACCAACGTCTATAGCCTCTAAATATGCTTCCATTCGAATTTTCCAATGAGGAAAATCGTCACCATCAAAAACGGGAGGAGGTCCATCCCCACCGGACATCGTAGCTCTTAGCGGTTAAGCTAATCTAAGAGCAACAAGGCTCTGATACCAATTGAAAGGATCACGATGCCCAAGAGGGGGGTGAATTGGGCTTCTCTAAAAATCAACACTAAATAAAAGCTAAGCAAGAGCTAAGCAAGAGCCCAACTTCACCCCAACAATGAAGCGTCCCCAATCCTCTGGGACTCAAATGTGATACAATTACTAGTCCCAGGAGGCTAGTAAACACATTTATACATCAGATAGTTTCAGATCTGCTTAAACGAGACAAACCTATAAAGGTGGCGATCAACTTTAAGCGTTGGTCCACAACTCGGGACATATCATCAGAGTGGGGCTGAAGCAGCCCGATATACGCAGCAAAGCAAATCAGCGGTCCAACAGCTACAGGCAAGGTTGGGAACAGTTGTAACTCTTACCCGATCTCCTTTTTCTGAAAAACAACAAATAAGCAAGGGTGAGTACAAACGTACTCAGCAGCCCACCTTCACCCACGGAATGGGAAAATCAGATATAATGCATGGAATATGTGGAGCTCAGGATATTTTGCAGAAACAGCAATATTTTATGCAGGGTTGTTTTGTAAAACATTTTGTATTTTGCAAAGCGCATCCTCTCCCAAAGGAGCAGGAAGTTTTTCAATATAGAACAAAATCCCCTGGACTAAACCATCCAGGTATCTCAGCAGTTTCCCACTGGTTTTCATTTTCAAAAACAGCTACTGGACTTCCCGTCCACCATAGCTCACGGCTCAACCTCTGGACCTTTTAAAAACCACTTTTCTCAAACGCACCTCCTTTTTTGAAAACAAAACACTAATTGCCATACCACACCAGACTCGTCCATTCCTGTGGACACAGACTATTCGAATAGGTTTGAACTCTGCGCAGAGGGGTACACTTTACCCACTAGTCCGGCTCTGCGATCTCATGATCAATGAGATTCGAATCCGAATCTCTTTCTTTCCCCGCACGTCCTAACCTTAACGGTTATACCGGAAGGAGTCAGGCCACCACCATGTCCAAACCGGACAAAACATTCCCCCTCCTTATCCTCTCGGTGCTCCCCAGCCTTCATAACCCTGGGGTTGGACCGTACGAGTTCAGATTGAGTGACTACCCACACATTCTCGAGTGGTTGTACTTATCATGAGTACAGGTAGTGAAAGATGACAAACCGGCCCTTATATGAGGGGACAATCCTTCTGCTCACGCCTAAACCAGCTGAGCCATCACCTTAGGCCCTCCCCTAAACCAGGGAGTCCCTGATCATCCCTACTCAAAGGTGATAAGGGTGAAAACCCTTCATCATACACATTTTGAAAAGCATTTTCTTTTGAAAACTCACACCTTTTCTCAAATCATTTGTAACAAATATATCAAGGATTGATTGCGGCAAGCGGCTGGGTGGCCATAATAACTTGTCTCAAAATCATATCATGCATAAAATAATAGGTTGAGGGTTGTGGTTGAAAGATCATAGGTAATTTATGCATCAAAGGGATTCAGTGAGCTTGTCGTGCTTATCCGACGAAGGGGGAAGGAGAGCTCGTAGAACTGGCTTCTGGCTCTACCGCCTGGCGTAGACTTGCAGATCTGGCCTCCACGAGATAGCACGAACGCTCCGATAACTATGCAACATGAACAAGCAAACATACAAACCAGCAAGTATACCAACAAATATTTAGTATAGTGGTCAGAATAGCGATATATGGATGGGTAGAGTCTTGAGTAGAATCTGTGTCATGTGGTGTTGAGATACTACTAGTGGTGGAGCGGAGGTGCTTACCAGGAGGGTGGACTGGAGGCGAAGCGACACTATGCGTGTAGCCGGCAGAGCGGAGTAACTGAGTGGGTGGGGTGTTTGCCTTGGCTGAGGGTGTTGAGTGTGTGTGGAGAGGGAGAGGGTAGCTGGGTGTATTTATAGCTGGGTGTATGTGGTGTAGCACAGTGAAGTTCACTGTTGGTGAGAATAGTGACGAATGAATCGTCTGACTTAGTATGAACAGGAGAGTTATAGGCAGAATATGGGACAAGAGTATTTTGAGAGTTTTCTGGAATATGAATCATGCTTAAGGGATGACATGGTTGGATAGGGAATAATTCGATAAGAATTTAGAAACAAGAATTATTGGAATCTGAGTTTGGAAGCCTGGTTCGAAGGAATCTCAAAGTTAAGCGTGCTCAACTTGGAGAAACCTGGGATGGGTGACGAGATGGGAAGTTCCCACTGGAAGGAAAATCACAGTCATCGGAGTTCGTATGACTGAAATATTGGTCTAGCTGGTCTTAGGTGGACTAGACAGCATGATGGATGAGTAGTTGAAATTTGGGGTGATCGGATGATCGATGAATAGTGACAACAAAAAGTTATTATATATCATCGATGAGTAGTAACGATAATAAATAGTAACGGTGAATAGTAACAATGAATAGTAACGATGAATAGTAATGGTGAATTATGATGGTGAATAGTCGTATGAACGAACGATAAACGATGAATAGTGATGATGAACGAACGATGAACGATGAATAGGAACTATGAACGAACGGACGAACGATCGAATGATCGGACGAATGAACGATCGGAATTTCGACAGCATAACGGCAGGACAAAGATTATCTGGAAGAACGATGAATAGAGACTATGAACGAACGATGAACGATGAACGATGAATAGGAACTATGAACGAACGATGAACGATCGAATGATCGAACGAACGAATGATCGGAATTTCGGCAGCATAACGGCAGGAAGAAAGATTAATTGGACGAACGAACGGACGAACGATCGAATGATCGGACGAACGATCAGAATTTCGGCAGCATAACGGCAGGACAAAGATTATCTGGAAGAACGATGAATAGGGACTATGAATGAACGATGAACGATGAATAGGAACTATGAACGAACGATGAACGATCGAATGATCGAACGAACGAACGATCGGAATTTCGGCAGCATAACGGTAGGAAAAAGATTATTTGGACGAACGAACGAACGAACGATCGAACGATCGGACGAACAAACCATGAACGATCGGACGAACGATCGAACGATCGGACGAACGAACGAACAAACTAAGAACAGGGGGACGAACGATCGAAGAATGACCGAACGATCCTTGTGCTAGTGTGTGCTTGTGTGGAACATGGAGTGGGTGTGTGTGGGGGGGGGGGAGAGAGTTGCCATGAAATGGCTTGGGGTGGGATGAGAGGAGGCCCTTGCCCCTCTATTTATAGCTATGGTGGGGGGATTAGGGGGAGGGATGAGAGGATTAGTGGGAGGATGAGAGGATTAGTGGGAGATTAGCATGTATTTGTCTTGTATAAGTGAGATTAGTTTGTAGTGCTCACCGTATGACACTGGAGGCATACGTATACGTATGAGCATGAGGAAAGTTATGAAGAAAAATATTTATAGGGACTTGAAAAATGATTTTGAAGGTATTTCTCAAGAGGAAAATACTTGAAGATATATCGGTGGAATATTTGGACAGTATTTCTGGAAAGAACTTGGAGGGGATTACTCGGGAAATATCTGGGCGGTATTTCTGGAAAGAATTCGAGGGTGATCACTGGGGAAATATCTGGGTAGTATTTCTAGAAGAATTTGAGGGGGGTCACTGGAGAAATATCTGGGCAGTATTTCTGAAAAGAATTTGAGGGTGATCACTGGGGAAATATTTGTAGGATATTTTGAGGACGATTTTAGAGAGAATATAGACCACTATACTTTATTTGTTGACATCAACTCGCAAACAAACATTTTGAAATGGAATTTGAAATTCATTTTGAATTTAGAGCGAGTTTGAGAAAATTTTAAGATTTGAATTTTTGGGATGCTACAAATCTACCCCACTTAAAAGGAATCTCGTCCTCGAGATTCGGCTTAGAAGGGTTATGGGTATAGCTTTACTTTAGCTACATATCTTCACTTTGCAGACTCTTCGAGGAGACAGAGCTTACACAAAATCTTGGCCTTTGAGGAGCATCTGGTTGTCGATTGCAAACGTTGATTCTGGCTGCTCAAAGATCATCTTCAGGCTTGTAGCTTTCACTTGGCACCTAGCTTATTGATGAAGCATCGATGCCAACACGCAAACCTTTCTCTTGCGAACTCCCACATGGATTCCTTCCTTGATTAGTCTTCTGGTGCTTCATCAACGGAACTTGGGTGACCACTTCTCATCTAGAAACTTATAAGCTTCGATGATCTGGTCCTCCACAAGCTTGCTACAGGCCTTCTTCTTTTTCTCCATACCAGGAACTTTGCTAGAACACTACCCCACTTAAAAGAATGAGGGTAGAACTCTTGAATCTTGGGGATTTGAACTCCTTGAAGTACCTCACAACAAGGGTGTTACGGGGCCTTCTTCTGTTGTTGCTACTTGAATAGGCTGCGGAGAGATGACTCACACAGGGTTGATTCTGGGACAACCTTCTTCTCATCTTTTCTTCACTATCTTCTTTTCTCTTCTCACTTTTCACTTTTCACTGCCTCTTTCTTTCTCTTTGTTCTTCCCACTGGAGGATTCTATCAAAGAGTATTACCATCATACAGAGGAGGAAACCAAAGACTACGAACCATGTGCAACAGTCTTCAACCCAAGAATCACCAAGCATTGTGATCTTAGGGGCGAGGGAGTGGAAAATGGAGTTGCTTGCAATTTGGCAGAGGGGATTCATCTGGAGTGTGCTTTGCTTTGAGCGAGATGGGAGTTGAGGGAGCTAGTGGGGAGGTTTTATAGGCAAGCGGGGGTGCTCGGGGCGGGGGTGTGGAGTGGTAGTGATGGAGCAGGTGACACAAGGCAGCAGGTGCGACAAGGGGAAGGGGGCCTGTTGTCGGCGATGATGGCGGTGGGCGTGCTGCAAAAGGGGGCGTGGGTGGCGGTAGTGCGCTGCAAAGGGGGCGTGGGGCGGTGGTAGTGCGCATGGAGGCGGGCACGCATGCGAGGGGCACGGGTGAGTGGTGGGGTCAATGACCCTGATGTTTGTGGTCTCTAGTTCCAAGAATCTTTGCCTCTCTGTATGGTAATAACTCCTTTTGTCCTCTTTTCTATTTACTTTGACTCAGGAGCAGTGCTTTGATTCTCACGGTCGGTCCTTTTGACTGAACGGCTGGACTGGTTTCTTCTGTAGCTTGTTCCAGGCTTCAAGGGTAAGCTTCTCGGTATCTTCTTGGGTAAAGTGCTTTTCTCTTGATATGGGTTAAGATGAGAATGGAAGCATAAGGTGAGGATTATCTCTAATTTGTTATCTATGTTTTTAGGGAAAACCTTTTTAAGAAAATGGAAAGAAAACGCACAAACTCAGCAATGATAAGCACAAACGAATCAAATGTTTTGAATAAGGGAAGAATAGAGTTTTTCCAAAGCACGAACTACTCAGATTCGGGGGCTAAGCATAACTACTATTGCTTGGCTCCTAAATTGAGAACTATGCTAAATGTGACTTATGAGCACTAGCGTTAAAGCATCTCATATGCACACGAAAGGGGAGAAAACATCAAGCGAAATTCATTTTGAAATGCCCTAGGGGGCCACACAATTAGAGTTTTGCAAAACACGAGTCTACACGATTACCTTTCATACATGCAGGGCTCTAGCCAAAGTGAAGAAAAACTTCACTACCCAATGCATGCACAGGACTGGGCATAACTAACTCAGATCTGGCAGCTTCTCTTCTAGCGAGCCTGACACACAAGTTCAATCTGAGACATCTCCTGGATGGGTTAAGAGGGAGCTGATGTTGATGACTTCTTCTGGCGGCAACTGAGATGGCAAGACAGGGTCGAACTCTTCTTCAAGCGGGACTGGCTCTTGTAGCTCCTCAGAGGGCGGCGGTGCTGGTGGGGTGCTTGCAGCTTCTTCTTTGATCTCACAGGACGATGCTGGAATCTTCTTCATGGTGAGGGGCTCAAACAACTCCGGCGGGGGATCTTGGGAGGATTCAGGGTGCTCTTGCTTATTCATAGCCTGAGGGAAGACTGGAATTCCTTCTAAGACTATGGTTCCTTCCGGGAGTTCCCAAGCCTTCTTCTCTCCTCTGATAGAGACCGGGTGACCTTTAAGAATCTGGGGATCTTCAGCTCTTATGGGTTGAACTAGGTTGGATGAAGCGGGCTCTTGGATCCGCAAGGCTCTACGTTGGTTATGGGTTACCAAGTGGGCCTCCATCAACTTCTAGACGTGCTCATCCTTGGCTTGCTTCAGGGTTTCAACAGCAATGACTTCATGACTTTCCAATGCAGTTGCACGGGCTTGAGCTGTGGTGAGATCCACATGGAGCTGACGGTTGCGCTTCTCTGCATCTTCTGCTCGGGCAATCATCTGACGGTGGTGCCGAGCCAAGAAATCATACTGTGCATCAAGGGTGAGCAGGTATGCAGTGAGGTACACGACTGTGGGGTCGTCCTCAAGCAGCAGCTGCTCTTCCAATGCACGCATCCTGGCCATCCAAGCGGGACGGTCTCTCTGAAAGGGCGGAAAGAATCTGAGCGGGGTGTCGGCCACTTCTTCTTCATAGATCTGACACAGGGCCCTCAATGCCTTGCGAGCGACGACTTGGCAGGTGTCTTTGAATCGGTGCCCCGCAGCAGTGACACTCCATTCCACATGGTGTGGACTGGATCCAATGTATACAGTCACGACACACTTCTCTGTGCCATGCTCGACGAATTCACGACCATCATACTCTGGCTGGCTCCTGATTCCGAGGCGAACTGTGCATGCTCTTAGCAACTTGGGGAAACCATCTTCATTCTGGCAAAAGCTGGTTTGGCAACAAACCTCCATCTGACTTCTGAGAGAAGGAAAGGGGGAAAGCATTTTTGAAATGAAGGGATGAGAGCAAGATTTTTTTTAAAAAATAGTTTGGACTCAAAAACTTTTGATCAGGCTAAGGGTTACGTCATGCGGCCAACCTAACAGCTTTGATACAACCTGAAGCGTCCCCAATCCTCTAGGACTCAAATGTGATACAATTACTAGTTCCAGGAGGCTAGTAAACACATTTATACATCAGATAGTTCCAGATCTGCTTAAACGAGACAAACCTATAAAGGTGGCGATCAACTTTAAGAGTTGGTCCACAACTCGGGACATATCATCAGAGTGGGGCTGAAGCAGCCCGATATACGCAGCGAAGCAAATCAGCGGTCCAACAGCCATAGGCAAGGTTGGGAACAGTCGTAACTCTTACCTGATCTCCTTTTTCTGAAAAACAACAAATAAGCAAGGGTGAGTACAAACGTACTCAGCAGCCCACCTTCACCCACGGAATGGGGAAATCAGATATAATGCATGGAATATGTGGAGCTCAGGATATTTTGCAGAAACAACAATATTTTATGCAGGGTTGTTTTGTAAAACATTTTGTATTTTGCAAAGTGCATCCTCTCCCAAAGGAGCAGGAAGTTTTTCAATATAGAACAAAATCCCCTGGACTAAACCATCCAGGTATCTCAGCAGTTTCCCACTGGTTTTCATTTTCAAAAACAGCTACTAGACTTCCCGTCCACCATAGCTCACGGCTCAACCGCTGGACCTTTTAAAAACCACTTTTCTCAAATGCACCTCCTTTTTTGAAAACAAAACACTAATTGCCATACCACACCAGACTCGTCCATTCCTGTGGACACAGACTATTCGAATAGGTTTGAACTCTGCGCAGAGGGGTACACTTTACCCACTAGTCCGGCTCTGCGATCTCATGATCAATGAGATCCGAATCTGAATCTCTTTCTTTCCCCACACGTCCTAACCTTAACGGTTATACCAGAAGGAGTCAGGCCACCACCATGTCCAAACCGGACAAAACATTCCCCCTCCTTATCCTCTCGGTGCTCCCCAGCCTTCATAACCCTGGGGTTGGACCGTACGAGTTCAGATTGAGTGACTGCCCACACATTCTAGAGTGGTTGTACTTATCATGAGTACAGGTAGTGAAAGATGACAAACTGGTCCTTATATGAGGGGACAATCCTTCTGCTCACGCCTAAACCAGTTGAGCCATCACCTTAGGCCCTCCCGTAAACCAGGGAGTCCCTGATCATCCCTACTCAAAGGTGATAAGGGTGAAAACCCTTCATCATACACATTTTGAAAAGCATTTTCTTTTGAAAACTCACACCTTTTCTCAAATCATTTGTAACAAATATATCAAGGATTGATTGCCGCAAGCGGATGGGTGGCCATAATAACTTGTCTCAAAATCATATCATGCATAAAATAACAGGCTGAGGGTTGTGGTTGAAAGATCATAGGTAATTTATGCATCAAAGGGATCCAGTGAGCTTGCCGTGCTTATCCGGCGAAGGGGGAAGGAGAGCTCGCAGAACTGGCTTCTGGCTCCACCGCCTGGTGTAGACTTGCAGATCTGGCCTCCACGAGATAGCACGAACGCTCCGATAACTATGCAACATGAACAAGCAAACATACAAACCAGCAAGTATACCAACAAATATTTAGTATAGTGGTCAGAATAGCGATATATGGATGGGTAGAGTCTTGAGTAGAATCTATGTCATGTGGTGTTGAGATACTACTAGTGGTGGAGCGGAGGTGCTTACCAGGAGGGTGGACTGGAGGCGAAGCGACACTATGCGTGTAGCCGGCAGAGCGGAGTAACTGAGTGGGTGGGGTGTTTGCCTTGGCTGAGGGTGTTGAGTGTGTGTGGAGAGGGAGAGGGTAGCTGGGTGTATTTATAGCTGGGTGTATGTGGTGTAGCACAGTGAAGTTCATTGTTGGTGAAAATAGTGACGAATGAATCGTCTGACTTAGTATGAACAGGAGAGTTATAGGCAGAATATGGGACAAGAGTATTTTGGGAGTTTTCTGGAATATGAACCATGCTTAAGGGATGACATGGTTGGATAGGGAATAATTCGATAAGAATTTAGAAACAAGAATTATTGGAATCTGAGTTTGGAAGCCTGGTTCGAAGGAATCTCAAAGTTAAGCGTGCTCAACTTGGAGAAACCTGGGATGGGTGACGAGATGGGAAGTTCCCACTGGAAGGAAAATCACAGTCATCGGAGTTCGTATGACTAAAATATTGGTCTAGCTGGTCTTAGGTGGACTAGACAGCATGATGGATGAGTAGTTGAAATTTGGGGTGATCGGATGATCGATGAATAGTGACAACGAGAAGTATTATATATATCATCGATGAATAGTAACGATAATGGATAGTAATGGTGAATAGTAATGATGAATAGTAATGGTGAATTGTGATGGTGAATAGTGATGGTGAATAGTCGTATGAACGAATGATGAACGATGAATAGTGATGATGAACGAACGATGAACGATGAATAGGAACTATGAACGAACGGACGAACGATCGAATGATCGGACGAATGAACGTTTGGAATTTCGGCAGCATAACGACAGGAAAAAGATTATCTGGAAGAACGATGAATAGAGACTATGAACGAACGATGAACGATGAATAGGAACTATGAACGAACGATGAACGATCGAACGAACGAACGATCGGAATTTCGGCAGCATAACGACAGGAAGAAAGATTAATTGAACGAACGAACGGACGAACGATCGAATGATCGGACGAACGAACGATCGGAATTTCGGTAGCATAACGGTAGGACAAAGATTATCTGGAAGAACGATGAATAGGGACTATGAACGAACGATGAACGATGAATAGGAACTATGAACGAACGATAAACAATCGAATGATCGAATGAACGAACGATCGGAATTTCGGCAGCATAACGGCAGGAAAAAGATTATTTGGACAAACGAATGGACGAACGATCGAACGATCGGACGAACGGATGAACGAACCATGAACGATCGGACGAACGAACGAACAAACTAAGAACAGGGGGACGAACGATCGAAGAACGACCGAACGATCATTGTGCTAGTGTGTGCTTGTGTGGAACATGGAGTGGGTGTGTGGGGAGGAGAGAGTTGCCATGAAATGGCTTGGGGTGGGATGAGAGGAGGCCCTTGCCCCTCTATTTATAGCTATGGTGGGGGGATTAGGGGGAGGGATGAGAGGATTAGTGGGAGGATGAGAGGATTAGTGGGAGATTAGCATGTATTTGTCTTGTATAAGTGAGATTAGCTTGTAGAGCTCACCGTATGACACTGGAGGCATACGTATACGTATGAGCATGAGGAAAGTTATGAAGAAAATATTTATAGGGACTTGAAAAATGATTCTGAAGGTATTTCTCAAGAGGAAAATACTTGGAGATATATCGGTGGAATATTTGGACAGTATTTCTCGAAAAAACTTGGAGGGGATTACTCGGGAAATATCTGGGCGGTATTTCTTGAAAGAATTTGAGGGTGATCACTGGGGAAATATCTGGGTAGTATTTCTGGAAGAATTTGAGGGGGATCACTGGAGAAATATCTGGGCAGTATTTCTGAAAAGAATTTGAGGGTGATCACTGGGGAAATATTTGTAGGATATTTTGAGGAGGATTTTAGAGAGAATATAGACCACTATACTTTATTTGTTGACATCAACTCGCAAACAAACATTTTGAAATGGAATTTGAAATTCATTTTGAATTTAGAGCGAGTTTGAGAAAATTCCAAGATTTGAATTTTTGGGATGCTACAAACAACTAGCACTAAGATAATAATACTCGAAATACAATAATGCTAAGACAATACTTCAAATACTTGCTAAACAAATACACAATGTAAAGTGCTTGAATTAAGTGCGGAATGTAAAGCAAGGTTTAGAAGACTCCTCCAATTTTTCCTGAGGTATCGAAGAGTCGGCACTCTCCACTAGTCCTCGTTGGAGCACCCGCGCAAGGGTATTGCTCCCCCTTGATCCTCGCAAGAACCAAGTGCTCACTACGAGATGATCCTTTGCCACTCCGGCGCAGTGGATCCCTCGAGACCGCTTACAAACTTGAGTCGGGTCACCAACAAGATCTTCACGGTGATCACCGAGCTCCCAACGCCACCAAGCCGTCTAGGTGATGCCGATCACCAAGAGTAACAAGCCGTAGACTTTCGCTTGACCAAGAGAAGCCTAATGCAAGTGGTGTGTGCTCTAGGTGGCTCTCGCTAGCGCTAATGAGGAACAAATGCGGGATTAAGATTCTCTAATCTCCTCACTAGGCTTTTGGTGCTTGCAATGCTCTAGCAATGTGCTGGAATAAATGTGGGGTGCAAGACATTGAATATGGTGGATGGAAGGGGTATAAATAGCCTTCACCCACCAACTAGCCGTTACAGGCATTTCACTGCGCACGGGCGCACCGGACAGTCCGGTGCGCCACCGGTGCGCCAACGGTCGTTTCCAACGGCTAGTTGTGACAGTTAGCCGTTGGACTCATGGCACACCGGACAGTGAACAGTCACTGTCCGATGCACTGTCCGGTGCACTGTCCGGTGCGCCACTATAATTCATTTCTGAAACAGTCGCACTCGGGTTTTGCTGCCCGGGGAGGCCTTCCCCTAGGCCAGCCTGGCCCACCTGGCAGATGGTGCACCGGACAGTCCGGTGCCCCAGGGCCAAAAACCCTACCTCTTGTTTTTCAGCGGATTTTAAAATCGGTTTTCGTTCTAACTTGTGAGTGAGTTCTAGAGTGACACCTAGCACTGTATGTGAGTGTGATTGTGCACCAACACTACACCAGAACTCTCTTGGTCAAACTACTCATCGACAACCCCTCTTTATAGTACGGCTAAAAGAGAATAAAAGACTTAACTAAATGACGAGTGTCCACATCTCCTTGACACTCGGACTCCGTAGTCCTTCACCTTTTGTTTCATCGTTTTAGCCGTCGCTTCGAGTTCTTATCTCTGGGATTGTTTTCACCGTTGTAGTACTTCTACCTGTAATGCGACCTAACTTACCATTTGTCTCTGCAAAACACACGTTAGTCGCATATAACATTACGTTGTCATTAATCACTAAAACCAACCAGGGGCCTAGATGCTTTCAATATGCATTATATCTTCCAAGTCCAAAATTCAAAGATTAAGTATGGACAATGAGAGAACGACAATTACTAACATAATTACGAAACCACTGCACGAAGTTTGGGCCACCTTTCAACCCATAACGTCGAAGATTTTCTAATTGGATGGCCGTAGGTTTACTAGTAGATTTCCAACATTCTTCATCAAACATGCTAGACATATTAGAAACATGGAGATTACACACTATAGAAATTATGAGATGAGAAAATGGACGTAACTATGAGGAAAACTTACTCGAATGCCTCTTGTGTGCTGTCAATATTGCTATACATATATAGCATTAGCGTGTTCAAATCTGATGCTTCAATGTGACGTACACTCCCTTTTCCAACTGCTTTACCCGGATTCACAAAAATTTGAAGGGTGCTTTGGGGTGATTCATTTTCGACATGAAGTCACACTAAAGGCGCAAACACATTGTTGGCTTGAGCAAAATCCCTGGTTGAGAATTGAGATATCTCCATACGCCAGCAGATCATGCACTGACCACAAATAAGCAGCGCACATGGTAAACTCCTTTTCAGTATGGCTGTCATAAGCCTTCACACCTCTCCACAATTGTTTCAGCTTTTCAATTAAAGGGCGAACAAACATACTCAACTTTGCCCCTGGATGCTCGGGGCCTGGGATGACTAGTGCAAGGAACATGAACTCTTCTTTATTGACCAACTCAGGAGGAAGATTATATGGCACAATGAAGACAGGCCAACACGAGTAAGGGCTTGCACTGCTATTGAAAGGTGTGAATCCGTCCGTCGATAGACCAAGCCGTACACTCCTAGGGTCGTTTGCAAATTCGAGATCAAACTCGTCAAATGCCTTCCACGCATCACCGTCCGACGGATGGACCATTATGTCTGGATCAGTGACGAGACATACACCATTCTTTGGCCACGTCATATGCAGAGCTATTTCCTTATTGAGGAACAACCTTGAAAGCCGAGGAATGATGGGCAACCGACGAAGTTGCTTAGCTGCGACCTTCGTAACTACCAATTCACCCTCATCATTTGTCACCTCAACATATCTAGAAGCTTCGCAATGCTTACAACGGTCCAGCTTGTCATCCTCCTCAAAGAATAGCATGCAACTGTTGGGACACACGTCGATCTTCTCATATGTCATTCCAAGACTAGCCAACATCTTCTTTGCAAAGTACATATTCTTTGGCAACTTATGATTCTCCGGGAGAACCTCGCCCATCAGTTGGACGATGTCGTTGTAAGCACTGTTTGAAATGTTGTGCTTTGACTTTATCGCCATTAGTCTTGTGAGAGTCCCAAGAACTGACATCTGAGTGTGCTCGTGCAGTCTCTCTTCTCCCGCGGCGCGTAGTCGGAAGAATTTCTGAGCATCGCGTGGAAGCTGCCCCGACTCCTCAGCGTTCATTTCAACCTCCCTACCAAGATCATGCAACATGTCGTCCATCCTATCATGATCGTCATCAAGTTCCACCTCCGCGTCAACGTGTCTAATAGACTCTCCATGCCGGTACCATACAAGGTAGTTCGACATAAACCCACTTTTGCAAAGGTGTTTCTCCATTTCTTCCTTCTTCTAAGGCCACTTGTTCTCGCAGCGATTGCAAGGACACTTCACTAGACGACCAGTTGCATCTTTGAAAGCGTGCTCAAGAAAAGCCTTTGTTACAACCATCCATTCATTCGAATGTGCCCCATCCTTTCTCCACCCGTCATACATCACCCTCCGATCACCGTCCATTTCAAAGGCTAAACAAAAGACAAACAACATCAACGATCGTCCGTGGCTTAGGTGAACTCCCTATTAGGTAAAGGCCCTAAACCCACCCAAGAGTGTAGGCCGATGCTTGTGATTTGTGACGTGTAGCCTATGATTGCCGCGAAATTTCGACAGCATAACCCCGCTGCTCTCCAAGCACACGCCTGAACATGGTGTGTTGGAGAACAACTGGGTTACACAACCGAAATTCCGCGTCAATCGTAAGGCACATGTCACAAATCACAAGCATCGGCCTACACTCTCAGGCTGTCCAAAATATGTGGACAATTTCGGAACGACGAACCTCACAAGCCAATGTGACGTTCGCCGTTCCCGAACGGGTGACGCATACGGTTCGCTACGGTTAACGATTAAAACTAAACTCTAAACATTAAAAAATATCTCGGAGACAAATATGAATTTGAATTAAAGCAATCAACAGTTAAACTCGACAAGTTAACTCAAATCATAATCACAAGATGACAAGATAACAATTAATGAAAATAAAAAAGACCAAGTAAGTACCTTCTTACTGGCGATGACGCCGAAGAGGCAAGTTCCCGACGATGGGGCACGGCGAGGGCTGGGCGTGGCAAGGGGCGGCGCGGCGATGGGTCACGGCGAGGAGGCACGGCGAGGAGGTGGGCACGACGAGGAGGCGGCGATGGCGATGGGTCACGGTGATGGGTCACGGCGATGGCGATGGGTCACAGCGAGGGGCAGCGCGGCGATGGGTCACGGCGATGGGGCACGGCGAGGAGGCGGGCACGGCGAGGGCGGGGCGCGCCGATGGGGCACGGTGAGGAGGCGGGCACGGCGAGGGGCGGCGCGACGATGGGGCACGGCGAGGAGGCGAGCACAGAGAGGGCCGGGCGCAGCGAGGGGTGGCGTGGGGATGGGGCACGGCGATGAGGCATGCACATCGAGGGGAGTGCGGGCGGCGCGGCGCGGCGTGCGTGCGGCGTGGCGTGGCGTGCATGCGTGCGGGCAGCGCGGCGTGCGTGCGTGCGGGCGTGCGTGCGGGTGGCGCGGCGCAGGCGTGCGGGAGGCGCGGCAAGGGGAGTGCGGGCGGCGCGGCGTGCGACGGCACGGTGATTCAAAACAGCGAAACGAGTGAGAGCGAGAGAGAAGCTGCGGGCGCGCGACCGGGACTATTTAGGGCCTCTATTTTCGTCGGCCTCACTGAGGCTGACAAAAATAGTTTTCAGTCAATGACTTATTTTCGTCGGTACGACCCCGGCCCACGAAAATACTCCACATTTTCGTCGGTTACGAGGCCGACGAAAATAACTTCCGTATTTTCGTGGGCTTGCCGGCGAACATATTCCCCGGCCCACGAAAATACTCCACATTTTCGTCGGTCACGAGGCCGACTAAAATAACTTCCGTATTTTCATAGGCCGGCCGACGAAAATATCCGGGTCCACGAAAATTTATGCGTTTCCTGTAGTGGCCCTTCTAGCGGATCGTCCGCGACACCAGGGTGAGCCTCAGACAGGAACTATGCAAATCACACGTTTACACTGTGGACTGTTCGAAGGAAAAGAGGCAAAAATCAACTCGCAGCGTGTCAGGTGCGGACCGTCCGGTCATTGAAAACCCAGAAAAACCCGAAGGTGACGGGTTCGGTAAAATGCAATTTCAGCATCCTCGCGGACCGTCTGGGGTGCACAGCCGGACCATCCACGACTGCTTTATCTGACATCTGACGACACATTTAATGCACTATAGCCGTTGATATAGTCGTTACTGCTTATCGTTGCGATTTTAGTCGTTGATGTGTAGGGGCGGACCGTTCGAACCAGGGGCGCGGACCGTCTGCGGTTGGCAGAACCAGGGCAACAATAAGGAAGTGGTCGGTTGCTATAAATACAACCCCAACCACCTCCATTCAACACAACCAAGCATTCTACTCACACACATTCAATACAATAGCAAGCAATCCATTCCAAGACACATTCAAGGTTTCCAAACCTCTCAAAGTGCCACAATTGAGACAAGTGATCATTAGTGATTAGTGACTTGAGAGAGTGTGATTCGTGTTTCATTTGTTGCTCTTGTTGCTTGGCTTTTAATCGTGCTTTCTTCACCTCCTTCTAAACTATATAGTGACTTGTAAAGCTAGCAAGAGACACGTAAGTGTTTGATGGTCCTTGTGGGGTCTTAGTGATCGTTGAGATTAAGAAAAAGCACTCAACCGGTCTAAATGATCGATTGAGAAAGGGAAAGGGTTGAAAAAGACTCGGCCTTCGTGACCTCCTCAACGGGGAGTAGATTCATTGGAACCGAACCTCAGGAAACAAATCATTGTGTTCATTTATGTTGATCATTACCTTACGATTTGATTCTTCCTCTCCCCTCTCTCTAAGTTCTCTTGCTTACAATCTTTTTGAGTTAGCTCCCAAAGTCATCCGCATCGATTGATCAACTCATAGCAACAACTCTCTTCCACACTCCGAATTCATTATTACTTATTTCTAATCCTAACCCTGGGAGAAGTTCGTGTTCAAAGTTTTTAAATTTTAGGTTTCGTCTATTCACCCCCCTCTCTAGACGACTTTCACCACCTTTCCATCTCGTGTTGAGCTAGATCATATGTTGGAAAGGGGGAGTGGTGCAAACGAAGCACAACACAGCCATGAAAATTGAAGTTTGTGTTGCATAATAAAGCAAAAGCGGAGCTTAAAAAGGTATGGGTTCAATTTATTGGTCTTTCGTCTGAGATGAATCAATTTCTTCTTATCTGGGCGGTGGGCTGAATTATGGGGGTGACAAAGGAAGTTGATATGAAATTCACAAATAAGTTTGATGTATGTCGGTTGCAAGTTTTAGTGCTTGATCCAAACCTTATTCCTCAATTTGTGGATGTGGTGATTGGTGACCATTTGTATGAGCTACAGTTTCATGTAGAGGAAAATATGAACGAGGATAATCTCGAACCGATGGACATGGATGACAGTGGATTTGGTGATCGATGCAGATTTGATGGGGGACAAGGCACCAGAGTCTCGGGATAAAGATTTATCTAAGCAAGCTAAACTTGCGAGATAGGAATCCTCAAGAACTAAGGCGCGCGAGGCTAGTAACCATGGCAAGAAGGTGGTGGTGCTAGATTTGCAGAAGGAGGTTAATGTCCCCTGTGTCCAAGGGTGCTGGAATTTGGGCCCGGGTTTTGATATCTCCTAGGACTGGTTTGGCAGCAATAGGGAAAAAAACCCATGGAAAAAATCCACCAATAGGATTTAAATGGCACCTCGATTTCTTTGGAGGATTTTCTCCACTAGGATATAATTTCCTGCCACCCTTTGGCAACCAAGGATTTAGTCCAAAGCTGTTTTAGTCCCAAAACATAGCCAGCAGCGACTCTATACTACTATATTGGATGAGAACTTTATCCATCATCATAAAATGGTTCATTCATAGCTATGTGATGCTATAAATAATACTTCAAAAAATTAGAAAAAAATCAAACAAAGTAAACTGAAGCATAATAAACTGGTTCATCCATCATCACATCACACTTTATCTATCATCACAATAGTTTGTTGAGCAAAATAAAGTAGTAAATTACAGTAGAAGCATCATCAGTAGCAAACTGAAGCAGTGCAGTGCAGGTTTAGGTTCTGCATAACTAACAGAACCGAGCCAATAGCGAATACACTGCATCTGTATTTAATACATCGAGCTAAACAATCTTCAATACATATAAATTAACAGAACCGATTCCAGCACATTGGTGAGCTAAACAATCTTCAATACATATAAATTAACAGAATACACTAGAGTCCTTGGTTCGAGTTCAGTTTTGACCATGGGTGAGGTTGCGACTATGTCTCTGGAGGTGATGAAGTTGGCTGTTGTACCTGAGGCCAATGTTGACATGTTCGTTACTCATAGGAGTAAAAGAAGGGCGGTGTTTAGTGCTGGTGACTCATACCCTTCATGTGAAGGAGAGGCCGGATCGCTGCTTTCCATTGTTAAAAACAAGATAATACATAATAAACCTCTAGAAGTATATATAACTAACCCACAAAAATGTCATTACACGATGGCTAACACGCCAACCACATCCACACATCAGCTATATAAAACATGACAAACTTTGTATCATAGCAAAGCATTCAAAGCGAATCCAACTATTTTAATTTTATATTCGAAAAGATTTTGACGATAATGAAGGATTTACACAAGGGTATGTTTCTTCAATGGCTGACATAAGGCAATGCGAAGCACGCCGTGACACACACCCACGGAGTCCAAACGCCGTTGACCAGAGAGGCACAGCAACAAAAGTATGACGAGACGAGAGACAGAGTGATGTAGCCCGGCACTCAAATCCAACGAGGAGATAGAAAACAATAAAAAAGAGAGAAAAAAAAACAGAAGTATAGACGCGCGAACGGCAGCGCTGACCAGAAACAGAGAGACCTCTGCCTCCTCTCTGCTCTCTATATAATAGCCTCGTCTCTCCCCAGCCTTCTCCCGTCCCACACAGGCACAGCCTCTCGCGTCACCTAGCAATCAAGCAAGCACTCGGGTGCACTTGCTTCCTGCGCTCTTCCACTCCGACAGTCCGACGAGGAAGAAGAAATTCCATTCGAGGGAGGGAGAGGGAGCTCGTTGGCTCAGTTGGCCATGGCACCCGCGCCGCACAACGGAGTGAACAACCACCACCCGGTCGCGCCCATGGAGGTGTCGGTGGAGGCCGGGAACGCCGGAGCCGCCGAGTGGCTAGACGACGACGGCCGGCCGCGCCGCAGCGGCACGTTCTGGACGGCCAGCGCGCACATCATCACCGCCGTCATCGGCTCGGGAGTCCTCTCCCTGGCGTGGGCCATCGCGCAGCTGGGCTGGGTGGCCGGCCCCGCCGCCATGCTCCTCTTCGCCTTCGTCACCTACTACACGGCCGCGCTGCTCGCCGAGTGCTACCGCACGGGCCACCCGGAGACGGGCAAGCGCAACTACACCTACATGGACGCCGTGCGCTCCAACCTCGGCGGCGTCAAGGTCGCCTTCTGCGGCGTCATACAGTACGCCAACCTCGTCGGCGTCGCCATCGGCTACACCATCGCGTCGGCCATCAGCATGAAGGCCGTCAGGAGGGCCGGGTGCTTCCACGCCCACGGGCATGCGGATCCCTGCAAGAGCTCCAGCACCCCGTACATGGTCCTGTTCGGCGGTGTCCAGATTCTCTTCTCGCAGATACCGGACTTCGATCAGATTTGGTGGCTCTCCATTGTCGCCGCCGTCATGTCCTTCACTTACTCTTCCATCGGACTCTCCCTCGGCATCGCACAGACCGTCTGTAAGTTGTCGGATTCTTCAATCGGCTCATATGCTAACTGTTGTATTCTTGGTTACTTACTCACATGCTGAGCCTGAGCTCGATTGTTCGCAGCCAATGGTGGGTTCAAGGGCAGCCTCACTGGCATCAGTATTGGCGCCGGCGTCACCTCCACGCAGAAGATCTGGCACACGCTCCAGGCGTTCGGCGACATCGCGTTCGCCTACTCCTTCTCCAACATCCTCATCGAGATCCAAGTAAGCAGCAATTGCAAGCAATCCCCTCTTCACCACCTCCACTGTTCTGTTCTGTTCCTTCTAACCACGTCTGCTCCCGGCCCTTCAGGACACGATCAAGGCGCCGCCACCGTCGGAGTCGAAGGTGATGCAGAAGGCGACGCGGCTGAGCGTGGCGACCACGACGGTATTCTACATGCTGTGCGGGTGCATGGGGTACGCGGCGTTCGGCGACAACGCGCCGGACAACCTCCTCACCGGCTTCGGCTTCTACGAGCCCTTCTGGCTGCTCGACGTCGCCAACGTGGCCATCGTCGTGCACCTGGTCGGCGCCTACCAGGTGTTCTGCCAGCCCATCTTCGCCTTCGTGGAGCGCCGCGCCGCCGCGGCCTGGCCGGACAGCGCCTTCGTCTCCCGGGAGCTCCGCGTGGGCCCCTTCGCGCTCAGCGTGTTCCGCCTGACGTGGCGGTCCGCGTTCGTGTGCGTCACCACCGTCGTCGCCATGCTGCTGCCGTTCTTCGGCGACGTGGTGGGGCTCCTCGGCGCCGTCTCCTTCTGGCCGCTCACCGTCTACTTCCCCGTCGAGATGTACATCAAGCAGCTCCGCGTGCCCCGCGGCAGCACCAAGTGGATCTGCCTCCAGACGCTCAGCGTCAGCTGTCTCCTTGTCTCCGTCGCCGCTGCAGCGGGATCCATTGCCGATGTCATCGACGCCCTCAAGGTCTACAAGCCGTTCAGCGGTTAGCTTCGCAGGCAGAAGGTGGAGGAGGGATATATGCAAAAACGATTGCGGATACTGTACTGCTCCATTAGTTGGCAGGATCTAGCAATTAGGCCTTATACTTTTTTGAGATGAGATGATGAATTAGGTATAATCTGCTATACCTTTTGCCACTAACTTGTTACGGTCAGCTGATGAAGCGCAGCAGATGTGCGTCTGTACGTGAGATAAAATATAATCATCAAAACAAGTTATTTTATTTTTCTGGAGCAATCTTGTGGAATTACTAGTTATGAAAATACTCTCTCTGTCGTAAAATATTAGTTGTTTTATCAATTGATTTTTATATCTATATTCAAATAAATGATAATAAATCTAAACATGTATATAAAATAAATACATAAATTATTGTACGAATCAATTAAAAAGGTAAAATAAATATTATTTTGGGCGGAAAGGAGTATCCAATACTCGGTCAAAAAAGCACAAAGAAAACGCTTGTGTCTGATAACTATTTAGAGATAGAATAGTATCTCCCAAAAAATATTGGAGATCTAAATAAAGACTACTTAACGAGCTCTCACTTCCGTGCGCATGCAAACGCATTGGGCTCGATCAACAACCTGAAATGGCGCGCAGCAGCTGCAACAGTTCGCACGGTGAAATGGCGCACAACACAGCTACTACATTGAGCCGGTTAATAAAGAAGAAAACTTTTTTTAGAAATCATTAACATATCGACAAAGATATCAAGTAACACACTTCAGAATCATAGTGCTATACTGAGCAACATTATCTCCAAATCAATGCCCTTATGACTCCAGGTCAAGAGGTCCAAAAACTACAAGCAGATGTATGCTCTTTTTTTTTAACTTGTTGAAGTGATACAATTACATCAGGATGAATTCTTATACATGCATGTCCTTGGATCAGGTCAATAGTTTCAGACAGGAACGTGAACAGCAAGATGCTGAGGTACAGAAAGCAGAGTGTAACTATGTTTATTTCTATATTCCTCCGTTTATGCTTCTACCTAACACATGGCTGAGAGCCTGAGATAGCTTGCAACAACAAGATTGAATGCAGGGTGGTCATATTCCCTACCAACAGGGCTAGCCAAACAAATGGTACAGGATTTAGCAAAGATTATGTGAACTGACTGTGTGAACCAATGTGAGTGTCCCTAGATCGGAGGCAGGATGGCTTCAGGGTGGGGCATCTGCACCTGGGCCGGGAGACCGACGATGAAATGGCGCCTCTATGGATCAGAGGTAGTACAGGGACGGCCATCGGGCGTCCCCATAGATCGGTAGCGGCTCGTGCTGGGCTGTGTCGTCGGCCGGCGGGAGCGAGAGTGTGCGAGGCCGGCGCAGTCGGGTCCTCCACCACGGCGGCGGTGACCAAGAGGTTGGAGGTGGCGCGCGCAGCTTTTCATGCCGCAGGGAACGAAAATGGAGGCGATGGTGGGTCGACCCTAAACATGTAGGAAGAGGCTTCAGTTTGGGGGGGCACCAAATAATTTAGAAGCACATATCAAGAACGGTTGGACCGAGATTTTTCAGCTTTACCCCTAAACTATTGTTTTGGGAATAGCAATCGGACCTGTTGGAGATGCTCTATCCGGTCTCTGTTGTAGCCTCCATAGGGCATCACATCAGAGATAGGTCCCAATATGGTTCCTCCTCACAAACAAGCTTTATAATCTTTGTTTCTCATGGTATGATTTATGCCATATGTTATTGACAGACTGTATATATATTTTTTTGACAAAGAACAACTAATGGTACAAGCATCATGTACTAATTGGACTACTTTTGTTTTTCCCAAGTTCAACACAATGAACCATATAGTGAGAAGAAAGGGTTAATCATAGAAATTTCACATTATAGAAACATCCTGCCATTGAGTTTTGCTCTAATTGGACAATTGGATCTATTTCCTCTTTGTAGCTACCCAAATCTATCTGTATAAATGACTAACATAATAATTCTTAAATCTACACCTAAATTACATAACTTCCTGTAATGAAAAGTAACATAAGCTTACCCTCATAAATTTATATCGAAAATACGCACATGCTCCACTATTAGAAATACTACTCTTAACTCAATTTTTTTTCTTTTGGCATGACAGAAAAGTTCTTTTTGCAAACCCTTTGAGTATGCTTCCAATTGTTCTTTACTAGTCCAAGGATAATTTAGGTCCACTAACTTTAAAAATAAATTTTTAGGCCATTACACTTGTTAAGTGGTAGGTCCATAACAAGCACTATGACACTTCTATATGACATGGCATTGCCACTATGGCACCGACTATGTCAAGTACTTTGTGCCTAATCCCTCATATACCTCACTAATTTACTTAGGAAACATATAATGATCATGATTGAATTGGTAGCGATAATCGGCTATACTTTTTTGCCACTAACTTGTTACGGTCAACTGATGAAGTGCAACAGATGTGTGTCTGTACGTGAGATAAAATAATCATTAAAACAAGTCATTTATTTTTCTAGAGCAATCTTGTGAAATTGCTAGTTCATGAAACATCTAATACTCTATTTAGAAAGCACAAAGAAAACACTATTCAGAGACTGATCAACTACATGTGTGTTTGATAACTATTTAGAGAGGTAGGATCAACTGTACACGCCTCTAGTACAGATTGTGATGACCCTTGCTTCTCATTAGAGTCTTAACCAGACTTGTCTCTACTATAACCTCTATAGGGCATCACAATAGAGAGAGGTCCCATTCATATCATCTCTGATAGGGAAATTTGCTATTTTGTCACTCTCAGTTGTGAACTTCTCTATTTTAGACCCAGACCCACAAATTATAGACATAGATGGTCCCACAAGTCATAGACAGAGGGTCACATAATAGCATTTAGCCCATGTTAAAAAGGCTAAAATAGCAAATTTTTCTCTCTGATATGATTCTTCATAACAAAGAAGTCATATAATCTTCATTTCTCATGATAGGATGCATGCCATATGTTACTGACGGGCCAAATAGATTATTTTAACAAAGAGGAACTGATGTTAAAAGCACCAAGTACTAGTTGGACTGCTTTTGTTTTACCCGAAGTTCAACACATTGAATCAATTATATGTGTCACTAATACAGATTTGTGATGGCCCTTGCTTCTCAATAGAGACTGAACCCAACTCTAACATGTATTTGTTGTAACCTCCATAGGGCATCATATCAGATACAGGTCCCATTCATATTGTCTCTGATACGGTTCATTATCCCAAACAAGCTTTATAATGTTTATTTCTCATGGTAGGGTTCATGCAATACGTTATTGATAGAGTGGGTAGATTTTTTAGCAAAGAAGAACTAATCTTAAGAGCATCATGTACTAATAGGACTGTTTTTGTTTTACCTGAAGTTCAACAAAGTGAGCCATATGCACTGAGAAGAATGGGTAAATCATAGAAATTTCACATTATATAATCATCCCATTTTTGGTTTTATATAATGTATAATCTAATTGGAAAATTATTTATATTTACTCTACAAAGCTACCCAAATCTACCGGTATAAAAGACTAACATAATAATTTTTAAATCTACATCTAAATTACATAACTTTCCATAATGAAAACTAACATAAGCTAACACTCATAAATTTACATCGAAACTACCCACATGCTTCACTTTTATAAAAGCTACTCTTAAATCTATTTTATCTTTTTGGCAAGACATGAAAGTTTTGTTGGCACTCCCACTTAGTATGATTCCAATTTTTTACTAGTCCAATAATGAATTAGCTCCACTAAGTTTAAACATGCATTTTAGGCCATTACACTTGTTAAGTGCTAGGTCCATAACAAGCACTATGACACTTCTATAGGACATTGTGTTGCCATTATGACATTGACTATGTCTAGTGCTTTGCATCTAATCCTTCATATACCTCACCTATATTACCTAGAATAACATATCACTTTTTTTAGTTCTAGCAAGCCCTAGGCTCTAGCCATGTATCATTATGTGTGGTACCTCACCCTACCATCTTGTGTCCTTCCTAGGCACTCTACATCAACAAGCGCCTTTTGGCTTGCAGTGTTCTAGCATAGGTCGGTCAATGGTGGACATGGACAACTCATGTTGCCTCCAAATCAAGAAGCTTGACACCCATACTATTGTGTCGTCTTGGACTGCTTTTCTAAGGTGGTGAAAGCTCTATGATTGGTTTTGGTAACTGAGACCACTAGTGGAGTAACCTCTACTATGAATGTTGTGATTGAGATAGCTTATGTTGAAGCAAGAATGACAACCAAGGATGACATGGCAGGTAGTCACAAATTGATCATGTGCTCAACATTTGCAAAATAAGAAAGAGTAAGACATCTGCTCATGTACCTAAGGTGTTTTAGTGGATCAACAAAATGAAGACCCTAATGTTGTTTGAGGTTAATGATTGGAGACACTTAGATGTTGAAAAACAAGACATCCAAGATCTTATTGGGTAGGGTCTTCTTCAAGGGAAAAGCATTGGTGGTTAGGAGGCAAAGTCTAGGGTGGCTTGTCCTCGTATAAATGAGTTTACCAACCCCTATTTCTTTGGTACTTTAAGCGGGGATTAAGTTTTCTCTTATGGTCATTTATGTGTGGTTTGCTATCTTATTACAAGATAGAGCTTTCCCATTTGAACCCCATTTAAATATTTTAGATTGCTATTTTTGTCCATCTTTGTGAGGCATTTCTAGGATAGCTCCTCACTTTAACCTCTAGCGATATTTGTACTAGCACAAACACTAATTAGTAAGTGGACAATTATCCTATCTTGGTGTAGCTTGCATGTGCTTGAGAAATGGGAGAAAACTATTGATTGTGACATTCTCCTTCCATCATCAAAACATGGGTGGCATATCAGATGTGTTGTGATGGAGAATCACCAATATTCTATTACAAAGAGGACTGCAATATAGTAAAGCTAGAGGAACTAGTTGTTTTGATATGCATGTTGCTGTCGATATGATAAAGTTACTGAGTTGTTGGATAATATAGACGCACTGAAGTATGGTGGTCTAATGGCTCAAGCGATAGCTATTGACTTTGCATAACATTCATCCTTTGAAAGATAGAATTCATCCAACTTATTAATACTCTAGTATGTAAGATCCTACCTCAAGATACTGATTGATTGATCTCTCTAGAACAAGTAAAAGCAAATGTCAATGTCTTTATATGAATGGGAATATCACTAACACTAGAGCTCCCAAGTCATATTCCTTATTTAATCCTACAAATCTATTATGTCGATCAATCTTTTTATGATTTGGCATAATTGTATTTCTAAAAGAACTAGGTTTAATTGAACTTGTTGGTTGCAAGACATGGCCACAACTTATATATTAGATGCTCCTCTAGAAAATAAAGTCTAGTGATGAGTTATGGGAGACCCAATCTAACTTCTATGCAAGTCACTCACATGTACTAAAGACGTTCGATTGATTTTTATGTTTCTCTAGTTAATGATGAAAATTTGTATTGAATGAATCTGGTGATGAGGCTTTAGTAGACCTGGACGACAATGACGATGATGCACCTTCAAGGAAACTGAGTACTCACCGTTAGGTGGTAGTTAAAGTGTATGTATCAATACTAAAAGGAAAATCAAACAGTCTAATTGGTAAGTGTTGGGGATCAACTTTAGAGCCACATGATAGTCCTTTTGACTTAGAAGTGCTAAGTCATTGTTTAAATCATGCAAGAAAGGAGCCTTTTGCCAATGTTCTAGAGAGGAAAACAAAAAGGAAACATGATTGGTTTGTCTAGGCTTTTCCTTAAATCTATCCCAAGAAAAAAACACAAATACTATTGGGCCTTATGAAACCACAAAGGTAAAGTTACTAGTCAGTTCATCGGTAGCCTCTAGGGGAGTAGCCCCAACCACTAATTTGAGTTGAAATAGCTTGACTCTAGTTCTACTCAAATAACCGACCGTGAAGAATGGGTCTTTCACCAAGTAAGTATCCTGACTTATTATATTAACTTCCTTATTATTACAGTTATTATACTTTGATTACATGTGTTATCATGTAGAACATCATTAGGAATTGAGAAACCATAGGACGTTATAGAAAGATATTAGTTTGAACAAGGCTTGTGGTACTACCAAATCTAGCTAGCTTCCTCATGTCGATGTTCCAAACATCAAGATGGAAGTTGGAGGTGAGGCACCTAGTGACCCCCTTATGAAGCAGGACATTTCAGGCATACCAGAGGAGCCCCTTCACTTTGAAGGTGACTCTAGAGTTCTATATGCCACTAAGGTAGCATTTGGTTCTAGAGTATAGTAGAATGGAACCGCTCTGTTCTAGTACTGAGACTGTTTGGTTTGAATCAAAGTGGAACGGAGCCGCTCTATTATAGGAATATTCTCTCAAGATGCTGGATCTCTAGGCTCCAAAAAACCAACCGGACCCGAGCGCTCGGCAAGGACTCGACGCCTGTCACGGCTTCCATGCCTCTCGCTGTGCTATATATATATATATATTTGACAAGGACGCATGGTGCCAATATATAAAAATAATATTTGACAAGGACGCACAGTGCCAAACATAATATATATGGTTGTATTTAATATAATTATATTTGATATATATATATATAATGGTTGTTTGAATATGCCAAACTTAGAATAGAGTCTATTTGTTCTACTTCATTCTAGAACCAAACAGAGAAACAGAGTGGCTCTGTTCTGATTGCCAAACACAGAATAGAGCCATTCCATACATAGAATCTGGAATAGAACCATTCCGTCCAAATAGGCTCTGGAACCAAACACTACCTAATCTCCTCCAAGTGCTTCTTTTGCCTTTCTAGAGCCTAGTACAAGTGTACTGTAATTTGAGTTCTTTCATTATAATTGTGCATGTTGTATTGATATTTTCCAAAAATAGATCTTTTATTGATTATTAGTTGTTGATGATAGCCCTATTGGGTTGCAACAAACCAATCCTAATGCTGGTGGTAGAAGTATGCTTATTGTACCTACAACTATTCATCTAGAAAAAAAGAGTTGTTATGGATGCCCGTGTTCCTAATAAGGCATCCATAAGAGCTGTGACTGGGCCAAGTGGCTCAATATCTTCATCATCAATCATAATATTTGTGGTTCATAATGGTATGATTTATGCAATATACCTTGTTACTTCTTCATGATCATCAATAGTCGAGTGCATGAAGCCATCTGCCATGCAAAGCAAATCAATTTGGGAGATTTGCTTGTAGCATTTACTCAAGTATCTTCTATCTAACAACAAGTGATCGACATGGAATCCATGAAGGAGTTAGCCAAAGTCCATCATCTTGCTGAATGTAAGTTCTTGCAATGTATACTTGCTGAGTTGATAGTTTATAACCTCTTTTTTGTGATAGTTGAGTCATCTTGTCATGCAAAATTGAGTTCATACTATGTAGGAGATCTCGGATCGTTCGAGTACTAGTTGTATAGGTTTATGTGACCTTGTAAACTAGATTTGTTTAGATGAGCTCTACTTAGATCAACACATTGGTTGTTTAACTAAAATCTTTATAAGGTGCTAGAAGTAGATAGTATGAGTATAGTCTTGGCTAGACTAGACTAGACAGATAAGTTCAATTCTGATGCGGCTAAAATTTTAAGTTTTAGAAAGGAATATTTATCCCCTCTAGTCCGTCATCTCGACCCTACAACGATGATTTAGGGCAAGGAATTAGCACCAATGGAATGGGTGTAATGATGAAGAGCATTCAAAGTTACGATGTATGAACCAGTAAGGCCATATGATGATATGAAGTGGATTATTCATTGAAGAAATATTGAGCAAATTGTTGATTTATGTTGACGATTAAGTGGCTTGATAGAGTGATAGAGGAACTTCATTCTATGGAAAATGGTGAAAGTAAGCATGCTTGCTTATATCTATGGATGATCATTGTTCATCTTTTGATGAAGATGAATGTGTTAAGTAAGGATATCACCGATGACCACCATAATCGGTGGTGCATGGGTATTTAGAACCGGCACTGATGACCTTTTTTGTAATTGTATTGTGAAGGCATACGATGCTAACGACTAACGTCCTAGGTGTACAAGAATGGAGGAAAATTTAAAAAAGAATTTAATATCTACACAAACTAATAAACACCTAACCACTTGGGGGACTTTTAAACATAATCATACAGTATTACATAGGAAGAGTATATTTTGTACAAGTGCACATTGAAAGCTAATTCAGATAGGAAATTTAAAATATCTAGCTCACCAAATGTATATTGATATTGTACGACGATCGACATGTTTAGCTTTCCTAATATTTGTAGGAGTAATTTTTCTATGTCGATTATCTTGTCTAGGATTCAAACCTTGAGGTTCCGGCTCTAGCATCATTTATATTTTGCTACTGTCAACCAGTGAATTGACAAAACAATAAAATCCAAGCTGGTGGTTAAGGGCTTGTTTCGGACAAGAAGATTGAGGAGGCTAAAATCTTTTACTGTTCATTGAATATTAAGGTATTTTAGCTCCCTCAATCTTCTCCAATCCCTTTGCTACAAGGCTTGTTTGGGAGTAACGGGAGTGGAGGAGGTTGAAGGGGCTAAAATTTCCGCTTCAATCCCTTTGCTCCTAAACACGTCCTAAGAGGTGCAAATTTACCCTGATGTCCATATATGTGTACTATTGTTTTGTACTTTAAGGAAATACAATGCATATATAATCACTCTTTTAGATAATGTATATATAAATGTAATCAAATACAATCAAATGCATACACTACCGGAATCAATCGCTTTGCCGAGTGCCTGAAGCACTCGGCGAAGCGTTCAAAACACTCGGCAAAGGCTTTGCCGAGTGTTACACTCGGCAAAGAAGGCTCGGCGAACAGTGCATCGGCAAAGCCTTCTTTGCCGAGAGCTTTTTATCGGGCACTCGGCAAAGATCTTTGCCGAGTGCCAGAGAGCACTCGGCAAAGAAAAGCAGCCGTTACGGCGTCGATTGACGGAGATGGCGGCTTTGCCGAGTGTCCCATGTGACACTCGGCAAAGAAGTTAGTTTTGCCGAGTGTCTTCCGTGCAGCACTCGGCAAAGAATCCATCTTTGCCGAGTGCCACTTGGGACACTCGGCAAAGAACCCGCCAGGGAGGGTCCCCATGTCAGGTTCTTTGCCGAGTGTCCCGAGTGAACCAACGAGATAGTTAGAAATAATATCTAACTTAGTGCTATATATCTAAATAAAAAAGGTGGCGTACCCATGCTTCGGCATATTGGCCCAGGCTCCG
The DNA here is from genome assembly GCA_029449295.1 of Zea luxurians. NCBI lineage: Eukaryota > Viridiplantae > Streptophyta > Magnoliopsida > Poales > Poaceae > Zea > Zea luxurians. The sequence goes on from JAOPSE010000021.1 coordinate 47,537,844, forward strand.
GCTGCCTTGGTGGTGGGAGGGGCCTTGCATCATCAAACGCCGTTCCCGGCTAGCTGTGTGCGCCTCGTCCCACTCAGCCGAACACCACCTATCCACCATCTGCTCCCAGCACAGAGGATGTGCGGCGCACCAATGTGGAATCATCTGCAAAGTAAACACGTAAAGTGCATATCAGAAGATAAAATAAAATTCATGTATGGAGTACTGGTACCAAACATGCATGACTTTACCTGCAGGTACTGCTCCCTGGTCAACGACATGGTTCGGGCTTGAGTTTTGGTCACCTTCTCCCCAAGGACGGAGCCGTGGTAGGTGATGATGACCTGGATGCGGGCCTCATAGTGCATGTCCACGACGAGCTTCTTACAGCTCGTGGTGGCCACCACATCCGCCCTAGCCTCGTATCCAGCATCGCATCTGAAGAAATCCTGCATACAAAAACGATGTATCCATACATTATTTCAAGAATTTGCAACGAATGCGACATATTTTACATTATACTAAGACTTACCCACAGCTCTTGCTTCACCCGCTCCGCCTTGTTATTGAATTCCCTGCCGTCCCGGTCTACTGCATCGGGGGCGACGGCGTAGTGGTCAAAGGTGAAGGCTGGGCCCGTCACTCCGGCGTACTCCACAAGTCCAGGGAAGTGTTCCCTGCACAGCAGGCCGAGGATGCCATTGGGGGGGCGACGATGACCCCCAGCATAATCCAAAACCGTCCAAGACCTGTCCAAGTGATAAATAAAAAGTATTAGTTTATATTATGATTTTGAACACATAATATGAACAAGAATGAAGAACATAAAGTTACATACCTCTCCCCTTCCGGCCGAATCAGCGGCCGTCTGTCCCGAAGTATGGGACGCTGAGGGAGACTCGCGGGGCCTCGCAGGTAGATGCTCCTCGAACTAGAGCCGCCTGAACCTGAGGCGTCCTGCGGCTGGTCGTCGTCGTCCTGCTGCTGGTCGTCGTCGTCCTGAGGCACCGCCTGCTGCTGCGCTGCCTGCTCTGCCTCGTCCTGTTGCGCTGCCTGCTCTATCACTATTTACGTACCGGAGGCGAGCGGGCGGACGACGGCGAGCGGGCGGACGACGGCGCGTGGGCGGGCGAACGGTGGGGCGTGGGCGGCGGTGAGGCGGGCGAACGGCGGCGGTGGGGCGTGGGTGGCCGGGCGCGGGCGGCCGGGCGCGGCCGGCGGTGAGGCGTGGGGAGGCCGGCGGCGCTGAGGCGGGCGGCGGTGAGGCGGCCGGCGGTGAGGCGTGGGGAGGCCGGCGGCGGTGAGGCGTGGGAAGGCGGGCGGCGGTGAGGCGCGAAAGGAGAAGCAAAGCAGAAGGAAGAAGAAAGCCGGCCGCGCGGCCGGTTAAGTTAGTTTCTTTGCCGAGTGCCCGTGATCCGGCACTCGGCAAAGATTTTTTTTAAAATTTTAAAATATTCTTTGCCGAGTGCCAGATCGGCGGCACTAGGCAAAGAGTTCTTTGCCGAGTGTTCCCCGTTGCGGCACTCGGCAAAGGTTCTTTACTACCTCTTTGCCGAGTGCCACACATCTAGCACTCGGCAAAGACGGCTTTGCCGAGTGTCATCTCTAGACACTCGGCAAAGTGCATTTGTATTTTTTTTTATTTTGTCTCCCAAACTTTTTGTGGTATGTTCCTACACTATGTAGATCTACATGTATCATTTGTGGACAATTTTAACAGAGTTTGAAATAGCTAGTAGATTTAGTTTGTTTATTTGAATTTCTTCGGAAAATTCAAATTTGAACTGCAGGTCACTCGAAACTTGGAAAACCGTGCATGAAAAAAATGATATTCATGTTACTTAGCATAAGTTACGACCGATTCCATGAGCGGACCGAAAACTTCGAGCAACATGCTCACTAAACATGGCCGTGAACTTGCCATCCACATGTTTAAAAATTGTATAAAACACAAACAAAGTCAGAAAATCATGAAACTTGTCCACGTGTCATGATATCATATGTACAGGTTGTGATAAAAAATTGAGAATGTTTGGACAAAGTTGTGAGACACTATGTGTAGAAACCTAAGAGAACAACACATGAAATCATAGAGTTTCAATGTGGATCTCTTAGGTTTGTACACATAGCGCGTCATAGTTTTCTCGAAATTTTTTCAATTTTTTATCGCAGCCTATACATATGATATCATGACACGTGGACAAGTTTCAAGATTTTCTGACTTTGTTTGTGTTTTATACAATTTTTAAACATGTTGATGACAAGTTCACGACCATGTTTAGTGAGCATGTTGCTCGAAGTTTTTGGTCCGCTCCTGGAATCGGTCGTAACTTATGCTAAGTAACATGAATATCATTTTTTCATGCACGGTTTTCCAAGTTTCGAGTGACCTGCAGTTCAAATCTAAATTTTCCGAAGAAATTCAAATAAACGAACTAAATCTACTAACGATTGAAACTCTGTTAAAATTGTCCACAAATGATACATGTAGGTCTACATAGTGTAGGAACATACCACAAAAAGTTTGGGAGACAAAATAAAAGAAATAAAAATATACTTTGCCGAGTGTCTAGGGATGGCACTCGGCAAAGAGTTCTTTGCCGAGCGTCAACTGGACGACACTCGGCAAAGAAGACTCTTTGCCGAGTGCCAACCATTGGCTCTCGGCAAAGACTGACGGCCGTCAGCTTTGGGACGGCCGCTGACGGCCCTTTGCCGAGAGCCCCCTTTGCCGAGTGTTTGACACTCGGCAAACATGTATTTGCCGAGTGTTGACCTGTACCGAGTGTCCTACGCTCGGTAAAGACGCTCGTTACCGAGAGCCGAGCTTTGCCGAGTGCGGCTCTCGGCAAAGCCGTCTTTGCCGAGTGCCCGAGAAAATGCACTCGGCAAAGCGGCCGGCACTCGGCAAAGGCTCGGATTCCGGTAGTGATACCATACACATCGATTGAAGGAACGGAACCTCAATGACGACCTTTGGACGGCCATACTATATATATGTAGTCTTCCATTATAGGTACGACATAATGTGCTCTATCCGTATTTGTTCTCACTTGGTGATGACTTCATATAATATGTTTGCCCTCTTTTATAATCGTTATATATATTTTTTTAGGACTCATATATATGATGATTAAGATTAACATGCATTTGACGATGGATGCATGGATGCCAAACGCAAGTTGCCCCGACCTTTTTGACCATTATTATTTGATCTGCATGCAGCATCTATCGTCTACTCTCCCTGAAAAGCAAATTTATATCACTACGTTTCAACAGCAAAGTTCTAAACCATCTCTTTGCAAACTTGTCCGCACCTTCCCACACCACCTAATCCTCATGACTTTAGCCGCGGCAGTTTTCTTAGACCATGACGAAGAACTAGCTAGCAGATCATCTAGTAACCTATTCTATACTGAGTAGAAAAGGCGCTGATGGCATGGCATGGCATGGCATGCATGCATGTGTTGCCTCTTTGTATACAATATCTGTCGTCTGGATGCATCAATATCCAATAGAGCGATAGCGAGAGCTGTGTACGTAGTGTGTACGTGGGTTTGGGGAGAATAGAAGTTGTAGCTAGCTAGTGTCGATCTGTCTACAGATCGCTAGATATATTTCTATCTTAAGATGCGCATTCACATTGCATAAGCTTCCGTGTTCTTTCAATAAACAGATAAAAAGATTGTACTAGTTGACGTCGGATCCTATTGAATAAATCTTCCGAAACACTACCTCCGTTCTCGAATATTTGTCGTTCACTGATTTATTTTTAAGCTAAACAGCGAGAAATAAAAAAGAATAGAGTGAGTATATGTTAGTATACGTTGGGCTTGCCCATGCATGCACGACGAACAAGAACATCTACATATTTTCACCGAACAGATTGGGACGAATTAACTACACTTTTGCAGCTAGCATTTCGCGCGGTGGTGAACGTTTTGCATTTTGCAGGAATAATACATAAAAGGCCGCTGCTGGCTAGCTATAGTGTTCATATGTTGTCCATGCATCGTCCATCCATGCATCTACTCACCACTTATTCTCTTGCTAATCTATATACCTCTCCATCCACTGCTAGTTGTACATGTCCTCTCTCATGCATGCACAACCTCCTTGACAAGTCAAAAAGCGCTTTGCTTTGAGTTCATTGTTGTGCAGTAGTCATCAATCAAGCATATAAATATGATGAGCTATATCTCGTAATGACTTTTGTGTAAAGTTTGCTCGGAACATTGGTATCGATCGGTCTCGATGGACAGCGATGTCTTTGGTCGTCATTGAGCTCTATTGGGACATGCGTGCACTAGTAGTACAGAGTACATGTTCTTCTCATCAATTATTGGACGCACTTTCTTGTTCATATGGTCCATGTCCGCGTCATGCGGCGTGTAGCGGGATCGCTTGAAAGCTAGAGCATATTTTGGGTATATGTATATATTAAACGGGTATTCAAATGCTTATAGAACGACAAAATATGCTCGACTATTGTTACACTCTACAATTGTCCCCCTCCCCACCCCCCACACGTACACACACAGCAAAAAGGTAAGTTTGAACTGTCGTTCTACGTCATAAACAGTACAGAAGGTGAGGTTTGAACCGACACCCTAATAGAAGAAAGGTGGGAGACACTAGACAAAGCTGTCTAACCAGTAGAGTACCATGTCCAAATGTTTATAATATTGAATATAAATTATATATATATATATATGATTCTTATTTGTAAAATAAAAAAATAATCGTGTCGGGCCAGAGCAGCACTACGGGCCGAGGCTACGGACCAAACACCGCACGGTGCTCGTGCCGAGTTGGCCCAGACACTATTAAATAGGTCGTGCCTCGAGCCGGCTCACCAGACACGGCCCATTTGGCCATCTATACGTCCGCACGATAATGATGGTCCTCCTTTCAGTTGCTACCACCTCATTCGCCATTATACTTCTTTTCTCTCTCCCCTCATGCTTGCACCTTGGCGCCACCCCATTCTCGGCAGAGGGCGTAGGAGCATGTGTCTCCTCCCCGTATTCGTACGATACCAGCCCCGACACCGACTCGTGCAGTGGCTATTGCACGTCCATGATAACGTTTCACATCATGCGCCCACCATCGTTTTTGCCGTCGTCGGACGCCCGTTCGTCTTCCCGGCCTTCGCCCTGTTCTTCCTCCCCAACCTGCTGCTCGCACACGGTCGCAGCCGTGAGCCAACCGACGCTCGTCAGTGCGGGTACGACGCTGGGCGCAAGTCGGTCATGCTCCTGGCCTTTCGCCGTGCGTGCCGTCGAGGAGGACATGGTGGTGCCTGCCACGCTTAGGTTATCTTGGCGATGAGGAGTCTAGGTCTAAGATATTGGACAACCAAGGCCCGTAGCGTGGCAGCAGTCGGCATATGCTACGGACACTACTACAGGTATCCTCTATACAGGCGGTCCGGTTAGCCTCTACACAGGCGGTTCCAGGAACCGCTTGTGGTGCACCGCCTGTGATGTAAAACAACATCACAGGCGGTCAATCAAAAACCGCCTGTGATAGACACACATCACAGGCGGTCCAGTTTTAAAAGAACCGCCTGTGATAGTCACACATCACAGGCGGTCCGGTTTAAAAGAACCGCCTGTGATAGAGACACATCACAGGCGGTTTTAATTATAAGCCGCCTGTATTTCCCAGATTCATATACACAGAAGCAGATTCATATATATTTTCCAGATTCATATACAGAAACAGAAATAATAACAGATTCAAACACAGATTCAAACACATTGTGTTTCAAACACATATTCATCATACAAAGATTCAAACAAGTTCTATAGCAGGTTCCATACACAGATTCATCCACATATATATCAAGTTCCATCATACACAGATTTATACACATCAAGTTGCATAACAACTCAACATCTCAAAGTTCCATAGACAACTAAACATCTAAAGTTCCTAACTAAAGACCTAAACACTGTGTGATATTGTGTACAAACTTAGTTCTGGGATATTTTGCAAATTTCCATTTACATTGTAGAATAGCCCTTGTTGATGAAGAACTTCACGGCGCATAAAGTATAGCAAGTCTCTTACAACCTTAGCCACGCCGGTGGAAACCATATCTCTTTCTAACCATTCAGCATTGATCTTAGATTTAGGAACCTACAATGAAAGCAAAAAGCAATCGGTGCTAAGAGTAATGTGATGAGCAACAATATAACATAAAAATTGCAATATAGACAATGATAGCGAACTTACATCCTCACGATTGACCATGTAATGGAAGGTGACACGACACCATTCGCATACATAATAACCGCACAGGACAGTACCCGGAGGTTGTTTGTCACCATATGGAAATAATGATATTGACAAATTTGGCTTGTCCTCTGGATGTTCGCCGCCAAGATCTTTCCAATAAAAACGGTATGCACTGCATATAAGAATAGCATTGTGAGATTAAGAATACATTTGTTAAGTTGTAATAAGTACAAGTGTGCAATAATAATCATACTTCTCTAAAATCTTCAAGAAGTCATTATACGTAGCCTTTTCCATTCTCAGTGAGTCGAAGACCACGACTTTACCATCCTTTGGCCAGATCATGATACAAATGTAGTGGTCACTATATAGACATAGACGAAAACACATGTTAATATCATGATTGCCATAATTTATAGTTCAAAATTAAACCATGTCGATAACTTACTTAAAGTGGTGCGGAGCTATTATTAAGTCCTTGCCATGTTGTACATGATTATACATGGCTCGTCCAATGTATGCCGCCATTACCTTCATTTTCTTTCTCTGATTCTGTTTGACGGCTTTCTCAAATTCAGCATCGTCCAAGTCTTTGTATTCTTCTCCTTGCCTCCGAGCTACTACTTTGTAGCAAGCTTGGGATATCATCAACGGGTCAAGAAACCCTGTCTTAAGTTGTTTCTTCTTATCATCCATGTATTGCATCCTACGTGTAATAGTGTTAATCGTTAGACTCTCGTTTATGTGTGCGTGTACAAAACTAACAAATATGAAAGTTTAGAGGTACTTACAAGCAAAAGAGGGTTAAGTAGTTGGTTTCCATCCTTTGTCGGTGGTACAATGACCAGAGATCGTCAAAGAATAAATGCCGCACAGGATTTATATGATCATTGCTCCAAAATGCATCTTCTGGCACAACAAATGTGAAATCCTCGAGTTTGTATTTGTTGCTAGCCACCATGTACCACTCATGCATTCTAATCTCCGGAGTTGACAACTTAGAAAGTTGCACTGTCGTTAAGAACGGCCTCCCATTCACAAATTTAGGAGGAACATCCTCCTTCTTGTATACCGAGATATTGGTTTTAAGACGTAATGATTCTCGAGTATGAATCATTCCATCTTCTTCCCATACTTCGAAATTGTCTATTTGGGCCGACCGTGTGCCTACTCCATGAGATGCTGATATTGCTTTTGATTGATTAGTCATAACTCTCTGCAATTTATGCAGGTAGCGTGCCACTGATTCTGACGGTTTCTTGACATCGTCTGTGGCGATTCGCTTATGAATTTTCTTTGAAATAGTTGGCCCTTCAACATTGGTGCCAACCTTTGGTTCCTTTTTGATGTTGACGTCGACATTCTGAGGAACAATTTTGTCTACGTCCCCCTCGTCGAGTTCCTTCGCAAGAGGCGATATGATTGTTTCAACGATTTTTTGGAGGTCGGTGTCATATCTTCCCGCACTGGTGTTGAATTCGGCTCATCACCAAACTTGATGTCGCGCCGATGCCAAAGAACCAACTCGTTCATTGCCTCTTGCAAAGTTGTGATCCCCTCAACTGGAAAATCTATCTCCCAATCTACACAACCACTGTTTGTGATTTCTAGAACTTGGACCACAGCATAGTGTGGCGGGACAGGATTGTCCTTGTAGTTAACAAGTCCTGGTTTTACCAAACCAGTAGCAGCTTGCTTTGTTTTTGTCCCTGATCGATTGATTGGAATATGAAGAAAGCAAGGCTTGTCCTCAACAATATCGTCTACAGGGTACTTGGTCAAGTCTTGCACAGATCCAACGCTGCTAGGGACTATAGGTGGACTCATGTGGCTTGGCTTGAGTTCAAATGATATGCATTCTGTTTTCTTCATTTTGTTCATCACGTCATTAATAGCCTTTTGTACCCTTTCATCAATAGTCTCTTCAAGGGTCCTTTTCGACTTCTCGTGTTTCCTATATGACGACGCATACTCTGGAAACGCCTCTCTCCAGGAAATCTTAGAAGAGATTCCCCGAGCCCGTCCAGTGTGTTCAGGATTGCCTAGGGCTGCAGTTAGTATGTCATTCTCCCTCCGAGGCTTAAATTCTCCTTTTTTTCTCTTATCTGCATATTCTTGAATTTTTGACGAAACTTCGCCTACCAATTCTGGATGCAAAAGTTTGCCGTCCTCACTCAAACCTGCTCGACCTAAGATCCAACGAATAGCTCTCTCATCGATATCTTTTAATATTGGGTCCAAAGTGCCGTTAGTTATAGCTTCCTCGATAATCTTGTTCCACTGCACAACTTTATGGTGATATCCGCTTGACCCCAGGCGATGGGGGTGTTTGTTCATCTTCGCTCTCTGAGAATTAGTTTCGCCCAGTTCTTTGGCCTTCAGATCGGTCTTCTGACGAACAAATTCCTCCCACTGAGCTTGAGTGATTTTCCCCATTTTCTTGGGCGGAGGAACCTTATTCTTCTTAACAAAGTCCCTATTCATCTCGGCCTTCCACCCACGAAACATCTTGGCCATAGCAGAGAGCATCGACTTCCTTACTGCATCCTCTGTGCCTTTTGGGAACTTGAATGACTCAGACAACTTAGCCCATAGCTTGTTGCGGGTGTCTTCATCTAAATCCTTCCATTTTTGAAGTGTGATTGGCACTATATCTCTAACAGTAGCCCCGCAGGAATTTCGAAACTTTGTAACCACGTCAAGTGGTTCTTCAGGAAACCCCTCTGCATTTAGTTTTGTTACATACATAACTGCACCTTCTTTCATCTGATTTGGACCTCGTCGCCCTCGTTTCCGCTTATGTGAAACGGATGATTCAGGCATCGGAGCATCCTCCGTGTTTCGTGTAGAAGATGCATCCTCTTTCTTCTCTTCATTTGAAATCTATATAGTGAAAAAATTAATGGCCTTTCATATATGAACATTATTTTACAATATAGTCGACATATTTCTATTTACCTCTTCATTGTTGGGAATATAGTCGGCATCAAGCTCATCTGATGTTTTTTTTCTTCCTTGGAGGTATAGGAGTACAAGGATTGTCGTCACTAGAACTATCCTCCCCGCTCCCTTCACTGGAGCTGCTCGTTGTCTGCCATTCAAGTTTGGTCGCGTCTTCATCAACTTTGTGAGACGCACCGGTGCAGACCACATCCATACTAGGCTGCTCGTTGTCTGCCATTCAAGCTGGTTCCATCGATAAAGGGATATACTGTTAGTCTGATATACTGGTTCCATCAATAAGGGAACTTGGAGAAAAGGCACTTTCCAATGCAGTTAGACAGAGAAGGCATGGCTGTGATGTTATAATGCTGAAGGACCCCAAGAAGAGATTAAGCCCTATAGTCTACCACCTCTCGTTATTTGTGGGCTTCACCGAGGGCGGGAAACATTTGGTGACATCAAACGACCTTCGGGCTGTGGACGTCTGCGAGCTTGTTAAGGGGCCAGACGATGGTGAGCCGGTGTACTCTGTCCGGATGTGTGGTCACAAAATTTAAAGCCGCCCCGGCTTCATCTGTGCGCTTCTCTTCTCTTATGTCGGCTACTAAGATCACTTAGCACCCCACCTAAGAGAAGAGAAGCACACACATGCAGCCGGGGCAGCTTTTAATTTTGTGACCACACATCCGGACATAGTACACTGGCTCAACATCGTCTGGCCTCTTAACAAGCTCGCAGACGTCTTCAGCCCGAAGGTCGTTTGCTATCACCAAATGTTTCCAGCCATCGGTGAAGCCCACAAATAACGGGAGGTGGTAGACTACAGGGTTTAATCTCTTCTTGGGGTCCTTCAGCATTATAACATCACAGCCATGCTGAAGGACCCCAAGAAGAGATTAAGCCCTGTAGGACCCCAAGAAGAGATTAAGCCCTGTGGTCTACCACCTCTCGTTATTTGTGGGCTTCACCGAGGGCGGGAAACATTTGGTGACATCAAACGACCTTCGGGCTGTGGACGTCTGCGAGCTTGTTAAGGGGCCAGACGATGGTGAGCCGGTGTACTCTGTCCGGATGTGTGGTCACAAAATTTAAAGCCGCCCCGGCTTCATCTGTGCGCTTCTCTTCTCTTATGTCGGCTACTAAGATCACTTAGCACCCCACCTAAGAGAAGAGAAGCACACACATGCAGTCGGGGCAGCTTTTAATTTTGTGACCACACATCCGGACATAGTACACCGGCTCAACATCGTCTGGCCTCTTAACAAGCTCGCAGACGTCTTCAGCCCGAAGGTCGTTTGCTATCACAAAATGTTTCCAGCCATCGGTGAAGCCCACAAATAACGGGAGGTGGTAGACTACAGGGCTTAATCTCTTCTTGGGGTCATTCAGCATTATAACATCACAGCCATGCTGAAGGACCCCAAGAAGAGATTAAGCCCTGTAGGACCCCAAGAAGAGATTAAGCCCTGTGGTCTACCACCTCCCGTTATTTGTGGGCTTCACCGAGGGCGGGAAACATTTGGTGACATCAAACGACCTTCGGGCTGTGGACGTCTGCGAGCTTGTTAAGGGGCCAGACGATGGTGAGCCGGTGTACTCTGTCCGGATGTGTGGTCACAAAATTTAAAGCCGCCCCGGCTTCATCTGTGCGCTTCTTTTCTCTTATGTCGGCTACTAAGATCACTTAGCACCCCACCTAAGAGAAGAGAAGCACACACATGCAGCCGAGGCAGCTTTAAATTTTGTGACCACACATCCGGACATAGTACACCGGCTCACCATCGTCTGGCCCCTTAACAAGCTCGCAGACGTCTTCAACCCGAAGGTCGTTTGCTATCACCAAATGTTTCCAGCCATCGGTGAAGCCCACAAATAACGGGAGGTGGTAGACTACAGGACTTAATCTCTTCTTGGGGTCCTACAGAGAATAGGGATGACAAGGCTGGTCGAAGATAGTTCATTGACTTGACAATAGTACTCGAAGATAGTTCATTGACTTGACACTCTCTAAGATGAGTGGTTGGAAAAACACAAACATCGTTTTCAGGGATCCTCTCAGAAGGAAGGTAACAATGGAAGTGCTGGTCAGTGGAAACCCAAGATGACACATCGTTCTGATGTGGGCAGTAGTGGCAGTTCTAACAAAGGCAAGCTCACTTCCAAAGGAACTCCGAGGAGGAAAGGGAGGTGCAGAAATTGTGGCATCTATGGTCACTGGGCACAAGACTGTAAGCGTCCAAAGAAGGATGAAAAAGAACATAAACCACCAGAGGCAAATATAGCTGTGGGCGGCACTGAACATGCAGCTCTTTTGTTCGCCCAAGTGGAGCAGGCTTCAGGTGGATCTACACTAACAGTTCACCTTGCAGAAGACAAAGTGGTGCCAGTGGTCTGCCCAAATGAAGTGTGGGTGCTAGACACGGGAGCTAGCAACCATATGACTGGACAGTTGTGGACCACTGATTTCAAGTCGGGCGACCAGCTAGTCGACCGACAGGACCGACCAGGCGCCTAATCGCGATTAGGGCGACGATTAGGACGACTAATCGGTTCTGGTCGGCCTCTGGTCGTCCCTAGTCGTCCTATGTATATTCCTAGGCATATATATATGTATATATGTATTTGTAGGCATATAAGCCATATAGAACTGAAATTAAATTGGAAGTTTAGAACTGAAATACTGAAACATAACAGTAGCAGGCTAGCAGCAATGCAGCATAAGTGAAACCAGTGAATGAGCTATATATAAGTGAAACCAGTGAATGCAGCATAAGTGAAACAATAGAGTACCTGCTAGTCTGCTACCTAGAGCAGATCAGCATCCAAGCAAAAAGCAGCAGCAGCATCCAATCCACGTGGGTTTGTTCGTTTTGCTCTCAATCCATATGGGTTGGATGAGATTGAGTGGGTTCCGTTCCCAAATAAATCAAAAAAATTCATAGTTTTTTTTAATCACATCCAATCCACGTGGGCACATATGTAGTTCTGATATGGTTTCTAACCGAACACAGCTACATGGTTTCTGATATTAGCCAGCTGCCACCAGCTACTTAATTGTGTTGGATCAGTCGTGTTATATGATTTCCGAAATTAATGCCTTTCAATCCTATACTATAGAACATCAGGGTACAAAAAAAATATATGCTTATACTATAGAACATCAGGGTACAAATGATCGGCCGGGTGCCTAAGAGTACTACTACCTTTGTTGTTATAGCTACTACTATAACAACAGGGTACTTTGTTATAGCTACTACTAGTATCTAAGTTGCTTGCAATTTCTCAAGATGATTATTATTTTCGATCGGTTTCATTTTACTTTGTTCTGCTAGTTGCGACGATGGTGTGCAGGTGTCTGACCCTTGCCGCATGGCAGACGAGGATGTGCTGGTTGCGACGATGGTGTTCCAAACAAATGGGTACTGCTGCGCAGTATGCAAAACTGCAGAGTGCAGACAAGGGGGAAGGAGAGGAGCAGGGATGACGAGTTCATCTTGTGCCTTGTAGATGAACAAGGGGCAGGGACGACCTTCAAGGATGAGCTGCACGCCGGCGCTGGTGGACGGTGGCGCAGCTCGGAGACGGTGGCGCTCGGGGACGGGGACGGGCGCCCAGCTCGGAGACGGTGGCGCTCGGGGACGGGGACGGGCGCCCAGCTCGGAGACGGTGGCGCTTGGGCTCGGGCTCGGCGACGGCGTGGCGGGCGCTCACGGCTCGGAGACGGGGACGGGAACGGCGGCGCAGCAGCCTGGCGGCGTAGTATCAGTCCGGGCGGGCGAAAACTAAACCCTAAGCCACCGTACCGAGGCTTTAATATAGTAAACACATCACAGGCGGATTTTTAGAAAAACCGCTTGTGATGTATAACATCACAAGCGGTTTTATATTCCGACCGCTTGTGATATGTAAACATCACAGGCGGTCGAAATATAAAACCGCTTGTGATGTTATACATCACAAGCGGTTTTTCTAAAAATCCGCCTGTGATGTGTATGTAGTATAAAAGCCTCGGTGGTTCCAGCGCAGGAACCCTAATTCCGGAGCCCGACGCCGCTATAGGCTGCACACTACTGTAGCGGCGGCGGATTTTTTTGATCTACGGGGAGAAGGTTTTGTTTTTGATTTTCGGGCTTGATTTCAAGAGTTTATGCATATATATGATCTCCGTTTGTTTTCTTTATCATTTTGATACGATTTTTTTTTGCCTCAATTTTGTAATATAGACCGGAATTGAAGAAAAACTCAGGAATTCCAAGATTTGGACTTGTAGTTGATCTAATTTAAAGATTTTTTTTTGAAGAGTTGTCTCACCTCAAGGTACCTATATTGCTGCAATCTTGTTTCATTTTCATGCACATTAATTCGTTCATGATTTAGGGATTAAATTCAATTAATTAGGGATATTTTAAAATTTTTTGTCTCATGTACTAGGTACATCTCGATATGATCTTGTTTCACTTTCATGAACATTTATTTTTTTCATGTTACATCTCGATATTGACGTTAATCAATATAGGGATAGGTAATGGACCGAGGTTGGATGTACAATGTGCCAAGACCACATCCGTCGTACATTCGAAATTTGAGAAGCTTTATTGAAGCAGCCAACAAGCACGCGAATTTGCGAAAGAGCAAGGAGATATTATGTCCGTGCATCGATTGTGATAATAAGATAGCTTGGAGAGATATAGGAGTAATCCAATCACATCTGCTAAAAAGAGGGTTTAAAAACAATTACACGATATGGTCAGAACATGGTGAGTTGGATCCGTGTGAAGTGCCTGGTAATGACGAGAGAGTTGTCGGAATTTTAGATCTTAAAGTTGATGGTAAAGTGGATAATGTGGATGCTAATCAAGAATTTGAAGAATTTGATTGTGAAGAGATGTTGCGCCATATGGAACCAGAAATTTTAAGTTCTGTGGGATCGCAGAAAGGGCTATCTAAAATGGAGGGACTGGAAAGTGCCTCAAAAGAACCTTTATATGATGAATCAAAGGGTTGTGACAAAGAGTTTACTACACTGCGTACAGTTCTAGAACTTCTGAAGTTGAAGGCTAGCGCCGGATGGTCTGATACTAGCTTCACAGATCTTTTGAATTTTCTGTCTCAATTACTACCAAAACCCAACAAACTACCAACAAGCACTTATAAAGCGAAGAAGCTTATATCTCCCATAGCTCTGGGTGTGCAAAAAATTCATGCATGTCCGAACCATTGTATTCTGTATCGTGGCGATTTTGAGAACGCATCAAGATGCCCAGTTTGCAATGTCAGTCGATACAAGAAGAGCTACAATCAAGACTGTGTAAAAAAATTCCCGAAGAAAAATAAAAACAAGAAATCCACTATTGGACCTGAAAGTGACGATGACACTTTTGATGACATGGATGGGAAAAAGAAGTCAAAGAACCCAGCTTTGGTGATGTGGTATCTTCCAGTAATTGATCGCTTAAAACGTTTGTTCTCAAACCCTAGGGAGGCTGAGCTTATGCGTTGGCATGCTGAAAATCGCAAGCAGAATAACAAACAGATTCGACACCCTGCTGATGCATCACAATGGAAAAATTTCGATCTTATGTATCCTGAGTTTGCCAAAGAAACCAGAAATGTAAGATTTGGTTTGGGTACAGACGGAATGAATCCATTTGGTGAAAAAAGAAGTGTACATAGCACCTGGCCCGTGACTTTAACGATGTACAACCTTCCATCATGGCTGTGTCACAAAAGAAAGTATATTATGTTGACTATTCTTATTCAAGGTCCGAAATCAGCTGGTGTTGATATTGATGTGTTCCTAGAACCTCTTATGGAAGATATGACAAAGCTCTGGAATGAAGGAGTTAGAATATGGGATGAGTATTGCCGTGAGTATTTCAACTTAAGAGCAATTATATTTGTTACCATCCATGATTCTCCCGGTGGCGCCACACTATCAGGGCAAAAGACTAAAGGAAAGAATGGTTGTGTAGTGTGCGTCGATGGAACTGCTTCCATGTACCTTAAATCATCCAAGAAGTTGGTGTTCATGGGACACAGACGGTTCTTGATGAAGCAGCATAAGTACCGAAAGATGAAAGAGGAATTTAACAATCAACTGGAAAGTGAAGGTGCACCAAAGCCTTATAGTGGGAAACTTGTTTTTGAAATTGTAAAGAACATTCATGTTGTATTCGGAAAGGGAAAAAACAAAGGAGAAAAGAGAAAGAGAATTGACCCTTCAACTTACACAACTTTCAAGAAGCAATCAATATTTTTCAAGTACCTCCCATACTGGAAGGATATGGAAATTTGCCACAGCATTGATTTGATGCATGTAACAAAAAATGTTTTTGACAGCATCATTGGAACCTTGCTGGGCATGCCGAGTAAGACAAAAGACGGACTTAAATCACGCAATGATCTAGTAGATCTTCAAATCAGACCGGAACTTCATCCAGTGGATAGAGGCAAAGGGAAGCCTTACCTCCCCCCAGCTAGCTACAACTTGTCAGTTGAGGAGAGAACAAAGATTTGCAAATGTTTGCGTGGGGTCAAAGTGCCCACAGGTTTCTCATCCAATATCAGCAGACTAGTCAGGATGAAGGACTTGTCTCTATTTGGCTACAACTCTCATGACTGCCATGTGATGATGACGGTGTTCCTCCCAATTGCGGTAAGAGCCCTCGAAATAGAGCATGTCAAAGTTGTCATCACACGCTTGTGTTACTTTTTCAATGCGGTTTCACAAAAAGTAATAGCTTTAGAAGACTTGGACTATCTAAAGGCATACATCATCGAGACTATGTGCAAGCTTGAAATGTGTTTTCCTCCATCATTTTTTGATATGCAAGTACACCTAATCATACATCTCGTGGATCAGATAAAAATATTAGGGCCACTATATTTACATCATATGTTTCAGTTGGAGCGATACCTGGGAGTATTAAAAGGTTATGTGCGAAATCGCGCTCACCCAGAGGGTTCAATCATGGAGGGATACACTACAGAAGAAGTGATTGAGAGCTGTATAGATTACATCAGTGACAGAACAATGATAGGTGTGCCTGTACCTAAACATGAGGGTAAACTATGTGGGAGAGGGAGAATGGGCAAGAAAACTTTTCGCGTTGAGGATTACAAGCTAGTACATTGTGCTCATGGTAGTGTACTACAACATCTCACGATAGCCGAGCCTTACATAGAGGAACACCTGAATGAGCTTCGTAAAGAAAATCAGAACCGCACAGAGGACTGGATCATGAGGGAGCACAAACATCGTTTCAGCGAATGGTTAATGGACAAAAACATCCCATTCGGAGACTCTTCGGATGAGAAAACAATGAAGAATTTGGCTTCTGGGCCATCGTGTTTTGTGACATCATGGCAAGCATATGACATCAATGGGTACACATTCTACACTAAATCAAAAGACATGAAAAGTGTTGCACAAAATAGCGGTGTTCGTATCGATGCTTTTGACCTACATGGACAGAAGACCACATATTTTGGATTCATAGAGGAAATATGGGAACTTGATTATGGCCCAAGCATGAAAATACCCTTGTTTAAGTGCCAATGGGTACAACATCCCGTGGGGGTGATAGTGGATAACTACGGACTCACACTGGTAGACTTAAAGAAAGTAGGATATAAAGATGACCCGTGGGTTCTCGCCGAATGTGTTGCACAAGTGTTCTATGTACTCGATCCAGCAGATGAGAAGATGCATGTAGTTATTTCTGGAAAGCAAAAAATTGTTGGAGTTGAGAATGTGGGAGACCAAGATGAGGAATACAATAAGTATGAAGAGATGTTCGTCTTTAACGGTCCAGAGAGAATCAAGCGTGTGGAAAAGAAAATTGATAAGAACTTAAAGCCATACATGCGGAAAAATGGTAGTTCATGAAAAATTGTATGAATCAAATTGTATTTGTTATCATGTATGATCGACTATGAATTGTGGTTGCCAATTAATTTAAAATCTCTCTAGTTATCTATGTGTGCTATTATAATTCATTTAAATTGTATTTGCATATTATTGTTAAAAATTAAATATTAATTCATTTAAATTGTATTTGCATATTTCTGTTAAAAATTAAAATTATTTTCATATTTAAATTGTATTTTCATATTTTTACAATCACAGGCGGTTTTGTCTTAGGGTCCGCTTGTGAAAAGGATAGAGCATCACAGGCGGTCCTAAACAAAAACCGCTTGTGATACTATTACATCACAAGCGTACTAAAACGCCTGGGACATCACAGGCGGTTTTCTAACCGAACCGCCTGTGATTTAAAAATCCTACCGCTTGTATAGAGCCAAATTGTACTAGTGGGAGTTGGTGGTGGTGTTATGTCGCTTTGGCGGGGTCCAGGGCTGGGAAGACACTCACATTCTCTCGCCCTTCTCGGATTGACGCCTGGTGCGGGTGCCTCACGGTTTGGAGCTGCTCCGGCTGGGCTTCTTTCTCCACGTGCGTGCTCTCTCCCTATATATCTAGCGGTATACTATCTATGTCGCCTCCAGATGCCAGGTCTTCGTCATGTCCTTCTCCGGCAACGAACAAGTATGACCGCCTCTTCCCTTCCACTCCTGCTCTACGACCATCTTTTTTATAATTTAGTCCTTTTTAGGTTTTATTTTCACAAATACACCCCTTTTGGTTTCATTTCAAAATCTAGACCCTCAGCTCGGCTCCATCGACATTAGCGCCGAGCTAGTACGTCTCGGCGCCAATTACATTGGCGTGTACAATGTTCTGCGTGACTCCAATGTGGCGGTGACGTGGCCAGAGGTCGGTGTCGTGGATCTCGGCGCCGACCTCGGCGGCGAGCGCTGTGTCTATAAATAGCGAGCTTCGGCCATCAGTTTCTCTTCTACCAAATGACCAATATCAACCAGAAACACATAGGCGACTTTGTTCCTGTTTATCAAGGTAATTTCCTCCCTTTTATGGTCTTTTGCTATGTCTGATTATTAGGGTTATGATCAATTTTGATTGTCATATTATTGATTTGTAGGATATCTAAACGTGGTAAAAGTGCTAAACAAAGGTAAGCGTTGTATTAAATGTAATAACTAATTTTTATGAGTCTTATAATACTTATTGAAATTTAGGAAGGTTCCATTGACCGGAACTGCCTTCGACCCGCTTCCTTTTCCTACTGGTGTTCCAGTTTCTATGTGTTTTTGTGGTGATCCTTGCAAGATTGACAAGTTTGAGGATCATGACATGTATCGACAAAGGTATTGGATGTGTGCTAATTATGCATTTGAGCCAACGATTGTTCAGCGCCGGATGAATTTAATGGTGAGAATAAATTTTTAGTATGTTAACAATTTGTAATCTAAGTGTTTGCGTACTAATCATTGCATGTATTGTAGACTCCACCACTCTATGATTTTGAGCAGTGGATTGACACAGAAATCTCACAGAAAGACAAGAAGTGGTTGGAGAATCTTAAGAAGTGGGACGCGGAGGATAAAGAAAGGATAGCGAAAAGACGAGAGAAGC
Source organism: Zea luxurians (assembly GCA_029449295.1). Taxonomy (NCBI): domain Eukaryota; kingdom Viridiplantae; phylum Streptophyta; class Magnoliopsida; order Poales; family Poaceae; genus Zea; species Zea luxurians. Next base: position 47,556,505 of record JAOPSE010000021.1, read on the forward strand.
TTGTTGCCGAGCAACAACGGGTAGACGAGCAGGAAATGAGGCGTGTTGCTGAATACAGGGAGGAGAAGGAGAAGAAGCTTGAGCGTGCACGTCGTGCAAAGGACGCAATGGAGGAGAACCCTGATGCTTTTCGCAAGGGCAAAAGGCCCCATTGCACTCAGTAGTTGTCCATCTATTTGAAATACGAATTCAACGTTGAATAATCAATTGTGATGGTTAGTGGATAACCCCGTCCACTATGACTAACTATAAACTATCTAATACCTAATAAATAATTGTAAACTAATACAAAATAATAACTAACTAATACCTAACTACAAAATACCACCGCGGTGGAGTAACAATTTACCAATAATAACGAACTATTAACTACTAAGAATTTATCAATGATAATTACAAATAAATAAAGGATGGAGAATGGATTACCCGACGATGGAGAGCGTTGTCGGGGACGACCGGGCGGTGAGATCGACGGGCCTGAGTGGTCGGGGCGGACGGGCGGCCGAGCAGCGGGCTAGGGGCACGCCGGGGGTGCTGCAGCGGCATGCGGGAGGGAGGGGCGGGCGGTCGGGCGGGAGAGGCTGGCGGCCGGGGCGGACGAGGCCGGACGGGGCGGCAGGGACGGCTGGCGAACGGGACGAGCGAGCCGCCGGGACGGCTCGGCGGCGCCAGGAGAGCCCGACGGTGGGACGGGCGGCCGAGCGGCCGCGGCGGGCGGGAGAGGCTGGCGGCCGGGGCGGACGAGGCCGGACGGGGCGGCAGGGACGGCTGGCGAACGGGACGAGCGAGCCGCCGGGACGGCTCGGCGGCGCCAGGAGAGCCCGGCGGTGGGACGGGCGGCCGAGCGGCCGCGGCGGGCGGGCGGGAGAGGGAGCGGCGGGGCTGGGCGTCGGGGAGGGAGCGGCCGGTGGCGCGGCAGCGTGCGAGATGGAGGAGCCGGGGCCGCGACGGCGTGCGGGATGGCGGCGCGTAGGCTATCGGGAGCAGGCGGCGACGGTAGTGGAGATGGGAGGAAAACGAATGAAGTGGAAGAAGGAGATGGTTACCGGTATTAAATACCTCGGCGCCAAGATCCACGGCGCCGAGCTGTCTGCCACGTCAGCTCACCAAGTAAGCTACGCGCGGCGCCAATTTAATTGGCGCCTACACGTTCGACCTCGGCGCCAATTTTGATGGCGCCGAGATCGAGATAAGGGTCTATTTTTGAAATGAAACCGAAAAGGGCGTATTTGTGAAAATAAAATGCAAAAGAACTAAATTACAAAAAATACGGTGTTCTACGAAATCTTCGAAGTGGGAGAGGCGAGGGATGGAGGTCTCTGATTTACTGCCTATGCTACCCGTGCGTTTATAAAAAATATTATGCGAAAAGCGGAGACAATTAATAAAAAATCTTGAAATATTTTTGGTGGATAATTTACGTGGGTATTATTATGGGCCGTCACAACGCACGGGTAACCGACTAGTATAATTTACGTACAGGATAAATGATTAAGGTCGTCTCCAACAAGAACCCCTAAAAGTAGGTATCTATCCTAAATTTTAGAGGACGGAGCCATCCTCTATACAATCATAGCAATATCATCTAAACGGTCATCTAAATTTAGGTGACGACCTTACTGAATATTCTATATACATAGTTTCTCTCTCCTCTGCTCTATCCATTTCAATACATTAGATAATAGATTTAAGAGTACGATAAATATGTACGTGTAAAAATTAAAAATAAAATATGTGTCTAATACATGTATTTATGTGTAGAGAACAAGATATGGAGGATGCTCCTGAATAGGAGAGAGATATAGATGAATGAATGTTTTTGACGAGATAGTAAATAATATATGAATATAGAGGGTGAATATATAGAACGTTGATGAAAACAGTCTAATAGACAATTAGATAGAAAGATTGACTGCGGGGGAATTTGTGAAGCACGAGCGAGTCTAAGCAAGTGCATTTTGCTTTGAATTGTAAGCCGGCCTAAAGTTGATCATATATACTCATGTCGTCGTTCCAAGCGTGAGTACGTAGTTTCCTGGTAATAGATCCCAGCAGAGTTGATCATGAATTAAATGGCGTATCTTTATCAAAAAAAAAAAGATGAACTATGACACTACTCCACCAGCGCATGCACTTGACTGGCCGGGCGTGCCGATGAAATGCTAGGTCTCGTTGTCGGGTGTTGGGTGTCGTCGTCGTCGTCGTCGGCACGTTGATTTGAGAGGGCACTGATCGATCGAGATCGAGACACCACTTGGTGGTTGGCTACCTATAGCTAGTAGCTGCTGATGAGAGACGGCCGGTCTGCCTGCGTACGTGTTTCTCCCACTGCACCGCCCCAGCGGTATATCAGTCCGATCCTTTTCATGTGCCATTATAAAAGATTTCAGTTTCCTATAAGTTATTGAAAAGAAACTTGTTAAAATTCAGGTGCCCAATTTTAGCTTGTTCGCGCAAGACTCTTATTATATGTATATTACACTAAAATTATACTTTTAGTTTGTTTTTCAGCATAATTTGCAATTTTCGCTTCCCAGAATAAACAATCTGTTAGACAACCAACAATCTATGTTGGCACAAACACAACTAACAATCTACAATTATTTCTATAAACCTGACAAAATCACATCTATGTTGGCATAATGACAACTAATTACAATCTACAATTATTTCTATAGTTAGATAAAGACTAGAAAAAATATATTATAAGTAAAAATAAATTAAAAAGTAAGAAGGTTGTTATCTACAATTATTTTAAAATGTAGACATCTAAAATATAGAAGTAGTACGTGTATTAAAAAAAGTTGAGTGGCCACATATGTCACTGGTTTAGACTCTTTTTTTTTTTTGCCCTTCATGCCACTTCCAACAAATTTAGCTCTAACGATATCAAATTACAGCGTGAAACTAAAAATACCATTGGGTGTTGTTTGGTTCACAACGGTAACGTAAATGGCAACCGTAATGATCAACGGCGGTAACAAATTTGAATAGACCTATATTCGTTTTCAGTGTGACATCTGATTACGGTTGAGCTTAAACAAACATGATTTAATGTTTTGTGTTACTCATCACGTTACAATTATATGAACTAATAAATAGCACCTTAGTTTCGAATAAGGCATTATTTTTTGTGCGTTTTTACACCCTTAAAGGAAATAACTAAACCTAGAAAGTTGTAAAGTTATAGATATCGTCGAGATATGCAACTTTTCGGTTTTTATTTTATTTCATTTGAGATCGTTACGGTGACCAAAAAATAATATACAAGTTTTCAACGGCTTAATCACCGTGTACAAACATTTATTATTTTACAAAAAAGTTACTTTTTATACAATGTCAAACGAACATACTTTTTTACTTTTTATATGAATATTGTAGTTCTAGTGAGAATATATATATATATATATATATATATATATATAATTTTGTGTTTTTTCTTTTGAGATGATTAAGATGTGAAAAAAAATAATATAAACTTTCGCATCGCCATTTAGTTTTTGTCTGTATAATTAATAAATGTGGCGCCCACCAAACTTTAAACACCCCGAAGGCTGCGCTATGTTTCCATCCGTAGTTGTGTACCTATCGCTCGTCTAGCAGTCTGGCACATGCGTAAGCTTGAGTTCCCAGTTTGACCATCTTTCTGCCTCATCGGTGTAGTGGCCGTTGACTGACGTTGACGAATTGTTATCCGCGTGAATATGGTAATTTTAGGTGTATAAGCGGATACGAATAAATAACTTCATAATAACTTTTTTTACATCCATTTGTGTAGCCAACGTCTCCCACATGCAGGTAATGAAATATATGCTAAAACAAAGTCAACACACTCAGTGATTCAGGATTCGGCCTGATTAGATGGATGTGGCTAACCAATCAGGCACAATGAGACTATACGGGCAACCAATTAGATGGTATAGGGATTATCCGCTGTGTGTACAAATTCTTCTTTTAGTTGGAGTTGGTGCTCGTTCTCGCTTATTCTTAATGATCATAACATATTGCGGCAATTCTTCACTACAGTAAACGACAAAATTTCCGACGGCTAAAACCGTCGGACATAAGAGCTAAACCATAAGCTATGTCCGACGGCAGTGTCTTATCTCCGACGGTTTTAAGCGGTCGGCGTTAAAGCGTCGGAAATAACATTATGTCCGACGGCTGCCGTCGGACATAGTTTATGTCCGACGGCCCCATCCGACCATCGGAGATAAGGCGGAGTAACGGTTTTAACCGCTGCCTGGGCCCACAACTGCTATGTCCGACGGTTTTAAGCCGTCGGACATAACGTAGAGCCTATGTCCGACGGCTTTAAGCCGTCGGACATAACATACAGCATATGTCCGACGGTTTACACGAAAGCCGTCGGACATAACGTTTTTCAGAATTTGCAGAAAAATCTGAATTTTAAAAAATCTGACATTTGCAAATACAAAACAGAATTCATACACATATACACATTCACATTAACAAATATACTCACATAAGTATACACATTCACAAATATAATCACATAAGCATTCACATTCACAAAATTTAACATAACAACATAGTTCCAAATGGTTGCAATAAGTGTTTACATAAACATAGTTGTCCAAACTCCAAAATGAACATTATTCGACGGGTAGGCTTTCACATGAAAGGTTTCAACAAGTGTTTTACATCAGTATCACTCATATCCATCGCCACCTCCTCCGGCTGGACTATGCGTGCTGAAAAGATTGTTCACCCACGAATGTGTTGGGTCGTCCTGACCAGACCCATCTCCAGGTGCGGCAACTGAAGCGGGTGGTGTCTGAAATCCCTATAACACAAGCACATGAAATAGTAACCACTCAGTTGTTCATTTAAACACATAAGACATCTATGAACATGTCACACACGCATATGTGTACATACCATAGGGAATTGTGACGGAGGCGGAGGCGGTGGTGGAGGCGCCAACATTGGCATTGGCAGTGCAAACTCCGGAGGCGGCATCCCATATGTCGGCATCGGGACGCCCGCTTGTTGGGCTAGTTGCTACAAATTATATACAAGTCATTGTTGAGCTAATAAGATACACATCAAGTGTTTTGCAAAATAAGCTACAAAATGTTACTTCAGCTTACCGAGAGAAGAGCTTGATTTTGGGCCTGGAGGTTTGCATAATACTCGTCCCTCTTCTTCTGGTACTCGGCTTGTTGCCTCTGGTACTCAGATTGTTGCCTCTGGTACTCCAATTGTTCCCTCAAGACTGATTGATGGTACTCTGCCTGTTGACGCAACACTGCCATCTCCATGTCGTGGGCGGATGATCGTGAACGGGACGACTGTGAAGACGACGATGTGGACTGTCGTCCACGGCGTCTTAGCTCTCTGGAATCAATCGTAGAATCAAAAATACCCAACCTACAAGAGTGAACCATGCACTTAGTATAGTAACTCATGCCTCAGTTGAATCGCAAGCATATGATGCCAATTTTGTAATCCAAATTAAATAATCTCACCGTCCGTGGGCTTGTCCTCCTCCGCTAGCATATGCTGCCTGAGGGTCGATTGGCTGGCTCCTCCAATCGTACTCCTGCCCATGGCGTTGAACCATCTCCTCCCCATACGAAGCCTGGAGGCAAACAATATCAAATATAAGTGCATAACCCCTATATATGCCATTGCAAACAATATCAAACACATAATAGAGTATCAAAAACTCACTAGACGGTCGGTGGCCGTCTGAGTGCATAACACATCAGGATTCTGAGGATCAGAACCCCTATGCCCTTGCATATACACCTCCACATCCGTGGGCGTACGACCGAATTTGACTTCCTGTACATAAAAGTTACAATGACACATTTCTATGTAATTCAAAAGTTACAACAAACTGTGACTTACCATTCGCTTAGCCAAGCGCACATGACCATCACCACCGTAGTTGTGGAACGACTCGGTCCCACGGTTTCCCCTGTTCCTTTCGGAAATGGCACGAAACTCAGGGGAAGCCCACCATCTGCACAATGCCCGATAACCCTCCGATCGGGTGGCCATCCACGGCACCGACACCTACATGAAATTTTTTAAATAAAGCAAGCAAATACATGGCTTCGTGCGATTTGAGAGGCAAGAACCTGTTTACCTCTAGGTATTGCTCCTCCGTCAAGTAAATTGATGACCACTCGGCCTTGGTATTTGGCATCGGTCGATCATCAGCATTTGCTCTGTACCATGCCTTTATAGCCTGAATTCGTGCATAGTACATTGCATCTGCAACGACATCGTTCGCGTTATACTCAAACACGTAACGAGCGTTCATATCATATGATCCATCGTCCGGCAACTTGTACCGTTTCTGCAAAAAAAATTAGTGTTATCATAAAAGCAAACATGTATGGAATAACTAAAATAGTATAAATAATTCATACCCAGAATGCATCCCAAACTAGTGCCTGTGTGTTGCCAAACGTTCTACAGACACCATAGCGATAATGCTCCCAAGTGGTGGCGGGGACAGACTCGCCAGTAGGCAAAGTCACAACACCAGGCCAGTGCAGACGAACAAGATTACCAAGCACCATGTTCACCTGCCTGTAGTGTCCTGTGCCTGTGAACGAGTCGTCGATCCAAGACCTGGAAATAGTATACACAATGTGGAAATTAAAACATAACTTTCAATAACATTTAAGCAAAGACATGTCACTCACTTTCCACTAGGCTTTATCAAAACCCGAGATTCGGGTGGAAGCTCTGGAGGTGGTCCAACAAAATGCAGCTTCCTCATTCTCCTAACTCGAGAAGTTCCAGACCCAGCTGCGGAATCTCCACCAGCCCCAGAATCCCCAGCATCGTCTCCAGCATCATCTCCACCATCATCTCCACCATCATCTTCAACATCATCTCTTGCATGATCCTCTACCACTGGTTCCTCAATTTCAGCATCCTATGAAACAAATACCGTACATCATACAATATTAAGTAACTCAAATAATGTAATTTAACAACTAACTTACATCTTGTGGAGGCAAATGTTCTGCCAGCGCTCTCCGTCTGCTCATGGTAGAACCTGAGCCCTGAAAAACTGAATCCTCACCCCTCGAGCTGCTCCTCGAGCTACTCCTCGTCCCAAGCAAACTACGAGCAAAAGACTTCATTTTCTTTGACATCCTATTTTAACAACAACAAGTTAGTACATAAATCGACAATAAAATATGCAACAAAATCATAAAATATGCAATAAAATAATAAAATATGCAATAAAATCATGTTCCATACTCGTCAATCGTAATCGTAATCAAAATCAGGATCTAGTTGCTTTCGTCGATTTAATGGACGCCAAGTAGCTTTCTTCTTTCTCGTCACTCGTTTTCGTTTTGGAGGAACCTCTACATCATTTTGATCACCTAATAAAGATTCTTCCAACATTTCAGTTTGTACATTAAACGTGCTTGTAAGTTCTTCGTCTTGGAAAATCTCAGCAGCCCCCACTTCGTGCTCGATTTGACTTTCAACATAACCAGCATCACCAGGAGCATATAGTCGTTCACGAGGATTAACTTTGTACACTACCCTCCAATCAACCAAACCCTTTTTCTTAGATGGATATGTCATATAATACACCTGCTCGCATTGGTGGGCAAGGATTATAGTGTCGTGGCCTTTTAATCTGTCGTTGTGTTTGACTTCCACCATGCCATATTGATTTTCTCGCGTTGAGTTTGGAGAAAACCAATCACAATCAAAGAACACCACTTTGAGTTGTTTATCTCCAAAAAACTTGTACTCGATTATATCATTAATGACTCCATAATAATTAGTCACCTTCCCTTCATCATCGACAGCTCTAGTTACAACTCCGGAATTTGTCGTGGCTGCTAGAGGATGATCATCTTCGAACCTTGTGGAACGGAATCTAAAACCATTGACATCATACCGACCATAACATCTGCCAGTTACTGCTCCTAGGGATAATTGTCGAAGGTCCGGGTGTATATTGTCATTTTTATCTACATAATCTCGAAACCAACACAAGAAATTAAGTCCCCCATCTTTTCCCTCTCGACGAATCTGGTCACGTTCACAGCCAGAGATGCAATTTTGAGAATCAAATTCCCTGTTAGTACAAGGAAACAAACATTTTAGTCTCACAACAAAAATTCTAGCGGCAATGACTAAAATAAAGTTTACACTTACAGGAGAAACTGACTCATCTCTTCCATGTTGTTATACATGTAGAGTAAAGCAGTCTTCCATTCGTCATTGGTGAAATAGTATGTTGTGCTGAGTCCTACAGTTTTGCCCCTCCATTGAAAAATTTCAATATCACTGATAGGGGGCTCGTCGACATGATACCGCAACGTATGGGCATTGACATTGTGTTCCTCTGCAAAGTACAGGCCCGTGAACGATGCTATCTCTTTATATTTGAATTCTTCAGCGATGCACCCTTCAACTCGTCTCTTATTACCAACCATTGCACGTAGCTTCTTTAGTGTCCTTTCGATGTGATACATCCATCTATATTGCACAGGACCTCCTACCTTAGCTTCGTATGGTAGGTGAACAAGTAGATGTTGCATCGGATTGAAGAAACCTGGTGGAAATAGTTTTTCAAGTTTGCATACCAAAATCGGTATTTGTTGCTCAAGCTTCTCCATCATCTCTTTCTTTATTTCTTTGGCACAAAGATGTCTATAAAAGTAGCTTAGCTCCGCTAATGCTTTCCATACATCATTTTTTACAAAACCACGAAACATAACAGGAAGGAGTCTTTCCATTATTATGTGGTAGTCATGACTCTTCAACCCAGAAAACTTGCCCGTCTTCAAATTCACAGACCTTCTAAAGCCCGCGGCGTAACCATCTGGGAACTTTAAGTTTTTCAACCATTTCATCAATTGTTTCTTCCTTTTAGGTTTAATACTGAAAGGAGCACGTGGCTTCTTCTGATTCTCTCCTATCTCCATAGTTGGTCTTCTACAGATTAAGGCCAAGTCTTTCCTTGCCTTAGGGTTGTCTTTTGTTTTGTCAGTGATATTCATGCAAGTGCTGATAATGCTTTCACCCATATTTCGTTCCTGGTGCATGACATCAATGTTATGCATTAGAATCAAGGCTTTCATATAAGGGAGTTCCCATAGACCACATTTGTGAGTCCAATTATGCTCGGTTCCATAACCTTCAAAACGATTTCCATGTTCGTTTAGTTTCAAATCATTAAGTCTCGCGAGAATCTCTGGACCACTTAGACGCTTGGGTGGTCCCCTCGTCACAATCGTGTCCTTTTTAAAAGCGTTCCTATCGAACCTGAACGGGTGATCCTCTGGCAAAAAACATCTATGGCAATCGAAGTAACATATCTTTCCACCAAACTTTAGTCGAAAGCATGAAGTGTCTTCAACGCATATCGGACATGTCAAAATCCCATGACAACTCCATCCAGCAAAGATACCATAAGCCATAAAATCATGAATAGACCATAAAAACGCGGCTCTCAGGTTGAACTTTTGTTTCTTGTAACAATCGTACGCCTCGACTCCTGCCCACAAAATTTTCAATTCTTCAATCAGGGGCCTCATCATCACATCGATCTTTGTTCCAGGATGATCCGGACCAGGTATTACAAGACACAAGAAAATAAATTCATATTTCATGCAAAGAGCTGGTGGAAGGTTGTATGGAACAGCAAAGACGGGCCAACATGAGTACGACGTTGCAGTTAGATTGAATGGCGAGAAACCATCTGTTGCCAAACCGAAGCGAACATTCCTCACTTCATCAGCAAAGCTGGAATCAAAAGCATCTAGTGCCTTCCATGCATCTGTATCAGCTGGGTGCACCATGACATTTCGATTCTCACGTACCCCTTCTTTGTGCCACCTCATGTGTCTGGCTGTATTCTTGGAGATGAACAAACGTTTCAACCGAGGTATAAGAGGCATGTAACGAAGCTGCTTACGTGCAATCTTCGTAGTCACGGTCAAACCATCGTCGTTTTCAACCTCAACGAATCTACGCTCACCACATACAGTACACTCCTTCTCACCTGCGGTCTCCTTCCAGAAAAGCATACAATTATTTTCACAGACATCGATTTTTTCGTAGTCCATACCGAGGCCAGATAACAGCTTTTTAGACTGATACATGTCCTTTGGCATCTTGTGATTCTCCGGAAGTACATCACTGATCAAGTTCAAAAGTTCCTTGTAACAGTTGTTTGAGAATGCAAACTTAGACTTAATAGCCATAAGTCGAGTCACAAATACAAGGACGGTCACTTTTGTGTGCTCATGCAATGGCTCTTCGGCAGCTTTAAGGAGCTCGAAGAACTTCTGAACCTCAGGTGTAGCTGGATCCTCAAACTCGGTGGGTTGACCGGGGTTCTCCGAATCGACGATTAGAAGCTCATGGCGTACATCGTCAAGCATCTCTTCCATCCTATCGTAGTCCTCCTCTTCATGTGACTGAACTTCCGATACAGTACGAGGAGGTGGGTCCTCACCGTGGTGCACCCACACCTCATAGCCTGGCATATAACCGTTCTTGCAAATATGTATAGACATAGTCCTCCTGTCAAGGAAATTAATGTTCCGACACTTGCTACAAGGGCACCTAACATCGGTTCCAGTCTCTGACCGAGCAAAAGCATGGTCGAGAAAAGCATCAGTCTTGGCAACCCACTCACTTGATAGAGCACCTCTTTTCTTCCAACCTTCATACATCCATCGACGATTCTCCTCCATACTAGATACGAGACGTTAACTTAATTAGATAAGTAATGCACGGACAATCCGTTTTTACGAAGAAATCACGCCCCTACATCTGTAGGAAAGGATAGGTCCTAAACCCACCCAAGCGTGACCGACGAGCCCGTATTTATGACAAGACATGTGGTCGTGCGAAATTTCGGCAGCATAACCCCGCTGTTCTCCAATCGCACGCCTAAAAATGGTGCAATTGGAGAACACAGGGGTTATGCTGCCGAAACTAAGCAGGAGCACATGCCTTTGTCATAAACACGGACTCTGTCGGTCACCCCGAGGCTGTCCAATAAAGGGACAATTCCGGCCCAACATACCTCACATGCGTCGCATGTAAGGTGTGTTGGGCCGAAACGGGTGACGTCTAGGTTTCGTTAACTTAATTAGTTATGATTACTAATTAACCACACTAATACAATAGCCACTAATTAACCAAACTAATACAATAGCACTACAAAAAATCATTTCACGGGACCCTAAATCAAATAAAACAACCTTATTTCCGAGGGCTTAATAATTACCCTCGGAAATTAAGAGTTTAAATTATATAGACACCACTACATAACATTATTACGGGTGACAAATCATATAAACTGACCTTAATTCCGAGGGCATAATAATTACCGTCGGAAATTAAAAATTAAAATTATCTAAGCACCACTAATTAAATTTAGGCCCTCGGATATAATAAAATAAACTACAAAACAATATTAATATATACAAAATATTAATAATACATTAATACCTTACGGCGGGCGGGCGGGGCGGGCGTCGACGGCGGGCTGTGCGTGGCGGCCGACGGCGGGGCGGCGGGCGGCGGGCGGCGGGCGGCCGCGGCGGGGCGGCGGACGGCCGCGGCGGGGCGGCGGGTGGCCGGGCGGCGGGGCGGCGGGCCTCGACGGCGGCGGCGGCGAGCGTCGACGGCGGCGGCGGTGAGCGGGCAGAGAGCGAGAAGCGAGAAGCGAGCGCGCGCGCGTGAAAATGAACCGCGCCGGGCCGGTACCGTGTGTTAAAAAACCTTATGTCCGACGGCTAGTTACGAGGCCGTCGGATATAAACTTATGTCCGACGGCTAGTCACGCGGCCGTCGGACATAAGTCTTTATGTCCGAGAGCCCCTGTTGGCCGTCGGACATAAGATAATATCCGACGGCCTCGTAGGAAGCCGTCGGAGATAGCGTGACCGTCGGAACTTTCTTCGTTTACTGTAGTGCTTTGTATGTCACTGCAATTTTGTCCAATACATAATTTGCCAACACAAATTGTCCTAATCCCTTCTATGGCACTCAGATTCAATTTCTTACCATGCATTCTATATGCCATCACTAGGGCATAGAAGAAATCCGGGAATGCAATTTTCTTACCCTTCTATGCGCTGGCGATGGCATGGAAGGGTAAGATTTGCATCCGAATGACATAGAAGGGATTGGGACATTTGTGATGGCAAATAAGATACTGGATAAAATTGCACTGACATACAAAGAATTTTCTCTAACATATTAAATATAGTCTTATATGAAATGCCATCACATTCTTTTATTCCTAGGTGTGTGTTTCTATTTACTTGAATTACAATTTTCACTAGATTACAATATGAATGGCAACTTTGATCTTGGCGTTGCTCTTACAAATGCATGGTTTAGGTTTACGTACGGTGGCATATATTTTAGGTCGTAATGAAAGTGGTGTATTTTTTTCCCTTCACTTATGAATAATGTGGTACATGCATTTTAGTCCTTAGCTTATTATTAAGAGCAATTCTCCATCTATTCTTCGTAGCTACACTTAATTTGACGACATTCTGTGTGTATATGCTATTACGCGAAATATTCCTAGTGAACCGTCAGTTTAGTTATTCTGATGCATGTGGCGTCAATTCGTAGAAGGAAAGAAAACCACGAATTAAAGAGGTCTTAGAAGGCAGGCAAGCTAGGTATATATACCCACATAGATGTATGTCGATTTCCTATGGTCTCTCATATATGTTGGCGACATTGGAAAAACGTCAGTGAAAATATCTTTAAGATCGTTACTATAAAACTTCTGTGTACTAGTGGAGATGGTGTTTTCTGGTCTCACGCTGATATTGACTGAAATGCGACACAAGAACGAAATAATATATACTCCAAAATTATATTAGACATATAACTGAAATATAATGCATCTTTTAATTTCCATGTACAATAATATATAAGCAATTAAGATGCCTGGGGAACAGCACACGTGATTTGTTGGGACCTCTTGCTCGCTATGATCGATCTGTACACCGGATAAGAACATGCAGCTAGCGCTGTGGCTGAAATAGGAGCAGCAATGCAAAGTCGGCGAGCTAAGGACAGCGAATCACGCCTACTGTTTGCTTCCGAATCATCCTCACAGTGCGTGCAACGATGACCATGTACTATGTGTCTATGTGGGTGGGTATATATACCTAGCTTGCCAACTCAAAACGCCGCCATTCTCAAGGAAATTAAAGAGGTCCCCCGCGCGCGCGCATCAGGAACAACCCTGTGGAAAAACGTTGGATCGGTGATCGGTCGTTAGCGCATGGATGCATGCATCACGCGTGTGCGCTAGCTTTAATTTAGCTAGCAGCTGGCGGTGGGCGACCTGATGCCGCTAGCTAGCTGCCAGAATCCAGGCCCTCTTACTGGTACATGGAGTATTGTATTCTTGTAATAATAACGGTAATTAATTAATAAAGACCGCCCATTTTCGACGATAGCTCTCATGCATATGGCTTTGCTATTATGGAGCAGAAATGCAGCAGGGATGCTGAGAGCTTGTCTGTGTCCCGTGCCCGCGCCTGCTTCAACGGAAGAAGCTAAGGCGACAGCCAGGACTCCAAGTTGAAAAGAGCCGGCACGGGCATGGGCGTGCCCTATATATCGCCTCATCGTCAGTCATGTACTCCGTATCATCATCACTGGTGGTGTTGGCACTTGGCAGGGAGCGGAGCAACAAGGGAATTGACTAAAAGCGTGACTAGAAGCACTACAGCTAGCTAGAACATGCATGCACATGACTAAAAGCATGTATCTTTCTTAGCGGCAGGCCAGGCTCCGCGCGCCTATGTATGATTGTTCGTGAGACACAAAACGACATAACTGAATCTTATTGTTAGCCTTGATGCAAACCTCTGTAATGGCTCCATGTGCTGCCTTTACGTTCCTCCAAAACCGTGTCGTCGGGTTTTGAGGCCAAAATCGCAAAAACCATGGATGGGCGGTTCTAAGGCTCAAGCACCAAACCTCCGTAGGTAGCATACGCCATATGCGTCCCCCATATCCTGGACACGTGTCCCACCGGTTCTCTACCAAGTCGACAACATAAGATCCACTATGTCATGTCCCTATGCCTATTGATGTCCCCAGATGGCAGCCACCACAACGATTCACATGGTTTCTCTAGTCCCTCAGTCAAGACCCAATAATGGCCATACTTTACCACTCACGATCCATCGGCATGAACCTGTATAACCTTCACATTCACCATCGACCACTACCTTCTGACTCCACACCTGCGCATCACAAGCCATAAGACATGTTTGCACAAACTCATGCCCTAGTTAGTCAATATGACTCAACCCAAAATGCTACTTCGTTCATAATCACTCATCATAAACTCAAACCATAAGGGCACATATCAATCTTGTGTTCATAGTCTCCACCTTGATAAGTGCATTGTCAACACCACCGCATAAACACAAATATCAATAAAGAAGAAAGGAAGAAAGAACTCATCAAAATTATAAAAGGCTAGAGGAAAGGCAAAACATAGTTGGAGATGAGCAAAACATGGTTCCCAAAGACATGGACAACAGCTTAACGCAACTAAGCAAAAACATCTAACCTTCAAGAAGAGGCTAGAGATGGCTCAACACCACTAGCCAATAAATAGAGAAAATTTAGCGCAAAAGACAAAAACACCAAACCCCCTAAAACCAAAACTAGCCCCTTCAAAAAGAGGCAAAGCCTCTGCATGACTAGCAAAGATCAAATGCACCTTCCCCTAACAAAATCATCTTCCCCTAAACTCCCCATGAATGAGTGCACAAAGCCTCACAAATGGATGTGCTCCCAACAAGATGTTTGTGTATGTGTATAAATCTCCCTCTTGTTGATAACTACAACACTTAGCAAGCACTCAGCCTTTATGCAAAAAGACTGCAACTCCTTCATAAGATATGCATGAAATACATGGAAGTGGTGCATGAGCCTTTGGTCTAGTCAAAATTTGGGATTAAACTCATATTAGCTAAGTATGTCATACACCCAAAATTCATATGAAAGTCATGAATGCCAAACATTGGACTCATCGTCATTACACACATGGTACATAGTTTTTTCACAAGAACCCACCAAAGAAAAAACTGAACAAGCCTCTACTTTCATAGCCTATACCAACAATTTTTTCATTCTTGGACGCGACACATTTATTGAACTCAAAGGCATCTCTAAATCCATCTCTTCATAGTAGATACCTACTCATGAGATTCTTCTTTATGCAGGGGACATGATGCATGTTCTTCAGTTACATGGTCTTTCCTGAAGTAATTTTTAGATTGACCATATAAACACCAAGAATAGATGCATGCAATCTATTCCCCATTAACAAGGAGCAACATCACCATTCCTGATAAGTTAAAACATAAGAAAATGTTAGCACATACATGAAAATTAGAAACTATATCAACACACTATTTAGGTGACAGACAAACTAAAAGAATTATAAGTTAACAACTACAATACTCGTTAGCTACCTTTTTCTGCTTGTCCTTGCACATTGGGCACTCCTTTGCCCAATGATCATAGCCATTGCACACAAAATAGACACATTTTTCTTTGCTTTTCTTCTTGAATGTTGATGCAACTTTAGGCTTGAAAGCATCCTTATTCTTTATTGTTGTGACGGGCATGAGAGTTCTTCTTCTACACTAAGTTGTTGCTATACCCTCCCTTATCTAGCTCTTCCTTTCCATGAGTGTCCTATGTACTTTCCTTCTCTTCAATACCTAGAGTAGCAATGAGGTCAATCACACTAAACTTCTGCCTACTGGCCTTTAGAGAAGTGGACAAATCCAGTAAAAGAGGTGGTAACTTAGTGATAATATAGTCAACCACAAACTTCTCAAATAACTCTAACTCGTTATTATATAGTTCTTTAGCCACCATATAGATCTCATGATTCCATTCTACTATAGATCGGTCATCAACTATCTTGTGGTCATAGACCTATTCTATGTTATACAACTCCTACCAATATTAAAGACCCTAAACTCAACCTCAAGTGCATCATGTATCCCCTTGCCCATATGCAAGTCCATGTACACTTCCACTATGTTACCTCCTAGTATACTAACTAGATCACCTTTGAACAAGTTATTTACCACCAGACAGTCCGGTGTGCCAGGCCGAGCTGAGGATTGGCTGCACAGAGCCAAGTCTTTTCGGTTTCTTTTCTCCTCCTTTTGTCACTGTTTCTAGCACTTAGACAAACACATTAGCGTTCAAAAACCAAAATACTAAGTGTAGAAACATACCTTGTGATGTAGCTGAGGTGCCCGATCTTTCGGCGAGTAGAGATAATTCCGATTTGGTGGAAGATGACCCTTGCGATCCGACTACGACAAGCAAGCCCGAGGCGCCAATGCAATCGCTGAACCAACTCCCTGTGGTTACCGACCTTGCTGATGCGAGATCGGCCTGATCACGAAGATCGTTTCCTGTGCGCAATCGAAGAACGAACAAGAAAAAGATGCGAGCAATCTAATCTATTACTCGAGGGTGGAGTTCTGAATACACGAAGACAGCGCAGATTTGCGCGTGCTCGAGAGTAGCTAAAGCTAGATCTAAAACAAAACTCAGAAAATAAAGGAGGCGCAGCTCCTGTATAAATAGAGAGGGGGCGCAGCCCCTAGGGGCGGCCAACCCTAGGTCGTCCATTATGGGCCGCAATTGGCCTGGTCGTCTATTCTTCTGGGCCTTCGTTCTTTAACAACATGATGTAGTTCAATTCTCTTGCACGGGCCCGAGTCACTGGCCCAGATGGAAGGGGTGGCGCCTGGACTGGGGAAGATGGTGCCTGCGCTGGAGAAGGTGCTGCTGGTGTAGATGTGCTCGTGTTGGTGTTGATGTCCTCATCATCCTCCCCTTCTTGAACTGAAGTCGTCCTCGACGGCAACTCCTCACCTTCTCCCGCATACGGTTTCAAATCTGCAACGTTAAAACTAGTGGAAACACCAAACTCCACAGGCAGGTCAAGGATATAAGCATTATCATTAATCTTGGTTAGTACCTTAAAAGGACCAGCAGCACGAGGCATCAATTTAGAACGGCGCAAAGTAGGAAAACGATCCTTTCTCAAATGCAACCAAACCATATCACCAGGTTCAAAAGTAACTAGTTTCCGGCCTTTACTACCAGTAATCTGATATTTAGCATTAGCAGCAGCAATGTTTTGTTGAGTTTGTTCATGGAGATTAATCATTTGTTCAACATGTGCAAGAGCATCTATGTGTGGGGCGTCCGTAGCATCAAGCGAAAACAAAGCAATAGGCGCCCTAGGAATGTAACCATAAACAATTTGAAAAGGGCACATCTTTGTAGAAGAATGTGTTGCATGATTATAAGCAAACTCAACATGAGGTAAGCAATCCTCCCAACGTTTCAAATTTTTGTCTAAAACAGCCCTAAGCATGGTAGACAAAGTTCGATTAACTACCTCAGTTTGACCATCAGTCTGAGGGTGACAAGTGGTGCTAAACAGCAATTTAGTTCCTAATTTATTCCACAGAGATCTCCAAAAATGACTCAGAAACTTGGCATCACGATCCGAGACTATTGTATTGGGAATACCGTGCAAACGAATAATCTCTCTAAAAAACAATTCAGCAACATTGCTAGCATCATCAGTCTTATGACAAGGTATGAAATGAGCCATTTTGGAGAATCGATCAACAACCACAAAAATGCTATCCCTCCCCTTCTTAGTTCTAGGCAATCCCAAAACAAAATCCATCGAAATATCAATCCAAGGGGAAGTAGGAACAGGCAAAGGCATATACAAACCATGGTTGTTCAACCGTGACTTAGCTTTCTGACAAGTAGTGCAGCGTGCAACAAGGCGCTCAACATCAGCGCGCATCCGAGGCCAAAAGAAGTGGGCAGCCAACACCTCATGTGTCTTGTAGACGCCAAAGTGCCCCATGAGACCGCCTCCATGTGCTTCCTGTAACAACAAAAGACGAACCGAGCTAGCTGGAACACACAGCTTGTTAGCGCAAAACAGGAACCCATCCTGTATGTGAAATTTGCCCCATGGTTTCCCATTAATACAATGGCCGAAAGCATCTTTAAAATCAGCATCGTCAACATATTGATCTTTTACAGTGTGCAAACCAAAGATTTTAAAATCTAACTGTGACAGCATGGTATAGCGACGAGACAAAGCATCAGCAATAACATTGTCCTTCCCGTTCTTGTGTTTAATAATGTAAGGAAAAGACTCAATGAATTCTACCCATTTAGCATGACGACGGTTCAGATTTGTTTGGGTACGAATATGTTTTAAAGCCTCATGATCAGAATGAATTATGAACTCACGATGCCAAAGATAGTGCTGCCATGTATGTAAAGTGCGCACTAACGCGTAAAGCTCCTTATCATAAGTAGAATATTTCAGACTAGCACCGCTTAATTTTTCACTAAAATAAGCAACTGGTTTTCCTTCTTGTAATAAAACAGCACCTAGCCCAATACCGCTAGCATCGCATTCAAGCTCAAATACTTTATTAAAATCAGGCAATTGCAATAGGGGAGCTTGGGTTAACTTATCTTTCAAAGTGCTGAACGCTTCCTCCTGCGAATCACTCCAAGCAAACGGCACATCTTTCTTTGTAAGCTCATGTAGAGGCGCTGCAATGGAGCTAAAATCACGAACAAATCTGCGGTAGAAACCGGCAAGTCCAAGAAAGCTCCGAATTTGTGTGACCGTCGTCGGTGTAGGCCACTCCCGAATGGCAGCAATCTTGCTGCTATCCACCTCAATGCCCTGTGGAGTAACAACATAACCAAGAAACGAGACACGTCGTGTGCAAAAGATGCATTTTTCCATGTTAGCGAATAACTGGGCGGCACGCAATGCATCAAAAACAGCACTTAAATGTTCCAAATGCTCTTTCTTAGATTTGCTGTAAATAAGGATATCATCGAAATAAACAACCACAAACAATCCTATGAAGGGCCTCAGAACTTCATTCATCACTCGCATAAAAGTGCTGGGAGCATTAGTCAATCCAAACGGCATAACCAACCATTCATATAAACCAAATTTCGTTTTGAAGGCTGTTTTCCATTCATCACCCAGTTTCATTCTAATCTGGTGGTAACCACTACGCAAATCAATCTTAGTGAAAATAATGGCACCACTAAGCTCATCTAGCATATCGTCAAGGCGTGGTATAGGATAGCGATAACGAATAGTGATGTTATTAATAGCACGACAGTCTACACACATACGCCATGACCCATCCTTCTTGGGAACAAGTAACACAGGAACAGAGCAAGGGCTAAGAGACTCACGAATGTATCCTTTGTCAAGCAACGCCTGTACCTGGCGCTGAATCTCCTTCGTCTCATCCGGATTTGTACGGTATGGTGCGCGGTTCGGAAGCTGTGCACCGGGAATGAGGTCGATCTGGTGCTCAATGCCACGAAGCGGTGGGAGACCTGGTGGTAAGTCTTTGGGAAAGACATCAGCGTACTCCTGCAAAAGGTTAGCAACCATAGGGGGAATAGCCAAAGATGGTGCATCATCAAGTGAAATGAGGACACTAGAGCATACAAGTGCATAGCATGGCAAATGAGCACCGTGTAGATCATCAAAATCAGCACGTGTAGCAAGTAAAACAGGAGCCTTCAACTTAATTTCAGAAGGAACAGAGGGCGATGGATCAAGTTGTTTAGCAGTTATAGCAGCTCGGGCAAGATCATCTTTAACAATTTGTTCAGGTGTCATTGGATGTATAATTATTTTCTGACCCTTAAAAATGAAAGAATAATGATTCGAACGACCATGATGCAAGCTATCAGTATCATATTGCCAAGGTCGACCAAGTAACAAAGAGCATGCTTCCATGGGAATAACATCACAATCAACAAAATCAGAATAAGCACCCATGGAGAAAGGAACTCGCACGGAACGCGTGATTTTTATTTTACCACCATCATTAAGCCATTGAATGTGATATGGGTTTGGATGCTTACGAGTGGGTAACGACAACTTTTCGACCAGCATGGTACTCGCCAAATTGTTGCAACTGCCGCTGTCGATAATGATGCGAATTGACCGCTCCTGCACAACACCCTTTGTATGGAACAGAGTGTGTCGCTGATTCTTCTCGGGCAAAGCGACCTGTGTACTGAGAACACGCTGCACAACAAGACTTTCATACCTATCAGCGTCGCCCGGGTTGACATGTACCTCCGCCTTAGCTGCATGGTCAGTGGCAAGTAGTGCATGTTCAATTTCTTCAGAATCACTAGCGGAAGAGTACTCACCATCGTCACGAATGAGTAAAGTGCGCTTGTTTGGGTAGTCCCGAATCACATGGCCAAATCCTCTACAGCGATGACACTGAATATCCCGTGTACGACCTGTGGGTGGGGCAGTGCTGGCTGGTTTGGTCGTCTTCTCGCGTGGAGTAGTGGTGGACGTGGATGGCGCAGGGGGAACTGGTGCTGAGGTGGATGTCGAGCTTCGTCCTGCAAAAGGGTTAGAATATGGCTTCGAGCGGCGTCCCTGCACTTCACGTTCAGCTTTGCAAGCATATTCAAATAAAGTAGTCATATCATAATATTCCTTATAATCAAGTATATCTTGGATTTCGCGGTTTAAACCACCACGAAAACGTGCCATAGCAGCGTCGTTGTCCTCCAATATCCCACAACGAATCATACCTTTTTGTAACTCCTGGAAATAGTCCTCAACAGATTGAGAACCTTGCTGAAAACGCTGTATTTTATTAAGCAAATCACGAGCATAATACGAAGGCACAAATCGATGTCGCATCACAGCTTTCAACTGATCCCAAGTGGTTGGAATGGTAGTGGGATGTTTTATTTTAAACTCACGCCACCAAATTAAAGCAAAATCAGTAAATTCACTAATAGCAGCTTTAACCTGAGAATGTGCAGCAATATCATGGCATGAAAATTTTTGTTCAACCTCTAACTCCCAATCAAGATATGCAGCAGGATCATATTTGCCATTAAAAGGTGGAATTTTAAATTTAATCTTAGAAAATAAGTCATTAGGGGGATGACGAACCACACGGCGTGCACGACCACGGCAATCTCCATCGTCCCACTCAGTGTCACCGCCGTAGTCCTGCTCCATCTTTGTGGTCAACGCATCAAGGCGTGCCAGGATGGTGTCGAGTGTGGTGCGAGTCGCCGTTTGAGCAAGGTCAAGCTGGTTGAAACGCTCGGTCGTCGAAGTGACCGTTGAATCAAGCCGTTCATGCATCGTCCTAATGTCATCAGCAAGTCCATCAACTTGTCCCTTTACTTCCAGCAACTGGGCATCCACCGTGTCATGTGCTCCTGCCATAGTTAGCGCAAACACCAAAACACCAAAAAAAACGACAAAAACAGGGGTGTACTGCTCACAAGGCGCTTACACTAGTGCTGTTATCAAATTCTTATCCGTTCTTACCAAGCCACAGTGGTAAACTGCAACCAACAGGTGGAACCGGTGAAAGATTGGATGAGCGATTGCCTGGAGAAACAGAAACCTACTCGTCGTAGAAATATGTGGAGTTCTGGGTAGGCTGCACTCAAGTCAAGGATTAGCACGACCAAACAATAATGCAAAGTTGAATTATAGTGCAAAACACGAAACTATATTGCTGGCCACAAGTGCAAAGGACGGATGGAACTAGCAGAATGGCAATACCGTAAATATTGTACTAGCGAGGCCACTAGTAGGAATCACAAGTGATTTTGTTTTTCTTTTTTGTATGATTTTTTTGATATTTTTCTCAGCACAAGAAGTAACAAAATAGGAGCTACACGAAGTTTCACCTAAAACAGAGTTCAAATGTGGTCTACAGAAAATCAGGAAGTTCTCTGAAAAGCGTGCGAGAACTTTGACGAATTTTTTCTTTATTTTCCTGAATTTTTTTGACAATTTTGTCGAACCCAAACAGACCGAAGGTGAGTTTGGCCGGCCTCAGAATGGTGTCAACTAGCTCCTGTAAAAATTTCAGATTTTTCGGACACCCGAGTGAAAAGTTATGCCCGGTTTAAGGAAGGTAGCTCAAGTTATGTTTTCAAACGACCGGGATGAAACAACCGTATCCTATCTCCTTCGTTGTTTTTTTTTTGTTTCTGTTTTTTTTTTGACGTAACCGAAGGAGAAAAACAAGGAAACGATGTTGACTCGGTTTTTTTTTTCTGTTTTTTTTCGTAACCGAAGGAGAAAAACAAGGAAACGGCCGTTGACTCGGTTTGTTTTTCTGTTTTTTTTTGACGTAACCGAAGGAGAAAAACAAGGAAACAATGTTGACTCGGTTTGTGGCGTGATCAAAGGGGAGATGGTGGCGGCGCTAGGATTTGAATGGTGGAAGAACACAATGCAACCAGCAACAAATGACGCGAAAGCACACAAATTCAACAATGCAGATTATTGAAAGAAAGTGCGAGGCTCAAAAGGGTGCTGGGATAAGGTCTAACCTGAATTTTTATGTGGTTTTGTGGACTGTAGGAAAAAAAACACTCGATAAACTCACCGATCAACCTGGAAATCTGATACCAATTGATGTAGCTGAGGTGCCCGATCTTTCGGCGAGTAGAGATAATTCCGATTTGGTGGAAGATGACCCTTGCGATCCGACTACAACGAGCAAGCCCGAGGCGCCAATGCAATCGCTGAACCAACTCCCTGTGGTTACCGACCTTGCTGATGCGAGATCGGCCTGATCACGAAGATCGTTTCCTGTGCGCAATCGAAGAACGAACAAGAAAAAGATGCGAGCAATCTAATCTATTACTCGAGGGTGGAGTTCTGAATACACGAAGACAGCGCAGATTTGCGCGTGCTCGAGAGTAGCTAAAGCTAGATCTAAAACAAAACTCGGAAAATAAAGGAGGCGCAGCTCCTGTATAAATAGAGAGGGGGCGCAGCCCCTAGGGGCGGCCAACCCTAGGTCGTCCATTATGGGCCGCAATTGGCCTGGTCGTCTATTCTTCTGGGCCTTCGTTCTTTAACAACATGATGTAGTTCAATTCTCTTGCACGGGCCCGAGTCACTGGCCCAGATGGAAGGGGTGGCGCCTGGACTGGGGAAGATGGTGCCTGGGCTGGAGAAGGTGCTGCTGGTGTAGATGTGCTCGTGTTGGTGTTGATGTCCTCATCACCTTGTGCCTTGATTTGCACTTCTCACTTTATTCAGCACATAAGAACTTAATCAAACGTGTTGGACATTTAATCACCAAAACATTATAGAAATGGCTCAATGGCACATTTCCCTTTCACTAGCTCTTGTATTGGATGAGATGTCTGAAAAACTTGGATGCTTGGAGTGGTGGTGGTTGGGGGTATTTATAGCCCTCAACCACCACATAGCCGTTGGGGAGGCTGTCTGTCGATGGGCGCACCGGACAGTCCGGTGCGCTACTGGACATTGTCCGATGCGCCAGCCACGTCACCCAACCGTTAGGGTTCTGAAGATTCTGACCGTTGGAGCGCTGACTTCATGTCGCACCGGACAGTCCGGTGCTGCACCGGACAGGTACTGTTCACTGTCCGGTGCGTCTCTAACGCCTGCTCTGACTTCTGCGCGAACTGTTCACGCTTTTGCAGACGACCGTTGCGCTGGATAGCCGTTGCTCTGCTGGTGCACCAGACAGTCCGGTGAATTATAGCGGAGCGGCGCCTGAGAAACCCGAAGGTGAAGAGTTCAGACTGTACGGTCCCTGGTGCATCGGACACTGTCCGGTGGCACACCAGACAGTCCTGTGCGCCAGACCATGGTTTTCTTCGGTTTTTTGCTCCTTTCTTTTGAACCCTAACTTGATCTTTTTATTGGTTTGTGTTGAACCTTTGTGCACCTGTAGAATACATAATCTAGAGCAAACTAGTTAGTCCAATTATTTGTGTTGGGCATTCAACCACCAAAATCATTTATAGGAAAAGGTTTGACCCTATTTCCCTTACACTAGTATTGAAAGCACAACACAAAAATCCAACATGATGCATAGACTATTTTAGGTGCTATTAGTTAATTGTTCACTTTAAATATAGTTATTCCCAAGTTTAATGAGTAGAGGGCAAAACATGTATTAATAACAACTATCTTCTTATTGTCTACAAATTGGGTATTACATTATTGGACTAACTTTAAGCCAAGTTCGATTAGTCCTACACGATTCACTCTATGGAATCAAGAGAGTAAGATATGACGACCTACGATTGATCCATAGCACTCAAGGAAGAGAGAGGCCTAGCGATTGATCCATAGCACTTAGGGTACGATTCATTTCGAGGTTCCCGTAGCAACGTACATAATATTCTATAGTTATATATAAGTGTGTTTGTTTCCATTTAAAACCTGATTCTGACCGTTAGAATCGATTTCTGGCAACTAAAAGCTTCGCTTCTCAGTCTGCTGCTTATATGAGAGTCGCTTTGGTGAAAATCGTTCAAATCAACATGAACACAGAATATCACGATGGTAGGAATCCATCACTTCCTAGATTCTAAACCTTATGAATCATTTCATCTTCCTTCGCACGTAACCCCAAGATAATCAGATTCTCCTCACATCTAGATTTTATAGAAATACATGTTCTTAGAAAAGCTCTTCAGAAAAACCTGAACCAAACAATAAGGCCCATATAATGCTTAATGTCATTACATTATGCCTAGCTAGTTTCTTTAATCTACGAAACAAAACGTGCGAATTATTTATTGAGATCAGGATCAAAGTCCAGTGTGCTTGCTTGCAATTATCACGACCCCCGGCCGCTCGTGCTGCATGCAGCTAGATGCGCTAGTGTATATATGGGCCTACATTTATTTATCAGAATCATGAGATGCTGCAAACAGCACGATCTTCTATCGATCGACCAAAAGAGCGCCCACAAAGCTAGGGCCGGGAGAGGGCACGAGCTAAGTGCTGCGCACTGCGAACGGCACGTGCTAGCTAGTGCACGCATCATCGTCGTCAAAGGACGGGCCGGAGTAACGTGAGACGGCCGGCGGTGAGAATAATGACACGCACTACTGCGGCGACCCCATCCATCGAGCTCCACTGGCATCTTCAGCTCGTTAAGACTTATTTCTACTTCACATGGATTACATAGGATTAGAAGAAATTAGGAAGAATTCTGACTTGCTAGACATTTTAAATTCACTCAATCCTGTTAAATCTATTTGGATTGAGATTAAAACGAACAGATTGGATTAAGGTCGTTCGGACTATTGTAACTCTAATTCATATAGACAAAATGCTATAGAAAAAGCAAAAGTCGGTGTATTTAAGGCGCACCAAACAGGCAAAAAGCGGACTGCAAACCCACGCTTTTAACGACTTCTATATTTTACCATTTCATACATGCATGTGGCGCTACAAATCTTCCCTGTGAACGTGTAAAGTACAAATTGTTTAAGTTATCTCCTGGGGGTAAACGTGTAAACATAAATTTACCGTGATAAAGTACAGAAAGAGACTGCAAACCATATTATGGGATTTGCCCACATGATGGGGCACATTGCATGCGCTGACGACGAAGATCAGATCCTGCCAGCAAGCAAGGCTGCAACCTACCAGCGAATAACAACAACAATTAACTAAGACCGGCGTGTAATTTTCTGCATTACTTTTACTACAGCGCCAGCAGCAGCATATTATTATATTGTACGACCCACTGTGGTTCCATTTCTTTATATTATTAATTACTATATCTTTTGTCGCGATGATGCTAAGTCCCAACTCTTACGCTGTTTTTTTTGTATTTTTTTATTCAAAACATCATCAGTTCTTTATTGCATTCAGGATTTAGTCCAGACTACACAGACTATTAACTACTCTCTCTGTCCATAAAAAACTGTAATTCCACAATAGTATTGAACTAAAATATTTTAAGTTTGTTCATCTATATATAAACAAACATCAATATTTATGGTATCAAATGAATATTAATTCGATTTATTAATTATTATGACTGAAGGAACCTATATAAAGGTACATGCGGATTAGGTACGGTTCTCCAAAACTTTTATTGTCATCTACGGCCTCTAATCCCACTTAATAAAACTTAGCAAGTAAAGTAACTAATCTATCTAGATGTGAAACTAAGGTTTTGCTAAGTATGTTTCTATCTCTGTCATATGCAACTTAGGCTACAATCCTATCAACTGGTCTAGCATGCTAACCAAAAATTGTAAGCACACGACCTTGTTGTATAATATAAATACTGAAGCTTAATTTAGATAGAGATGCAACTCTCACTGATGACTCTGGTATTTTTACGAACCCCATGCTCTCCCCAACCATCGTATCAAATAACTTCGTGGATAGTATGTAGGCCTTTTCTACGTGCAAGTGGGTTAACAATGGCCTTCTCCAAACCGCTCCATGTCGTCTTCAATATTGAGCTTTTAGTCGAACCGGTGTGGGCATCATTCCATCTAGTTAACCCATGGCGGTCAGATCATAAACATGGTTGGCATGATATTGCAAGACAACAAGATTCTTTAAATACAATAATGGTGTGTGCAAGCACTAAATGGTAAGACATATGCATACCTCACTAAACATTAGGCCTATATATGTCGTTATTTCAGGCAACAAAAGATATGTTGTCAAAGCTCAATTTCAAACAATATGTATTAGTATACCAGAGTCTCAAATTTTGCTTTTTTAGACTTCCAAAACTTTTATTACTTGTCAGACCCGGCTAAGGATTCTAAGCTCGTGAGGTACACCCTCCCAAGTGTTTGAAAAAAGATCTATATAAATGTATGACAGCTGTCTTTACATGTAACGACTTAATAACGAATGGCCATAGATCCACATCGTGAATAATCCCAAGGGAACATATTCTTTGCAATCAGCCATAAGTGTGCAATCGTGCAATCGATCGATCTGATACATCCAATTAAAATCCCACAATAATTACTATTTTATATTTACACTCTTCCACCTGAAACTTAATAGTATTTTACATTGAACCTCTTCCACTTGAAATAGTCGTTACTGTTGAATTTGATTGAATATACCATATCGTTTGATTGCACGGTTGCACAAATAAATGATTGTATAAGATATACTTGAAGGATTTTTTTTTGTCCCAGATGTTGTTCCACATGCTCCAAAGCCACGTGTAAAGGACTGCCTGAGCTCTCTGTGAAAGTGTAAAAAGAACATATTGTTTAAGTCATCGATCTTCTCACGTGTAAATGAAAGTCACTGCAATAAACTATAGAAAAGATCGACTGCCAACCATCATTGCAGAGCCCATGATGTGGGACCTTGGTTCTCACGGTGAAGATCAGATTCGGGCTGCAACCCAGTGGCGAATTAACAATTAAGATGCCCGCAATGTTTTTACTATAGTCGCATATTATTATATAAAGCTAGACTATGTTTGTTTAAGATTATAATAGATCTAGATTATATAATCTAATTTATTTTAAAATAATTTACACTCAAATTTTTTTATTTTAAAATAACGTTTAGTTTAAAATAATTTAGATTAAATAATCTAAGTAGATTCTAATCTCAAACAAACATAATAGAAAGGCTAAAAATTAGTATCTAGAAACCAAACGCCCCTTAAATAATAGAAACAAATTGTTTGAGCAAGTGATACCCCAATATTTAGATTTATTATTATGGACCCGTTTGATTTTAGTTCCATTTAGTCCCTAAATTACTAAATGGTGAGACTAAAACAGGAGCTAAACTGTTTTATTCTCTAGTCTCTTAAGGAGTAACTAAAAGGGACTAAAACATATTAATTCCATTTTTATCCCTCCTTTATTTCAGTTGCACTAATGACGGAGAATTCTAAGGGATATTTTGGTCATCTTATAATTTATTTAATGCGTTCTAAATATTTTTAATCTATAGAACCAAACATGATATGGACTAAACTTTATTCCCTGTACTAAAGACAGTCCCTATATATAGAAATATTTGTTGGCTGCAAAATTGTTGTTTTAGCCCCATTTGAAAGATTATAAATTTTTGCTCGTGCGACGTGTGGACAGGTAAAAATTTCAAATCGGTCAAATGTGATGTCACTTCCTTCTAGCAACACAGACTGCCAATTTCGGTTTGAATTACCATGATGTACTGTTGCAGGTCCGACAAAATGAAGCGACACGGAGGGGAAGGACAAAATCCACATGCTGGACCTTACTGACAGCATGGAGAGTTCTGTTACAAGGAGCTCAAACTAGTGCCGACGACCTTCGGCTGGCCTCCGGATGGTATCTGGGACAACCGACTATCGTGGATCCGGAATTTGATAGCGCTGTAAAAGTTTATTGGACTAAACCTATCTACTTAACAATAAATTTTAGAGACTCACTCATAAATCCGACTTTATCTCTTCTCTCGCAATATAAAGCACCAGTTTTCACCGTCGTCGTACTCCTTTATATTTAAATAGTAAAAAAAACTATAATTATAATTCGAATAATGATTATTGGCTCCAACATCACATTCACGTCCACCTAGCCAACAGAACGTACATATCTTTATGTTTTATACTACTGTAGGATATCATATTTAGAGGTAACTAGATTTTGTCCCTAAACATACCTAACATCTGATTACCAAGAAATCATAAAACACGTTCCCCGAGGTCAAGCAGGGTTGAATCACGATTCGCTCGACACCCCGCTCAGCGGTCGCCCAAAACTCCGCCTCGCCCAAGCCCATCCTCGGGTGAAGGTAGCGCTGGGGAGAAATTCTCTGTCTCCCTTGAGGGCCCCCTTTATGGAAAGGCAATTTCCGCCTCGCCCGAGGTCATCTTGGACACGAGGGCAGCCCCGAGCCCAGCCTCAACCAAAGGTCACGGGAACCTTGGAAACGTGTGCATTAAATGCGACGATTCAGATATCTACCACAAGTGGCACCACGGTCAAACAGGGGACGATGGGACAGCGGTCCCATCTACTTTCACCGACTACGATGACGCAGGCCCGCGAATAACGGACACTGCTCCCCCACGTCAGCTACTGTTCTTGAACAAATCTGGATATGACATGCACGCGTCTGGGCACAGCCTCACCCTCGAGAGAGAACTCCATCTCGTCCGAAGACGGCTTCAGCCTCGGGAGAAGACTCCACCACGCCCAAAGACGTCTTTAGCCTCAGGAGAAGACTCCACCTCGCCCGAGCTCGGCCTCGGCCAACTGCCATGGCAGCAACCACCAACTCCCCGCGATTCCCGAACATGCCCCAACGCAGGTTCGACCATGGCCTTGGGAGGAACCTCCGCTTTCGCCCGAGCATGGCCTCGGCCCAGATAACTGACAACAGGATGGCTACAAAAACTGTGGGGTTGGTGATAAGTCTGATTTACGCCATACGCGACGATTTACCATGTCTTTTTCACCATACTTATCACTATTCCAACAACTACGACTCTGACAACACATCCACAAGATAGGCCCAGGTACGCGTCCGAGCCCTCGATCCTGGCCTCGGCTCTCTGCTCGGTCAAGATGCAAAATAGCAGGGGCTGGACATCCTCCCCTGATCCAAGTCAACCGCAAGTACAAAGGCCATTTTGTAGGCCATGTTGCTACAGGGGCTCGGGCTCATCTCCTCTCCTCAATACGACAAACATGGTCGCTCCTGAGATCCCTCCTTGAGGCTATAAAAGGATTCCAGGCTTCAAACGAGAGAGGAGAACACTTCTAGGTTTCCCCCTCCACGGCCGATATTGGAACTCGCCTCAATCATCTTCAGAGACTTGGGATTTACTCCCTCTCTCGACTAGCTTGTACCCCTGTTGGGGACTTGTTCTCAAATGCTATGAGTTAAGAACAAGACAACATAAAAAGGTTAATGGTTAATGCCCTTCGTCCTTCGAAGCATTATCTCCCTCAGGATATAATGATCTTCAGACAAAGGTCATGAAGGACGTACATTCATCATCACAACATATATTAATGAAAGAAGAAGCATATGAGATATGAGAGATAACATAAATAATCATATGACATCATTAATATCTTTTAATTATATCATCATGAATGAACGTGAACAATATTAAATTATATTTATACCTTCGGCTTGATAGAAGGCAAAAATCCAAGCGTGACGCACGAGCGAATACAAGTCAATGTGAACAGTACATAGGTACTGTTCATCTATTTATAGGCACAGGACGCAGCCTGCGAGAAATTACATTCATGCCCTTTACACATGGTTACAATCATAACATAGGTTGTCATGGGCTAATTGGTCATTTCATCTTTTAAGTCGGTGCATCTAGAGATACGTTACAAAGCTCCTTGACTGATAGCTTTGGTATTGTGTTCTGGCCTTTCGAAGGTGTTTCTTCTCACGAGACCTTCGGCGATGAAGCTGTCCCCAACAGTAGCCCCTTCATGGTACCAGGTCATTTTTCGTAACGAGCTCGACCCGTGAAAAATTCTTTTAGGCTTCAGAATGCCGAAGGTCCGAAAAACACCTTCCCTGAGCTCATTGTCGAGAAACGATTTAAATATTCCTGGCGCAAGGTGGTCCCACCATAGAGCGAGTACGATCTAGTGTTTCCTCTTCTCGCGCCCTGCGGTCCACCATCCAGCGAACGCGAGCGGCTGCTTGGCGGGTGTAAGTAGCTTGACGATTCACCTTCCGTCCTGCGGCACTATATAAACAGACGGGTAGGTGTGAAGTTACCATAGCATTCATTACTATTGTGCCGTTGTGCTGCTAAAAAATTTGACCATAACCGAAGCTTATGCTTTGTATTCTCAGTTAAAGCGTCGCCTTGTTTTTAGCTTCATCAAAAGAGAGAGCTTCGACAAAATCAAAAAATAGCCAATTTCATCAAAACCGGAAGAATTTCAGCATCAAATGGCCAGGGTGCGCTCAACTGCAAGGGTGACTCATGAGGAAGAAGAGACCGAGGTCACCGAGACAGCACCAATTTCCGAAGTCATGAAACGATCGGGTCTAGTTGTGACAGAGGGAACCATTGACGAAGGTGCACTTGCTACCGAAACCGAGTAGGCAGATGCTGAAGAGGGTGATACTGGTGAAGAGGAGATTGATTATAACACCATTATGCCATCCAAGCCCAACCATTTGGATTTTGGAAAATCGACTGTCTCCGAAGCTGATATGCCTATGATGACGAAGCTAGGCTACTTCGGGAAAGCCAAAGATAAATTGATTCGTTTTGGCAGGGAAGAGACCACCCCGAAACCAAAAAATGATGAAGTGGTAGTTTTCAAGAGCTTCTTCAAAGCAGGGTTGAGATTTCCCATGCACAGAATGATTGCAGATGTGTTAGAAAATTTTGAGATTTATCTTCAGCTGACTCCTAACGCTATCGTTAAGCTCAGCGTTTTCATTTGGGCTCTCCGAAGCCAAGGAGTGGAACCGCTTGCCAAAGCCTTCTGCCGGGTGCATGAACTTCACTATCAGACGAAGGCTAGAGAAGATGGATTGCATGAGAACTTTGGATGTTATAATTTTGCATACTGCAAGGACATGAAGACACTGGTGGTCAGCTATCGCACCAAGTGGCCGACCAGTTGGAAGACTGAATGGTTCTATGTTAAGATAGATGAGTAGAAGGATAAGCTAGTTCAGAGCCCGCTGAAGCTAGCCTTCGGGCTAACTAGGCCTCAGTGCAACATGACGTGGGGGGAACCATGCTCGGATGCTGTGGCCGAATTTAGAGTTATATCTGAACATATTGGTACTAGGGATTTAGTTCAGGAATACCTAGCCAATAGGGTATTCCCAATGCTAAGGGAATGGGGTATGCCGAAGCTCAAAGGTGAGAAGAAGAAGAAGAATGAACTTGTTCGGTTGCCTTATCATTTTAAGTTCAAGAAACACTTCAAAGAACCCTGCCAAGAATGGTTGGACACAGTTGAAGTTATGTGCAACAAAATCCTAGGCAATTATACAAAGAAAGAAGATCAATTAATGACTGCAGCCTTCGGCACCCGACCGAAGCGAAGGTTGAATCAGGTGATGGATGCCCTGAATTTTGAATATCCTGACTATGAGCGATTGAACAAGGGTGCCAAAGGGCAAAAAAGAAAAAGAATTGTTAGCGTTCTGGGTAGAGAAGCTGCTAGAATGGTGAAAGAGGATGAAGAAGTTCTGAAGAAAAGAAAACTTAGCCCTGAGCCAAAGGTAGCTACTCCGAAGAAGAGGAAAGCTGCGGCTCCGAAGCAAAAAGCGACTGATATAGAAGAAGAAACTCCTTCAACACCTTCTGCTGCTGACGTAGAAGAAATTCTAAAGGTAATGACTGAATCCTTGTCCATCAAGCTAAGTCCACTGGGGCCACATCTGACGAAGCTTTTTCAGAAGGAAAAGGAGCCCTCGAGAGCGAAGAAGCCTGCTGGGCCGAAAAAACAGAGAATTATTCATGTGATTGAAGCCATTGAAGAAACGACACCGCCTGCCTCGGCGTAAAAAACACCAGCTATTGAGAGTGCTACTGCTGCCGAAGGTGCACCCACCGAAGCTGAAACTGCGGAAGCTGCGAATCTAGAGACCACACTTTCTGATATTGATAAAATGCTCCTGAATATGGCCACAGAAGAAGCTGCTACGACCACTGAAGAGACCCTGGCCACAGTGCCTAGAAAAGAAAAGGAAAAAGCCGAAGATACTTCAGAGGAAAAGGTCTTCAATTTCCAAAACATAATTGGTCAGGAGTTAACTGAAGCTGAGAAAGAAGAGTTAAGAGATTATGCTATATCCTGTGGTTACAAGCCAGGAGCACTACTCTTCGGCGGCATTGACGATGAAAGCTTAGGTTGCCTCTGAGACCAAACTGGATTGAAGGTTATCAGTACTTTGTCAAAGAGTATTGGTTTCCCAAAGCTTGGGGCATATCGTTGGTAGTTTGTTCTATTCCAATTTCAAGGTAAAAATTTTCTTCGACTTTTTATTGTTTTAACGACAAAGGAGTTTTCTGACGAAGGTTGTTTTTGCATAGAGTATGCTATTAAGTAAGGCTCTGAAGATGCAACAAGACCTTGAAGACAAAAAACATGAGATTATAATCAAAGGATTAGAGAGCAAAATAAAAGATCAAGCAGCTGCTCTTGAAAAGAAAGATTTCGAACTTCAAACAGTGGAGGGTTTACTGGCAGAAGCCGAAACCAAAATTGCAAAACTGAATAGTGAACTTCTCTCAAAGTCGGAAAGTTTCGAACAAGAAAAGCAGAAATTGAATGTGAAGCTTGAGACTGAAGCCGAAAAGAGTTCAAATTTACAGAAATCACTGAAAGAACATCAAAATAAATGCCTAGACTTCGGCATCCGATGCGTGCAACGGCTAAAGCAGATTTTCAACTCGATTGGAGCCAGCTCTGAGAAATTCAATCCTTCGGTTGAAGACTTGCCAGGGACCTTCAAACACATTCAGGGCGAAGATGATGCTCTTGATGAGGTCATAGCTGGACACAGTGATTTCTGTGCCCTGCTAGCTTCTCAGGGCACAGCTGTTGCCTTCATGAAATCTGGTTGCACGCATGGGAAAATTGTTAATAGACCAAACTTCAACTTATCACCGTCAGATTTAACTAATATCCCCAGTCTAGCTCGAAGCATAGGAAATAGATTCATAACGCAGATTTGGACGAAAGGCGGTCGAGACATGGCTTGCGACGAAGCTCGAAGCCACCTTAAGCCGGTAAGAAATTTGTGCCTACTGCTTTACCTTCTCCTTAAAATTTGCACTTTTCTCATACCGCTTTGATATGTACTGGATGACAAAGTTGAGGAACAGTGAGCCGAAACTTGACAAGTGATCCGAAGCTTAATGATGATGAAGCTAAAGACCTTGCTGCAAAAACTCTAGAAAAATTTTGTATTACCCTTGTAAAAAATATTGTAATCCAAGAATCAGATACTTATTATGTAAACTTGTCCATACCTTAACATATTTCTACCTTTTTTGTCCATGTATGAACTGCTTTGATGTGGAGGAAACTCGTATTCTTTTTGAGCCGAAGGCAAAAAACACCTTCCCTTCTTTTCGTACACAACGAAGCATGAAACTGCTTCTTTTCTTTTTGCCGAAGCATTATCCTCATAGTCGAAGCATCTGCTTGTGTCTGTATGATATGATCATGATGATCCTATGTATGTCTAAATGAATGTTTATGAATGCAATGTATGATGTAATGTGACATGCAAATGAATGTCCAAACACACACACATACGAAGCCACAACCATAACCTTCATTCCCTTAGGAATGACTGAAGTCTCTTTGCCGCTTATTTTTCGGCTTCACCGCTTATTTTTCGGTGTAAGTTCTGCATCCCCTTAGGAACGTCTTTTGAACTTCTTCGCCTTCTATTTCGGCGATATTCGCGTTGACTTTTCGCGCTTCGCCTTATATTTTGGTGGTATTTGGCTCTGCATTCCCTTAGGAATGACTTTTGAGCAGAAAACTTACGCTACGCTCCCTTAGGAACGGCATTTTTGTGGCTTCGTCGTGCTCTGCATCCCTTTAGGAACGACTTTCAAGCTTCTCCCTGCTTTTTTCCCTTTTTTCTCTCTGCACTCAATGGTGCATGCTCAGATTTTACATTTACATATTTTGGGGGATTTTGCTCTCGTGGAGCTGAATAAGAAAAGAAAGATTACAAATTATGGCCCCATTAAAAACCTTTCTCCCCCTTTGGAAAGGAAAAGGGTACCATAGGAAAAATGGAAAAGATTACATCAAGAAACATTACACATAATATTGTCGAAGCTCGTCTACATTCCAAGATCTAGGAATATCGTTGCCATCCATATCCTTTAATCTGTAAGAACCGGGTCTTGACGAAGATACCATAAGAAAGGGTCCTTCCCACTTCAGCTGCAACTTGCCTACTGTGTCTGGATTGGCCACTCTCCGAAGTACCAGATGCCCTGGCTTAATGTTTTTTAGCCGAACTTTTCTGTCACGCCATTTTATTGTTTTGGCTTGGTATTTATTGATATTCTCCACAGCCTGAAGTCTAGTCCCTTCTATAGCATCTTTTGCCACAGAATAATCAGCTTCGTCCTCTGCCGAAGCTACTGTTCTAATTGACCCTGCCTTAGCTTCTTCTGGAGTTATTGCTTCGTCACCAAACAATAACTTGAATGGTGTAAAACCTGTTGACCTTGATATTGTTGTGTTGTGGCTCCACACCACTTTAATCAACTCGTCTGGCCATTTTTTCCTCTGGGCTGATTGAAGATTAACTTCATTATTCCCGTCATTATGATGCCATTTGCTCTTTCGACAAGTCCATTCAACTCTAGATGTCTGACTGATGCAAAATGGATCTTCGTGCCAATCTGATCACAGAATTCCTTGAAAGCTTCGGCATCAAACTATGTTCCATTGTCTATAGTGATAACCTTCGGCACGCCGAAGCGACAAACAATGTTTTGCTAGAAAAACTTCTGGACTATGACCGAAGTTATTGTGGCTAAAGGCTTCGCCTCAATCCACTTGGAAAAATATTCTACCGCCACCACAACATATTTTAAATTGCCTTGTGCTGGTGGAAGTGGGCCTAGCAAATCAAGGCCCCATCTTTGCAATAGCCAAGTGGGCTGTATTAAATGAGTGAGAGATGAAGGTTGCTTCTGGTTTCTTGCACATTTTTGACAGCCTTCACATTTTTGGACTAGCTCTGCTGTGTCCAAAGCTGCTTTCGGCCAGTAAAATCCTTGTCGAAAAACTTTTCCAAGCAAAGGCCTAGACGCAATGTGAGATCCACACAAACTTGCATGTATCTCCTTCATCAGCTCTATACCTTCGACTCTGGATAGACACTTAAGAAGTGGAGAGCAGACTCCATGCTTGTATAACTCCCCTTCTATTATTACATATGGTCTTGTTCTTGCCTCCATTCTCTTATTATAAGCTTCGTCGTCTGAAAGGCAGTTATCTTGGAGAAAAGATATAATCTCAGTCCTCCAATCTTCACTATGAACAGGAGATATAGTGAGCACTGCTCTTTCGAGGAGTTCCATCGAAGGTGCTCTTATTGTCTCAAAAAATACTTCCGAAGGTAGAGGCAGCCCCTGTGCCACTGACTTGGCTAGCAGATCAGCGTGCTCATTTTCTCCTCGTGGAATATTCTTAACAGAAAACCCTTCAAATGAAGCTTCAAGCCTTCGAACTGTGTCCAGGTACTTCTTAAGCTTCGGATCTCTTGCTTTGCAACTCTTGTCAACATGTCCAGAAATAACTTGGGAGTCGGTTTTAAGGACCGCCCTTCTTATCCCCATTGCCTTTAACTTCCGAAGCCCCAAAAGTAAAGCTTCGTATTCAGCAATATTGTTTGTACAACTGAAATCAAGCCTTATTGCATAGCATGTTCTGACTTTGGAAGGTGCAACTAAGACAGCAGCCGCACCTGCCCCGAAGGTTCCCCAGGAACCGTCGTAGAACACTATCCAAGCTTCGGCATCTTTATTTGCTTCTTCTTCCTGAGCCCCTGGCGTCCAATCAGCGATGAAGTCTGCTAACGCCTGGGACTGAATTGAGGATCTATGCACATAATCAATGCTGAATTCGTTGAGTTCTGCAGCCCACTTTCCAATCCTTCCAGTAGCTTCTCTGTTCCTCATGATATCCTTCAGAGGTTGTGATGAAAGAACAATTATATGGAATGCTTGAAAATAATGCCGAAGCTTCCTGGAGGCCATTAAGACAGCATACAACACCTTCTCCAATTCTGTATAGTTTTTCTTTGATAAGCTTAGAACTTTGGAGACAAAGTATATTGGGGCTTGCTTTTTAATTTGTCCTTCCAGTTTCTCCTGCACAAGTGCCGCACTTACTGCAAAGCGTGAAGCTGCCACATACAATAGTAACGGAGCCCCTGGCGCTGGTGGAGTTATTGTTGTTAGATCAATTAAGTATTGCTTCAGCTCTTCAAAGGCTTTCTGTTGAGCTGGGCCCCATTGAAAGACTTCGGCTGACTTTAGTATTTCAAAAAATGGCAAGTTTCTTTCTGCTGATCTAGATATAAATCTATTCAATGAAGCCAATCTTCCTGTCAACTGTTGGGCCCCTTTTTTGTGCTTGGCGGTTCCATTCGAAGGATGGCTTCGATCTTGCTTGGGTTAGCTTCGACCCCCTTCGTTGAAACCAAACAGCCAAGGAACTTACCCTTCTTCACTCCGAAGACACATTTTTTAGGATTTAATTTCAGGCCAGCTTGCCTGAAATTAGCAAATGTTTCTTGCAGATCAGTGATATGATTTTCTTGCTTCGTGCTTTTTACTATAATATCATCAACGTATGTTAGCACATTTCTACCTATCTGGGAATGAAGGACCTTGGCTGTCATCCTGCTGAAACTGCCTCCAGCATTCTTGAGCCCCTTAGGCATCCGAAGATAACAATAGGTGCCGCTGGGAGTTATGAAGCTAGTCTTTGGTTCATCCTCCTTTTTCATCCATATTTGATGATATCCTGAGTAGCAATCTAGTAGACTCATAAGTTCTGAAGAAGCTGTCGCATCCATAAGAGAGTCTATCCTTGCTAATGGAAATTCATCCTTTGGACAAGCCTTGTTAAGATCCGTGAAATCAATACACATTCTCCACTTGCCATTGGCCTTCTTCACCATAACAGTGTTGGCTAGTGATAGTCGCCTAGAGGGGGGGTGAATAGGGCGAAACTGAAATTTACAAAAATAATCACAACTACAAGCCGGGTTAGCGTTAGTAGTAAAGAAACGAGTCCGCGAGAGAGGGCGCAAAACAAATCGCAAGCAAATAAGAGTGTGACACAAGGATTTGTTTTACCGAGGTTCGGTTCTCGCAAACCTACTCCCCGTTGAGGAGGCCACAAAGGCCGGGTCTCTTTCAACCCTTCCCTCTCTCAAACGATCCCACGGATCGAGTGAGCTTTCTCTTCTTCTCAATCAACCGGGAACAAAACTTCCCCGCAAGGGCCACCACACAATTGGTGCCTCTTGCCTTGGTTACAATTGAGTGATGATCACAAGAACAAGTGAGAAAGAAAGAAAGCGATCCAAGCGCAAGAGCTCAAAAGAACACGGCAAATCTCTCTCGCTAGTCACTAAGGGCTTGAGTGGAATTGGAGAGGATTTGATCTCTTTTGTTTGTGTCTAGAATTGAATGCCTAGCTCTTGTAAGTGGTTGAGAGTTGGAAAACTTGGATAGCAATGAATGTGGGGTGGTTGGGGTATTTATAGCCCCAACCACCAAAAGTGACCGTTGCTGGAACTCCTCTGTTCGATGGCGCACCGGACAGTCCGGTGCACACCGGACAGTCCGGTGCCCCTGCCACGTCACCAGGCCGTTGGATTCTGACCGTTGGAGCTTCTGACTTGTGGGCCCTCCTGGGTGTCCGGTGCACACCGGACATGTACTGTTTGATGTCCGGTGCACCGGCATGGGCGTGCCTGACGACTGCGCGCGCTGCGCGCGCATTTAATGCACTGCAGGGAGCCGTTGGCGCCGCAGAGAGCCGTTGCTCCGCTGGTACACCGGACAGTCCGGTGCACACCGGACAGTCCGGTGAATTTTAGCGGAGCGGCTGCCGAGCAAACCCGAGGCTGGCGAGTTCCGGAGGCCGCGTTTCCTTGGAGCACCGGACATGTCCGGTGCACACCGGACAGTCCGGTGAATTATAGCGCGCCGGCTTCCGAGAAATCCCGAGGGCGAATAGTTTGAAGTCGAAGTCCTCTGGCCGCACCGGACAGTCCGGTGCACACCGGACAGTCCGGTGCCTTCGGCCAGAGGAGCCCTCGGTTGCCTTGCTGCTCCTTTGTTGAATCCAACACTTGGTCTTTTTATTGGCTGATTGTGAACCTTTTGCACCTGTATAACTTATGCACTAGAGTAAACTAGTTAGTCCAATATTTGTGTTGGGCAATTCAACCACCAAAATTATTTAGGAACTAGGTCTAAGCCTAATTCCCTTTCAATCTCCCCTTTTTGGTGATTGATGCCAACACAAACCAAAGCAAATATAGAAGTGCATAATTGAACTAGTTTACATAATGTAAGTGCAAAGGTTGCTTGGAATTGAGCCAATATAAACTTATATGATGCGCATGGATGGTTTCTTTGTTTTTGACATATTGGACCATATTTGCACCACGAGTTTTGTTTTTGCAAATTCTTTTGTAAATTCTTTTCAAAGTACTTTTGCAAGATAGTCAAAGGTAAATGAAAAAGATTTTGCAAAGCATTTTCAAGATATAGAATTTTCTCCCCCTATTTCCAATGCATTTCCTTTGACTAAGTAAAACTCCCCCTCAAATAAGGTCTCCTCTTAGTGTTCAAGAGGGTTTTCCATTAATTTTGAAAACACTACTTGCTCCCCCTTTAGAACACAAAGAGATACCAATTTTGAAATTTATCATTGAAAATCATCAAATTTAAAATTAGGGGTGGTGCGGTCCTTTTGCTTTGGGCTCATATTTTCTCCCCCTTTGGCATGAATCGCCAAAAACGGAATCATTAGAGCCCATGAAGTACATTCTCCCCCTTTGGTCATGAAATGAATGAGTGAAGATTATACCAACGTTGGAGAGATGATGCGGAGCGACGGCGAAGGATGAGTAGTAGAACGAAGTGGAAGCCTTTGTCTTCGCCGAAGACTCTAATTCCCTTTCAATACACCTATGACTTGGTTGAAATACACTTGAAAACACATTAGTCATAGCATATATAAAAGAGACATGATCAAAGGTATATTCATGTGCTATGCGTGCAAGACTAGCAAAAGAAATTCCTAGAATCAAGAATATTAAGCTCATGCCTAAGTCGGGTAAAAGATTGTTCATCAAGAGGTTTGGTAAAGATATCGGCTAATTGATCTTTAGTATTAATATAAGAAATCTCGATATCCCCCTTTTGTTGGTGATCCCGAAGAAAGTGATACCGAATGGCTATGTGCTTAGTGCGGCTATGCTCGACAGGATTGTCGGCCA
This sequence comes from Zea luxurians, assembly GCA_029449295.1. NCBI lineage: Eukaryota > Viridiplantae > Streptophyta > Magnoliopsida > Poales > Poaceae > Zea > Zea luxurians. The sequence goes on from JAOPSE010000021.1 coordinate 47,596,424, forward strand.
TTTTGATTGCACTCTCATTGTCACATAGCAAAGGGACTTTGGTTAATTTGTAACCGTAGTCCCGCAGGGTTTGCCTCATCCAAAGCAATTGCGCGCAACAATGGCCTGCGGCAATATACTCGGCTTCGGCGGTGGAAAGAGCGACCGAATTTTGCTTCTTTGAAGCCCATGACACCAAGGATCTTCCCAAGAACTGGCAAGTCCCCGATGTGCTCTTCCTGTTGATTCTACACCCCGCCCAATCGGCATCCGAATAACCAATCAAATCAAATGTGGATCCCCGAGGGTACCAAAGCCCAAACTTAGGAGTAAAAGCCAAATATCTCAAGATTCGTTTCACGGCCGTAAGGTGTGATTCCTTAGGGTCGGCTTGGAATCTTGCACACATGCAAACGGAAAGCATAATATCCGGTCGAGATGCACATAAATAAAGCAATGAACCAATCATCGACCGGTATACCTTTTGATCCACGGACTTACCTCCCGTGTCGAGGTCGAGATGCCCATTTGTTCCCATGGGTGTCTTGATGGGCTTGGCATCCTTCATTCCAAACTTGCTTAGAATGTCTTGAGTATACTTCGTTTGGCTAATGAAGGTGCCTTCATGGAGTTGCTTGACTTGGAATCCTAGAAAATACTTCAACTCCCCCATCATAGACATCTCGAATTTCTGTGTCATGATCCTACTAAATTCTTCACATGTAGATTTGTTAGTAGACCCAAATATGATATCATCAACATAAATTTGGCATACAAACAAATCATTATCAAGAGTCTTAGTGAATAAAGTAGGATCGGCCTTGCCGACTTTGAAGCCATTTGCAATAAGGAAATCTCTAAGGCATTCATACCATGCTCTCGGGGCTTGCTTGAGCCCATAAAGCGCCTTAGAGAGCCTGTAAACATGGTTAGGATACTCACTGTCTTCAAAGCCGGGAGGTTGCTCAACATAGACCTCCTCCTTGATTGGTCCATTGAGGAAGGCACTCTTCACGTCCATTTGATAAAGCTTGAAGCCATGGTAAGTAGCATAGGCTAATAATATACGAATTGACTCAAGCCTAGCTACGGGTGCATAGGTTTCACCAAAATCCAAACCTTCGACTTGTGAATATCCCTTGGCCACGAGTCGAGCTTTGTTCCTAGTCACCACACCATGCTCGTCTTGCTTGTTGCGGAAGACCCACTTGGTTCCTACAACATTTTGGTTAGGACGTGGAACTAAGTGCCATACCTCGTTCCTCGTGAAATTGTTGAGCTCCTCTTGCATCGCCATCACCCAATCCGAATCTTGTAGTGCTTCCTCTACCCTGGTTGGCTCAATAGAGGAAACAAACGAGTAATGTTCACAAAAATGAGCAACACGAGATCGAGTAGTTACCCCCTTATGAATATCGCCAAGGATAGTGTCGACGGGGTGATCTCGTTGTATTGCTTGGTGGACTCTTGGGTGTGGCGGCCTTGGTTGTTCATCCTCCTTGTCTTCATCATTTGAATCTCCCCCTTGATCGTTGCCGTCATTTTGAGGTGGCTCATCTTCTTGATCTTCTTGTTCAATATCTTGAGCCTCATTCTCAACTTGAGTTGGTGGAGATACTTGCGTGGAGGAGGATGGTTGATCTTGTGCATTTGGAGGCTCTTCGGATTCTTTAGGACACACATCCCCAATGGACATGTTCCTTAGCGCTATGCATGGAGCCTGTTCTTCACCTACATCATCAAGATCAACTTGCTCTACTTGAGAGCCGTTAGTCTCATCAAACACAACGTCACAAGAAACTTCAACAAGTCCTGAGGACTTGTTAAAGACTCTATATGCCCTTGTGTTTGAGTCATATCCTAGTAAAAAGCCTTCTACAGTTTTAGGAGCAAATTTAGATTTTCTACCTCTTTTAACAAGTATAAAACATTTGCTACCAAAAACTCTAAAATATGAAATATTGGGCTTTTTACCGGTTAGGAGTTCATAGGATGTCTTCTTGAGGATTCGATGAAGATATAACCGGTTGATGGCGTAGCAGGCGGTGTTGACCGCCTCGGCCCAAAACCGATCCGGTGTCTTGTACTCATCAAGCATGGTTCTTGCCATGTCCAATAGAGTTCGATTCTTCCTCTCCACTACACCATTTTGTTGAGGAGTGTAGGGAGAAGAGAACTCATGCTTGATGCCCTCATCCTCAAGAAAGCCTTCTATTTGAGAGTTCTTGAACTCCGTCCCATTGTCGCTTCTAATTTTCTTGATCCTTAAGCCGAACTCATTTTGAGCCCGTCTCAAGAATCCCTTTAAGGTCTCTTGGGTTTGTGATTTTTCCTGCAAAAAGAATACCCAAGTGAAGCGAGAATAGTCATCCACAATTACAAGGCAGTACTTACTACCGCCGATGCTTATGTAAGCGATCGGGCCGAACAAATCCATGTGAAGAAGCTCCAGTGGCCTGTCGGTAGTCATGATGTTTTTGTGTGGATGATGAACACCAACTTGCTTCCCGGCTTGGCATGCGCTACAAATCCTGTCTTTCTCAAAATGAACATCGGTTAGTCCCAAAATGTGTTCTCCCTTTAGTAGTTTGTGAAGATTCTTCATTCCAACATGGGCTAGTCGACGGTGCCAGAGCCAACCCAAGTTAGTCTTAGCAATTAAGCATGTGTCGAGTTCAGCTCTTTCAAAATCTACTAAGTATAGCTGACCCTCTAACACACCCTTAAATGCTATTGAATCATCACTTCTTCTAAAGACAGTAACACCAATATCAGTAAAGAGACAGTTGTAGCCCATTTGACATAATTGGGATACGGAAAGCAAATTGTAATCTAAGGAATCTACAAGAAAAACATTAGAAATGGAATGGTCAGGGGATATAGCAATTTTACCCAAACCTTTGACCAAACCTTGATTTCCATCCCCGAATGTGATAGCTCGTTGGGGATCATGGTTTTTCTCATATGAGGAGAACATCCTTTTCTCCCCGGTCATGTGGTTTGTGCACCCGCTGTCGAGTATCCAACTTGTGCCCCCGGATGCATAAACCTACAAAACAAGTTTAGTTCTTTGTTTTAGGTACCCAAACGGTTTTGGGTCCTTTAGCATTAGATACAAGAACTTTGGGTACCCAAACACAAGTCTTGGAGCCCTTGTGTTTGCCCCCAACAATTTTGGCAACTACCTTGCCAGATTTGCTAGTCAAAACATAAGATGCATCAAAAGTTTTAAATGAAATGGCATGATCATTTGATGCATTAGTAGTTTTCTTTCTAGGCAACTTGGCATGGGTTGGTTGCCTAGATCTAGATGTCTCACCCTTATACATAAAAGCATAATTAGGGCCAGAGTGAGACTTCCTAGAATGAATTTTCTTAATTTTACTCTCAGGATACCCGGCAGGGTACAAAATGTAACCCTCGTTATCCTGAGGCATGGGAGCCTTGCCCTTAACAAAGTTAGACAAGTTCTTAGGAGGAGCATTAATTCTGACATTGTCTCCCCTTTGGAAGCCAATGCCGTCCTTAATGCCCGGGCGTCTCCCATTATAGAGCATGCTTCTAGCAAGTTTAAATTTTTCATTTTCTAAGTCATGCTCTCTAATCTTAGCATTAAGTTGTGCTATGTGATCATTTTGTTTCTTAATTAAAGCTAGGTGATCATGGATAGCATCAACATTAATATCTCTACATCTAGTACAAATGGAAACATGCTCAACAGTCGATGTAGAGGGTTTGCAAGTTTTAAGTTCAACAACCTTAGCATGCAACATATCATTTTTAGTTCTAAGGTCGGAAATAGTAGCATTGCAAACATCAAAATCCTTAGCCTTAGCAATTAATTTCTCATTTTCATTTCTAAGGCTAGCAATGGAAACATTTAACTCATTAATCCTAGCAAGCAAATCAACATTATCATTTCTAGGATCAATGCAAACATGAGAATCAACCTTAGCAATTAAATTGGCATTTTCATTTCTAAGGTTGTTTAAAGTCTCATGGCAAATACTTAGCTCACTAGACAATTTTTCACATTTTTCTCTTTCTAGAGCATAAGCATTTTTAACCTTAACATGTTTTTTGTTTTCCTTGATTAGGAAGTCTTCTTGGGAGTCCAAGAGATCATCCTTTTCATGGATGGCACTGATCAATTCATTTAATTTTTCTTTTTGTTCCATGTTAAGGTTGACAAAAAGAATACGCAAATTATCCTCTTCATTTTTATCATTATCCTCATCACTAGATGTTTCATATTTGGTGGAGGACTTTGATTTTACCTTCTTTTTGCCGTCCTTGGCCATGAGACACTTGTGGCCGACGTTGGGGAAGAGGAGGCCCTTGGTGACGGCGATGTTGGCGGCGTCCTCGTCGTCGGAGGAGTCGCTTGAGCTTTCGTCGGAGTCCCACTCCCGACAAACATGGGCATCGCCGCCCTTCTTCTTGTAGTACTTCTTCTTTTCCTTCCTCTTGCCCTTCTTGTCGTCACCCCTGTCACTATCACTTGATAATGGACATTTAGCAATAAAGTGACCGGGCTTACCACACTTGTAGCAAACCTTCTTGGAACGGGATTTGTAGTCCTTCCCCTTCCGTTGCTTGAGGATTTGCCGGAAGCTTTTGATGATTAGGGCCATCTCCTCGTTGTCGAGCTTGGAGGCGTCAATTGGTTGTCTACTTGGTGTAGACTCCTCCTTCTTCTCCTCCGTTGCCTTGAAGGCCACCGGTTGCGCCTCGGATGTGGAGGGTTCATCAAGCTCGTTGATTTTCTTGGAGCCCTTAATCATACATTCAAAACTAACAAAATTCCCGATGACTTCCTCGGGGGTCATTTGTGTATATCTAGGATTGCCACGAATTAATTGTACTTGAGTAGGGTTAAGGAAAATAAGGGCTCTTAGAATAACCTTAACCACCTCGTGGTCATCCCATTTTGCGCTCCCGAGGTTGCGCACTTGGTTCACCAAGGTCTTGAGCCGGTTGTACATGTCTTGTGGTTCCTCCCCTTGGCGAAGACGGAAGCGACCGAGCTCCCCCTCGATCGTTTCCCGCTTGGTGATCTTGGTGAGTTCATCACCCTCGTGCGCCGTCTTGAGTAGGTCCCAAATCTCCTTGGCGTTCTTCAACCCTTGAACTTTGTTGTATTCTTCCTTGCTTAGTGAGGCAAGGAGAATGGTTGTGGCTTGGGAGTTGAAGTGCTCGATTTGGGCCACTTCGTCCGTGTCGTAGTCTTCATCCCCTACGGATGGCACCTGTACACCAAACTCAACAACATCCCATAATCTTTTGTGGAGAGAGGTTAGATGAAATCGCATCAAATTACTCCACATAGCATAATCTTCACCATTAAAAGTTGGTGGTTTGCCTAATGGGACGGAAAGTAAAGGTGTATGTTTAGGAATGCGAGGGTAGCGTAGGGGAATCTTACTATACTTCTTACGCTCTTGGCGTTTAGAAGTGACGGATGCCGCGTCGGAGCCGGAGGTGGAGGTCGATGAAGTGTCGGTCTCGTAGAAGACCACCTTCCTCATCCTTTTGTGCTTGTCCCCACTCCGATGCGGCTTGTGAGAAGAAGATTTTTCCTTCTTCTCCTTGTGGTGAGAAGAGGAAGATCTTTTCTCCTTTCGCTTGGAGGATCTCTTCTTCTTCTCCCTTCTCTTGGTGCGGGACTCTTCCGATGAAGATGAGGTGCTCCCTTGGCTTGTAGTGGGCTTGTCATCGCCGGTCTCCATCTCCTTCTTGGCGGGATCTCCCGACATCACTTCGAGCGGTTAGGCTCTAATGAAGTACCGGGTTCTGATACCAATTGATAGTCGCCTAGAGGGGGGGTGAATAGGGCGAAACTGAAATTTACAAAAATAATCACAACTACAAGCCGGGTTAGCGTTAGTAGTAAAGAAACGAGTCCGCGAGAGAGGGCGCAAAACAAATCGCAAGCAAATAAGAGTGTGACACAAGGATTTGTTTTACCGAGGTTCGGTTCTCGCAAACCTACTCCCCGTTGAGGAGGCCACAAAGGCCGGGTCTCTTTCAACCCTTCCCTCTCTCAAACGATCCCACGGATCGAGTGAGCTTTCTCTTCTTCTCAATCAACCGGGAACAAAACTTCCCCGCAAGGGCCACCACACAATTGGTGCCTCTTGCCTTGGTTACAATTGAGTGATGATCACAAGAACAAGTGAGAAAGAAAGAAAGCGATCCAAGCGCAAGAGCTCAAAAGAACACGGCAAATCTCTCTCGCTAGTCACTAAGGGCTTGAGTGGAATTGGAGAGGATTTGATCTCTTTTGTTTGTGTCTAGAATTGAATGCCTAGCTCTTGTAAGTGGTTGAGAGTTGGAAAACTTGGATAGCAATGAATGTGGGGTGGTTGGGGTATTTATAGCCCCAACCACCAAAAGTGACCGTTGCTGGAACTCCTCTGTTCGATGGCGCACCGGACAGTCCGGTGCACACCGGACAGTCCGGTGCCCCTGCCACGTCACCAGGCCGTTGGATTCTGACCGTTGGAGCTTCTGACTTGTGGGCCCTCCTGGGTGTCCGGTGCACACCGGACATGTACTGTTTGATGTCCGGTGCACCGGCATGGGCGTGCCTGACGACTGCGCGCGCTGCGCGCGCATTTAATGCACTGCAGGGAGCCGTTGGCGCCGCAGAGAGCCGTTGCTCCGCTGGTACACCGGACAGTCCGGTGCACACCGGACAGTCCGGTGAATTTTAGCGGAGCGGCTGCCGAGCAAACCCGAGGCTGGCGAGTTCCGGAGGCCGCGTTTCCTTGGAGCACCGGACATGTCCGGTGCACACCGGACAGTCCGGTGAATTATAGCGCGCCGGCTTCCGAGAAATCCCGAGGGCGAATAGTTTGAAGTCGAAGTCCTCTGGCCGCACCGGACAGTCCGGTGCACACCGGACAGTCCGGTGCCTTCGGCCAGAGGAGCCCTCGGTTGCCTTGCTGCTCCTTTGTTGAATCCAACACTTGGTCTTTTTATTGGCTGATTGTGAACCTTTTGCACCTGTATAACTTATGCACTAGAGTAAACTAGTTAGTCCAATATTTGTGTTGGGCAATTCAACCACCAAAATTATTTAGGAACTAGGTCTAAGCCTAATTCCCTTTCAGCTAGCCACTCTAGTTATTTTACCTCTCTAATAACACCAGCACTGAGAAGTCTTTTTACTTCATTCCGAGCACCTTCGGCTTTATCATCAGACATTTTTCCAAGCCTTTGCTTTCTAGGCCTGAAAGATGGATCAACATTGAGTGAATGTTCGATGACATCTCTGTTGACACTGTAGGAAATGGGTGACGCCTAAGAGGGGGGTGAATTAGGACTTCTAAAACTTCTACTAAACTAGGCCACAATTAAATCCCTACAGCAAAACCTATGCAAGTAATCAAACTAGAATGTGCAAACTAGGTTTTGTCTAAGTGTTGCTATCTCTACCACAAAGGCTAAGTTTCAATCTACACTAAATAAGTATGAATACAAGATTGAAACTTAAATGCTTAATATAAATGCGGAAACTTAAAAAGCAAAGTAGAGAAGCAAACTCTCATGGATGACGCCGGTATTTTTACCGAGGTATCCGGAACCGCGCAAGGTCCCGACTAATCCTCGTTGGTGCCCCTATGCAAAGGGAAACCCACGCGAGGGCCAAGCACCACGGTCGAGTAACTCCGTAGAGAGCCGTGGGCCTTCTCCACGCGCAAGTGGTGCTCCGCTTCCGGCTCCTCTCGGACGCTCCCCGCCATCCCACTATCGAGCTTCCGGCCGAAACGCCGCGGGCCTCGTTCCCTCCGGTACACGGTGGCGGCCGTGACACAAACGCGGTTGTCACGGTCTCGCAAGACTCTTGCCCCACTCGGTACAATTACAACGGCTCGCGCAAGAGCCGAGGGGTTGTATGGTTTTACAAAACTCACTCAACTAACTAGGGTCACCTAGAGCAAGCGCTAAAGCGGTCTAACTAACCTAAGCACTTCGCAAAGCACCTACGCTAATCACCGAGTGATTCTATTAAGCACTTGGGTGTTTGAGCTCTTGGAAATGTGCACTATATGCCTTGGTATGTTGCTTGGGCTCCCACACCTTCAAATGGCCGGTTGGGTGAAGTATATATAGGCTCCAACTCAAATATAGCCGTTGGAAAGCAGTTCTGCAGCTTTCTGTGGCGCACCGGACAGGTGCACCGGACTGTCCGGTGGTGCACCGGACATGCCACGTGTACTAGCCGTTAAAAGTAGCCGTTGGAGCTTGCGAAGATAGTGCACCGGACATGGCGCACCGGACGGTCCGGTGTGCACCGGACAGCCCATGTCCGCTTGTCGTATTTTGGCAATAACGTTTAGCTCCAAACTCCGATTTTGATGATCTTGTACTTTTTGGAAAGCTTATGAAATTCTCTACATCCCAGAGTTGAAGCCATATCAGTTTGAGCAAATTTGGCACACCGGACAGGCCAGTGTGCACCGGACATCCCATATGCTACTGCAGTTTTTCAGCAATTCCGACTTCGTATTGTGGGCATAACTTTTAGCTCCGAACTCCGATTTTGATGATCTTGGACTTCTTGGAAAGCTTATAAAATTGTCTACATCTCAGAGTTGAAGCCATGTCAGTTTGAACAGATTTGATGTTGTGAAACACTTCCAATTCAGTCAGCCCTTCCTCTCAACTTTATCAACTTCACTTTTGTTTTGTAGCTTTGTATCTCACTTCTATTTCTTGATGTGTTGGACTCTTAGCATATATAAAGTGTCTTAAATATTACTTTGTAATGTCTTCTATGAGTCTTATAATGTCTTCTTTGAGGTGTTGCATCCTCAGAGCCTCAGTCCAATCCACTTCGCATCCTGTGAACTACAACACACAAATACTTGGGAAATACATTAGTCCACAGGTTATGTTGATCATCAAACACTAAAACCTATTGAGCTAAATGGCCCGGGGTCATTTTCCTCACAATCTCCCCTTTTTGGTGATTGATGACAACACAACCAAAGCAAGCAAATAATACAATTATTTGAATGATAATATGCAATCTACTTGCTAAGATGCATGTTTGTCCCCACAATGTGATATTATGGACTTAAGCCTCCCCCTAACTCCATAATTCACTTCCTTCCTATTTTTGGACCAAATAACCAAAACCACTTGAAAAACCATTTGTAGATATAAAATTTTAAATTAGTGGTGTTTGGTGTTTGATAACATTTTCATTGCTTTGGTCCTTACAACTTCTCCCCCTTTGGCATCAACCACCGAAAAGGAAGATATTAAAAGCATATAGGAAGCAAATAAGACTTGCCCTCTCTAATGAATTATCAATTAATATCAACAGAAGCACTAAAAGATCACTCCCCCTAAATGAGTGTTTTCCTTTAGAAAGAATTTTCTCCCCCTTTAGAGACGAAGAAAAACTCCCCCTGAGAGAGATCTTCTACTTAGGAAAAAGCATGTGAGAATTAGAGGTGCAAGACATGATTTGAAAAGACTAACTTCCCTTATGCATAGGTAACAGAATATGAGTTAACCACTTATGCATTTTAGCAACATGGAAGTATATGATATGAAATATAGTCTAATCAAATATTGGAGAAGACATGTAAATGATACTAGATGTAGTCTCAAAAGATACCGATTGAAATTCAATGGCGAGCTTGAGAGACATGAGAGTTCTTAGAGATTTTATAGTGGAAGATTGTTGTCTTTCTCCGGGGACCTCATTTTCCTTACAATGAGACTATCACATGAAATAGACTTGAAAAGGTGTTAGTCTCAAAGTATTAGATTATAGAGTAACCTCCCCCTGAAGGTGTGCATACAAGTTTTGAATACTTATAGGAGACACGCACTTTGATTTGATATGAAGAGGGGCAAATTATCTATAATCCGAACTTTGACACATATAAGTTAAATGATACAACTTGTAGAAATCAAAATTTTCAATTGATGCATCATTTACTATGGAGTGATATAGAAGCTATGTGCCGTGCTTAAATAAATATTTTAAGCCATGTAGGTTTGCTTAAGTGTATGAATTGAAAACAAGCAATCCTACCATATGATTCATCTAGTATGCATAATTTAAAACAAAGGTAAATAACAAATGTAATACTAGGCAAGAAAGGTAAACTAGATACGAGGTAAATAGATACGCATATCTAAAAACAAGAGATACAATAAATCTAGTTACCTTAGTCATGGGTGGGAAATTTGGGTCCAAAATTTTCACTAACCCACTTGGCAATAAACTTGATCCAATATGATGTATCCCATGATATACATCCCAACTTTGCCAAGTCTCCAAATTTCCCGCCGACCTTCGGTTCACTCACTTCCCTTTCGGGATCCAAACCTTCTTGGTGCTTTTCATAGTTGAAATTATTTCCTTTGGCACCCAGATGCGTTTGGCCCCCTTTCCTTTGTTGGCTTGCTTGTTGGCCTTGATTGCTATCACCTTTCCATTCTTTTTCTTCTTGATCAAATATGGTGTAGCAGCCTTTTTGTCCACCTTTTTGAAGTAGGTGTTGGAGATTTTGCTTGATGGCTTTTGCTTGAGCTTTTGCCTTTGCTTGTCCCCGGTCATCGCCTTGCATTGGAAAGACTTGTGGCCTTCCTTGTGGCATAGTCTACAAATCACAGTTTCTCCCTCCATAGGCTTGTTCAACGCCGCAGTGGTGTTATCCTGTGGAGGTCGGATTTGTTTGGCTTTGCCTTTCTTGTCATACAAAGCCTTGCCAAGGCGAGCCACTTCTTGCCTTAATTGCTCATTTTCCTTTGCAACCTCATCTGAACATGTTTCTCTTGCCATAAGGCATTTGTGTGATGACCGTGATGAGCGTGATGAGGATCGGTGGCTGCGTGTCCTTAGAGGTTCATCATCACTTGAAGAATCATCCCAAGTTCTGACACTTGTTAGCGCCTTGCCTTTGCTCCTCTCCTTTTTGGGTTCAGCCATAGTTGGACAGTTGTCCCTGAAGTGGCCCTTCTCCCCGCATGCGAAGCACCCTCTCTTTCTTTGCTTTTTCCTGTCAATGTTAAAGAGAAGATCTTCGACCTGCAGGGGCACACCCATTAGATTAATCTTGTGGATCATCCCCATTACCTTTCCGACGTGTCGGATTGTTTCTTCGTCCTCGGAGGATAATGTGCATGGTTGATTATCTTCATCATCATCACTTTCTTCTTCTTCCTCTTCTTCACTTGAGGAACTTGGAGTGGGAGCCTTCTTTTTTCCCTTCCTTTCATCACATGCAAAAGCATATGGCTTTGAGGAAGTTGGCTCCTCTCCCCGACACATTTTTTGCGACATCTCAAAAGCCGCGATTTTCCCAATCACAATGGTCGGGGTCATGTTACTCAAGTCCTCCATGTTGTGAAGGATGGTGATGATGCTCCCATATCTTTGTTGTGGTAGTAGGGAGATAATCTTCCTCACAATGTCCGCATCACCTAGCTTATTAATGCCAATAGAGTTGAGCTCATTGATAATTAGATTCAAGCGAGAATACATGTCTCTAACAAGCTCATCATCTTTCATAGCAAAAGAATTATACTCATATAAGACTAGGCAATATTTTTGCTCACGGACATTGGATGTGACGTCATGGAGCTCATGCAATTTAAACCAAATCTCATTAGCAGTTTTTAAGGTAAATACTTGATTAAAAATATCCATGCTAAGAGATTCATACAAGCAATTTTTGGCTCTAGCATTTAAATGAATTTCTTTTTCCTCACTCGTGGTGGGTTTCTCGGGATTCTTGGGGGTTTCATCCCGTCACGAGTGACTCTCCAAACACCTAGATCAACGGCCTCTAGGTAACAAGCCATTCTAGCACTATAATATGGGAAGTTAGTGCTGTCGAAGTGTGGTGGCCTATGGGTATCCATCCCTTCCTCTAAAAGGCATCGGCTCTTTTAGCGGTGAAGCTAAAGCGTTTCAAATGAGCCAAACCAGACTCTGATACCACTTGTAGGAAATGGGTGACGCCTAAGAGGGGGGTGAATTAGGACTTCTAAAACTTTTACTAAACTAGGCCACAATTAAATCCCTAGATCAAAACCTATGCAAGTAATCAAACTAGAATGTGCAAACTAGGTTTTGTCTAAGTGTTGCTATCTCTACCGCAAAGGCTAAGTTTCAATCTACACTAAATAAGTATGAATACAAGATTGAAACTTAAATGCTTAATATAAATGCGGAAACTTAAAGAGCAAAGTAGAGAAGCAAACTCTCGTGGATGACGCCGGTATTTTTACCGAGGTATCCAGAACCGCGCAAGGTCCCGACTAATCCTCGTTGGTGCCCCTACGCAAAGGGAAGCCCACGCGAGGGCCAAGCACCACGGTCGAGTAACTCCATAGAGAGCTGTGGGCCTTCTCCACGCGCAAGTGGTGCTCCGCTTCCGGCTCCTCTCGGATGCTCCCCGCCATCTCCACTATCGAGCTTCCGGCCAAAACGCCGCGGGCCTCGTTCCCTCCGGTACACGGTGGCGGCCGTGACACAAACGCGGTTGTCACGGTCTCGCAAGACTCTCGCCCCACTCGGTACAATTACAACGGCTCGCGCAAGAGCCAAGGGGTTGTGTGGTTTTACAAAACTCACTCAACTAACTAGGGTCACCTAGAGCAAGCGCTAAAGCGGTCTAACTAACCTAAGCACTTCGCAAAGCACCTACGCTAATCACCGAGTGATTCTATTAAGCACTTGGGTGTTTGAGCTCTTGGAAATGTGCACTATATGCCTTGGTATGTTGCTTGGGCTCCCACACCTTCAAATGGCCGGTTGGGTGAAGTATATATAGGCCCCAACTCAAATATAGCCGTTGGAAAGCAGTTCTGCAGCTTTCTGTGGCGCACCGGACAGGTGCACTGGACTGTCCGATGGTGCACCGGACATGCCACGTGTACTAGCCGTTAAAAGTATCCGTTGGAGCTTCCGAAGATGGCGCACCGGACTTGGCGCACCGGACGGTCCGGTGTGCACCGGACAGCCCATGTCCACTTGTCGTATTTTGGCAATAACTTTTAGCTCTGAACTCTGATTTCGATGATCCTGTACCTTTTGGAAAGCTTATGAAATTCTCTACATCCTAGAGTTGAAGCCATATCCGTTTGAGCAAATTTGGCACACCGGACAGGCCAGTGTGCACCGGACATCCCATATGCTACTGCAGTTTTTCAGCAATTCCGACTTCGTATTGTGGGCATAACTTTTAGCTCCGAACTCCGATTTTTATGATCTTGGACTTTTTGGAAAGCTTATAAAATTGTCTACATCTCAGAGTTGAAGCCATGTCAGTTTGAACAGATTTGATGTTGTGAAACACTTCCAATTCAGTCAGCCCTTTCTCTCAACTTTATCAACTTCACTTTTGTTTTGTAGCTTTGTATCTCACTTCTACTTCTTGATGTGTTGGACTCTTAGCATATATAAAGTGTCTTCAATATTACTTTGTAATGTCTTCTATGAGTCTTATAATGTCTTCTTTGAGGTGTTGCATCCTCAGAGCCTCAGTCCAATCCACTTTGCATCCTGTGAACTACAACACACAAATACTTGGGAAATACATTTGTCCACAGGTTATGTTGATCATAAAACACCAAAACCTATTGAGCTAAATGGCCCGGGGTCATTTTCCTTACAGACACCACTGAGATCATTGGCTGACCATGCAAAAACATCTTTGTTGTTGAATAAAAACCTTATCAAAGTTTTCTCCTGCTCTTCAGATAATTGAGACCCCAGCAATACCTTCTGCTCTGCTATGTCTTCACATAGAAGCATGGGTTTCGGCTGATCAGCCGAAGCAGCCTTCTCTCTTCTGTACTTGTACTGCTCACAAGCTTCAGCTTCATCTATATTGTGGATGGCTTTTGAGTCTGTCCAATTTCCCTCAGCCTTTCTGGCAGCTTCCTGACTTCCATGAATAGCAATAGGCCCTTGCTCCAAAGGTATCTTCATGCATAGTTATACTGGATGAAGAATTGCTTCGAAAGCATTAAGTGTCCCACGACCAATGATTGCATTGTAGGGGTATTCCATGTCAACAATATCAAACACAACCTGTTTAGTCCTTGTATTATGGACAAATCCGAAGGTCACTAGCATTGTGATCTTACCAAGTGCTACAATCTGCCTTCCTCCGAAGCCACAAAGAGGGTGTGTAGCATCATGAATCTTGTCCTCTAGCTCTTGCATCTGTCTGAAGGCCTCAGCAAATATGATATCCGCTGCCCTGCCTGTATCAACTAGAACATTGTGGACCAGAAATCCCTTGATGACACAAGATATGACCATAGCATCATTATGGGGGTAATCCTTGAGCAGAAGGTCCTCCTGGGAGAAGGTGATTACAATGTGGGACCATTTCGACTTGATGAAGGGTCCTTGCACCCCAACATGCTGCACCCATCTCTGAGCTTCCTTCTTCTGCCTCTTGTTGGCCGGCTCTGAGCATGAACCGCCTGTTATCGAGAGCACCAGCTTCGTAGCCGAAGCAGCTTCAGCTTGATTGTTGAACGAAGCCATCAGCTCAATCAGTGGAAGTGAGTTCACTGGAGGTGGGTGCCAATGTTGGGGACTTGTTCTCAAATGCATGAGTTAAGAACAAGGCAACACAAAAAGGTTAATGGTTAATGCCCTTCGTCCATCGAAGCATTATCTCCCTTAGGATATAATGATCTTCAGACGAAGGTCATGAAGGATGTACCTTCATCATCACAGCATATATTAATGAAAGAAGAAGCATATGAGATATGAGAGATAACATAAATAATCATATGATATAATTAAAAGATATTAATGATGTCATATGATTATTTATGTTATCTCTCATATCTCATATGCTTCTTCTTTCATTAATATATGCTATGATGATGAAGGTACGTCCTTCATGACCTTCGTCTGAAGATCATTATATCCTAAGGGAGATAATGCTTCGAAGGACGAAGGGCATTAACCATTAACCTTTTTGTGTTGCCTTGTTCTTAACTCATAGCATTTGAGAACAAGTCCCCAACAACCCCCTACTAGAAGCACATAGGTGCAAGATAATATAAGTCTCACCCCCTTTGCTGGAAGTAGGGCCTTCTATTGCCCAACTTGTGTCTTCTTGCATCACCGGCACGTCCTGACGAGATTTAGTCAGTAAATTGGGTCGCAAGACCACCACCAAAGCAAGCAAACTGATTGACAGTGCCACTAAGTTTGCTTCGAGATAGGAGGTAGTTGAGGCCATTTTTCAAAAGGACAAGGGCAGCGGGAAGCGGAAGGAGGACGCCCCCAAGGCGACCTCCCAATGCAACCCCAAGAAGAACAAAAAGAAGGAGTCGTAGGGCAAACACGAGGCCCTCGAGGCATATCTTGTCGCTGCAGTGGAACATAGGAACCCCCAAGGCCCCCAAGGGGGTCCCAACATAATTGAAAAAATGCTGAAGGACTCTTGCCCTTACCACAAGAGCCCCATCAAGCACACCCTCGAGGAGTGTGATATGCTCCAACGCTTCTACAATAGGCCCGGCCCCTCTACATATGATGGCAAGAAGAAAGGCCCTGGTGACAAGGGAGACGACCAGGGCAAAGTATTCCCGGATGTCCACAACCGCTTCATGATTTTCGGTGGACAAATGGTAAACCTCTCTGCGTGACGGCGAAAGCAAGAACGGCGAGAGGTCTTCTCCGTCGAAGCAGCGACGTCCCAAACCCCAAGAGGTACCCGCTTGTCATCGACCTAGTCATCGACAACACCAAGCTCTCCAAGGTTCTCAATTTCTCATGGTTGGAGGAAGCAGCCTCAACATCATCTATGCAGAGGCCATGGAGCTCATGGGGATCAGCCAGTTCAAGGTCTGGGCTAGGGCCATGCCATTCCACGACATCACCCCCTAGCAGAAGAGTTCATCCCCTCGAGTAGATCAACCTTGTCACACCCGAATTTAAGGGACAAAGCCGGGTGCATCTCATACATGCACCAAAGAAGACAACATATATAATAACATAGTGTATAGAGATAAATGTCACAATAACATCAGAGTACTTATTACATCGCGGAAGTCCTACAAAGTAAAAGATAAAAATAATTCGAACTAAAATCCATCTTTGGCGCCAATAAGTCAACTGGGAGACGCCACCTAGATCAGATCAAACTCCTCGTTATGTGGCTCCTCTTGAACCACCTGTTCTTCTCCTGTGGGGGGTGTGAGACAGAAACGGTGAGCTCACACATGATCATAGCTCAACAAGTTGTGGGGAAACCAAGTGTGCATGAACTCACCAAAGGTGGGAGTTCATGTGATGTGTAAAGCTGATCAATAATAGGGGTTAAAGCTAAGCATTGCTTTTAATAAGTTGGTCAAAATTTTATTAGCAGCTACTAAATGTAAGTGAATACCAAACCATAATAGAAATAATAGAACAAATTAATAAATAATCCCATGCAATGCAAATGACAAATTGAATTTAAGTTCCATCAATTAATCATGAAAGAGTCCTGAGCTGCTCATGACCGTGAGCTCGGCTAGTATACCAGTTTTACACTCTACAAAGGATGTACCCTGTACCCACAAGTCATGTTACCCATCTGCCAAGGGATCACGACTCCCATACACCTCTACCAAGGAAGCGAGGCAGGGTAACACTACGAGGCCTTTACAAAGTTCCACTAGCTTCCGAAAACCCGCTACAGTTTATGGGAAGAGCACTTTCAAGAATCCCTCGTCTGACCACCATCGCAGCAAAATCAACTCGAGAACCTCCGTGCATGCAACTCCCCTACTGCCCTTGCCCCTTTCAGGTAAGGTAGTCTTCCACTAGCTTTCCTAATTAGTTAGCCAAGGGGTCCCATTCCTCCCTTGTGGTGGCACGTGTTTCTCAAGTTAAGCTCTATGTTCCAATTAAAGATAATGATCTTGACATGAACATAAATAAAATAATAGAATAATTGGAACATGGATATAATGAAATATTAACCCAAAAACCATGTAAAGCAATAGCATAACTACCCAAATGATTCAGGGGTAAACAAGGTAAAATGGATAAACAGACTAGAATGATCTATTGGGTCCCATCAAAATTAAACCTTTGCATGAATAAATGACATTAAAGAACATTATTGGGTATAAAAGTGGTCAAGGGCACAACTTTCCTTCAATGAGCTCCTCCTCGGCAACTTCTATCTGCTGGGCACCAGGATCCTCTGTCACAGGCTCTTCTACTCGCCACAATACAAACAAGCACAATATAAAGGAGAAATTAACATAACACCAAACATGTAAACAAAATACATAATAATAGTCTATAAATTAAAATAAGATCCTAGGAACAGGAATCATTAATTTTGGGGTTATAGATTTTAAGTTATGAATTTCCAAAGGTTTCATGTGCTTGATATATGATTAATTGAGAAATAAATTTTATTACTATTTTCATGTCAAAATAGAGACTCTAGGTGATAAACAATAATATTACAAAATTTTAGAAACTGGAATGAATAAATTTGGAGTTCATATGAATTTTCTATGATTTATACAAATTCTAGGGTTTATTTTTACATTAAAAATTCTTTTCTAATAAGTTTTCTCTGGTTTTATAATTCTCTGGACTGGGCGCATTAAAACAGAGAAAGGCAGGGTTTAACTCGTAAAATATCCCAGACTCAGTGAACACCACCCCCTGGACGGCGGGTAGTTTTAACGGAAGCAGAAGATCTCTTATGCAAAATGCAGGGCCGAAGCGTTATCTACAAATATCAGCCGTCCGATCACAGTTACACGGTCCGGATTAGATATCTATTAACTCGAACCGGTACACACTCTCGGCCACCGGATCCAACACTGATGCCCACGATTTAATGAGATCAGGTTCAATCTGAGTCGTGGGATCACAGATCTACGGTTAGGGTTTTTCTCGGACGATGGGTTGTTCACGGATCAGATCACGGCCGCACCCTAGTCATCCAACGGCCAGCGGTCATCGTCCCCGATGTGCTCCCACACGCTACCCAGAGGCGGCACTAAGCTACAGTGGAGAACATCTCCGGCGAGGTCATCCAGCCACAGGGATGCCCCGCTTCCACTGCAGACATGCACTACTCGATGCGCACAACAAGACGAACGAGGTGAGGGGGTATTCACCTTGGATTATGGCGGCAGCAGTCCTGGCCACGTGGAGGTGTAATTCCACGGCGGAGCTTGAACTACGGCGAGCAATTGCCGCGGCAGTGTCCACCCGATTCTCCAATTACGCCCACCAAAGCTTCCGCGACGCCCCACCGGTCGACCAGATCCACGAACGGAGGCGAGGTGACAACAAAATACCTAGAGGAGGTGGGAGTGACGGCGGCGAGCGCACACCCTCGGTTGCAGGCGCGTGTCGATGGTGCTGCTAGATTTTGGCGCGGCACAGTGAGGACGACTAGGAGGTTGAGGAACGTCCGCACCCACCACTTTATGGGCCCGCGAGTCCATGCCAAGGTGGAGAGGTGCGTGGTGGTCAGCGCGACAATGGTGGGGAGGTGGCGCACCATTGAGAAGAACACGCTAACGATGATGGCCCACCACTCAGTCAAAGTGTGAGTACGGTTCGGAGGAAAGAGCAAGGGGCCCACCCATCGGTGGTTACCGCGCATAGTAGCTGGCTGGCCCACGCGCGGAGCAGCTGACAAAGCGGGTCCACTTGTCGGCGCCATCATCTGCCCTGGGTCGCGCAGAGGGATTAGATGGGCCAGAAGCAAGGTTTTGGCCTAGGCGTGGGTCTAGTTCCTTTCTTTTTCTTTTAATCTTATTTTCTGTTTTCTTTTCTCATTTTAAATTTCAAATTCAACTTGGTGACAAAATTTGTATTCAGTTTAAATGTTCCCCTAGACCATACCAAAATATGAAGAAGTTATTTATTCATAGATATATTTTGTATAGTATGATATTCCTTTCTTTGCCCTTTTTCCTATTTTCCTAATTCTCCTAAATTCCAATTTGAGGTACTAACATATTTTTTCTTTACAATATTTTTTTTTGTTGTCACAAAATGGAAACCTCAGCATGTAAGTGAGGTGCTCACATGTGATGGTGAGTAGAAATAACACACACATATAGATAAAGGAATTAATTTCTCCTTTTATATTTCCTTACAAATTGGGTATTAGAAATCTGCCCTTTTGTTTCGGGACCCCATCGAACTTCAAGAAGGAGGTCCTCACTTTCGAGGTGGTAGGGTTCAGAGGTACCTACCTTGTTGATTTAGGAAGGCCATGCTACACCAAGCTCATGGCCATCCCAAATTACACCTACCTCAAGATAAAGATGCCAGGCCCAACGAGAGTCATCACTGTTGGTCCCACGTACCGCCACGCCTACGAGTCTGATGTTGAGTGCATCGAGTGCACCGAGGCACTCATTGAGTCTGAGGCACTCATCGTCGATCTAGAGAACCTCATTAATGAGGTTCCCGACCCCTAGCGGCATTCCGGCAACTTCGATCCGACTGAGGCAACCAAGACAGCCCCCTCGATCCTAGCAGCTCTGGCGACAAGACGCATGGATCAGCTTCGAGCTCAACCCCAAATAAGAAGAAGTGCTTGTTGACTTCCTCCACGTGAATGTTGAAATATTCGCGTGGAGTCCCTTGAACACACCTGGCATATAGTGGGAGGTCGTGGAGCACTACTTGGACATCCGAGCCTGCTCCAGACTGGTGAAGCGGCATCTGCACCGCTTTGACGAGAAGCGTAGGGTCATCAGGGAGGAGGTCCACAAGCCTTTGGTGGCCAGGTTCATCAAGGAAGTCTTTCATCCTGAGTGGTTAGCAAACCCCATGTTAGTTAGGAAGAAGGGAGGGAAATGGAGGATGTGTATAGACTACACCGATTTAAATAAAACATGTCTGAAAGTTCCCTACCCTCTGCCTCGGGTTGACCAAATCATTGATTCCACTGCGGGATGTGAAACCATGTCCTTCCTTGATGCCTACTCTGGCTATCACCAAATTAGGATGAAAGAGTCTGACCAGCTTGCGACTTCTTTCATCACCCCGTATGGCATGTATTGCTACAGTACCATCCCCTTTGATGTAAGGAACGCTAGCGCCACGTACCTATGATACATGAACCACATGTTCGGCGATCACATTGGAGCGACGGTCAAGGCCTACATCGACGACATCGTGGTCAAAACGAAGAAGATTCACAACCTCGTCTCCGACTTGGAAACAACCTTCGCATGCCTAAGGGCCAAAAGCATCAAACTCAACCCCGAGAAGTGTGTCTTCGGTGTCCCCTGAGACATGCTTCTAGGTTCATTGTGTTGGAGCGGGGCATCAAAGCCAACCTGGAGAAGATGTCGGCAATCACCAACATGGGCTCGATCAAAGATCTCAAAGGAGTCTAGAGGGTCACGGGGTGCCTTGCAGCTCTGAGCCGGTTCATTTCACGCCTCGACAAAAAAGGCTTGCCCCTATACCGACTGTTGAGGAAAACCGAGCGATTCACTTGGACCCCCGAGACCGAGGAAGCTCTCAAGAATCTCAAGAGGCTCCTCACCAAAACGCCCATTTTGGTACCATCCACTAATGGAGAAGCCCTCTTGCTCTACATCGCCGCAACCACTCAAGTGGTCAGCGTTGCGGTTTTAGTTGAAAGGCAAGAGGAGGGACATGCCTAGACCATTCAAAGGTCGGTCTACTTCATCAGCGAGGTATTGCCCGAAACAAAAACCCACTACCCACAAGGCCAGAAGCTGTTGTATGCAGTAGTCCTAACTCGGCGCAAACTACGCCATTATTTTGAGTCTCACCCGATAACAATAGTGTTGCCTTTCCCTTTAGGGAAAATTGTTTAGAACAGAGAAGCCTCGAGCAGGGTATCCAAATCGGAAGTAGAGCTTATGGGAGAAACACTCTCGTTCACCTCCAGAACGGCTATCAAGTCTCAGATCTTGGCGGACTTCCTAGCTCAATGGACCGACACTCAATTACCAATGGCTCCAATTCAAGTTGAGCTATGGACCATGTACTTCAATGTGTCATTGATGAAAACAGGAGTGGGCGCAGGCCTGCTCTTCATCTCACATACGTTATGTGATACGCCTCCACTTTGCTGCGTCCAACAACGTAGTTGAGTACGAAGCCTTGGTTAATGGCCTGTGCATTGCCATTGAGCTGGGAGTTATGCGCCTCGACGTTCGAGGGGACTCTCAGTTGTCATCGACCAAGTCATGAAGAACTCGAGCTGTCATGACGCAATGATGGAGGCTTATTCTGAAGAGGCCCAATGCTTGGAAGACAAGTTCTTCAGGCTAGAGCTCAACCACATTATGTGACATTACAACGAGGTCATGGACGAACTGACAAAGATAGCTTCGGGGCGAACCACGGTTCCCCCGAACGTCTTTTCCAGAGATGTCCACAAACCTTCCGTTGTAATCAAGGAAGACCTCGAACCAGCTACCAACACCAGCACGCCTCTAGCTGATGAGCATGAAGCCTTGCAGATTGATAAAGAGCAAGACGAGGTCACGCCAGTCTCTGACTGGTGGACCTCATACCTAGAGTACCTCCTCTATGGGGAGTTACCTCTCGACAATGCTAAGGCTAGGCGACTGGCTTGGCATGCCAAGACATTCATGCTACTTGGGGAAGAAAAGGAGTTGTACCGACACAGCCCCGTGTGAATCCTCCAACGGTGCATCCCCATCAGCGAAGGTTAGGAACTGTTGGGAGAAATCCACTCGGGGGCTTGCGAGCACCACACGTCGCCCCAAACCCTTATTGGAAACACCTTCAAGCAAGGGTTTTACTGGCCAACAGCAGTAGCCGATGCCACTAATATTATGCGCTCTTGCAAGGGGTGCCGATTTTACGCTAGGCAAACGCACCTAACAACTCAAGACCTACAAACCATTCCAATCATTTGGGAGTCCCTAACTACAACATCATGGACCACGACACACAATTCATAGGAAAGAAGTTCCTGAGATTCTGTAGCGACCACCACATCCGCGTGGACTGATCATCCATAGCCCATACAAGGAAAAATGAGCAGGTAGAACGTGCCATTGGCATGATTCTACGGGGCCTCAAGCCAAGGATCTTCAATGAGCTAAACAAGTTAAGCAGACGATGGTTCAACGAACTCCCCTCTGTGATTTGGAGTCTGAGGACAACTCCGAGCGAGGCCATGGGATTCACGCCATTCTTCCTAGTCTTTGGGGCCGAGGCTATCCTACCCACAGACTTAGAACATGGCTCCTCGAGGTACAAGAACACAACGATCACAACAATCAAGTCATCCGCGAAGACTCACTTGACTAGCTAGAAGAAGCTCGGATGTAGCACTTCTACACTCCTCCAGGTACCAGCAGCCAGCGCTACCACGCAAGACGGGTCCGACCCCAAGGCTTCTAGGAGGGTGACATGGTACTTCGATTATGATAAGGCAACCAAGGGTGCCACAAGCTCACCCCTCCCTGGGAAGGACCATTCATCATTGCTAAGGTGCTAAAGCAAGGAACATACAAGCTCTGCAAAGACCAAGAAGAAGTCTACAAAAACATTTGGAACATCGAGCAGCTATGTCGCTTTTACCCTTAGAGTTCCAAATTGTTATGTATTCCGAATCCTTATGACTAAAAAGTCTAACCTTCAAGTGAGGCTCGGCCCTGTTTCACCAGACTAAACCTCCCTTAGGGGCTAGAAGAGGGGAACCCTCTCTGTGCCACTTTTCTCTCAAAAAAGTTTTTTCTCTAAAACAACTTTCGTGTTTTCGGTCTAGTCAAAAAACAGAATCGTAAAAGAACAAGAGACATCCCAATAGGAAAGGGTGGCCGAGCCATGGGAACACCTACACCTCCGGGATACGGTTTCCTCACTCGCCATCCTTTGCCTAAGAAGGTAACTCGCATTTTGATAGGAATCCCGTGAAAAGATAAGCCAACAAACGCAGAACAAGAGAAAAAGTGGCACGACAAAACACAGAGAATAAAAATCTTGGAGCAAACATCCGCTGACAAACTTAAAAGTTTTACAACCCCATAGGGCCAGCAGCTCAAGCATCAAAAGAAGGTGAGGCAGCACCCTCGGCATCATTGGGGGCGTCGCCGTAGAGTAGGACCCTGCGCCAAGCGGGGACACTTGAGGAACCACCTTCTCTTCAAAATGACAGCCAACACCGAGCCTAGCCATTCAAAGACATCCTCGAGCCTCCGAGCCTACACCTTGGCAGGGTCATCACCCTTCAAGAGGATGTATCCCTCACTCACTTTCTCTAGATCTACCTCGTAGTGAGAGGCAATGATGGCTAGGGCCCACTTCACTCCCGTGTGCAGGACCTCACGAAGTTTCACTCTGCACTTGGCCACTTAGGGCCATCATGCGGCTCTGTGGGGAACCACCTGAGGGGATGTCCTCAGCCCAGAAGGTCCGGTCGTTGGCCACCACCGTGTCAGACAGAGCGTCGTACACGGCGACCTTCTCGTTGACGGCTCAGGAGAGGGTCTAGGATGTCTCAATAGAGGTATGGAGGTCCCACTCAAACTTTGAAATCAACCAAGAAAATGCTAAGGCACATCCAAAGTTGTCCAGGCAAGCAAAACATAGGTAAACAGCACATACCTCCCGCACAGGTCTTCCAGTGCTGGGCCTCGGTCTGTTGAGCCTCGAGTTCCTTAGCAAGGGACCTAGCTTGGGAAGAGGCTTCTGTGGCCTGACGCTGAAACTCCTCCCATTTGCTGGATACCCTCTTAAGGTCCTCTTCCAGCTTGTGGACCCTCTTGGCCAGAGGTGTCGCCTCTCACCGCGTCACGGTAGCCTCATCCCTCAACTTCGAGTAGCGCCTGAAGATCCATCGCTTCAACACTCTTCTGGGCAACTACTAATTGGACTGAGCAAGCAAGCTCTTCTAACGTTGCAGCGAATACCAGACACCACACTCGCAGCGGAGGAACATAGACTTGGTCGCGGATTTCGCCATAAGCTCCTGAAAGGAAAATCGACGTCATCAAGACACGTCTTAGGTAAAGGAATGTGTTGTCGTTTAGAAAGCTCCTTCCCCTTACTTAGTCGAGGAGCTGGAAGTCCTGCCACATCTTCTGGTCCTCTTGGTCATCGAGGATGAATGCTGGTTCACCATCCAGGGAGGCACAATCCGGCCATGTAAGCCGTGGACACCCCTACCCGAAGGGATTCCTCCCAATGGGCATGACGGTGGTGCTCTCCTCATCGGGGAAAAGTGTGGTGCGCTCTAGGGTGGGGACCTCGGGCTGCTCCGAGGGACTAGCTTCATGATTGCCAACTGGCTCCCTTTCACGGTCGGAGCCTGGGGAATAGGGATGGCAGATCGCCGGTGCCGACAAGGTCGGTGATGCCACCACCGATGTCGCGTCTGCCGGCCCAGCCCATATGCGTATAGGCCGAGGATGGCCTCAGCAGGCATTTCTAAGGGCGCTGTGGCAGCCTCTGCAGCAGCATCCCCTTGCCTGGTCTACCCTTCTAGGGCAAACCTCGCTGCCTCAGGCCCTATTGGAGAACATCTCGGGCGGCAGCAACCTAAGGAATTGGGTGAACCGTAGCCCTGGCCAACGAACCCGCGTCCGTCATCATGGCCTCGTGGGAGTCAGGATCGATGCGCCCGCCTTGCACTTCAGGCTGAACAATACATGAGCAGAAAAATCATGCAAGATACTCAAGGAAAAGACCAAGTTTCAATATCTCACGACAACTTACCCGGACCGGGGCAGGCCTAGCCTTCTTGGCCATCCTCGAACCCTTAGTTCCCAAGGTTGGTGCCAGGAGTGGATTGGCAGGCCGCTCCACCGCTACCTCCTCCTCCTCGAATGAGGGGATAGGCCCGGCTCGATAGATGCCTACGTCTCGAGTAGAGGTACAGACGCCTCAAGCCTGAGCACCGACACTGAAAGGGAAATAGGGTTAATCTTTTCCTACAATTAATTTTGGTGGTTGAATGTCCAACACAAACATATGGACTAACTAGTTTGCTCTAGAACTCATGTATTACAAGTGCATAAGGTTCAACACAAACCAATAAAAGATTCAAGTTAGGGACTAAAATTAAAAGAAGCAAAGACTTGAGTGTGCTAAGAAACGGCGCAACGGACTGTCCGGTGCACCAGGACCGTACAGCTCAAACCAGCCGCTCTCGGGAAAACGAAGGCATGCTCTGCTATAATTCACCGGACTATCCGGTGTGCCACCGGACTATTCGGTGAGTCAGCGGGCAACGACTATCTGCGTGCAACGGTCGGCCCTGCAAAGGTGAACATTGGAGCTACAGTGCAACGCAGAAGTCAGAGGGGCACCGGACTGTCCGGTGCCGCAAGAAGACAAAGCTCTAACGGTCGACTTCACTCCGAACCCTAACGGTTGGGTGACATGGCTAGGGCACCGGACATTGCATAGTGCCTATCCGGTGGCGCACCGGACAATCCGGTGCGCCCATCGCCAGCAGCCTCCCCAACAGCTACCTTGGTGGTTGGAGGCTATAAATACCCCCAACCACCACAACTCTAAGCATCCAAGTTTTCTGAAGTTCTCATTCAATACAAGAGCTAGTGCATTCACTCCAAGACACATTTCCAAAGATCAAATCCTCCCCAAGTCTAGAATTCATTCCAACCACCTTGTGACTTGAGAGAGCGTGTGTTCGTGTTCATTTGTGCTCTTGTTGCTTGGATTGCTTTCTTCCTTTCTCATTCTTGTTTTCAAATGACTTGTAATCAAAGCAAGAGACACCTAAGTGTGTGGTGGTCCTTGCGGGGTCTAAGTGACTCATTTGATTAAGGAGAAGGCTCACTCGATCTAAGTGACCGTTTGAGAGAGGGAAAGGGTTGAAAGAGACCCGGTCTTTGTGACCACCTCAATGGGGACTAGGTTCTTTGGAACCGAACCTCGGTAAAACAAATCACCGTGTTCATTCACTTGATTTCCATTTGATTTGTTTTCCCGCTCTCTCCCGGACTTGAATTTAATTCTAACGCTAACCCCGGCTTGTAGTGTGTGTTTAAGTTATAAATTTCAGGTTACGCCTATCCACACCCCTCTAGGTGACTTTCAATTGGTATCAAAGCCCGGTGCTTCATTAGAGTCTAACAACTCGAAGTGATGTCGCGAGATCACACCAAGAGGGAGATCGTGACCGGCGACAAGCCCGCAAGCTCGGGGAGGACTCTCTCAGGAGAGTCTGGCAACAAGCATAAGGAGGAATCCTCTTCCTCCATCAAGTCCCATCGGAGAGGCGACAAGAAAAAGAAGATGAAGAAAGTGGTCTACTACGAGACCGACTCTTCGTCGCCCTCCACATCGAGCTTTGACTCGTCCATCGCTTCTAAGCACCATGAGTGCAAGAAGTATGGTAAGATGCCCCTTCTCTATCCCCGTATTTCTAAGCGCGCTCCTCTACTTTCCGTTCCCTTAGGCAAACCACCATATTTTGATGGTGAGGATTATTGTATGTTGAGTGATAAAATGAGGCACCATCTAACCTCACTCCACGTAAGCATTTGGGATATTGTTGAGTTTGGAGCGCAGGTAACTAAGGTGGGGGACGAGGGCTACGACTCGGACGAGGTCGCCCAAATTAGGCACTTTAACTCCCAAGCCACAACTATACTCCTCGCCTCCTTGTGTCGAGAGGAGTATAATAAGGTGCAAGGGTTAAAGAGTGCCAAAGAAATTTGGGACGTCATCAAGACAACGCACGAAGGGGATGAGGTGACCAAGATCACCAAGCGTGAGACGATCGAGGGAGAACTCGATTGATTCGTCCTCAACAAGGGAGAAGAGCCACAAGCGATGTACAATCGGCTCAAGACCGTGGTGAACCAAGTGCGCAACCTCGGGAGCACCAAGTGGGATGACCATGAAATGGTCAAGGTTATTCTTAGATCACTTGTTTTTCGTAATCCCACTCAAGTGCAACTAATCCGTGGAGACCCTAGATATAAACAGATGTCTCCCGAGGCAGTAATTGGCAAGTTTGTGAGATTTGAACTTATGATCAAAGACTCCAAACATATTGTCAACTTGGAGCAAGGTGCCACCTCCACACCTGAGGTGCAACCCGTCGCATTCAAGACGACGGAAGAAGAAAAGAAGGAGTCTACACCAAGTAGGCTTCCAATCGACGCCTCCAAGTTCGACAACGAGGAGATGCGCTCATTATCAAGAGCTTCCGCCAAATCCTCAAACAAAGGAGGGGAAATACTACAAACCTCGCTCCAAGAGGGTGTGCTACAAATGTGGTAAGCCCGGTCATTTTATTGCTAAATGTCCAATTTCAAGTGACAGTGACAGGGGCGACGACAAGAAGGGGAAGAAGGAGAAGAAGAGATATTACAAGAAGAAGGGCGGCGATGCCCATGTGTGTCGAGAATGGGACTCCGATGAGAGCTCCACCGACTCCTCCTCCGACGAGGAAGCCACCAACATCGCCGTCAACAAGGGACTCCCCTTCCCCAACGTCGGCCACAAATGTTTCGTGGCTAAGCAAGGCAAGAAGAAGAAGAAGGTACATTCTAGAGCCACCCCCAAATATACAACATCTAGTGATGAGGGTAGCTCTAGTGAAAATTAAGATGATTTACTTATTCTTTTTGCCAACCTTAGCATGGAACAAAAGAAAAAACTAAATGAATTAATAGAAGCTATTCATGAGAAGGATGATCTCCTGGAAAGCCAAGAGGACTTCCTTATTAAAGAAAACAAAAAACATGTTAAGTTGAAGAATGCTTATGCTTAGGAAGTAGAAAAATGTGAAAACTTGACTAAGGAGCTTAGCATTTGCCATGATTCAATTATCAGTCTTAGAAATAAAAATGCTAGTCTAAATGCTAAGATTGATGAATTGAATATTTGCAATGATAAAATTTCTAGTTTTAGAACTGAAAATGATAGTTTGATTTCTAAGATTGAAAAATTGAATGTTTGCAATGATTCCATTTCCTATCTTAGAGATGAGAATGCTAGATTAAACTCTAAGATAGAAGAATTAAATGCTTGCAAACCCTTTACATCTACTGTTGAGCATGTTTCTATTTGCACTAGATGTAGAGATGTTAATGTAGAAGCTATTGGTGATCACCTTGCCATGATTAAGAAACAAAATGATCATATAGCTAAATTAGATGCTAAAATTGTCAAGCATGAGCTCGAAAATGAAAATTTTAAATTTGATCGTAGCATGCTTTAAAATTTAAATTAAGGATGGCATTGGTTTCCAACAGGGGAGCAATGTCAAGCTTAATGCCCCTAAAAGATTGTCTAATTTTGTAAAGGGCAAGGCACCAATGGTTCAGGATAATGAAGGCTACAATTTATATCCTGCTAATTATCCTGAGCACAAAATTAGGAGAATTCATGCTAGGAAACCTCATACTATTTCTCACCATACATACATGTATAAAAATGAGACATCTAGCTCTAGGCAAACCACTCATGTTAAATTGCCTAGAAAGAAACTTCCTACTGCATCAAATGAGCATAATGTTTCATTTAAGACTTTTGATGCATCATATGTGCTGACTAACAAATCAGGCAAAGTAGTTGCTAAATATGTTGGGGGCAAACACAAGAGCTCCAAGACTTGTGTTTGGGTACCCAAGGTGCTTGTTTCTAACGTGAAAGGACCCAAGACTGTTTGGGTACCTAAGAACAAGGCCTAAATTGTTTTACAAGTTTATGCATCCGGGGGTTTAAGTTGGATAATCAATAGCGGATGCACAAACCACATGATAGGGGAGAAGAGAATGTTCTCCTCATACGAGAAAAAATGAAGATCCCCAACGAGCTATCACATTCGGGGATGGAAATCAAGGTTTGGTCAAAGGTTTGGGTAAAATTGCTATATCCCCTGACCATTCTATTTCCAATGTTTTTCTCGTAGATTCTTTAGATTACAATTTGCTTTCCGTTTCTCAATTATGTAAAATGGGTTACAACTGTCTTTTTACTGAGTTAGGTGTTACTGTCTTTAGAAGAAGTGATGATTCAATAGCATTTAAGGGAGTGTTAGAGGGTCAGCTATATTTAGTTGATTTTAATGATAACAAAGCTGAATTTGACACTTGTTTAATTGCTAAGACTAATATGGGTTGGCTCGGGCATCGCCGACTTGGTCATGTTGGGATGAAGAATCTTCACAAGGTTCAAAAGGGAGAACACATTTTAGGACTAACAAATGTTCATTTTGAGAAAGACAGGGTTTGTAGCGCATGTCAAGCAGAAAAGCAAGTTGGCGCTCATCATCCACAAAGAACATAATGACAACGGATAGGCCGCTTGAGCTACTCCACATGGATTTATTCGGCCCGATAGCTTAAATAAGCATCGGCGGGAGTAAGTACTGTCTAGTTATTATGGATGACTATTCTCGCTTCACTTGGGTGTTCTTTTTGTAGAAAAAATCACAAACCCAAGCTACCTTAAAGGGATTCTTAAGATGGGCTCAAAATGAGTTCGGATTAAGGATCAAAATGATAAGAAGCGACAATGGGACGGAGTTCAAGAACTCTTAAATTGAAGGCTTTCTTGAGGAGGAGGGCATCAAACATGAGTTCTCTTCTGCCTACACACCTCAACAAAATGGTGTAGTAGAGAGGAATAATAGAACTCTACTAGACATGACGAGGACCATACTCGATGAATACAAGACACCGGACCAGTTTTGGGCGGAAGCAATCAACACTGCTTGCTACTCCATCAACCGGCTCTACCTTCACCGAATCCTCAAGAAGACATCGTATGAACTCCTCACTGGTAAAAAGCCCAATGTTTCATATTTTAGAGTCTTTGGGAGTAAATGCTTTATTCTTATTAAGAGAGGTAGAAAATCTAAATTTGCTCCTAAGGCTGTAGAAGGCTTTTTACTTGGTTATGACTCAAACACAAGGGCATATAGAGTCTTTAACAAGTCCACTGGACTAGTTGAAGTTTCTTGTGACATTGTGTTTGATGAGACTAATGGCTCCCAAGTGGAGCAAGCTGAACTTGATGAGCTAGATAATGAAGAGGCTCTATTCGTCGCGCTAAGGAACATGTCCATTAGGGATGTGTGTCCTAAGAAATCCGAAGAGCCTCCACAAGAACAAGATCAACCATCATCTTCCATACAAGCATCTCCACCAACTCAAGATGAGGATCAGGCTCAAGATGATGAGAATGAAGATCAAGAGGATGAGCCACCTCAAGAGGAGGACAATGATCAAGGGGGAGATGAAGAAAATGAAGATAAGGAAGATGAGCAAGAAATACGGGGTCCAAGACCACCACACCAAAGAGTCCACCAATCGATTCAAAGAGATCACCCCGTCAACTCCATTCTTAGTGACATTCATAAGGGGGTAACTACTCGATCTCGAGTCGCGCATTTTTGTGAACATTACTCTTTTGTCTGCTCTATTGAGCCATACAGGGTAGAGGATGCATTAAGAGATCTGGATTGGGTGATGGCAATGCAAGAGGAACTCAACAATTTCACGAGGAATGAGGTATGGCATTTAGTTCCATGTCCTAACAAAAATGTTGTAGGTACCAAATGGGTATTCCGCAACAAGCAAGATGAGCATGGTGTGGTGACAAGAAACAATGCCCGACTTGTGGCCAAAGGGTATTCACAAGTTGAAGGTTTGGATTTCGATGAAACTTATGCACCCGTATCTAGGCTTGAGTCAATTCGCATATTACTTGCCTATGCTACTTACCATGGCTTCAAGCTTTATCAAATGGACGTGAAAAGTGCCTTCCTCAATGGACCAATCAAGGAAGAGGTCCATGTTGAGCAACCTCCCAGCTTTGAAGACAGTGAGTACCCTAACTATGTCTATAAACTCTCAAAGGCGCTTTATGGGCTCAAGCAATCCCCAAGAGCATGGTATGAACGCCTGCGAGATTTTCTTATCACTAATGGGTTCAAAGTCGGCAAGGCCGATCCTACTCTCTTTACTAAAACTGTTGCAAAAGATTTGTTTGTATGCCAAATTTATGTTGATGATATCATATTTAGGTCTACTAACAAATCTACTTGTGAAAAGTTTAGTAGGATTATGGTTCAAAAATTCGATATGTCTATGATGGGGGAGTTAAAGTATTTCCTAGGATTTCAAATCAAGCAACTCCAAGATGGCACCTTCATCAGCCAAACAAAGTACACTCAAGACATACGTAAGAAGTTTGGAATGAAGGATGGCAAACCCATCAAGACACCTATGGGAACCAATGGGCATCTCGACCTCGACATGGGAGGTAAATCCATAGATCAAATGGTATACCAGTCGATGATAGGATCTTTACTCTACTTATGTGCATCTCGACCGGATATTATGCTTTCTGTATGCATGTGTGCAAGATTTCAGGCCGACCCTAAGGAAGTTCACCTTAGAGCCATGAAGAGAATCATGAGATACTTAGTTTACACTCCTAAGTTTGGGCTTTGGTACCCCAAAGGATCCACTTTTGATTTAATAGGATATTTCGATGTCGATTGGGCAGGGTGTAAAATTGATAGGAAGAGCACATCAGGGACTTGTCAGTTTCTGGGAAGATTCCTGGTGTCATGGGCTTCAAAGAAACAAAATTCAGTAGCTCTTTCCACTGCCGAAGCCGAGTACATTGCCGCAAGACATTGTTGTGCGCAATTACTTTGGATGAGGCAAACCCTCAGGGACTATGGCTACAAATTGAGCAAAGTCTCTCTCTTATGTGATAATGAGATTGCAATCCACATGGCGGATAATCTCGTTGAATACAGCTGCACTAAGCACATAGACATTCGGTATCACTTTTTGAGAGATCACCAACAAAGGGGGGATATCGAAATAGCTTATGTTAACACCAAAGATCAATTAGCCGATATCTTTACCAACCACTAGATGAGAAAACCTTTAGCAAACTTAGGAATGTGCTAAATATTCTTGATTCTCAGAATTTTGATTGAAACATTGCACACTTAGCTAATTTATATACCTTTGATCATATCTCTTTCATTTGGTGCACATGCATATTTCTTATCATTCTTGTGCCAAGCTAAGACTAATTTGCTTTCAAGTGTATTTCTATCCTTAGTCTTAGATTGAAAGGGAAACGGAGTCCTCGGCAAAGAACAAGGCTTCCACTCCAACTCTGACGGTATCAACTAACCTTTGTCGTTGCTCCTCCACACTCTCAATTGGTATAATCCTTCACTCATATTTCTTTTACCAATGGGGAGAAAATATAATTAGGGCTCTCAAAGTCTCTGTTTTTGGTGATTAATGCCAAAGGGGGAGAATATTAAGCCCAAAGCAAAAGGACCGCACCACCACCAATTTAAAAAAAATCGAAATAAAGCATTAATTGATATTTGGCAATTTCTCAATTGGTATCCATGCTTCACTTATCTTGATAAAGCAAAATTTCAATTAGTATCTAAATAATGGGAACCTCTTCAATTGGTGTCTTAAAAATCAATTTTCAAATTAGTATTGTTGGGGGCCTTCGTCTTCCAAAGGTCCTCAAAAACACGACTAACATGTTTACCAAGTATAATATATGTACAGGAACCTTCAGACATGGGACGAAGTTATATATGATATAAAGAGCGCGGTTCGAGTGAAGGACGAACCAGTGCCGAAGCTACCCATGAAGAAGCTTCGGCTCAGCGGTGGAAAATGAAACCGACTTAAAGGGGAAAAGGCTATCAAGTCCTCGATAGATTTTCCCCAAGTCAATAGTAGATGTCAAGGGCATGAATGTAATTCTACACAGGTTGCGTCCTGTGCCTATAAATAGATGAACAGTGACACCGTACTGTTCACGCTGACTAATATTCACTCGCACGTCACACTTGGGTTTTCACCTTTTGTTAAGCCGAAGGTATAAATATAATTCAATATTGTTCATATTCATTCATGATGTTATAATAAAGATATATAAATAATGTCATATGATTATTCACAATACTTCTCATGTTTCATATGCTTCTACTTCCATTATTGTACACTGTGATGATGAAGGTACGTCCTTCATAACCTTCGTCTCAAGATCATTATATCCTAAGGGAGATAATGCTTTGAAGGACGAAGGTCTTTAACTATTAAGATCTTGTGTTGCCTTGTTCTTAACTCATAGCATTTGAGAACAAGTCCCCAACATTGGTGCCCACCTCCGGTGAACTAATTTGACCACCTTCGGCAAGTTGAGACCTTCGTCATGCCGCCGAAGAAAGCTTTAGGGCCAGGGGCTGCACTGCAGCCACTGGACGTCAATCAAGAAACGCTATGTGAAGCCAGAAATCAAAAGAGGAAGGCTACAAGTCCAACGCCTCAGGAGGAGGAGCTAGACCAAGAATTTAGGGACCTCGAAGTAATCAATCAACAGGTCCAAAGGAAGAAGGAGAAGATGCTTCGTCTTGCCGATCTTCAGAAGAAGATCGACGAAGCCGCTGAGGAAATGTGTCATCTCACCCAAGATGACTAGGACCGACGACCTCAACGCACAGAGCTTCGCCAGGACAATTCCTATGATGATGACGTCTAGTATGATGATTTCCACCATGGAAATTTTGCTTTTGATGATGTTTCTCCTCTGTTAGCAGAACTGCAGGCTACACCATGGCCTTCATCATACAAGCCACCCTAGCTTCCCATGTATGATGGGCACTCTGATCCGAAGCAGTTTTTGATGAGATACGAAGCAACCATATCTTCATATGGGGGCAATACTGCAGTCATGGCAAAATCCTTCGTCATGGCAGTCAAAAATGTTGCACAAACCTGGTACTCCTTCCTTCAGCCGGGAACAATCACATCTTGGCAGAAGCTGAAGGACATGCTGATCACCAGTTTTCAAGGGTTTCAATCGAAACCAGTTACTGCTCAAGCTTTGTTCCAGTGCACGCAAGACCACGAAGAATACCTCCAAGCGTATGTCCAAAGGTTCTTGCGTCTGAGAGCACAAGCGCCTACAGTGCCCAATGAAATCATCATTGAGGCCATGATCAAGGGGCTTCAGCCAGGACCTACGGCTCAGTATTTTGCTAGGAAACCCCCTCAGACCCTAGAGAAACTGCTTCAGAAGATGGATGAGTACATCCAAGCCGACAATGATTTTCGCTAGAGAAGGGAAGAAGCTTATAGGTTTTCTGAGATGACTAGGGGCTTTGGAGAAATAATCCACCCTAGGCATGTCAGATCAATCCATAGCTCTAGTCAGAGTGAGGACAGAGGAAGCCATTTCAAAGGCCACAGGACAGCTCACAGTCTTCAGGGCACAACATCAAAGCTCCTTCAGGCCACCAGCTCCAAGGGGCAGAGGCGGCAGGTGCTTCGAAGGAAGATATGGGGATCAGCCTAGGAAAATCTATTGCTTATTCTGTGGTGAAGACAAGGGCCATACTATAAGAACATGCCAGATTACCATTCAGAAGCAAAAAGAGAGTGCCGAAGCAGAAGCCCGGTAGAACCACCAAAGTAGGTTTTACATGCTGCTTCGTGCTACTCTCCCTACATACCAGAATATGTGGGCAATCAACCTGTAGCTTCTATTGCTTCGGCAAGCCATTCACAAGCTTCCTGGCCTCAGCTTCCACTACCACCACCATTGCCACCTGCTCATACCCAAAGCCAGAAGCCAGAAGGGCGCCAGCACCCCCAATAGCAACGCGACTTCAGGGAGGAGTCCGAAGCTCGTACAGTCAACAGCACTGTACCAAAATCGAAGCACATATACTAAGAAATATCCTACTTCTGAAGTACTTTTACCTTTTATACCATTTTACTTTTTGTACGAGAAACAAGTAACGAAAAATTCAGTTTCAACTTCTTGTAATAATTTTGCCTACACCAGAATGAAAAATATCTTCTTCATAGATTTACGAAGCTTGAAAGACGACTCTTAAAGGAATGAAGTAGTTTTCGAAGCTCAAAATCATTCCTAAGGGAATGCAGATCTGAAATTGACGAAGCTACAAAAAGTCGTTCCTAACGGAGCGTGGTGTAAGTTTTCTGCTCAAAAGTCGTTCCTAAGGGAATGCAGAGCCAAAATTGACGAAGCTACAAAAAGTCATTCCTAAGGGAGCGCGACGTAAGTTTTCTGCTCAAAAGTCGTTCCAAAGGGAATGCAGAGCCAAATACCGCCAAAATATAAGGCGAAGAAGTTCAAAAGTCGTTCCTAAGGGGATGCGGAACTTATACCACCGAAATAGAAGGTGAAGAAGCTCAAAAGTCGTTCCTAAGGGGATGCAGGGCTTAGACTCAAAAGACATTCCTAAGGGGATGTAGTCTTCCGTGTACCAGTGTGGGCGTTTGTGTGGGCGTTAAAGCATCATCATATTGCATCATATCATCGCATCATTTAGCATAGCATCACATCATACATCATTTTGCATCAACAGAAGGATTGAATACGAAGCAAATCTTCGGAAATACTTTGTTAAATGAAAATATGCTAAGGCACGAAGCAAGCTTTGGGCGACAATTTTGTCAAATCTACCCTAGAAGGGGCTTCCTTCTTTACGAAGCATGAAAAGAAGGGAAGGTATTTTTTCGCCGAAGGCTCAAAAAGCGGTATGTGTCTATGTTTCATGCATCGCAAAGAAATAAATTACAATAGCTTACATATTCGATTCAATGTTATATACATCAAATGTTACATAGTTCTGTTACAATAGAAGCTTAATCTTCCTTCAAATTTTTCCATACATCAAATATTACAAAATATTCTTACAAAACAGTCTACTCTTCTTTGAGGACTTTTTCTGCGACTTTGTTCAAAAGTTTGTCCATGACTTCATCCATAATAGAATTAGCAATGCCTATTATATCCCGTGCTTCCTTCATCTCTGGATTAGTCAGGGGATTGTACGACTCTATTAGTTCGAAGACACAAAGTAAGTGCCAAAGCTAAAATTCAAAAATAATACCTATGCGTCTTTCGCGCTCAGCAGCCTCTTCAGCTTGCCTAGCTTCTTCTCGGGCCTCATGGGTGTCTTTTTCATTCTTTTTTATAATTTCATGGGCCAACTCTCGGCCACCGTTCACCCAGACATCAGAATAAAACTTCCCGCCCACTAAAGTTGCTTCGACCGTTCGTATCGTCTAAGGAGAAAGCAGCTTCGGCCTAGGCTATAGCTTTGACGTGATCACATCCGGCCTTCTCCAGAATAGCTGAGACTCCCCGAGCACCGGAAAACGCACAAATATCCCCACGATCATTCAAGATTTCCTTGAAGGCTTCGGCTTCTCCACTTATCCATTCAATAACGCCTTCGGGGTCGCCTCGAATAAAATTTTCCCCAGAAGAATAGGCGCCCACTTCGGAGAAGCTAGTTTTTAATTTTTTCACGCAATCCAAGGTTTTTTCAAAACACTTTTCCTTGGATTCGCGAAGTTCTTCAACATTTTTCTCTAGTTTATTCTTCCAATATTCACTAATCTCTTGGTTAGCCTGTGGGAGCGCGCAGTTTTCCTTAGCTTCGGTCGTTGTCTCCGAAGGTCTTCAACCTCGGCTTTTTGGGCTTCGGCCTGAGCATTACGCTTAGTTTCGTCTTCTTTTATTTTATTCAACAATAAAATCAAAATCTTGTCTATTTCCAAACCTTCATTTCTTAGCTCAATTACCTCTAAGCGAAGGCTGCTGAGAGCTATTGTGCAACCTTCGTCTTCAGCACTTTTTTGTGCCCTCAAGGCATTACTAAGAATTAAGCCCTGCAAGAAAAAGAAACAATTAAATATAGCAACGAAATTTTTTTCTTTTCCAACTTTAAAAATTAACTTCTATACCTTTATACTGTTATATGCAAGGCTATCAGCAAGATCATCCTTCGACATAGCCAAAAGGCCTTCTTCAAGCTTCGGAAATCCCATACTTTTAGCTATCTCCCGGCAAACGGATATTTCTTTGTAGTCTAGGAGACAGTACAGAAAATCATCTTCATTAGTGTCGTTAAACACTAAGGCCCCCTTCGGATATTTTAATTTTTGGGCATAGTGTTTGGCTTCCAAAACTTCTTCGGATAATTTCTTCCCCGAAGCATGTCGAAAAATGTAATCAACATCTTCGACTGGAGCTTCGGGGGCAGAAGATTTTGCTTTTTCTGTCATACTTTGCCCTGCTGTTATGCCGGTATCTAAAATTTGCTGATCAGTCTTGTCCTCAGGCGCGACAGCCTTCGTTTCAATGGATACTGTAGGCTCAGCTTCGGCTTCGGCCTGGCCCTTGGCAGCTTCAACAACTTTCTTAATAGGAGCAGGGGTCAATGCCCTTGTAGTCTCCATAACAGCGTCTAGCATGCTGGCCATCCTCCTCCTCTTGGGAGTAGCGGCAGGAGCTTTTTGCATCTTCGGCAAATTTGCCTCTGCTGATGGGCTCAGAATTTCTGGCATCTTTACTATTTTTTCCACGTGTGGCTCTTCGGCCTTATCACCCTTAGCTTTGGGTGGCCCGACTGTAGGCACCTTCGGCACTACAATCGGCTCTTCAGCGCTCTGCACAATCAAATCAGCTTGTTTTGCTTCGGCAACTGAAGAGGTTCCTTCGCCAAATTCAGGCACTACGACCGGTTCAATATATCACGGACGGTGGGTTAGAACTTTCATTTTCTTGCCCTTCGGCACAACAGTGGTGGCCGAAGCGACAGTTTTTCTCTTTTTCCCTTGCCTTCGCAACGGGTAGTGATAATCAGGGTATACGAAGCCGATTGCATCAAATACCCTGTTCAATCTTTTCTTCCCCCGGCCCCCGAAGGCTGTGGACAAGGCATCATCTTCGGTCTTGGAATATGTTCCAAGCTGCTCGTCACTGGTAGCTTCAATACATTTCAACCAGTCATCATTTGGTTCGTCAAACTTCTCTCTAAACCTGAAGGTATATTTCAATCGAACCAGGCCACCCTCACTGGAGTCGGCAGTAGTTTCCTTTGGCATATCCCAGCTCTCAACAAGTGGCCACACCCTGAAGGATATGTGCTCTTGAATTAAATCCCTCGTGCCAATGAAGGCACAAACAGTACTAAAAGCCTTCTGGCATGCTCCAACATCACCATGAATTTCCACCTTCGGCCTTCGGACGCCGAAGCGAGACTAGATGGGGCGCTGGATAATTTCCTTGATATCTTCTCTTTTAACTAGATCATTTTTAACATAAAACCACTCCTCCATCCAGGCCCCGGGCCATCTTTTCCGATATGTTGGCACCGGCTAACTTGCATTAGAGCGGGCAATGAACCCATAGCAGCCGAAGTTGTTGTGGTATTGTTCTTTGCCAATAGCCTTCGTCTCGTATAAAAGCTCGTGCATACTACATAAGCACTTCACGCTTGGCTCCAGCCCCTGGCTTCTTACAGCCCAGACAAACACCCCCATACTAATTATAGCTTCGGGGGTAATCTGATGAAGAAAAATCTGAAAAATCTTTAATACCTCAACCACAAATTTGCTCAGTGGGAACTGGAGACCTGCTTTCAGGAAGCTTCGATAAATAACAAATTTGTTTTCCTCAGGTGCAGGGGCAGTGTTGTCTCCTCCAACTCTGACAATAGACATGTCACGAAAATATCTCCCCCTCATGGCGTCAATATGGCTCTGTTTGAAAGTAGACTTTCCGAAGATAGTATGACTTGGCCACCAGGGCCGATCCTTAGAATCTTCATCCCCACTCTCCACGTCATAACTATCACTGTCATCAGAATCTTGGATAAACCCTCCATGATCTCCTTAGTAATTTTCTCTGTATTCGTTTTTGCCATGGACTCATAAAACCCAACAATGAAAGGATCTGCAACTCTCTTCTCTTCATACAGCTTCGTCTCCTCGGTTATTTTCTTCTCTTCAGTCATCTTCTTCTCCCCACTCATCTTCTTCTCTTCAAATTTGGAACAAGCACGCCTTTAAACCGAAGCTCTAAAAGCTCAAAAATCAGGCGAGAGCTATTGAGCAAGAGCTAAAAATTTGAGCAAATAACGCAAATAGCAGAAATAGCGTACCAAATGCTGCCGCTATGGGTTCATATTTATACGCCTAGTGCTTTGCAACTTGACGGGCCCCATCTATCATTGACTGTCGCTATTCTAGCGAAGGGAAGGTGTTTTTTCGGACCTTCGGCTTAAGGCTTTCGTTCACATCGTGTAATACCCACTTTTTAAGAAAAGTCTAAAAAGGGAAATTATACTACTTTGTATCTATGTGCTATCTATGTTTATCATTTCATGTGAACACCATATTAAAAAAACAAATAATTGATAAAAGACATGCCACTAAATTGTGCATCATGCCGAAGTCTTTATTGTGTGTGCATATTTATGACAACATGAAAATAAGGTGAATAAATATGTTTTAGTGCCCAAGTTTGAATTTCAGAATTTAAGAAAGGAAACACTAGTTAACATGAAATCAATATTAAAAAAATAGATAAATTCTCCCATGTGCTATGTTTAAGATGAATATTTAATGAGAAAACAGATCTACCAATGAGTTTGAAATTGAATGGGATTGAAAATTTATGAATTTGAACATTTAAAAGGGAAGACAAAATAAGATATAAAAAGAAAAAGGGAAAGAGAGCTTACTGGGCCGGCTTACCACAATTTGGCCCACCCAGAGAAACCTCCTGCGTGGCCCAAAACCCTTCCACGCGCGCTCCACTCCCTCTGTCTCGCGGGGCCCACATGTCATACCGCGCGCGCCTGCGAAATCCGCTGATCGCGCGTACGTCGTAGTCGCTGCACCACGGGACCCACTGCCAGCCAAACCTTTGCTTCACCCGCGCGATCGGCGTAGCTCGCTGACCGGTAGGCCCGGCCGGTCAGAGGCGTCTCCTACGCCTAACCCGCGCAATGGAAGGCGCGATTTCAGCCACCATGGCCGAGAGCGTGGGCGACCTCCCTCTCCCTCCAAACCAGAACCCCGTGGGATAAAAGGGGAATCCCCGTGACCCGTTCTCTCCCCTGCTACCTTCTCGCGCGTGCCCAATTTCCCCAGCGCCAACCGGCGCTGCCATTACTGCGCCCGTGGAGAAAGAAGTTGCCGCCACCGTCGTTCCTAGCCGTTAGAGCCGTGGTGAACGCCGGTCTTGCTCCAGGAGTACCCCGGGACCGTGGCGGACGGGTTTCCGGTGGAATCAAGTGCGTGGGTGGCTGGACCGGCCCTCAATTTCTCAACGTCAACGCACCTCCACCGCGCTTTTGCCGTGTACCGCGTCTGTGCTCAACCATCGTCCCTTTCTGGTAAGTAAACCCTATGCCATACTCGCTCTAGCTCCGTGGTAGTGTAACGCCTAACGTATTAGGGTTTTGTGCATTGGAGCCATGGACCTACCTACTCCGGCGAGATCTCCGTCGTGGCTGGGATAGCGCTGCCGCGCGCCTGACCAGAGCTAGGTAGGGTGAATTGTGACCGTTGGATTCGGGCCAAACGGTCGAGATTAGAGTTGGCGTACCCTTTCGCCAAAAGTGGTGGTGACCGTTGATCTAGATCCGAGGGCTGCGGCGAGATCTCGGCTTCATTATATCCGTACCGTTGGATTTAGATCCAAGGGCCGCGATCGCTTACCGCTTCATTAGAATGTCGATCTGATCTGGGCCGTCCGTGTTTGATCTGGCGGCCCACAACATCGGATACCCCTTCGGCCTGGTTATTTTTCTAAAGAGCCCCTCGGGTTTCGGTGAATTAACCCGCCGTCCATTCGGGTTGTTCACTGAGTCTGGGAAAGTTTGTAGTTTAGCCCTTGACTTTCCTGGAAATTGAGGCCCAATTCAGTGACGTGTTAAAATGAATAAATGAATTAGAAAATGTATTTTTAATACAAAAATAAACTCTAGAACTTGTAAAACT
Source organism: Zea luxurians (assembly GCA_029449295.1). Classification (NCBI taxonomy): domain Eukaryota; kingdom Viridiplantae; phylum Streptophyta; class Magnoliopsida; order Poales; family Poaceae; genus Zea; species Zea luxurians. Next base: position 47,637,206 of record JAOPSE010000021.1, read on the forward strand.
CATAGAAATTCCATTTTTAGTCCAAATTGAGCCATTCCACTTTCTAAATTTTTGTAATTTTATTCTCCATCCCTCAGAGCCTCTGTTTTGTCATGAAAACAGTAAGAAATTTATTTCTCACTTAATCCTATTTAAAATACATAAAACCTTTGAAAATTCATAACTTAAAATCTATAACTCCAAAAATTATGATTCTTGTTCCTAGGATTTTATTTTAATATGTAGAATATTTCTGTGTATTTTGTTCAAATGCTTGGTGTAATGTTAATTTTCTCTATATCCTGTGCTTGTTTGTATTGTGGCGAGTAGAAGAGACCGTGACTGAGGATCCTGGTGAGCAGCAGGTTGAAGTAGCTGAGCAGGAGCTCATTGAAGGCAAGTTGTGCCCTTGACCACTTTTTACCCAATAATGTTCTTTAATATCACTTACTCATGCATAGGTTAATTTTGATGGGACCCAATAGGTCACCCTAGATTGTTTATCTCATTACCTTGTTTACCCCTGAATCACTTGGGTAGTTTGCTATTGCTTTATATGGTTTTGGGATAATCATTCATTATATCTATGTTCCAATTATTCTTGTTATTCTATTTATGTTCATGTCAAGTTCATTAATGTTAATTGGAACATAGAGCTTAACTTGAGAACCACGTGCCACCACAAGGGTTTAGTGGGACGCCCTTGGCTGACTAATTAGGAAAGCTAGTGGAAGACTACCTTACTCGAAAGGGGCAAGGGCAGTAGGGGAGTTGCATGCAAGGAGGTTCTCGGGTTGGTTTAGCTGTGATGGCGGTCAGACGGGGGATTCTTGCAAGTGCTCTTCCCATAAACTATAGCGGGTTTTCAGAAGCTAGTGGAACTTTGTAAAGGCCTCGTAGTGTTGCTCTGCCACGCTTCCTAGGTAGAGGTGTATGGGATTCGCGACCCCTTGGCAGATGGGTAACATGACTTGTGGGTAAAGGGTACAACCTCTGCAGAGTGTAAAACTGGTATACTAGCCGTGCTCACGGTCATGAGCAGCTCAGGACTCTCTGATGTTTAAATTATGGAACTTAAATTCAATTTGTCATTCGCATATGCATGGGTTTGTTATTAATTTTGTTCTATTACTTTATTTATGGTTTGGTATTTACTTACACTTAGTAACTGCTAATAAAAGTTTGACCAACTACTTAAAAGCAACGCTCAGCTTTAACCCCTATCATTGGTTTAGCCTTACACATCACATGAACTCACACCTTTGTGAGTTTATGTCCACTGGTTCCCCACAACTTGTTGAGCTATGATCATGTGTGAGCTCACCCTTGCTGTCTCACACCCCCCACAGGAGAAGAGCAGGTGGTTCAGGAGGAGCCACAAGGCGAGGAGTATGATCTGATCTAGGTGGCATTTCTCAGTTGACATTGGCGCCGACGATCCTTAGTTCGTTTTATATTTATCTTTTATTTTGTAATAAGTCTTCCGCTATGTAATAAATACTCTGATTATTGTGACATTTATCTCTATACACTCTGTTATTATATATGTTGTCTTCTTGGCGCATGTATGAGATGCACCTGGCTTTGTTCCTTAAAGCCGGGTGTGACACGTCGCAGTCTAAATTCGTTGTTATAACCAATTAATACTGCGAGGGGCTACTATTGGGGGCCTTCGTCTTCCGAAGGTCCTCAAAAACACGACTAACATGTTTCCCAAGTATAATATATGTACAAGAACCTTCAGACATGGGACAAAGTTATACATGATATAAAGAGCGCGGTTCAAGTGAAGGACGAACCAGTGCCGAAGCTACCCGTGAAGAAGCTTCGGCTCAGCAGTGGAAAATGAAACCGACTTAAAGGGGAAAAGGCTGTCTAGTCCTCGATAAATTTTCCCCAAGTCAATAGTAGATGTCAAGGGCATGAATGTAATTCTACACAGGCTGCATCCTGTGCCTATAAATAAATGAACAGTGACACCGTACTGTTCACGCTGACTGATATTCAATCGCACATCACACTTGGGTTTTCGCCTTCTGTTAAGCCAAAGGTATAAACGTAATTCAATATTGTTCATATTCATTCATGATGTTATATAAATAATGTCATATGATTATTTACAATACTTCTCATGTTTCATATGCTTCTACTTCCATTATTGTACACTGTGATGATGAAGGTACGTCCTTCATAACCTTCGTCTGAAGATCATTATATCCTAAGGGAGATAATGCTTTGAAGGACAAAGATCTTTAACTATTAACATCTTGTGTTGCCTAATAGCATTTGAGAACAAGTCCCTAACAAGTATCTATTTCAAAACCCTCTTCAAAGCTAAGAGGAGAATCTCATTCAGGGGGAGTTTGTTTAGTCAAAGGAAAAGCATTTGAAACAGGGGGAGAAATTTCAAATCTTGAAAATGCTTCTTGCAATCTTATTCATATACCTTTGACTATTTGCAAAAGACTTTGAAAAGAGTTTCCAAAAGGATTTGCGAAAAACAAAACCAGTGGTGCAATCGTAGTCCAAAATATTAAATAGAAGAAAACAATCCATTCATATCTAGTAAGATTATCAATTGGTTTAATTCCAAGTAACCTATGCACTTACCATATGCAAACTAGTTCATTTATGCACTTTATATATTTGTTTTGGTTTGTGTTGGCATCAATCACCAAAAAGGGGGAGATTGAAAGGGAAATAGGGTTAACCTTTTCCTACAATTAATTTTGGTGGTTGAATGTCCAACACAAACATATGGACTAACAAGTTTACTCTAGAACTCATGTATTACAGGTGCATAAGGTTCAACACAAACCAATAAAAGATTCAAGTTAGGTACTAAAAGTAAAAGGAGCAAAGACTTGAGTGTGCTGAGGAACGGCGCATCGGACTGTCCGGTGTGCCACCGGACTGTCCAGTGTGCTAGGACCGTACAGCTCAAACCAGCCACTATCGGGAAAACGAAGACGCGCTCTGCTATAATTCACCGAACTGTCCGGTGTGCCATCGGACTGTTCGGTGAGTCAGCGAGCAATGGCTATCTGCGCGCAACGGTCGACTCTGCAAAGGTGAACAGTGGAGCTACAGTGCAATGCAGAAGTTAGAGGAGGAAGTCAGAGGGGCACCGGACAGTCCGGTGTGGCACCGGACTGTACGGTGCCACAAGAAGACAAAGCTCTAACGGTCGACTTTGCTACGAACCCTAACGGTTGGGTGACGTGGCTGGGGCACCGGACAGTGCACAGTGCGTGTCCGGTGGCGCACCGGACTGTCCGGTGCGCCCATCGCCAGCAGCCTCCACAATGGCTACCTTGGTGGTTGGGGGCTATAAATACCCCCAACCACCACAACTCCAAGCATCCAAGTTTTCTGAAGTTCTCATTCAATACAAGAGCTAGTGCATTCACTCCAAGACACATTTCCAAAGATCAAATCCTCCCCAAGTCTAGAATTCATTCCAAACACCTAGTGACTTTAGAGAGTGTGTGTTCGTGTTCATTTGCGCTCTTGTTGCTTGGATCGCTTTCTTCCTTTCTCATTCTTGTTTCCAAGTGACTTGTAATCAAAGCAAGAGATACCTAAGTGTGTGGTGGTCCTTGTGGGGTCTAAGTGACCCGTTTGATTAAGGAGAAGGCTCACTCGGTCTAAGTAACCGTTTGAGAGAGGGAATGGGTTGAAAGAGACCCGGTCTTTGTGACCACCTCAACGGGGACTAGGTTCGTTGGAACCGAACCTCGGTAAAACAAATCACCGTGTTCATTCGCTTGATTCCCATTTGATTTGTTTTCCCCCTCTCTCCCAGACTTGAATTTAATTCTAACGCTAACCCTGGCTTGTAGTGTGTGTTTAAGTTATAAATTTCAGGTTTCGCCTATCCACCCCCCTCTAGGCGACTTTTAGGCACGTCCGGGCCAATAGACGGGCCCATCGAGGAAGGCTCGGATTAGAGCCTAATCTCAGGGCTGAAGTCCAGCCGGATCTCCATCCCCTCATCATAATCATTTTCGTTGTCGTCGCATCCGTGCTCGAGGACGCCTCCAGCGGTAGCCCCTCCCTCTCCTGCGCTCAACGGTGCTTCTCAAGGGCATCATGAGCCTCCCTTTTCTCGTGGGCCCACTTCTTATCATAGTTCTTCCTCCTCTTGTGCTGCTCTGCAACCAACCAGCATGCCGCCTAGCCAGCCGTGTCTTCCGGGACGGGGGACAGGGCGGTTCGGTACCCCCATAGCCCCTATGGATGAACGGGAGGTCGAGTTGAGATGAAGAAATAAGGAAAAAGACAGAGGCAGTGTCCAAGATGTACCAGGGATACGTAGCCCTGCTCGGGGCGCATCGGGACGGGAACGGTGTAATTAGCCTTCCCCACCGTACCCTTGACCCTCTTGAGGAGGTCGTCGGTGGTAGGGTGGCCAACGCCATCTGAGAACTCTCCATGGAGTCCTCGTGCGTCATCTTGTCCAAGCGCAGGTGTCGCTCCACCAGCGGCAGCACCCTTCGATGATGGAAGGCGGCGACGACCCTGACCGAGGTAAGCCCTCGGTCATGGAGCTTCCGTAGGGCGTCCAGGAGGGGCTGCAGCTGGGCCGTGTTGTAACACCCAAAATCTTACTTTGAAAGTTTAGTAAAAGTTCTCCAAAGATTTTGATATTAGAATGCCTTCCAATAAAATTTTGTTACATTTAAAACAACATCACCTAAAACAAACACGTTCCTAATAAAAGAATCTCTATATGAATTTGTCACTCCTTGGTTGAAATAAATATTTATAATTATTCTCTAAAAGAATTTTTTTTAGAGATTACATTTCTTAAAATACCCATTCTATGTGTGTATGAATCTTATATTTGAAAGCATATCTTAATAAGATTAATAGATAAATAAAATTGGCAAAGTTTATACTGGTGTTTTTGTTTGTGCATTAAAAACCTAAATCTAAAATCTCAACTGCAGATTCAAACTCAATTTTGAAATTTGATATCAAATAAAAACAAAATAACAAGAAACGAAAAAGAAAAGGAATAAAACCTTATATGGGCCAAGAACACCAAATTCGGCCCACCTCAGCCAAAAGCCCTCAGCGCGCCAGCCCAGTTTCCCACTTCCGCACGATGGAGCTCGGTCGCTGACTCGGTGGCCCACCCGCGTGTCCGCGTCCGCGATCGCGTCCGAGCTCGCCGCTGTGACTGATAAGTGGGACCTACTCGTCAGCTCTATCTCTTCCCTCTCAATGCCGTTGCCGGATGACCCGAGCTCAACTAACGCGGCGATCCATCCGGGAGCAACGCGCGCCGCGACCGAGTTCGTTGACCCTATAAATCGCGGGGCAGTTCCATCGTACTCGGCCCATCTCACAACCCCGCGTCCACCTTACCCAGCCGCCAGCGCCGTGTGGAAAACGGAGACCCGCCGCGGAGCAATTACCGGCTCACCGTCGACCGCGCCTTCATTCCACTCACCGGTAATCCACTGCAATACTTGTCGCCTTTACCTTCTCAACGCGTTACCTCGGTAGATTGGAAGAATAGGGTTGTTGGCAAGGAGTATTGCTCGTCGCAGACCCCTATGAGTCGCCGCCACCGTGGGTAGACGGTCTGGTGGTCGCCTCGGCCTCGAGTCGCGGTCAGGGACCTTCGGCGTGGAACTCTGGTGCGTGTGGTTCCCTTGGCTGGGCTATTTGGTGACCGGACCTCGTCGAATCGCTCATCGGAGTATCTATCTCCGCCGTGAACCTAGCTGTGCCGTGGGCAAGGTGTCTGCGCTGTGTCGCGGCTGGAATTGAGGGGCGACATGGGTACGGGCCGTTTCGAATCTCACGTGGGTTGAGTGAATTCGGGATTGGGGACTTGGGTCGGCCGGAATAGCGCGTACTCCGGTGAGGTGTGCGGCCGCGGGTTCGGTCGCCGTCGTCTTGGACGCGACGGAGGAAGGGGATGAACCCAGTATCGTTGATCTTTTCTTGGACGGCTGAGATCAATTGGGCAAAGCGTTTTTTTGTCGTATTGAACTAGGACCGTCCGATCGGGATCGGATGGCTGTGAGTAGATCTCGACTTCATTAAGTCTGTGCCCTTGATGTTAGATCCAAGGGTCTCTGCTGCATAACGGTTCGCTTGAGATCAATCTAATCCGAACCACTCGCTCCATATTGGACGGCCCACCGTGGCCGATACCTCTTCGGCCAGGTACTTTTGCATAAGAGTCCCTGGTCTTTGCTGTAAACAACCCGCGGTCCACCTGTATAGTGCGCTGAGTCTTAGAAATTCTTACCCGAAACCCCCTGTGTTTTACAGAAAATGGCGCCCGGTCCTGAGAGAGCTGAAAATAGGAAATAATCACAGAAATTAATTTTTAGTGCATAAAATAAATGTTAAAACTTGTTTAATTCATAGTAAATGCATATGAACTCCAAATTAGACCATTCCGGTTCCTAAATTTTTGTAATAATATTGTCTACCCATTAGTGCCTCTGTTCTGACATGACAAACACATTAAAATTATTCTTTCACTTAATCATGTATTAAATGCATAAAACCTTAGAAAATCCATAACTTAAAATATATAACTCCAAATTTGATGATTCCAGTTCCTGTGATCTTATTTTAATGTCTAGTTTATTACTGTATATTCTATTTGCATGTTTGATGTGATGTTAATTTATGCTATGCCATGTATGTATTGTAATGATGCGAGTAGACGAGCAACCCACTGTGGAACCTGAGCTTCAACAAGTAGAGACAGCTGAGCAGGAGCTCATTGAAGGCAAGTTGTGCCCTTGATCACTTCTTTTCACCTACTCATGTTCTAATTAATCATAATGATCTGCATAGGTTAATTTTGATGGGACCCAATAGGTTACCCTAGTTTGTCTATCTTTATACCTTGTTTACCACTGAACTTTCTGGGTAGTACTTGCTAGTGCTATATGTGGTTTTGGGTATGAAGATTACACTATTCATGATTATACTTTTGTTATCAGTTGTTATTTATGGTTCATGTTAAGATCATTATGTTAATTGGAACATGGAGAACCACCCGGGAAAACAGTGCTACCACAAGGGTGGAATGGGACGCCCTTGGCCGATTAATTAGGAAAGCTAGTGGAAGACTACCTTACCCGAAAGGGGCAAGGGCAGTAGGGGAGTGGTCAGTGTAGGGAGGCCCTCGGGAGGATTTTGCTGCGATGGCGGTCCTGCAAGGGATTCCTGTACTGGAACTTCCTATAAACTGTAGCGGGTTTTCTGAAGCTAGTGGAACTTTGTAAAGGCCTCGTAGTGGTACCCTGCCTCGCTTCCTAGGTAGAGGTGTATGGAGTCTGATCAACTCTGTGGCAAATGGGTAACACGACTTGTGGGTAAAGATGCGCAACCTCTGCAGAGTGTAAAACTGGTATACTAGCCGTGCTCACGGTCAAGAGCAGCTCGGACACTCACATGATTAATTTATGGAACTAAATTCAATTTGTCATATGCATTGCATTGCAGGTGATGTTGTTATTACTTCTGTTCTACTATTTAATTGGGTTGGTATTTACTTATACTTAGTAATTGCTAATAAAATTTTGACCAACATTAAAAGCAATGCTCAGCTCTAACCATCCTTTTTGGTAAGCCTTACACTTCACGTGAGCTCCCACCTTTGGCGAGTTCATGCACATTATTTCCCACAACTTGTTGAGCGATGAACGTATGTGAGCTCACTCTTGCTGTCTCACACACCCCACAGGTCAAGAATAGGTACCGCAGGATGAAGCGTATGGAGGATGCTGCGATGTGTTCGTGAGAGGTCTAGGTCGTCGTCTCCCAGTCAACTTTGGGTTGCTGGACCGTTGTCTCCTTATAATGTAATTAATTATTTTGTATAGAACTCCTGTTATATATAAAGTTGTGACATTCGATCCTGTGCCACTATACATCATATGTGTGAGACTTGGTCCCAGCATACCTGGTGTTTATGTTAGCGCCCGGGTTTTGGACTCCTAAAATCCGGGTGTTACAGAAGTGGTATCAGAGGAATGTTGACTGTAGGACGAAACCTAGATAGAACTGGATAACCATTCTTTACTTACCTTACTCTGATTCTTTTCTAAACTTCTCTTAATCTTTCTCATCTATTTCCGCTTTACTCTGATTATTCTTTTCTTTTCTAAAGACAAACGTGGATTTCACACTTTGAAATCCTGTGCCTAAAGTGACTTTAGGAATAGGAGACCTAATCCTAGGAACAAAAAAACAGAACTATTTTTATAAGTATCTATGCACTTGAATGTTTGTTCTTATGATACTTGCCTGATTTGGATCTTTGATTGAGTGTGATGAGTTGTGGAATAATGTCCACAATTACATCTGCATATACACCTAGGTATAAAAATATATTTATAAAATAACTAGACAACCTAGATTGTCCCCATTGGAACATATCTAGCTTAAGAGATTTATCTTATCCTAAAAGATCTCATTCTAACCAATTCATCCTATCTTAAAAAGGTTCTCCCTTATCTTAATAGATCCATCTCATCTTAAAAGATACTCATCTTATCTTGAAAAGATTTTATCCTTATCCTAATAGATCTAACTGGCCTCAGAAGATTCTATCTTATCTTTATGGATCTGTCTTATCCTAATAAGCATACTTATCCACCCTAGTTTAAATAACCATGATCTAATGCAAATTAATCATATCTTATCTAGTCAAACTAGTCATACTGGTCTAATCTAGATCCCATCTAATCTAATATGATCTAATCTAATGTGGACTACTTGAACATATTAGTGATACTGGTAGAAGTGATTAAACCCTACTAGCCATGTATTAACCTAACCTAGAACCATGATGAATGGTATAACCTTTCTATTCCCACCTAACAACAAACAAACTTGTAACCTGCATTTTGTAGTCTATCTCACCCATACATATCCCTCATCTTGACAGATTCTATCCTACCCTTAGATATTCATCTTATACGACTGGTTACCTCCATCTGGACGTAAAACAAAGATTAAGCCCTACTAAAGAATCTTCAGATTATAACCAGCTACTAGCTTATTCATTCCACTTATTGAATAATTTCCTTTGCAAAACTATTACCATATGCTTCTAACTTTCATGGTCAATACCAGGAAAGGAAAGATTATCACGTAACAGCAAACAGAAATGAATCCTCCAAATCCTCCACCTGTTGAAATCGATCAAGTGGTTGCTGCCCAAAGACTGGTAATACAACAATTAACAGACCTGGTGACCGAGATGCAAAACCAGATAAGACAACAACGCGAGGAAATACGTCAGGTCCGTCAAGAAATAAGGCAAGCACGGTTGGAGAGACAACAACAACAACAACCTCCACCACCACCAACTCCACCAAGCTACATAGATATAAATTATGATGATTTGTAAGATCTAGATGTTACTTTAGTTAGTAGATGATATGGTATTCTTTTAGAAGGAATAATAAGGTCTATTAAACCTATGTTTTGTTAAAGGATTATGCATCATGCTGAGATTTCTTTGTTTGTGCATATGTCCCGAGAACAATATGAATATACATCCTTTTCTTACAAATCTCGAGGACGAGATTATTTTTAAGGGGGGTAGGATTTGTAACACCCAAAATCTTACTTTGAAAGTTTAGTAAAAGTTCTCCAAAGATTTTGATATTAGAATGCCTTCCAATAAAATTTTGTTACATTTAAAACAACATCACCTAAAACAAACACGTTCCTAATAAAAGAATCTCTATATGAATTTGTCACTCCTTGGTTGAAATAAATATTTATAATTATTCTCTAAAAGAATTTTTTTAGAGATTACATTTCTTAAAATACCCATTCTATGTGTGTATGAATCTTATATTTGAAAGCATATCTTAATAAGATTAATAGATAAATAAAATTGGCAAAGTTTATACTGGTGTTTTTGTTTGTGCATTAAAAACCTAAATCTAAAATCTCAACTGCAGATTCAAACTCAATTTTGAAATTTGATATCAAATAAAAACAAAATAACAAGAAACGAAAAAGAAAAGGAATAAAACCTTATATGGGCCAAGAACACCAAATTCGGCCCACCTCAGCCAAAAGCCCTCAGCGCGCCAGCCCAGTTTCCCACTTCCGCACGATGGAGCTCGGTCGCTGACTCGGTGGCCCACCCGCGTGTCCGCGTCCGCGATCGCGTCCGAGCTCGCCGCTGTGACTGATAAGTGGGACCTACTCGTCAGCTCTATCTCTTCCCTCTCAATGCCGTTGCCGGATGACCCGAGCTCAACTAACGCGGTGATCCATCCGGGAGCAACGCGCGCCGCGACCGAGTTCGTTGACCCTATAAATCGCGGGGCAGTTCCATCGTACTCGGCCCATCTCACAACCCCGCGTCCACCTTACCCAGCCGCCAGCGCCGTGTGGAAAACGAAGACCCGCCGCGGAGCAATTACCGGCTCACCGTCGACCGCGCCTTCATTCCACTCACCGGTAATCCACTGCAATACTTGTCGCCTTTACCTTCTCAACGCGTTACCTCGGTAGATTGGAAGAATAGGGTTGTTGGCAAGGAGTATTGCTCATCGCAGACCCCTGTGAGTCGCCGCCACCGTGGGTAGACGGTCTGGTGGTCGCCTCGGCCTCGAGTCGCGGTCAGGGACCTTTGGCGTGGAACTCTGGTGCGTGTGGTTCCCTTGGCTGGGCTATTTGGTGACCGGACCTCGTCGAATCGCTCATCGAAGTATCTATCTCCGCCGTGAACCTAGCTGTGCCGTGGGCAAGGTGTCTGCGCTGTGTCGCGGCTGGAATTGAGGGGCGACATGGGTACGGGCCGTTTCGAATCTCACGTGGGTTGAGTGAATTCGGGATTGGGGACTTGGGTCGGCCGGAATAGCGCGTACTCCGGTGAGGTGTGCGGCCGCGGGTTCGGTCGCCGTCGTCTTGGACGCGACGGAGGAAGGGGATGAACCCAGTATCGTTGATCTTTTCTTGGACGGCTGAGATCAATTGGGCAAAGCGTTTTTTTGTCGTATTGAACTAGGACCGTCCGATCGGGATCGGATGCCTGTGAGTAGATCTCGACTTCATTAAGTCTGTGCCCTTGATGTTAGATCCAAGGGTCTCTGCTGCATACCGGTTCGCTTGAGATCAATCTAATCCGAACCACTCGCTCCATATTGGACGGCCCACCGTGGCCGATACCTCTTCGGCCAGGTACTTTTGCATAAGAGTCCCTGGTCTTTGCTGTAAACAACCCGCGGTCCACCTGTATAGTGCGCTGAGTCTTAGAAATTCTTACCCGAAACCCCCTGTGTTTTACAGAAAATGGCGCCCGGTCCTGAGAGAGCTGAAAATAGGAAATAATCACAGAAATTAATTTTTAGTGCATAAAATAAATGTTAAAACTTGTTTAATTCATAGTAAATGCATATGAACTCCAAATTAGACCATTCCGGTTCCTAAATTTTTGTAATAATATTGTCTACCCATTAGTGCCTCTGTTCTGACATGACAAACACATTAAAATTATTCTTTCACTTAATCATGTATTAAATGCATAAAACCTTAGAAAATCCATAACTTAAAATATATAACTCCAAATTTGATGATTCCAGTTCCTGTGATCTTATTTTAATGTCTAGTTTATTACTGTATATTCTATTTGCATGTTTGATGTGATGTTAATTTATGCTATGCCATGTATGTATTGTAATGATGCGAGTAGACGAGCAACCCACTGTGGAACCTGAGCTTCAACAAGTAGAGACAGCTGAGCAGGAGCTCATTGAAGGCAAGTTGTGCCCTTGATCACTTCTTTTCACCTACTCATGTTCTAATTAATCATAATGATCTGCATAGGTTAATTTTGATGGGACCCAATAGGTTACCCTAGTTTGTCTATCTTTATACCTTGTTTACCACTGAACTTTCTGGGTAGTACTTGCTAGTGCTATATGTGGTTTTGGGTATGAAGATTACACTATTCATGATTATACTTTTGTTATCAGTTGTTATTTATGGTTCATGTTAAGATCATTATGTTAATTGGAACATGGAGAACCACCCGGGAAAACAGTGCTACCACAAGGGTGGAATGGGACGCCCTTGGCCGATTAATTAGGAAAGCTAGTGGAAGACTACCTTACCCGAAAGGGGCAAGGGCAGTAGGGGAGTGGTCAGTGTAGGGAGGCCCTCGGGAGGATTTTGCTGCGATGGCGGTCCTGCAAGGGATTCCTGTACTGGAACTTCCTATAAACTGTAGCGGGTTTTCTGAAGCTAGTGGAACTTTGTAAAGGCCTCGTAGTGGTACCCTGCCTCGCTTCCTAGGTAGAGGTGTATGGAGTCTGATCAACTCTGTGGCAAATGGGTAACACGACTTGTGGGTAAAGATGCGCAACCTCTGCAGAGTGTAAAACTGGTATACTAGCCGTGCTCACGGTCAAGAGCAGCTCGGACACTCACATGATTAATTTATGGAACTAAATTCAATTTGTCATATGCATTGCATTGCAGGTGATGTTGTTATTACTTCTGTTCTACTATTTAATTGGGTTGGTATTTACTTATACTTAGTAATTGCTAATAAAATTTTGACCAACATTAAAAGCAATGCTCAGCACTAACCATCCTTTTTGGTAAGCCTTACACTTCACGTGAGCTCCCACCTTTGGCGAGTTCATGCACATTATTTCCCACAACTTGTTGAGCGATGAACGTATGTGAGCTCACTCTTGCTGTCTCACACACCCCACAGGTCAAGAACAGGTACCACAGGATGAAGCGTATGGAGGATGCTGCGATGTGTTCGTGAGAGGTCTAGGTCGTCGTCTCCCAGTCAACTTTGGGTTGCTGGACCGTTGTCTCCTTATAATGTAATTAATTATTTTGTATAGAACTCCTGTTATATATAAAGTTGTGACATTCGATCCTGTGCCACTATACATCATATGTGTGAGACTTGGTCCCAGCATACCTGGTGTTTATGTTAGCGCCCGGGTTTTGGACTCCTAAAATCCGGGTGTTACACGTGTGCTCCCGTGGTGTGCCCCACCGCCAGTGCTTCCCGGAGCGGTCACAACCCGCTGCGTTGTAAGGCCCAAATTTTGTATGATAAAATAATAATAATAATAATAAAATATATATATATGAAGAAATAAAATAGTAAAATTCAGATATCGCCAATTATACTTGAGTGTTGAAAATTGAGGACTGAATTTTAAAAACCAAGAACCATTTCAGAAAAGAAGTAATAGAAAAGTTTTCTATTCAACTAAATGATTATGCATATCATTAAATGGTGCACCATAAGCATTCATTTACAAGAATATTCAATTTTGAAGTAACTTTTACTTCTTATCCCACATTCAAAATGCTATTGCTCTAAAAAGAAAGAAAACAATATGAGTGTTTTTCATATTTCAAACACCTATCAAACAAATAAATCAATTAAAATAAATACATATCTATTGCTTCATAATTGATTTTAGTGGATATTAAATTTGAATTCTTAAACTTTACCTTAGATTGGAATTAGAATTTTGTAATGTCAAAAAGGAATAATATGGGGATATAATAATGGAATGAGAATTAGGATTTAACCCAAAGATAAAATTTTAGAATTTGAGAAAGGAGAAGGAAAGAGAGAAATATCATATAATATAAAATGAATCTATAAATGAATAACTTTGTCACATTTTGGGTATGATCAAATAGAACATTCAGTCTAAGTGCAGATGTACCACAAGTTTGAATTCAAATTAAAGATTTGGATTAAAACATAAAATAGAAAATGGAATATAGAAAAGGAAAATGAAACCAATAGGGGAAACTTTGCCTGGGCCATTTCCTCCCTGGTCGGCCCACTCCCTCCACCCGCAGCCCAACTCACTCACTTGTCCGCGTGGCCCAGAAGCATGCACGCGGCCCAGCCTCCCTTTCTCCTTCGCTGAAAACGCACGCGGCCGGACACTGACGCGCGGGCCCCAACTGCTGGTGTCTTCCCCAACTAGCCACAGATCTCACGCGCGGGACCTCCGGACTTGGCCGGATCCTACCACCCGTGCCATAACCGCCGCCCCGCAAATCCAGCTGTGCTGACCGCCTCCACGTGAGCCGCCTTGCTGGGTATAAGTCCTTGCCCTAGCCTAAGATCTTTCTAGGGTCGTCGTGTGGGTACGATCAACGCAGTCGTGGTGTGTCGCCCGCCACCATCGGACCACAGATTCACCGTCGTAGAAGCCTGGAGATCGGGCCGGGTGGCTTCATCGCATCACCGGTGCGCTCTCGTGTGCACGGTGGAGGAAGTCGACCACCCCACTGACAGCAATTTCTCGTTGGAATTGTGTTGAACCGTAGGATCGCGCCCGCACGTCGCTGGCTCCGCCCACACACCTCAGCACCAGTATGACTACCTTGGCTAGTCCGCTTTATCTTCCTTACTCTCTACGGTTAGGCTTCGCTCTAGTCGGGTTAACGGGTCGCTGGTTGGCCATCTCCGGCCATGGCGTCGTTGCCATGGTTGTCTGCACCGGCGAACCAACGCATCGTAGGGATGATGATGTGCGCGTCGTCCGTCTCTTGATGAATAGCGTGGATTAGAGCCGCATAACGATTAGGTCTGGACGATGTATGTCATTTATCCAGTGATGTGCGTACGGGATCATGGTAGGGCGTGGATGTCTCAGTGACCATTGATCCTGGGATGATAGGTCTAGATTAGAATTAGGATACCGCTTGGATGGTGGTCGTACACTCTGTGATGAACGGATTAGATCAGATGAATCCTATACCTCTTCGGCTTCGTGATCTCAGCCCTTGATTTCTGATCGGGTGGCTGTGGATCACCGTACCCCTTCGTTGTGAAACATTTTCTAAAGAGCCCCTGGATTTATTGAGAATAAACCCGCCGTCCCCATCCACTGTTCGTTGAGTCTGGGGAATCTTGTGCAGTGGCCCCTAGGTTTCTGTTTATTTGGTACGCAATCCAGAATCATAGGAAAATTCAGAAATTCAATTAGAAAATGATTTCTAGTGTTAAAATAATTCCAGAATCTTATTTAATTCATAGAAAATTCATATTGAATCCAAATTAATCAATTCCAGTTCCTATTATTTTGTAATAATGTTGTTTATCACATAGTGTCTCTGTTTTGACATGAAAACCATATTAAATTGTATCTCCTAATGAATCTTATATCAAATACATAAAACCTTAGGAAATTCATAACTCCTCTATTTTAACCCCGATTTGATCCGTTCAAGTTGCATTAGTCTCATATAAATATTTACTATGCAATAACAACACTTATTATACCATGACTCATTCTTTTATAATTAGGTCTTTATTTAACTTATGTTGGTTAGTCTTGTTAATCTACTTACCATTATAATCTACTAAAATATGATCTATGGTCAATTTATAATTTAGAGTAAAGCTGAATTAATTACTAATTTAGATTATCTTTTCTCTGGAATTATAAAATAAACATAAAACCTAATTTTGATCATTTAAAACACATCATAACTTGATGACCATAACTCCGATCTTATTAGTTCTCGAACCCACGATTTTGTAGCGACATGTAGATTATTATTATTCAATTTGTTCTTATGTTTAGTGTGATGTTAATTTTGTCTATACAATGTTTGTTTGTATTGCTACAGCTAGTAGTGAGGTCACGAGGATCTGAAGAAGCATCCTAGTACCTAGACCCTCAAGTGCCAGGCAAGTTGTGCCCTTGATCACATTTATTACCCAATAATGTTCTTTATTATCACTTATTAATGCATAGGTTTAATTTTGATGGGACCTAATAGGTCACCCTAGACTATTTATCTTTTTACCTTGTTTATCCCTGAATCATTTGGGTAGTTTTGCTATTGCTTTATATGGTTTTGGGATAACATTTCATTATATCCATGTTCCAATTATCCTATTATTTCATTTACTATTCATGTTAAGATCATTATGTTAATTGGAACATGGAGCGACCACCCGAGAAAACAGTGCTACCACAAGGGTTTAATGGGACGCCCTTGGCTGATTAATTAGGAAAGCTAGTGGATGATTACATTACCTGAAAGGGTCAAGGGCAGTAGGGGAATGGTCAATGTAGGGAGGTCCTTGGGTTGATTTTGCTGCAATGGCGGTCAGGCGAGGGATTCCTGCACTGGAGCTTCCTATAAACTGTAACGGGTTTTCTGAAGCTAGTGGAACATTGTAAAGGCCTCATAGTGTTACCCTACCTCGCTTCCTTAGTAGAGGTGTATGGGATTCATGACCCCTTGGCAGATGGGTAACATAACTTATGGGTAAAGATGTGCAACCTCTGCAGAGTGTAAAACTGGTACACTAGCCGTGCTCATGGTCATGAGCGGCTCGGACCCTCACATGATTAATTTATAGAACTTAAATTCAATTTATCATTTGCATTGCATGGGATTTTGTTCTATTATTTATTATGGTTTGGTATTTACTTACACTTAGTAACTGCTAATAAAATTTTGACCAACTTATAAAAGCAATGCTCAGCTTCAACGATTATTTTGTTGATCAGCCTTACACTTCACATGATCTCCCACCTTTGGTGAGGTCATGCACATTATTCCCCACAACTTGTTGAGCGACGAACATGTGTGAGCTCACCCTTGCTGTCTCACACCCCCCATAGGAGAAGAACAGGTGGTTCAAGAGGAGCCACACAGCAAGGAGTTCGATTCGATCTAGGTGGCGTCTCCCAGTTGACTTATTGGCGCCAAGGATGGACTTAGTTCGTTCCATATTTATAATTTATTTTGTAAGACTTCCGCTATGTAATAAGTACTCTGATTATATTGTGACATTTATCTCTATACACTCTATTATTATATATGTTGTCTTCTTTGGCGCATGTATGAGATGCACCCGGCTTTGTCCCTTAAATCCGAGTGTGACAGAAGTGGTATCAGAGCAAATGTTGACTGTAGGACGAAACCTAGATAGAACTGGACAACCAATACTTACTTACCTTACTCTGGTTCTTTCTATACTTATCCTGATCCTCTCTCACCTTCTACTGTTCTATGCTGATTAACCTTACCTTTGCTACTCTGATTCTTTTGCTAAACTTGTCTTGATCATTTCTCATCTATTTTCGCTTACTCTGATTATTCTTACCTTTCCTTTCTAAGGACAAATGTGGATTTCACACTTTGAAATCTCGTGCCTAAAGTGACCTTTAGGAATAAGAGACCTACTCTTAGGAATAAAAAACAAAACTATTTTTATAGGTATCTATACGCTTGAGTGTTTGTTCATATGATATTTGCATGATTTGGATCTTTGATTGAGTGTGATTAGTTGTGGAGTAATGTCCATAATTACATCTGCATATACATATAGGCATAAATAGAATTCATAAGATAACCAAACAACCTAGATTATCCTCCATTAAAGTGTATCTATTTCAGATAGAATCCTTTAAGTTAATATATGTATATATATAATCTATCTTATCCTAATAGGTTCATCTTGTGTAAAAAAACTTCTTATCGTCTTAAATTGTTTATAAGATAAACAAAACCCACTAGAATATATCAAATAGATCCATCTTATCTTGAAAGGTTCTCCCTTATCTTAATCAATCCATCTCATCTCGAAAAGATTCTATCTTATTCTTAAAGACTCATCTTGTCCTATTAAGCATACTTATCCCCACCACTTTGCTTATCTCATAATAGTGTAACAAACATGATCTATTCCAAAATAAATTAAGTAGATCTTATCTAGTCCAATCTGATTACACCAATTTAATTCTGACCCCATCTAATCTGATCAGATCTAATCTAATGGACAAACGTGATAGATAACAATAACACTGGGAAAATAGATTGGACCCTACTTCTATAAGCATGTTGTAACCTAAATTGGTGCTCTAGATTAACTAGACCACATACAACTACCTAACCATATGCGACTACCATAACCATCAGATAGTTGCATAACCCCTCTGTTTTAACCTGATAGAGATTCTGACCTACCCACACTATATAATTCATCCTATCTTAAAGGATTCTAACATATATTAATAATACATATTCTACCCTGGTAGATTTATCTAACTTAAACTAAGTGTAATCCAGTTATATCCAATCTAATCTAGACCCTACCTAATCTAATATGGTCTAATCTATGTTACAAGTATTAACTAAATCATATTCCTATAAATTGGTTTTAAACCTAAATTGGTGTCTTAGGCCAACTCTTTCGTGAAACCACGACATAGCCTATGTTATAGGTTGCCCAACCCATTCATCCCAAGAGCAAAGTAAAACTCTGTTTAATCTAGCTACGCCATGTACCCACAATTGTTACCCCAACTTAGATAAGAGTATCTAACACCACAAGAGATAGTCCCAAAATCAGACCCAAAGGAAGCTCGATTATGCCATAGTGCACTCATTCTATGTCAACACTCACCTAATATCCAAAACCTAATGTATCCTTATTTTAATGCCACACCTATTAATGGCATGAAAATTATGGGTGTATAAAATATATACTAATTGGGAGTTCCACTTAGAAAGAAAAAATATATACACAGGAATCTCATAAAGATAAAGTCAGCTTGATATGCTCCACTAAATGGTATTCCTAAATAGGATTATAGAATCTAATGTGGTCTACTTAAACAAATTAGTGATACTGGTAGAAGAGATTGGACCCTACTAGCCGGGTGTTAACTTAACTTAGCATATTAGACCAACTCAACCATGAGCATAAGAGCTAACCTAATCAATAGTGTCATGATGAATTGTATAATCTATCTATCCCCACCTAACATCAAACAAACTTTAACCTACATCATGTAGACTATATTATCTTGAGAAACTTTATCCTACCTTTGGATATTCACTTTATATGACTAGTTACCCCAATCTAGACATAGAACAAAGATTAAGCCCTGCTAAAGAATCTTCAGTTCATAACCATCTACTAGCCTATTCATTCTGCCTATCAAATACTTTCCCTTGGAAAACTATCTTACCATATGCTTCTAACTCTCATGGTCAATACCAGGGAGGGAAGATTATCAGGCAACAACAACAGAAATGAATCCTCCAGACCCTCCACCGGATGAAATTGATCAAGTGGTCGCTACCCAAATGATGGTAATACAACAAATGACAAACATGGTTACCAAAATGCAAAATCAGATAAGACAAGAACGCGAGGAAATACGTCAAGACCGGCTGGAGATACATCAAAAAATAGGGCAAGCACGGTTGGAAAGACAACAACAACAACAACCACTACCTCCACCACCAGCTCCACCAAGCTATATATATATATATATATATATATATATATTACTACCATTTGTAACATCTAAGTGTTACTTTAGTTAATAGTCGGTGTGATACTATTTTAGGAGGAATAATAAGGTCTAATTGACCCCATGTGTTGCTAATAAATTATGCATCATGTTGAGATTTTTGTTTGTGCATATGTGTTGAGACAATATGAGTATACACCCTTTTCTTACAAATCTCGAGGACGAGAGTTCTGTTAAGGGGGTAGGATTTGTAAGACCCAAAATTTGTATGAGAAAATAATAATAATAAAATAAATATATGAAGAAATAAAATAGTAAAATTTAGATAACGCCAATTATACTTGAGTGTTGAAAATTGAGGATTGAATTTTGAAAACCAAGAACCATTATAGAAAAGAAGTAATAGAAAAGTTTTCTATTCAACTAAATGATTATGCATATCATTAAATGGTGCACCATAAGCATTCAATTACAAGAATATTCAATTTTGAAGTAACTTTTACTTCTTATCCCACATTCAAAATGCTATTGTTCTAAAAAGAAAGAAAACAATATGTGTGTTTTTCATATTTCAAACACCTATCAAACAAATAAATCAATTAAAATAAATACATATCTATTGCTTCATAATTGATTTTTGTGGATATTAAATTTGAATTCTTAAACTTTACCTTAGATTGGAATTAGAATTTTGTAATGTCAAAAAGGAATAATATGGGGATATAATAATGGGATGAGAATTGGGATTTAACCTAAAGATACAATTTTAGAATTTGAGATAGGAGAAGGAAAGAGAGAAATATCATATAATATAAAATGAATCGATAAATGAATAACTTCGTCACATTTTGGGTATGATCTAATAGAACATTCAGTCTAAGTGCAGATGTACCACAAGTTTGAATTCAAATTGAAGATTTGGATTAAAATGTAAAATAGAAAATGGAATATAGAAAAGGAAAAGGAAAACAATAGGGGAAACTGTGCCTGGGCCATTTCCTCCCTGGCCAGCCCACTCCCTCCACCCGTAGCCCAACTCACTCACTCGTCCGTGTGGCCCAGAAGCATGCACGCGGCCTAGCCTCCCTTTCTCCTTCGCTGAAAATGCACGCGGCTAGACACTAACGAGCGGGCCCCAACTGCTGGCGTCTTCCCCAACTAGCCGCGGATCTCGCGCGTGGGAGCTCCGGACTTGACCGGATCCTACCACCCACGCCATAACCGTTGCCTCGCAAATCCAGCTGTGTTGACCGCCGCCCCGCAAGTCCTTGCCCTACCCTAAGCTCTTTCTAGGGTCGTCGTGTGGGTACGACCGCCGCAGTCATGGGTGTGTTGCCCGCCATCGTCGGACCACGGATTCACCACCGTAGAAGCCTGGAGATCAGGCCGGGTGGCTTCATCGCATCACTGGCACGCTCTCGTGTGCACAGCGAGGGAAGTCGACCACCCCACCGACAGTAATTTCTCGTCGGAATTGTGTTGAACCGTAGGATCGCGCTCGCACGTCGCTGGCTCCGCCCACACACCTCAGCATCGGTATGACTACCTTGGCCTGTCTGCTTTATCTTCCTTACTCTCTACGGTTAGGCTTCGCTCTAGTCGGGTTAACGGGTCGCCGGTTGGCCATCTCCGGCCATGGCGCCGTCGCCATGGTTGTCTGCACCGGCGAACCAACGCATCGTAGGGATGATGATGTGTGCGTCGTCCGTCTCTTGATGAACAGCGTGGATTAGATCCGCATAACGATTAGGTCTGGGCGATGTATGTCGTCCATCCAGTGATGTGCGTACAGGATCATGGTAGGGTGTGGATGTCTCGGTGACCGTTGATCCTGGGATGATAGGTCCAGATTAGAATTAGGATACTGCTTGGATGGTGGTCGTACACTCTGCGATGAACGAATTAGATTAGATGAATCCTATACCCCTTCTGCCTAGTGATCTCAACCCTTGATTTCTGATCGGGTGTTGTGGATCACCGTACCCCTTTGCTGTGAAATTTTTCTAAAGAGCCCCTAGATTTATTGAGAATAAACCCACCCTCCCCATCCACTGTTCGCTGAGTCTGGGGAATCTTGTGCAGTGGCCCCTGGGTTTCTGTCTATTTGGTGCGCAGTCCAGAATCATAGGAAAATTTAGAAATTCAATTAGAAAATGATTTCTAGTGTTAAAATAATTCTAGAATCTTATTTAATTCATAGAAAATTCATATTGAGTCCAAATTAATCCATTGCAGTTCCTATAATTTTGTAATAATGTTGTTTATCACATAGTGTCTCTGTTTTGACATGAAAACCATATTAAATTGTATCTCCTAATGAATCTTATATCAAATACATAAAACCTTAGGCAATTCATAACTCCTCCGTTTTAACCCCGATTTCATCCGTTCAAGTTGCGTTAGTCTCGTATAAATATTTACTATGCAATAACAACACTTATTATACCATGTATCATTCTTTTATAACTAGGTATTTATTTAACTTGTGTTGGTTAGTCTTGTTAATCTACTTACCATTATAATCTACTAAAATATGATCTATGGTCAATTTATAATTTAGAGTAAAGCTGAATTAATTACTAATTTAGATTATCTTTTCTCTGGAATTATAAAATAAACATAAAACCTAATTTTTATCATTTAAAACACATCATAACTTGATGACCGTAACTCCAATCTTATTAGTTCTCGAACCCACGATTTTATAGCGACGCGTAGATTATTATTATTCAATTTTTCTGATGTTTCGTGTGATATTAATTTTGTCTATATCATTTTTGTTTGTATTGCTACGACTAGCAGTGAGGTCACGAGGATCTGAAGAAGCATCCTGGTATCTGGACTCTCAAGTGCCAGGCAAGTTGTGCCCTTGATCACATTTATTACCCAATAATGTTCTTTATTAACACTTATTAATGCATAGGTTTAATTTTGATGGGACCTAATAGGTTACCCTAGACTGTTTATCTTTTTACCTTGTTTATCCCTAAATCATTTGGATAGTTTTGCTTTTGCTTTATATGGTTTTGGGGTAACATTTCATTATATCCAGGTTCCAATTATCATGTTATTTCATTTACTATTCATGTTAAGATCAATATGTTAATTGGAACATGGAGCGACCACCCGGGAAAACTGAGAGCACCTAGAGGGGGTGAATAGGTGATCCTGTAAAAACTTGAAACTTAATGCCACAAAACTTGATTAGGAGTTAGCACAATAAAGCCAAGTGGCTAGAGAGGAGTTCTTGCAAAACACAATAACCACAAGGAGATCAACACAGAGAGGCACAATGGTTTATCCCGTGGTTCGGTCAAGTCCAACACTTGCCTACTCCACGTTGTGGCGTCCCAACGGACGAGGGTTGCACTCAACCCCTCTCAAGAGGTCCAAAGACCCACTTGAATACCACGGTGTTTTGCTTTATTTCACTATATCCCTCTTGCGAGGAATCTCCACAACTTGGAGCCTCTCGCCCTTACAATTTGATTAACACAAAGAATCACGAAAGTAAGGTTGGGATGAGCAACACACACAAGACACAAAATCAGAGCAACAATACGCACACAAGTCACAACACGAGCTCTCAACTCAACTCGAAGAGTTCTCTACTCAAATAGAGCTCTATTTGCTATCACAAAGAATCGAATGCGCGAATATGAAGTCTTGGTGCTTAGGAATGCTCAAGGGATGCTTGGTGTTCTCCTTCATGCGCCTAGGGGTCCCTTTTATAGCCCCAAGGCAGCTAGGAGCCTTTGAGAGCAATCCAAGAAAGCAATCCTTGCCTTCTATTGACTGGCGCACCAGACAGTCCGATGCGGATTTCTTTCCTATTCTGGCGCAGCCGACCGTTGGAGACTTGGAGCCTTTGGCGCATCGGACACTGTCCGGTGCACACCGGACAGTCCGGTGCTCCCATCTGACCATTGGCTCGGCCACTCGTCACGCGCGGATTGCGCGGCCAACCGTTGGCGCGCCCGACCGTTGGCTCACCAGACAGTCCGGTGACTCACCGGACAGTCCGGTGAATTATAGTCGTATGTTGTTGACTTGGTTCCCGAGAGCGGCGACTTCGCCGCAGCCGACTCACTGGACACTGTCCGGTGCATCACCGGACAGTCCGGTGATTTATAGCCGTACGCCACCGTCGAGATCCGAGAGCAGCCTTTTCACCAGAGCCAGCCTGGCGCACCGTACACTGTCCGGTGCATCACCGGACATTGTCCGGTGCCCCACCGGACAGTCTGGTGCACCCAGACCGAGCAGAGTCTTGGCTGCTCGAGCCAAGACTTATCCAATTGTATTTTCTCTGATTCTAGCACTTAGACAAATATGTTAGTACACAAAAACCAATGTACTAAGTCTAGAGTCATACCTTTGTGTTGACTTTGCACTTTGTCACACCCGGATTTCGGGGCACCAAGACCCGGGCGCAAACATAATCACCAGGTGTGCTGGGACCAAGTCTCACACATATGATGAATCATGGCACAGGATCGAATGTCACATATTTACTATATAACAAGAGTTCTATACAAAATAAATAATTACATTATAGGGAGACAACGGTCCAGCAACCCAAAGTTGACTGGGAGACGACGGCCTAGACCTCTCACGAACATATCGCAGCATCCTC
Source organism: Zea luxurians (assembly GCA_029449295.1). Lineage (NCBI taxonomy): Eukaryota > Viridiplantae > Streptophyta > Magnoliopsida > Poales > Poaceae > Zea > Zea luxurians. The sequence goes on from JAOPSE010000021.1 coordinate 47,661,107, forward strand.
CATGCGCATCATCCTGTGGTACCTGTTCTTGACCTATGGGGGGGTGTGAGACAGCAAGAGTGAGCTCACATACGTTCATAGCTCAACAAGTTGTGGGGAATAATGTGCATGAACTCGCCAAAGGTGGGAGCTCACATGAAGTGTAAGGCTTACCAAAGAGGATGGTTAGAGCTGAGCATTGCTTTTAAAGTTGGTCAAAATTTTATTAGCAGTTACTAAGTATAAGTGAATACCAACCCAATTAAATAGTAGAACAAAAGTAACAACCTCACCTGCGATGCAATGCATATGACAAATTGAATTTAGTTCCATAATTTAATCATGTGAGGGTCTGAGCTGCTCATGACCGTGAGCACGGCTAGTATACCAGTTTTACACTCTGCAGAGGTTGCGCATCTTTACCCACAAGTCGTGTTACCCATCTGCCAAGAGACGGCCAATCCCATACACCTCTACCGAGGAGGCGAGGCAGGGTAACACTACGAGGCCTTTACAAAGTTCCACTAGCTTCAGAAAACCCGCTACAGTTTATAGGAAGTTCCAATGCAGGAATCCCTTGCAGGACCGCCATCGCGGCAAAATCCTCCCGAGGGCCTCCCTAGCAAGAATCCCTTGCAGGACTGCCATCGCAGCAAAATCCTCCCGAGGGCCTCCCTACACTGACCACTCCCTTACTGCCCTTGCCCCTTTCGGGTAAGGTAGTCTTCCACTAGCTTTCCTAATTAATCGGCCAAGGGCGTCCCATTAAACCCTTGTGGTAGCACTGTTTTCCCGGGTGGTCGCTCCATGTTCCAATTAACATAATGATCTTATCATGAACAGTAAATAACAACTGATAACAAAAGTATGAATAATATGTATCTCAATGCCCAAATCCACATATAGCACTAGCAAGTACTACCCATAAAGTTTAGTGGTAAACAAGGCATAAAGATAGACAAACTAGGGTAACCTATTAGGTCCCATCAAATTAACCTATGCAGATCATTATGATTAATTAGAACATGAGTGGGTAAAAGAAGTGATCAAGGGCACAACTTGCATGGGACTTGAGATTCTAGGTACCAGGATGATTCTTCAGATCCTCGTGTCCTCACTGCTAAACGTAGCAATACAGACAAACATGGTATAGGCAAAATTAACATTACACCAAACATAATAATAAACTAAGTAATAATGATCTACGCGTTTCTACGAGACTAACGCAACTTGAACGGATCAAATCGGAGTTAAAACAGAGGAGATACGAATTTCCTAAGGTTTTATGTATTTGATATAAGATTAAATAGGATATAAATTTTAATGTGACTTTCATGTGAAAACAGAGGTATTAGATGATAGACAATACTAGTACAAAACTATAGGAATTGGAACGGATTAATTTGGGCTTTAATATGAATTTTCTATGAATTACCCAAGTTTTACAATTATTTTTATACTCAAAATCAATTTCTAAATCTATTTTCTGGTTTTATTTAATTCCTGGACTGCGCCTCAATTTATCTAGAAGGCGGGGGCCTCTGCGCAAAGATCCTAAGACACAGGGGCTCTTGTGCAAAAAGGCCTAGGTGAAGGGGTACAGGAGGATAGCAGCCGTACGATCCAGAATCGAGGGCTCAGATTGGATCAGATATTAAGTAAAGCGGTATGAAATTGTGGCCATCCGATCACACACGGACGGACATGATTTAATTATACTACGGGTCATCCTGGCCGCCCGATCAAACCGAAGGCCCAGATCGACTACTCGAAGCGGTACGTTAGCGACTTAATCGTGACCGTTGGCTTTACAATCTACGGCCCTGCTCTTATCTCCCTCCGCCGCCTAGGTCAACCGGCGGCAGGAGTCTGCCGCGGCGGCGCGCCATGGCCAGCGCGAGCCAAGAGACGATTCCGATGTCCAAGCTTAGATTAGATGAACGTTACTCGTAAAGGAGGTCAAGGCGAACCTAGAGGAGTATTTCTCACCGGTTATGGTGTAGTGGAGATCTCAGCCCACGGTGAGGCGCGGTTTTTCTAACGGGCGTGACGACGGTGAGGGAAATCTCGAGCCCCGGGCGCCGGTTCCACGCGGCGAGGCCACGCGCAGGTGGAGCTTCACGGCACGACACTGGAGTCACGGCGACGATGAATACGCAGGGCAATGACACGACTTGATTCTTTCTCTCTCCGATTGATGAATATGAGGCGGCCAGCTCAATAGGATGGTCAATAGGGGAAGAGAACCTGGATTTTATATTACCATGGCCGAGAGTCCGGATGAGAACGATCCTGGGAGGATTCATGCGGCCATCGGTGCTCTGTTGGGATTCAGTTGAGGGAGCACCGCGAGGACCGCGCGGTTTCCGTTTCGCCCGCCTGGTTCGCGATCTGTTGGGAACGAACGATCTGACATAAGGGGCCCACAGGTCAGTGTAAGAAGGTAGCAGCGCGCGCGAAGGGAGGCTGGGGTGTGGGCCCCCGCTGGCGGCAAGAGTGAGCTAAGGCGCGCGGCAGGTGAAGGGAGATGGGCCACGCGGAGTGATCGCTCGAATGGGCCAGAAGCGGGTTTCGCGGCCCACTATCAGGTTTCCTTTTATTTATTTATTTTTATTTTCTTTCCTCTCCTTTTTCAAATTCAATTTGAATTCCAAACTCTTATTTCAATTTTCAAATTTCCCAATCTCAACATAATTCAAATATGAATATAAATCTTACTATTTTAATATTATTATTTGTCTTTCTTCCTATTATTTAATTATGGAAGCAAGAAATGACTTTATTACAATTTCCTTTCTCATTTCTGTTTTATATTTTCATTTATCATTGAGGTCAAATTAAGTCTTGATTCCTTTATTCCAACAAAATTCATCGACATGATGTGCACATTTCTTTATTCATTTATTTGTTTAGTTGAATAATAATTTATTACCACTAACTGAGTATGCACAAAGAAAAGGAAATCGAAAATTCCCAAAGCACTTTTATATAAGTACTTGTAGTATATTTTTTTACCTTATACAAATTTTAGGGCTTTACACACTTCTTCCACCATTTGGCATAGTTTCATACTTAAACCATTTGTGTTGGCACTAGATCACCAAAATACTTAGAAATGGCCCAAGGGCACATTTCCCTTTCAATCTCCCCCTTTTTGGTGATTTATGCCAACACAACAAAAAAGCAACTAAAGGAAGTGCAACAACAATGCAAATGAGAACACAAATTTGTTTTGATCAAATTTGGCATATTTGGATCATTCTTTGCCACCACTTGGTTTGTTTTTGCAAATCGAACTCAATTTCCTATCTCTAAGTCAAAGTCACTTGTTAAGGCATAGAGAGAGGTATTCCAAGAGAAATTTATCAAGAATTCAAAAACTCCCCCTTTTCCCATAATCAAGCATTCTCCCCACAAGAGACAGACTTTTAGCACTAAGAGACAATAAGAGTATTTTGACAAAACAAAACTCTACTCTACTATTTTCAAAATTCTCAAGTGGTAGCTGATCCATTTCTTGCTTTGGCCTTATTTTCTCCCCCTTTGGCATCAAGCACCAAAACGGGATCAATCTTGGGCCTTAAACCCCATTGCCTCACCAAAATCTTCAAATAAGAGTAAAAGGCACTAAGGGTATTGAGATGAACTTGGAGTAAGTTACCCTATCATCGGAGTGCAGTGGAAGTCTTGCATGGTCCAAGTTCACCTTTCCCTTTCAATCCACCTTTGGGACTAAATCAAGCAAGCTCAAACACATGGTTAGTCTCAAAGGGTCAAGTTGTAGCACATCTCCCCCTAATATGTGCATCACGCACACATGGACTTTTGAGGTCCGGAAAGAGTTTGTACAACTTGAGCACCATAAATAAACAACAATATGCATAAAGGAACATGATTAAAGCATAAGACACATGTATGCTACACATCAATCCAAGTTCCGTGAATCTTAAGACATTTAGCTCACTACGCAGCCTACAAAAGGTCTTCTCATCTAAAGGCTTAGTAAAGATATCGGCTAGCTGGTTCTCGGTGCTAATGTAAAACACTTTGATATCTCCCTTTTGTTGGTGGTCTCTCAAAAAGTGATGCCAGATGTCAATGTGCTTTGTGCGGCTGTGCTCGACAGGATTGTCCGCCATGCGGATAGCACTCTCATTGTCACATAGGAGTGGGACTCTGCTCAGATTGTAGCCAAAGTCCCGGAGGGTTTGCCTCATCCAAAGTAGTTGCGCGCAACACTGTCCTGCGGCAACATACTCGGCCTCAGCGGTGGATAGGGCAACAGAGGTTTGTTTCTTAGAACTCCACGACACCAGGGACCTTCCTAGGAATTGGCACGTCCCTGATGTACTCTTTCTATCAACCTTACATCCTGCATAATCAAAGTCTGAATATCCAATTAAGTCAAAGGTAGACCCCTTTGGATACCAGATCCCGAAGCAAGGCGTAGCGACTAAATATCTAAGAATTCGCTTCACAGCCACTAAGTGACACTCCCTTGGATCGGATTGAAATCTAGCACACATGCATACACTAAGCATAATATCCGGTCTACTAGCACATAAATAAAGCAAGGAACCTATCATGGACCGGTATGCTTTTTGATCAACGGACTTACCTCCTTTGTTGAGGTCGACGTGTCCGTCAGTTCCCATTAGAGTCTTTGTGGGCTTGGCGTCCTTCATCCCAAATCGCTTGAGCAAGTCTTGCGTATACTTTGTTTGGGAGATGAAAGTGCCGTCCTTGAGTTGCTTCACTTGGAACCCAAGGAAGTAGTTCAACTCGCCCATCATCAACATCTCGAATTTCTGCGTCATCACCCTGCTAAACTCTTCACAAGACTTTTGGTTAGTAGAACCACATATTATGTCATCGACATAAATTTGGCACACAAATAAGTCACCATCACATGTCTTAGTGAAAAGAGTTGGATCGGCTTTCCCAACCTTGAAAGCATTAGCAAGTCTCTAAGGCATTCATACCAGGCTCTTGGGGCTTGCTTAAGTCCATAGAGCGCCTTAGAAAGCTTACACACGTGGTCGGGGTACCGTTCATCCTCAAAGCCAGGGGGTTGCTCCACGTACACCTCCTCCTTGATTGGCCCGTTGAGGAAAGCGCTCTTCACATCCATTTGGAACAACCTAAAAGAATGGTGAGTGGCATATGCTAGCAAAATACGAATAGACTCTAGCCTAGCCACAGGAGCAAACGTCTCCTCAAAGTCCAAACCTGCGACTTGGGCATAACCTTTTGCCACAAGTCGAGCCTTGTTCCTCGTTACCACCCCGTGCTCGTCCTGTTTGTTGCAGAACACCCACTTGGTTCCCACAACATTTTGCTTGGGACGCGGCACCAGTGTCCAAACTTCATTACGCTTGAAGTTGTTGAGCTCTTCCTGCATGGCCAACACCCAGTCCGGATCTAGCAAGGCCTCTTCTACCCTGAAAGGCTCAATAGAAGAGACAAAAGAGTAATGCTCACAGAAATTAGCTAATCTAGAGCGAGTGGTTACTCCCTTGCTAATGTCACCCAAAATCTAGTCGACGGGATGGTTCCTTTGAATCATCGCTCGAACTTGAGTTGGAGGGGCCTGTGGTGCTTCTTCCTCTTCAACTTGGACATCCTGTGCTCCCCCTTGATCACACGCCTCTTCTTGAGGAACCTGTTCATCATTTTGAGTTGGGGGGTGCACCATCGTTGAGGAAGAAGGTTGATCTTGCTCCTTGAGTTCCTGCGGTCGCACGTCTCCAATCGCCATGGTCCGAATCGCGTCTGTTGGAACATCTTCCTCATCTACATCATCAAGCTCAACTTGCTCTTTTGGAGAGCCATTAGTCTCGTCAAATACAACGTCGCTAGAGACTTCAACCAAACCCGATGATTTGTTGAAGACTCTATACGCCTTTGTATTTGAGTCATAACCTAACAAAAACCCTTCTACCGCTTTGGGAGCAAATTTGGAATTCCTACCTGTCGGGGACCATAATTAGGGGTACCCTCAAGACGCCTAATTCTCAGCTGGTAACCCCCATCAGCATAAAGCTGCAGAGGCCTGATGGGTTTGATTAAGTCAGGGATCAGTCCATACGAGCGACTCGATCACGCCACGCCCGAGCCTAGCCTCGGGCAAGGGCAGCCGACCCCGAGGTGTTTCCGTCTCGCCCGAGGCCTCCTCTTTCACGGCAGACGCATCTCCGGCTCGCCCGAGGCCTTGCCTTCGTTAAGAAGCAACCCTGACTAAATCACCGCGCCGACCGACCAAGTCACTAGAGCCTTTTAACGCAAAGAGTAAGGCTGACAGGCAGCCAGGCTTGGCCAAAAGCGCCATAGGAAGCTCCGCCCGACCCAGGGCTCGGACTCGAGCTAAGGCCCCGGAAGACGGCGAACTCCGCTCCGCCCGACCCAGGGCTCGGACTCGAGCTAAGGCCCCGGAAGACGGCGAACTCCGCTCCGCCCGACCCAGGGCTCGGACTCGGGCTAAGGCCCCAGAAGACGGCGAACTCCGCTCCGCCCGACCCAGGGCTTGGACTCGGGCTAAGGCCCCGGAAGACGGCGAACTCCGCTCCGCCCGACCCAGGGATCGGACTCGGGCTAAGGCCCCGGAAGACGACGGACTCCGCCTCGCCCGACCCAGGGCTCGAACTCCGCCCTGGCCTCTGCCGAATGACCTCCGCTTCGCCCGACCCAGGAGCTCGGGCTCGGCCTCGGCCATGCAGGACAGACTCGACCTCGGCTTCGGAGGAGCCTCCACGTCGCCCGACCTAGGGCACGAGTCCGCCACGTCAACAGGAAGCGCCATCATCACCCTACCCCGAGCCGACTCAGGCCGCAGGGAGCAGGACCGACGTCCCATCTGGCTAGCTCTGCCAGATAGGCAATGATGGCACCCCGCTGGACCCATGACGACGGCGGCTCCCAGCTCCCTTACGAAAGCAGGAGGACGTCAGCAAGGGCCCAACCACTCCGACAGCTGTCCCTCCGCCAAGCTCCATTGCTTCTCCGACAGCCACGACGCCACACTAACCGGGTGCCAAGATCTCTCCGGCTGCCACCTTGGCATGTACTTAGGGCACTAGCTCTCCCCCGCTAGACACGTAGCACCTTGCTACACCCCCATTTGTACACCTGGATCCTCTCCTTACGCCTATAAAAGGAAGGACCAGGTCCTTCTTAGAGAAGGTTGGCCTCGCGGGGACGAAGGGCAGGGGCAGGCGCTCTCTTGGGGCCGCTCGCTCCCCTCACCCGCGCGGACGCTTGTAACCCCCTACTGCAAGCGCACCCGACCTGGGCGCGGGACGAACACGAAGGCCGCGGGATCTCCGACTCCCTCACGACCCGGCTCCGGCCACCTCGCTCTCGCTCTCTCTCTCTCCCCCCCCTTCGCGCTCGCCCACGCGCTCGACCCATCTGGGCTGGGGCACGCGGCACTCTCACTCGTCGGCTCGGGGACCCCCCGGTCTCGAAACGCCGACAGTTGGCGCGCCAGGTAGGGGCCTGCTGCGTGTTGACGAGCAGTTTCCCGTCAAGCTCCAGATGGGCAGTCTCCAACGACCTCTCCAACCCGGGACGGTGCTCCGTTTCGGGAGCCTCGAGTTCATGTCTCTCGACAGCGGCTACGACATGGTACTCCTTCCACCGCCGCGCGGCGGCGACAATGGCGGTCGACAGCCCGCCCGCCGGCGGCGGAATCGACGACGTCTTTCCCGCGTGGGGAAGGACAACTTTCGGGCTCGCCCCATCCTCTCCCTCGCCATCGGAGGAGGAGGCGGGGCAACCGGGGCCGAGCGGGAGGCTGCGCTCCGACGGCTGTCGAGCAAATCGACATCCCCAGTGCCCCAACGGAGGACACGCTAGGCGTCACCCTCGCGTTCGAGGCGAAGGCGAGCGCCATCCCCCCGCAACACGTCGACCCCGAGCAGATGGACGACGCCAGCACGCTCACGAAGGGCCTGCAGGACGTCGCCCCCGTACCCAAGACGACGGCGCGATCAGCCCCCGACGTGACTTCGTCGCTCCTCGTCGACAAAAAGGTACCGACTGATTCCCATCTTTCGTCATTTCGACTCGGCCTCAACCCGCCTAGCGACCTCGCTTTGGCGGGCGCTCACATCGAGACGAGTGCAACCCCTCTGGGGTTTTATGTGCGGTCGCCTTGGGACCGATTGACGGGCGTCTCGACCTACGGGCCCTCTGGGTCCGAGGAAGATGACGATCCCAGCGTCTGCTGGGATTTCTCTGGATCTGGCAACCCCAGTGCCATGCGGGATTTCATGACCGCGTGCAACTATTGCCTCTCCGACTGTTCCGACGGCAGCCGCAGCCTTGACGACAAGGACTGCGGCCCGAGCCGCGAATGTTTCCACGTCAAGCTAGGGGATCCCTCCGGAGGCAGCTGTCTCGGCATGCCGGAGGATGGTGATCCCCCTAGGCCAGCGCCTCGCGCCGACATCCCGCGGGAGCTAGCTGTGGTCCCCGTTCCGGCGAGGGGTCACGACCCACAGCTCGAGCAAGTCCGCGGGGCGCGGGCCGGGCTCGATGGGGGAGCAGGAGCGCTCGAGGCAATCCGCCGGGACATCGGGCAGGTATGGGCGGGCCAGCCTCCGACCGGAGAAATACGTCACCTACCCCAAGGTCTCCAGCACCGCATCGCTAACAATGCCAGGGACAGACCGCCACCCGCATCCGGCGGGACCGGACAGGACCTGGCCGCCGCAGCGATGCTCCTCCGCGCGATGCCGGAGTCATCAACCACCAAGGGTCGGCGAATCCAGGGAGAGCTCAAGCATCTCCTGGAAGGCGCTGCGGCCCGGCGGGCCGAGAGCTCTGCCTCCCGAAGGCAGGGGTACCCCTCGGAACCTCGCGCCGCGACTTCCCGACTCATGCGGGAAGCCTCGGTTTACACCGGGCGCACGCGCAACACCGCGCCTGCGGCCCCGGGCCACCTCGGCGACGAGCACCCTCATCGCGACCGTTGGGCACGCCTCGACGAAAGGGTGCGCCGAGGCTATCACCCTAGGCGTGGGGGACGCTACGACAGTGGGGAGGATCGAAGTCCTTCGCCCGAACCACCCGGTCCGCAGGTCTTCAGCCGGGCCATTCGGCGGGCGCCGTTTCCGCCCCGATTCCGACCCCCGACTACTATCACAAAGTACTCGGGGGAAACGAGGCCGGAATTGTGGCTCGCGGACTACCGCCTGGCCTGTCAACTGGGTGAGACGGACGACGATAACCTCATCATCCGCAACCTCCCCCTGTTCCTCTCCGACACTGCTCGCGCTTGGTTGGAGCACCTGCCTCCGGGGCAGATTTCCAACTGGGAGGATTTGGTCCAAGCTTTCGCCGGCAACTTCCAGGGGACGTACGTGCGCCCCGGGAATTCCTGGGACCTCCGAAGCTGTCGGCAACTGCCGGGAGAGTCTCTTCGGGACTACATCCGGCGATTCTCGAAGCAGCGCACCGAGCTGCCCAACATCACCGACTCCGATGTCATCGGCGCGTTCCTTGCCGGCACCACCTGCCGTGACCTGGTGAGCAAGTTGGGTCGCAAGACCCCCACCAGGGCGAGCGAGCTGATGGACATCGCCACCAAGTTCGCCTCTGGCCAGGAGGCGGTCGAGGCCATCTTCCGAAAGGACAAGCAGCCCCAGGGCCGCCCGTCGGAAGATGCTCCCGAGGCGTCTGCTCCGCGCGACGCCAAGAAGAAAGGCAGGAGGAAGTCGCAAGCGAAACGCGACGCTCCCGACGCAGACCTTGTCGCCGCCACCGAGCATAAGAACCCTCGGAAGCCCCCCGGAGGTGCTAACCTCTTCGACAAGGCACTCAAGGAGACGTGCCCCTACCATCAGGGGCCCGTCAAGCACACCCTCGAAGAGTGCGTCATGCTTCGGCGCCACTTCCACCGGGCCAGGCCACCCGCGGAGGGTGGCAGGGCCCGCGACGGCGACAAAAGGGAAGATCGCCAAGCAGGAGAGTTCCCCGAGGTCCGCGATTGCTTCATGATCTACGAAGGGCATGCGGCGAATGCCTCGGCTCGGCATCGTAAGCAAGAGCGTCGGGAGGTCTGCTCGGTGAAGGTGGCGGCACCCGTCTACCTAGACTGGTCCGACAAGCCCATCACCTTCGACCGGGACGACCACCCCGACCACGTGCCGAGCCCGGGGAAGTACCCGCTCGTCGTCGACCCTGTCATCGGCGACGTCAGGCTCACCAAGGTCCTGATGGATGGGGGCAGCTGCCTCAATATCATCTACGCCGAGACCCTCAGGCTCCTGCGCGTCGATCTGTCATCCGTCCGAGTAGGCGCTGCGCCCTTCCACGGGATCATCCCTGGGAAGCGCGTCCAGCCCCTCGGACAGCTCGACCTTCCTGTCTGCTTCGGAACACCCTCCAACTTCCGAAGGGAGACTTTGACGTTCGAGGTGGTCGGGTTCCGAGGAACCTACCACGCAGTGCTGGGAAGGCCATGCTACGCAAAGTTCATGGCCATCCCCAACTACACCTACCTGAAGCTCAAGATGCCGGGCCCCAACGGGGTCATCACCGTCGGCCCCACGTACAAACACGCGTTCGAATGCGATGTGGAGTGCGTGGAGTACGCTGAGGCCCTCGCCGAGTCCGAGGCCCTCATCGCCGACCTAGAGAGCCTCACCCGAGAGGTGCCGGACGTGAAGCGACACGCCGGCAACTTCGAACCAGCGGAGACGGTCAAGGTCGTCCCTCTCGACCCCAGTGGTGACACCTCCAAGCAGATCCGGATCGGTTCCGGGCTCGACCCCAAATAGGAAGCAGTGCTCATCGACTTTCTCCGCGCAAACGCCGACGTCTTTGCGTGGAGTCCCTCGGACATGCCCGGCATACCGAGGGATGTCGCCGAGCACTCGCTGGATATTCGGGTCGGGGCCCGGCCGGTCAGACAGCCTCTGCGCCGATTCGACGAGGAAAGGCGCAGGGTGATAGGCGAGGAGATCCACAAGCTGATGGCAGCAGGGTTCATCAAAGAGGTATTCCATCCCGAATGGCTTGCCAACCCCGTACTTGTGAGGAAGAAAGGGGGGAAATAGCGGATGTGTGTAGACTACACTGGTCTCAACAAAGCATGTCCGAACGTCCCCTACCCTCTACCTCGCATCGATCAGATCGTGGACTCCACTGCAGGGTGCGAAACTCTGTCTTTCCTCGATGCCTACTCAGGGTATCATCAAATCAAGATGAAAGAATCCGACCAGCTCGCGACTTCTTTCATCACGCCCTTCGGCATGTACTGTTATGTCACCATGCCGTTCGGTTTGAGGAACGCGGGTGCAACGTACCAGCGGTGCATGAACCATGTGTTCGGCGAACACATCGGTCGCACGGTCGAGGCCTACGTCGATGACATCGTAGTCAAGACGAGGAAAGCCTCTGACCTTCTCTCCGACCTCGAACTGACATTCCGGTGTCTCAAGGCGAAGGGCGTCAAGCTCAATCCCGAGAAGTGCGTCTTCGGGGTGCCCCGAGGCATGCTCTTGGGATTCATCGTCTCCGAGCGGGGCATCGAAGCCAACCCGGAGAAGATCGCAGCCATCACAAACATGGGGCCCATCAAGGACTTAAAAGGCGTACAGAGGGTCATGGGATGTCTCGCGGCCTTGAGCCGTTTCATCTTGCGCCTCGGCGAAAGAGGCCAGCCCCTGTACCGTCTCTTAAGGAAGGCTGAGTGCTTCACTTGGACTCCCGAGGCCGAGGAAGCTCTCGGGAACCTGAAGGCGCTCCTCACCCAGGCGCCCGTCTTGGTACCCCCAGCTGATGGAGAAGCCCTCCTGGTCTATGTCGCCGCTACCACTCAGGTGGTCAGCGCCGCGATCGTGGTCGAAAGACAGGAAGAGGGGCATGCTTTGCCCATTCAGAGGCCAGTTCACTTCGTCAGCGAGGTACTGTCCGAGACCAAGATCCGCTACCCACAAGTCCAGAAGCTGCTGTATGCAGTGATCCTGACGAGGCGAAAGCTGCGACATTACTTCGAGTCTCATCCGGTGACTGTGGTGTCATCCTTCCCCCTGGGGGAGATCATCCAGTGCCGAGAAGCCTCGGGACGGATCGCAAAGTGGGCGGTGGAAATCATGGGCGAGGCAATCTCGTTCGCCCCTCGAAAGGCCATCAAGTCCCAGGTACTGGCGGATTTCGTAGCCGAATGGGTCGATACCCAGTTGCCAACGGCTCCGATCCAACCAGAGCTCTGGACCATGTTTTTCGACGGGTCGCTGATGAAGACGGGAGCCGGTGCGGGCCTGCTCTTCGTCTCGCCCCTCGGGAAGCACCTGCGCTACGTGCTCCGCCTCCATTTCCCGGCGTCTAACAATGTGGCTGAGTACGAGGCTCTGGTCAACGGATTGCGAATCGCCATCGAGCTAGGGGTCCAACGCCTCGATGCACGCGGCAACTCGCAGCTCGTCATCGACCAAGTCATGAAGAACTCCCACTGCCGCGATCCGAAGATGGAGGCCTACTGTGAGGAGGTTCGACGCCTGGAAGACAAGTTCTACGGGCTCGAGCTTAACCACATCGCCCGGCGCTACAACGAGACTGCGGATGAGCTGGCGAAGATAGCCTCGGGGCGAACGACGGTTCCCCCGGACGTCTTCTCCCGGGATCTGCACCAACCCTCCTTCAAGATAGGCGACGCGCCCGAGCCCGAGGTGCCCTCGGCCCCGTCCGAGGTGACCTCGGCCCAGCCCGAGCCATCCTCGGCTCAACCCGAGGAACCCTCGGAGCCCGAGGGCGAAGCACTGCGCATCGAGGAGGAGCAGAGCGGGGTCATACCAGATCAAGATTGGCAAACCCCGTACCTGCAATATCTCCGCCAAGGAGAACTGCCCCTCGACCGAGCCGAGGCTCGGCGAGTAGCGCGACGCGCCAAGTCGTTCGTCTTGCTGGGCGATGAGAAGGAGCTCTACCACCGTAGCGCCTCGGGCATCCTCCAGCGATGCATCTCCATCGCCGAGGGTCAGGAACTCCTGCAGGAAATACACTCGGGGGCTTGCGGCCATCATGCAGCACCTCGAACCCTCGTCGGGAACGCTTTCCGCCAAGGCTTCTATTGGCCGACGGCGATGGCTGACGCCACTAGAATTGTCCGCGCCTGCGAAGGGTGCCAATTCTATGCGAAGCAGACCCACCTGCCCGCTCAGGCTCTGCAGACGATACCCATCACCTGGCCCTTCGCTGTGTGGGGTCTGGACCTCGTTGGCCCTCTGCAGAAGGCGCCCGGGGGCTACACGCACCTGCTGGTCGCCGTCGACAAATTCTCCAAGTGGATCGAGGTCCGACCCCTGAACAGCATCAGATCCGAGCAGGCGGTGGCGTTCTTCACCAACATCATCCATCGCTTCGGGGTCCCGAACTCCATCATCACCGACAACGGCACCCAGTTCACCGGCAAAAAATTCTTGGATTTTTGTGAGGACCACAACATCCGGGTAGACTGGGCCGCCGTAGCACATCCCATGTCGAATGGGCAAGTGGAACGTGCCAACGGCATGATTCTACAAGGGCTCAAGCCCCGGATTTACAATGATCTCAACAAGTTCAGCAAGCGATGGATGAAGGAACTCCCCTCGGTGGTCTGGAGCCTGAGGACGACGCCAAGCCGAGCCACAGGTTTCACGCCGTTCTTCCTGGTCTACGGGGCCGAGGCCGTCTTGCCCACTGACCTGGAATACGACTCCCCGAGGACGAGGGCCTACAACGAAGAAAGCAACCAAGCTAGCCGAGAAGACTCGCTGGACCAGCTGGACGAGGCTCGGGACAGGGCCTTACTACACTCGGCGCGGTACCAGCAGTCCCTGCGACGCTACCACGCCCGAGGGGTCCGACCCCGAGATCTCCAGGTGGGCGACCTGGTGCTTCGGCTGCGGCAGGACGCCCGAGGGAGGCACAAGCTCACGCCCCCCTGGGAAGGGCCGTTCATCATCGCCAAAGTTCTGAAGCCCGGAACGTACAAGCTGGCCAACAGTCAAGGCGAGGTCTACGGCAATGCTTGGAACATCCAACAGCTACGTCGCTTCTACCCTTAAGATGTTTCCAAGTTGTTCATATACCTCACACCCACGCAAAGTTTAGTCAACAAGGAAGGGTCGGCCTCGCCTCGGCAAAGCCCGACCCTCCCTCGGGGGCTAAAAAGGGGGAAAACCCCCTCTGCGTCAAAATTTTCCTCAAACAGAAAATCTCTTTTATCAGAATATCTTTCGTGCTTTTTGACTACTTCGAAAAGTGGGTCCTGGAAACGACAGGGTGCACGTAAGCAGTCAAGGCTGACCGAGCCGAGGGACTCCTACGCCTCCGGGATACGGATACCTCACTCATCACCTTCTGCGATAAGTAACTCGCGTTCGGATAAGGTGACTCCGCGGATCGAACAAGTCTCTACGTTCGGAAGCTCTTCTGTCGAAGCGATTCTTCGAGTTTTCTCAACTAAGTCGGTGATAGGGCCTCATGGACGAGTAAAAGTACGCGTAAGCGACAAGGCCGACCGAGCCGAGGGACTCCCACGCCTCCGGGATACGGATACCTCACTCCTCACCTTCCGCGAGAAGCAACTTTCACTCACACAAACATCCCTGTTACCGACAAAAAAGTCCAGATGCTTGGAACAAGAGGAAAAGAGACGCGGCTTTACAACACAGCAAGGGTGTGTGTTCTGGCCTCGACGACCACACAAAGCACGCACTACAAGACAAGCTGATCCTGCAGGCTCAGGTCTTGGCGCTGGAAGGGGGCGGCGACACCCTCGGCATCGACAGCACCTTCGGCAAGGCCCGAACTAGCCTCGGACGGCGACACGATCCGAGGGCCTCCGCTCCAAAGGACGGCGTCATCACCACGCCCGGGCGATCGTTGTCAGGGACTTCTCCGAGAATCCGGCCCGAATAGGCGGCTCGGCCAGCCACCTCCGGGGCCTCGGCCAACCACCTTCCGAGGGCGCGAGCCCGGTCCGAAGCCTCGGCTGACCAACTCCGGCGTCGATCCTGCCAACGGACAACTCGGCTAGGCTCCGGCCAACCAGGTTTCATTTCCGAGCCAACTCCGCCTCTGCTCATACTGATATCGCTACCCCCGGCCTCGGCTCGTCGAAGAGCGGCCGAGGGGTCTCTTTAACTAAGCTAGAGGAGCCTCGGACAACAGGGCCGACCGAGCCGAGGGACTCCTACGCCTCCGGGATACGGATACCTCACTCGTCACCTTGACACGGGGCGACTCATGCTTGGTAAAGCGGTTCAGACAATCAGCAGACGAGTCTCAGTGCTCGAAAATGAGAAAAAAAAACACGGCTCCGTGCCGAAGTTACATACATGTTCAGGCCCCGAAAGCCGAAATGAACAAAAAACCCGGCACTCGAAGTGCCATTACAAACGGAACTCCGGTCCCCCCCCCCCCCCCCGCAGGTACGAACAACCCCACTCGATAGGGGCGGGCCTGCGGGGCGGCGGAAAAACTCTCACCCCCCGAGGACGAGAGCCAGCCATTCAGGCTAGGAGACGGAGACCCAGGGCTACTGACGGAGTTGGCAATCTCATCGGTAGAGAAGCCACCTCCGTCCGCCGACGCCTCGGAACGCGCCGACGGGTCTCCGCCCGTGCTGGGGCCGTCCAGGGCGTAGGCACTGCCCTCGTGATGCGCGGCGCAATCGTCGTCCGAACGGAGGACGTGGCGTGGCGCCCTGGCCGTGTCACGACGACCCGCCTCTTCCGGCATGGCTGGAGGAAGTCTCCGTGAAGCTGGAGGATGTCGTTCTCCCCCGGACGTTCGGGGAAGAAGAGGGCAGCCGACCCACACGGAGGCAGTCCCCTGACTCGCCTCGTCCTCCATCTTGGCCTGGATGACGAAAGTCCTTGAGGCCGAGGAGGGGGCGGAGGCCGCAGCCCGGCTCGCTTTCCCCCACCATCAAGCCGGAAGTCGCCCCCTTGGGTGACCGCCGGTGGAGGGGTGTAGCCGAGCTGCCTGATGAAAATCCTTGAAGCCGAACGATGGCTGAAAGGTACCCACTCCCGCGGAGTAGTGTCCTCCGGCGATGAGGCACGAAGACGGCGGTTTTCCCCCATCCGGGGGCTTGAAAGGTGGAAAGACTCGATGCATAAGGGAGGAAGAAGACATGGTCGCCTTAAGGGGTCGCCCTCCTTTTAAAGGCAACTCTCCCTGTTTGCGCCCCCAACCGTCACGGGCTAAGTCTTCTCCGACACGCCTCCAAAGTCCTCCCCTGCGGCGCGGGGGCTGGGACCCGCCTGTCATACAGACCGGCTCCGAGCAGAAGAAGCCGAACCGCCTCGCGCGACGCGCACAACCACCCGGCGGTTACAAGTGACCCTCCACCTTTGCCCAGACCAACGGGCGAAAGGGGCGGGCAGCCGTGCGGGCAGCATGCAACCGCGCCAAGTGGACGCGCCTCTCCGACTCCTGACAGGCCAGCACGGAGGCTCAGGCCCACGCGTCGCGCAACCGGCGCGCCGGATGCTGCATGTAAGCCACTATGCCACTTGCGCCACCACCGCACCTCCTCGGGTGCGGAACCAATGTCGCGACCCAAGGCGACCCAGCGCGCGGCCCAGCAGCGCCAGCCGGGCGCAGCGGTCAAACACAGTCAAAAGTGGGCCGGAAGTAATGACGGTGGCAGGCGCACAAGAGCAGCGGTCACGCCATCAGCCAAGCTCACGTCCCATCCGGAGGCAGCAAGAGAACCCCCTCTCTCACGGTGTGAAGGCGACACGCCCGTGACCCGTTCCTCGAACGGCTCGCGCACGCAACGGCAGCCTCGCCGACCGCTCGCCCCGGCGCATTAACTCCGCGGCTCGACGAGCAGCGCTTCTGGCGGAAGCTGCTGGCGACGTTTCGCCTTCGCCAAAACGACCACGCCAAAAAAGGTACGCCACGTCGTTCAATTTCGTATCCTTTTTCCCTTTTCCTTCTTTCTCTATCTCTTGCAACAGGGACCGGGAAAGGGGATACCCCTAAAGGGATCCTTCCCCGTGAAGGAACTAGGCTCCGAGCCTCCTTACTGATTAGGGGTTCGAAGGCTGGCCCCCCAAAGGGTTCAACAGCCGCCTCAGATCGCGTGGGCCCGACACCCACTACTGGTCAGGGGTTCGAAGGTCGGCCCCCCGAAAGGTCCCACGACCGCCTCAGGCTACTCGGGCTCCGCGCCCCTTACTGATCAGGGGTTCGAAGGCTGGCCCCCCGAAGGGTTCACAGTCGCCTCAGACACCGAGCGAGGGATGACCAGGGGTATGTTCGATACATAACCAAGGTTCGGGCTGCGCTCCCGAGGTACCCTAGGACATTTCTGAGACCAGCGGGAACGACTCTGTAACGGAATCCCATCGGAGGGAGGCAACGAGCCCTCGGACCCCGTCGCCAGGGGACCGGGTCCGGCAGATCACTCGCAGGTACTTTTGGGCGTGCCTCCGGGCCCCTAGCCGACCCCCAACGAACGGGGCACGGACGTCCACTCGGATTACCCGATTGCAGCTCACCGGAGACACCATGTTCGGTGCCCATCGAGGGTAACATGGCGCTCTCCCCCCCTCCTCCTTGCGGAAAGGCGACGTAGGGGCGTATGTAAAAAAGCTGAGTCTGTCCCTGATCGTCCTCTCGCTCCGTGCGGAGGCTCGGGGGCTGCTCTCGCAAACCCGGCTCCGGCCGAACCGTTGACAGCGTCAACATACCAGCCCGAGAACTTGGGCCCCGACAGTGCACCCGGGCTACGGCCTGTTCGCATGAGGGAACCGCCAGACCAGCCGAAGCATTACGCAAGGCATTAAGACCTCGAAGGAGTGAAACCACTCCTCCGAGGCCTCGGGGGCTACACCCGGCGGGTGCGCTCGCGCGCACCCACCGGAACAAAGTGCAACCGAGAAAGGCTGGTCCCCTTGCAAAAAAGTGCGATGAAAGCCTCCAAGCGAGTGTTAACACTCCCTTCGAGGCTCGGGGGCTACTGTCGGGGACCATAATTAGGGGTACCCTCAAGACGCCTAATTCTCAGCTGGTAACCCCCATCAGCATAAAGCTGCAGAGGCCTGATGGGTTTGATTAAGTCAGGGATCAGTCCATACGAGCGACTCGATTACGCCACGCCCGAGCCTAGCCTCGGGCAAGGGCAGCCGACCCCGAGGTGTTTCCGTCTCGCCCGAGGCCTCCTCTTTCACGGCAGACGCATCTCCGGCTCGCCCGAGGCCTTGCCTTCGTTAAGAAGCAACCCTGACTAAATCACCGCGTCGACCGACCAAGTCACTGGAGCCTTTTAACGCAAAGAGTAAGGCTGACAGGCAGCCAGGCTTGGCCAAAAGCGCCATAGGAAGCTCCGCCCGACCCAGGGCTCGGACTCGGGCTAAGGCCCCGGAAGACGGCGAACTCCGCTCCGCCCGACCCAGGGCTCGGACTCGGGCTAAGGCCCCGGAAGACGGCGAACTCCGCTCCGCCCGACCCAGGGCTCGGACTCGGGCTAAGGCCCCGGAAGACGGCGAACTCCGCTCCGCCCGACCCAGGGCTCGGACTCGGGCTAAGGCCCCGGAAGACGGTGAACTCCGCTCCGCCCGACCCAGGGCTCGGACTCGGGCTAAGGCCCCGGAAGACGACGGACTCCGCCTCGCCCGACCCAGGGCTCGGACTCCGCCCTGGCCTCTGCCGAATGACCTCCGCTTCGCCCGACCCAGGAGCTCGGGCTCGGCCTCGGCCATGCAGGACAGACTCGACCTCGGCTTCGGAGGAGCCTCCACGTCGCCCGACCTAGGGCACGAGTCCGCCACGTCAACAGGAAGCGCCATCATCACCCTACCCTGAGCCGACTCAGGCCGCAGGGAGCAGGACCGACGTCCCATCTGGCTAGCTCTGCCAGATAGGCAATGATGGCACCCCGCTGGACCCATGACGACGGCGGCTCCCAGCTCCCTTACGAAAGTAGGAGGACGTCAGCAAGGGCCCAACCACTCCGACAGCTGTCCCTCCGCCAAGCTCCATTGCTTCTCCGACAGCCACGACGCCACACTAACCGGGTGCCAAGATCTCTCCGGCTGCCACCTTGGCATGTACTTAGGGCACTAGCTCTCCCCCGCTAGACACGTAGCACCTTGCTACACCCCCATTTGTACACCTGGATCCTCTCCTTACGCCTATAAAAGGAAGGACCAGGGCCTTCTTAGAGAAAGTTGGCCTCGCGGGGACGAAGGGCAGGGGCAGGCGCTCTCTTGGGGCCGCTCGCTCCCCTCACCCGCGCGGACGCTTGTAACCCCCTACTGCAAGCGCACCCGACCTGGGCGCGGGACGAACACGAAGGCCGCGGGATCTCCGACTCCCTCACGACCCGGCTCCGGCCACCTCGCTCTCGCTCTCTCTCTCTCTCCCCCCCCCCTTCGCGCTCGCCCACGCGCTCGACCCATCTGGGCTGGGGCACGCGGCACTCTCACTCGTCGGCTCGGGGACCCCCCGGTCTCGAAACGCCGACACTACCCTTCTTCACTAGAATGTAGCATTTACTCCCAAAAACTCGGAAATACAAAACATTGGGTTTGTTACCGGTTAGTAGCTCGTATGATGTCTTCTTGAGGAGGCGATGGAGATAGACTCGGTTTATGGCGTGGCAAGCCATGTTCACAGCTTCCGACCAAAACCGCTCGGGCGTCTTGAATTCTCCAAGCATCGTCCTTGCCATGTCTATGAGTGTCCTGTTCTTCCTCTCTACCACACCATTTTGCTGTGGTGTGTAGGGAGCGGAGAACTCGTGCTTGATTCCTTCCTCCTCAAGGTACTCCTCCACTTGAAGGTTCTTGAACTCGGACCCGTTGTCACTCCTTATCTTCTTCACCTTGAGCTCAAACTCATTTTGAGCTCTCCTTAGGAAGCGCTTGAGGGTCCCTTGGGTTTCAGATTTATCCTGCAAAAAGAATACCCAAGTGAAGCGGGAAAAATCATCAACAATTACTAAACCATACTTACTTCCCCTGATGCTGAGGTAGGCGACTGGTCCGAAGAGGTCCATATGCAGCAGCTCCAGGGGTCTTGATGTAGTCATCACGTTCTTGATGCGATGAGCACTTCCCACTTGTTTACCTGCTTGACACGCTGCACAAGGTCTATCTTTTTTGAAATGCACATTTGTTAGACCTACCACATGTTCTCCCTTTAGAAGTTTGTGAAGGTTCTTCATACCCACATGTGCTAGACCGCGATGCCACAGCCAGCCCATGCTAGTCTTAGCGATTAAGCATGCATCTAGACCGGCCTCCTCCTTTGCAAAATCAACTAAATAGAGTTTGTCGTCTAGTACACCCTTAAAAGCTAATGAACCATTACTCCTTCTAAAGACAGACACATCTACATTTGTGAATAAGCAATTATATCCCATATTACACAATTGACTAACTGACAAAAGATTATAACCTAGCGACTCTACTAAAAATACATTGGAGATAGAGTGCTCATTTGAGATGGCAATCTTGCCTAAGCCTTTAACCTTGCCTTGATTCCCGTCACCGAATATGATTGAATCTTGGGAATCTTTATTCTTGACGTAGGAGGTGAACATCTTCTTCTCCCCCGTCATGTGGTTTGTGCATCCGCTGTCGATAATCCAGCTTGATCCCTCGATGCATAAACCTGCAAGGCAAATTAGGCTTGGGTCTTAGGTACCCAACTCTTGTTGGGTCCTACAAGGTTAGTGACAATAGTCTTAGGAACCCAAATGCAAGTTTTGTCTCCCTTGCATTTTGCCCCTAATTTCCTAGCAACCACTTTCTTATCCTTTCTACAAATAGCAAAGGAAGCATTGCAAGCATGGTAAATTGTAGAATGTTCATTACTTACTTTCCTAGGTACATGAACAACATTTCTTCTAGGCATATGATGAACAACATTTTTCCTAGCAAAATTTCTATCATGCATAATAGAAGAACTTGAAGCAATCATGGCATGAGAATCAAAAGCATTATAACTTCTATGAACATTCCTAGAATATCTCCTGTCATGGTACATGAAAGCATGGTTCTTTTGAGCACTATTAGCCATAGGGGCCTTCCCTTTCTCCTTGGCGGAGATGGGAGCCTTATGACTAGTTAAGTTCTTGGCTTCCCTCTTAAAGCCAAGTCCATCCTTAATTGAGGGATGTCTACCAATCGTGTAGGCATCCCTTGCAAATTTTAGTTTATCAAATTCACTTTTGCTAGTCTTAAGTTGAGCATTAAGACTAGCCACTTCATCCTTTAGTTTAGAAATAGAGACTAGGTGTTCACTACAAGCATCAACATTAAAATCTTTACACCTATTGCAAATCACAACATGTTCTACACAAAAGGTTGATTTACTAGCTATTTCTAGTTTAGCATTCAAGTCATCATTGATACTCTTTAAGCTAGAAATAGATTCATGGCATGTAGACAATTCACATGAAAGCATTTCATTTCTTTTAACTTCTAACGCAAGAGAATTTTGTGCACTTACAAATTTATCATGCTCTTCATACAAAAGATCTTCTTGCTTTTCTAGAAGTCTATTTTTCTCATTCAAAGCATCAATTAATTCATTGATCTTATCAATTTTAGTTCTATCTAATCCTTTGAATAAACTAGTATAGTCTACTTCATCATCGCTAGATTCGTCATCACTTGAAGAGGCATATGAAGTAGCATTTCGAGTACTTACCTTCTTCTCCTTTGCCATGAGGCAGGTGTGATGCTCGTTGGGGAAGAGAGATGATTTGTTGAAGGCGGTTGCGGCGAGTCCTTCGTCGTCGGAGTCGGACGAAGAGCAATCCGAATCCCACTCCTTTCCAAGGTGTGCCTCGCCTTTAGCCTTCTTGTAAACCTTCTTGTTCTCTCTTTTCCCACTCTTTCCTTGTTCCTGGTCGCTATCATTATCGGGACAGTTAGCAATAAAGTGGCCAATCTTACCACACTTGAAGCAGGAGCGCTTTCCCTTCGTCTTGCTCTTTTTGGGATGCTCCTTGCGACCCTTTAGCGTCGTCTTGAAGCGCTTGATGATGAGGGCCATTTCTTTCTCATTGAGCCCCGCCGCCTCAACTTGTGCCACCTTGCTAGGTAGCGCCTCCTTGCTATTTGTTGCCTTGAGAGCAATGGCTTGAGGCTCATGAATTGGACCATTCAACGCCTCATCGACGTATCTTGCCTCCTTGATCATCATCCGCCCGCTTATGAATTTTCCAAGTATTTCTTCGGGCGACATCTTGGTGTACCTAGGATTTTCATGAATATTGTTTACAAGATGTGGATCAAGAACAGTGAAAGACCTTAGCATTAGGCGGACGACGTCGTGGTCCGTCCATCGCGTGCTTCCATAGCTCCTTATTTTGTTGACGAGGGTCTTGAGCCTGTTGTATGTTTGGGTTGGCTCCTCTCCCCTGATCATTGTGAATCTCCTAAGTTCACCCTCCACCAACTCCATCTTGGTGAGCATGGTGACGTCATTTCCCTCATGAGAGATCCTGAGGGTGTCCCAAATCTGCTTGGCATTATCCAAGCCGCTCACCTTATGGTATTCATCCCTGCACAATGAGGCTAACAACACAGTAGTAGCTTGTGCATTTTTATGAATTTGTTCATTGATGAACATGGGACTATCCGTACTATCAAAGTGCATTCCATTTTCTACTATCTCCCATATACTTGGATGGAGAGAGAACAAGTGGCTACGCATTTTGTGACTCCAAAATCCGTAGTCCTCTCCATCAAAGTGAGGGGGTTTACCGAGTGGAATGGAAAGCAAGTGAGTATTGGAGCTTTGCGGAATACGAGAATAATCAAAAGAAAAGTTTGAATTAATCATTTTCTTTTTCTCGTAGTCGTCGTCGTCCTTTCGGGAAGAGGAAGATTCGTCGCTGTCGTAGTAGACTATCTCCTTGATGCGCCTTGTTTTCTTCTTCTTCCCGTCTTTTCTTTTGTGGCTCGAGCCCGAGTCAGTAGGCTTGTCATCTTTTGGATCATTGACGAAGGACTCCTTCTCCTTATCATTGACCACCATCCCCTTGCCCTTAGGATCCATCTCTTCGGGCGATTAGTCCCTTACGTGAAGAGAACGGCTCTGATACCAATTGAGAGCACCTAGAGGGAGGGTGAATAGGTGATCCTGTAAAAACTTGAAACTTAATGCCACAAAACTTGATTAGGAGTTAGCACAATAAAGCCAAGTGGCTAGAGAGTTCTTGCAAAACACAATAACCACAAGGAGATCAACACAGAGAGGCACAGTGGTTTATCCCATGGTTCGGTCAAGTCCAACACTTGCCTACTCCATGTTGTGGCGTCCCAATGGATGAGGGTTGCACTCAACCCCTCTCAAGCGGTCCAAAGACCCACTTGAATACCACGGTGTTTTGCTTTGTTTCACTATATCCCGCTTGCGAGGAATCTCCACAACTTGGAGCCTCTTGCCCTTACAATTTGATTAACACAAAGAATCACGAAAGTAAGGTTGGGATGAGCAACACACACAAGACACAAAATCAGAGCAACAATACGCACACAAGTCACAACACGAGCTCTCAACACAACTCGAAGAGTTCTCTACTCAAATGGAGCTCTATTTGCTATCACAAAGAATCGAATGCGCGAATATGAAGTCTTGGTGCTTAGGAATGCTCAAGGGATGCTTGGTGTTCTCCTCCATGCGCCTAGTGGTCCCTTTTATAGCCCCAAGGCAGCTAGGAGCCTTTGAGAGCAATCCAAGAAAGCAATCCTTGCCTTCTATCGACTGGCGCACCGGACAGTCCGGTGCACCACCGGACAGTCCGGTGCACCACCGGACACTGTCCGGTGTGGATTTCTTTCCTATTCTGGCGCAGCCGACCGTTGGAGACTTGGAGCCGTTGGCGCACCAGACACTGTCTGGTGCACACCGGACAGTCCGGTGCTCCCATCTGACCGTTGGCTCGGCCACTCGTCACGCGCGGATTGCGCGCCCGACCGTTGGCGCGCCCGACCGTTGGCTCACCGGACAGTCCGGTGAATTATAGTCGTACGCTGTTGACTTGGTTCCCGAGAGCGGCGACTTCGCCGCAGCCGACTCACCGGACACTGTCCGGTGCACCACCGGACAGTCCGGTGATTTATAGCCGTACGCCGTCGTCGAGACCCGAGAGCAGCCTTTTCACCAGAGCCAGCCTAGCGCACCGGACACTGTCCGGTGCACCCAGACCGAGCAGAGTCTTGGCTGCTCGAGCCAAGACTTATCCAATTATATTTTTCTCTGATTCTAGCACTTAGACAAATATGTTAGTACACAAAAACCAATGTACTAAGTCTAGAGTCATACCTTTGTGTTGACTTTGCACTTCTTTCACCATTTGGCATAGTTTCATACTTAAACCATTTGTATTGGCACTAGATCACCAAAATACTTAGAAATGGCCCAAGGGAACATTTCCCTTTCAAAAACAGTGCTACCACAAGGATTTAATGGGACGCCCTTGGCTAATTAATTAAGAAAGCTAGTGGATGACTACCTTACCCGAAAGGGGCAAGGGCAGTAGGGGAGTGGTCAGTGTAGGGAGGTCCTTGGGTTGATTTTGCTGCGATGGCGGTCAGGCGAGGGATTCCTGCACTGGAGCTTCCTATAAACTGTAGCTGGTTTTCTGAAGCTAGTGGAACTTTGTAAAGGCCTCGTAGTGTTACCCTACCTCGCTTCCTTCGTAGAGATGTATGGGATTCATGACCCCTTGGCAGATGAGTAACATGACTTGTGGGTAAAGATGCGCAACCTCTGCAGAGTGTAAAACTGGTATACTAGTCATGCTCACGGTCATGAGCGGCTCGGACCCTCACATGATTAATTTATGGAACTTAAATTTAATTTGTCATTTGCATTGCATGGGATTATTTATTAATTTTGTTATATTATTTATTATGGTTTGGTATTTACTACACTTAGTAACTACTAATAAAATTTTGATCGACTTATAAAAGCAATGCTCGGCTTCAACCTTTATTTTGTTGATCAGCCTTACACTTCACATGTTCTCCCACCTTTGATGAGGTCATGCACATTATTCCCCACAACTTGTTGAGCGATGAACATGTGTGAGCTCAGCCTTGTTGTCTCATACCCCCCCCCCCCACAGGAGAAGAACAGGTGGTTCAAGAGGAGCCACACAGCAAGGAGTTCGATTCGATCTAGGTAGCATCTCCCAGTTGACTTATTGGCGCCAAGGATGGACTTAGTTCGTTCCATATTTATAATTTATTTTGTAAGACTTACGCTATGTAATAAGTACTCTGATTATATTGTGACATTTATCTCTATACACTCTGTTATTATATATGTTGTCTTCTTTGGCATATGTATGAGATGCACTCGGCTTTGTTCCTTAAATCCGGGTGTGACATGCGTGTACGCCGCCAGCCTCCCATCATCATTACGGAGGTAGAACCAGCAGCTCTAACACCCCTTGTTCGAAGAAGTATGGGAGGCAGGGATGTATAGCTACGCCCGATCTGAGAGCAGCTGGATCGTGTAGTTGCCGGCCCTCACCACGTGGCAGACCTTCTTCGCCTCCGAAGGGAGGGAGAACGGCTCCGCGCAGAAGAGGCGGAGCCACAGATCCTAGTGAGGTTTAGGGTACCCAGTATAGTAAAGTACCTTAGGATACACAGTATAGTAAAGTCCATAACTTATTGTATCTTATGCATGAAGATCAATTTTACACGTGAGATGTGGTCTAATAAATAGAGGCATATATCATTGTCATTATGACATGTACAACCCACATGTGTTATTTGTAGGAACATGGGAACTCACATGAAGACAACTAAACATAGTGTGTTGTATGCAAACATATATGGCTATATCAAGAAAAGGCTCAGGTGCTGCTGTCAGGCACCTAGGAATAGGGTGCCGAAAGAAAGCCCATGAAACTCCTTAAAACGGCCCATTGACCAAGTCTCTATCGAGCACCTCGCAAGGCAGACCGGGCGACCAAGTCCCTACCGAGCACCTCGAGGCAGAGCAAGCGAAAAAGTCTCTATCGAGAACCTTGCGAGGCGGAGCAGACGACCAAGTCCCTGCCGAGCACCTCAAGAGGCGGAGCAGGTGACCAAGTCCTTACCGAGCAAGCCCGCGAGGCGAAACGGGCAATCAAGTCCCTGTCAAGCAACCCCATGAGGCAGAGCGGACAACCAAGTCCCTATCGAGCACCTCACGAGGCAGAGCGAACAACCAAGTCCTGTGTCAATCTAACCGACATAAGGGAAGGGTCGACCCAATGCTACTGCCCTGCATCAGTGGGACAAGACGCATCATCACCGAACCACGTCTGGGCCTCATGTACGGTGATGAAAGGTCCTTGTCTAACGACGACGGTACATCATCACAAAGTGTGTTGCGCGAACCCCCACTGACGTATGGGGCCAGTCGACCCTAGTCATGGGGATCTCAGCGTCGAAGTCGCTATAGTGACCTGCATACCGAAAAGGACGCAACGAATACATCATACCGTGTGCACGGTATGCCTAAACACGCCGACAAGTGGCACAGGCTCATGATGACAAGTGAAGTTGCGATATGCGCTACCACTCCATGGAACTGGCCCATGGGACACACCACACACTACTATGGAGATGTCAGCGTTGGACTCGCTATAGGAGTCCGTATGACGAACGAGCGAGATAGTACGCCATACGAGGAGTATGCCTACGCATGATCCTACGGAGGACCCACCACGACAACCCCGAAGGAGCCGATCTCTCCCTCTTATAGAAAACAAATGTCCTTTGTAAGGTCCCTTGAGCTATAAAAGGACAGACCCTACTTCTTCTGAGGACACACAAGCACACTTGTTGTAAGACGTCTAAAGCAATACTACAATCAACACTACACTGGAGTAGGGTGTGAACTCGAACCAGTACAAACCTCGTGTCTTAGATATCTCACCGAGTCCCAGTGATTCACCATTCGGAGCGAATCCACGGTAGCATCCCCTACCAAACACAAATCTTATTGCCCATAGGTTTCCGAAACCACGACAGGCGCAGATAGAGATGAGACTAGTGATGTGGTGTACGTGTATCAGATGCGGACGTGTATCAGATGATGACGTGGTTGGTATGTAGTGGGTTATGGATGAAGACATTTAGATTGGTCTGAAGACATGCTCCTATAATTTTTAGCCACGATCGAGGATGTAGCCCCGACAACATATCTCTTAATTACGGCCCTATTAGACCGTCTGCAGCAGTCTATCATAGTTTACCCAAAAACATCATTTTTGCACTATTTTGCGTTGTAGATTGCACTGTTCACACAATGAAGTTTGAATATAGGTACGAGAATAGATAAGCCGATGAAGATAGTCTTCAGGAGTATTTGGTTTCTAGAGTCTAATTTGTAGTCCCACCAATTTATTCTATTTTTTCTAAATTACTAAATATGAAAATTAAAACTATATTTTAGTTTTCATATTTGACAATTTTATAATAAAATAGAATAAAATAGAGAGACTAAAAATTAGTCTCTAGAAACTAAACACCCTCTAAGAATAGATTCCTCCATCGAAAACTATATCCACTCTAGCGATCGATTGCAACTATGTCGAGGTAGAGAATTACTGATTCCATCACTCCGTGTGAGTATTTTTTACGAGCACCTAATCGTAGAACGCTATATTTGTGAGGGTATTTCTAGTAGCACGTAATCGTGGAACGCCGTATGAACCCAAACCGAAAATTTTCTATCATAAACGCATCCAATTTCGATGACTGTCCTCACGTACACGTCAGACGCTCACGAGAGTTTGTCCCTCTCCGCGCATCTTTTAATTTCGTTATCTAGCACGCCGGCGAGAGTCTTCAGTAGACCGCGGTCGTCAGGCAGCCCGCAGGCCGCAGCAGAAATGACGTCTGCAAATAAACAAGTAATTTCTATTCGTTTGGCTGCTATATAGACAAGTGAGCCGCGTCTCGAGATTATCTGGTTGCTAAATTTTGGTCTATATTAAATATAATCTAATTATAAAATTAATTATATAGATAAAAATTGAAAAGATAAAAATTGAAAGACGACAGAAATTTATTAAGCCTAATTAAATCTATATCTAATATTCATAATTGATATTCAAACATCTTATACGACATGAACTAAAACTTAGTCAGTAGAAGTAAACACCCCCCTAAATAGATCGACACTAGGTATGACATGACTCATAGTTCTCTGGCACGATAGTCACGATTCACAGTGTACGTACCGGCACGACACGAAAGTCTAGTGTCATGACTAAGCTGACATATCGATACGGTGGGCTGGTATCAGCATGGGCACGTCAGTAAGTGATCTGCACGATTAGATATGGTTTGTCCAGCTCAAGATTTGTAATGCGATTGTGATGTGCACAATGTGATGTGAATTATATTTTGAAATAGTTTCTGAACTAGCACGGACACTACTAGATGCTAGTGACATAAAGTACTAACACAATACCGATTAGATATATAGTGTCGTGCTTGTGCCCATGACTAATCATGTTTACAAAAGCACGACAACATTAATAATCGTGTCTAATAATATCTGCGGCCCTCTGGCTATCTATAGGCTGCTCTGTTCGAATCAAAACATAGCTGACAGCCAAAAAAAAGAACAGATACGTATAGCTGCTAGCCGCGCGCTGACCGACCGAGCATCACACGCGCCTGCCTGCGGGCGGCGCTGTGGCCATGACGACTCCGCCGGTCTGGCCCTGCCCCGCTCACGGATGCTCCTCTGGACGCTATATATAAGCCACCTCACTCCCCCCCTCTGCCATCACACACCACCGCTCACCAACAACCGAGCAGGAGCAGCCTACCCCATCCACCCACCCCATCCTCTGCGCTGCACGGCTGGTGCTGGTGCTGGTCCGGTCCGGTCTCCTCTGTTCCAGCGAGCTCCCTCCGATCCATCGGGTAGGACACTCCCCATGGCGTCGCACAACGGCACCAAGCACCTGGCGCCGATGGAGGTGTCGGTGGAGGCCGGGAACGGCGGCGGCGCCGAGTGGCTGGACGACGACGGGCGGCCGCGGCGCACGGGCACGTTCTGGACGGCCAGCGCCCACATCATCACCGCCGTCATCGGCTCGGGAGTCCTGTCCCTGGCCTGGGCCATCGCGCAGCTGGGCTGGGTGGCCGGCCCCGCCGCCATGCTGCTCTTCGCCTTCGTCACCTACTACACCGCCACGCTGCTCGCCGAGTGCTACCGCACGGGGGACCCGGACACGGGCAAGCGCAACTACACGTACATGGACGCCGTGCGCTCCAACCTCGGCGGCGCCAAGGTCGCCTTCTGCGGCGCCATCCAGTACGCCAACCTCGTCGGCGTCGCCATCGGCTACACCATCGCCTCCTCCATCAGCATGCAGGCCGTCAGCAGGGCCGGGTGCTTCCACAAGCGTGGGCACGCCGTCCCCTGCAAGAGCTCCAGCAACCCCTACATGATCCTCTTCGGCGCCGTCCAGATCCTCTTCTCCCAGATACCGGACTTCGACCAGATTTGGTGGCTCTCCATCGTCGCAGCAGTCATGTCCTTCACCTACTCCGCCATCGGCTTGTCCCTCGGCATCGCGCAGACTGTTGGTACGCCGTCCTTGCCGATATATGTGTTCATTCTGATTCTCTGGTTCCCCTCTTATATGTGTTTTTTGTTTTTTTTTGTGGATTCCATCCAGCAAACGGTGGGTTCAAGGGAAGCCTCACCGGCATCAGCATCGGCGCCGACGTCACCTCCACGCAGAAAGTGTGGCACAGCCTGCAGGCCTTCGGCGACATCGCGTTCGCCTACTCCTTCTCCAACATCCTCATCGAGATCCAAGTAATTAAGCAGCAAGCAATACCACCAGTCCCTTTTCGATTCTGTTAATCTGTGTATTCTATTCTTCTTCTTCTGAATTGAATTCCCCTGTTTTGTAACCGATGCTCTGGATCTTTCTTTGCTCAGGACACGATCAAGGCGCCGCCGCCGTCGGAGTCGAAGGTGATGCAGAAGGCGACGCGGCTGAGCGTGGCGACGACGACCATCTTCTACATGCTGTGCGGGTGCATGGGGTACGCGGCGTTCGGCGACAAGGCGCCGGACAACCTGCTGACGGGGTTCGGCTTCTTCGAGCCATTCTGGCTCATCGACGTGGCCAACGTGGCCATCGTGGTGCACCTGGTGGGCGCGTACCAGGTGTTCTGCCAGCCCATCTTCGCCTTCGTGGAGCGGCGCGCCGCCGCGGCCTGGCCCGACAGCGCCTTCGTCTCGCGGGAGCTCCGCGTGGGTCCCTTCGCCCTCAGCGTGTTCCGCCTCACGTGGCGGTCGGCGTTCGTGTGCGTCACCACCGTGGTGGCCATGCTGCTCCCCTTCTTCGGCAACGTGGTGGGGTTCCTCGGCGCCGTCTCCTTCTGGCCGCTCACCGTCTACTTCCCCGTCGAGATGTACATCAAGCAGCGCCGCGTGCCCCGCGGCAGCACCAAGTGGGTCTGCCTCCAGACGCTCAGCGTCGCGTGCCTGGTCGTCTCCATCGCCGCCGCCGCCGGCTCCATCGCCGACGTCATCGAGGCGCTCAAGGTTTACCACCCGTTCAGCAGTTAATTATTGCTGCTGCTGTGGCTGTGCTGGGGCCTGGCCTGGGTTTGGACGTATGTGCATGCAGCATTCATTGCTTTGCGTTCAACTGTGGTCAACAAGGGAGGGACAGACGGATGCAGATGTTTGCATGGAGGCCCCTATAGAAACAGTGAAAGGTTTAGGCGCCCTTGTGCACATGCTGGTCGCATTCCTTGCAAGAATGCCAGGGGGTGGGGCCAGAATGGCATGAGCTGGGTGTTTGCTGTGATGAGGAGTCTACTGTAGGTGTATGAAGCAACA
The DNA here is from genome assembly GCA_029449295.1 of Zea luxurians. NCBI lineage: Eukaryota > Viridiplantae > Streptophyta > Magnoliopsida > Poales > Poaceae > Zea > Zea luxurians. The sequence goes on from JAOPSE010000021.1 coordinate 47,691,929, forward strand.
ACAACAAAAAACATGTTCCTTTCTAACTCTTCTTCTTCTCCTCTTCTTCTTTATTTACAATTTTCTTATGTGTTTTCGTCTAATTAAGGTTCTGGTTTTGTAGTTCTACCGCGCAACTCATTGTACCGGAAAAAGAATATATGAACAGGAAATCCCATCTGATCTTTGCCATCTTTATTTTTTCGCGTCTGCGGGAAGGATGAATAGTTGAATGCGAACGCCAAAAAATGTGCATGTGAACCTGTTTGCGGTGTCAGCTAGAGATAATGTCCCTACTGACCAACCACAGATATAAAAAAAATATTGTTTTAGGACAAGCCAAAAAGTTTCAAAAACTGAGGGGGCATAATGAAATATATCATGGCTTGTATAATTTTATTTTTAAACGAACTTACTGTAATTTAGGTGCTTAAAATTTTAATTCTCTTTTCGGACGATGGTTATTACTTACATTTTTTGAAGAAGAAAAAATAAATAAAATTACAGTTTTAGTTTGTTGTAACTTTTGTAGGCACAATCTACAAGTTTTAGTTCTAAGAATAAAATTCTAATAGATAAAACCATAAATCTTATCTCCATCGGTACAGAGATAATTCACAATTGTGTTTCTGTAGTTAGACAAGAACAACAATTTAATTTGTTATAACATAAAAACAAATCACAAAAATAAAAATATAGTAGCAAAGTGCTTATGAGTTGATACAGTTTCTATTTATGCTCGAGTATAGAGTATAAAAATTTGTGTTGAATATCTTTCATTTATGCTAGCAAAGTATGCTTAATTAGACATATGTGTGCTTTGGTCTATGTGTTGGTGTGAATGTGTGTTTGGAGCCAACAACCATGTTTTAAATATCTTTTTATGCATGATGTTAGCTTTTTTTTATCACTTAGAATTGGTGGGTAACAGGGAGAGGTGAACAGTGAAACTGGTGGTTTTATATAGTAGGTACTACAGTAGTGCAATGCATTTGGAAGATAAATAAACAACTAATATCCTGCAGCCCTGCAGGTACATGCAAACATACATATTGATTATTTTTCAAAGAGACATAAACAACGTCCTGGTGCATGCATACAGTTTATCTATACTATTAAGTTGATAGTGTAGACCGATATTGTGCCCCCGCCTCCACTCCGCGCACAGGCTGCTCCAACCGCAAACATCGCAACGGCGCCAAGTCGCCAGCAACCTCCGTCGTCCTCATCTCGATCGCCCCTTTCTCACGCACCTGGATAGGGATGCATGCAACCTCCACCCGCTTCTCACACGCCTACCATCCCCGTGTGCCATAACGCAACCTCCACGGGCTTCTTCCTCCGCCCACATCCGCGCTTCTTCCTCCTCAATTTTTCTAAATCAACCCACACCCAGCTGACGCACCCACATATGGTTCAATCCCCGCTTGCAAGCATCTCTCGCCGCTCGACAGCGCCTCGAAGGTGGTGCAGCGGCCCAAGGCGCCGTCGGCAAGCGCTAGCCCACGAACGTGCTCCAGCCGGTCCGGGTCGAAGCAGAAGGAGCGGTACTGCAGCTCCTGCGCGCCGTAGAGCGCCGCCGTGTCGGAGACATCGGGGATCTCGACGAACTCGTGGTGCGGGAATGCAATCCAGCACACAAATCGAGCGGAATCACTGTTCCCTAGCTCATCTCCCACTCCCTCCCCTCCAAACACTCGCTGGCCCCACCCCACTGCATCTACATCCCAACCTGGCTTCTCCTCCGTCTAGGGTTTCCCACCGCCGCCGCCACCGCCTGATCTGAAGCAGATGCCACCCGCAGCATCCATGGTGTTGTCATCCTTCCCGTCTAATAACTCAGGTACGCGAGCAAGTTCTGGTGGCATGCTATCTTTTCTCCCCCTCTCGCGCCCGTCATCTGCTCCTCGTGTTGGGGTATCGTGCAGATCGGTTGGTCGCATCGACAGGGCGCGGGTGAGGGCTGAGCCTCGCAGTGGCCATGATGTTGTGCTGCTTCTTCTATGTGCTCGGCGCATGGCAACGCAGTGGCTACGGCATCTTAGCCGTGGTGAGCCGACAGACGGCCACCTCCCTCTGTGTGTTATACTTCTGATTTTCCATAATGTGGACTAGCTCCATATCTCTTGAAGCTCTCTCAGAATTATTCTCATTCAAACACGTTCTTTTCTTTGGCGATAAATCGTCTTCTCTTGCTGGAATCAAGTTATTACCCTTAGCTGCTGCCACATCACAAGCACGTTACGTTAGTAAATTTCCTGGGGCCAAATTGCACATCACAAGTTGAAAAGATGGGGAAAATTACTTTGTATTTTGGTCTGTCCATTTAGCTCAACATTCTTGTGGCTAGGAATAAACAAATGCCTTTGAGTTGATTGCTTATACTCCAAAATGTTGTCTGTTTGCTTACTTTCAGCCTCCAGCTCTGACCTTGTGCAAGAACTCTGCAAGAGGGGTATCAAAATCAGTCCATGAAGAACTAAGTGAAGAAAGATATCCAAATTCGGCAAACAGCAACACAATCCCTGCTACCACCTTTCAGGAATTAAAGACTACGCAGTATGACAGCCCGAAAAATATAAAAATGCAGTATGACACTTCGCCAATAATAAACATTACTCTCATTCAACAAACAGTTCCATTACCCACCTGACTTATAAATTTTATAAATTAGTTATCTAACATTAACACATATCCAAATGGTTAAATGATGTCTCTTACATGACCTACTATCGGCTATGGTGTGTGTAATGAAACTGCCTATGTACCAAATATCAGGTGATGGAGATGTTACAGTTCGATCCTTACTGGGCAATGTAAAACAAACTGCACAAATGCCATATCTACCTCAGTTACTCACGGAAGCAGTTCACAAGGCAATCATAAAATGCCTACCATTAGTAGAATGAAACAGCATCTAGACAACATTATGTTCGCTGATTTTAAAACTTACTTGAGCATCACTTTCTTGTTCACTGCATTCTCTATTTTTACAGGGCACATCTCTGTCCAAATTATCAGCTTGTGTCACGCCAGTCTTCTGTTGGATTCTTTCTGCAAGATTCTCTTCTCGTTGTATGTGCTGCACATTAGGCCCACCGTTTGCCTGCAGATAAGGTAAGATAAATTGAGCAAGAACTCATGTTTCATCACAGGTACCAAATCGAAGTAAAAATGGATAAAGCATAAAAAGAAATACAGTCATGCCTAAAAGATACAAATATGCCATCTTACCCGTTGTTTTCTCCAAGCGTGCTGCCACAAGTTCCTTAATTCATTCTTTCTTATCGGCTTAACAAGGAAATCTGTTGCACCCTTTAGCATGCATTTGAAAACCATGCTTACTGAGTCATGTGAAGACATCACTGGATGATAAAAACATTAGACTTAGTAGTGGCATTAGATAAAAAAGAGAGCGAAAACACGACAAGAGTGACATACTTATAACAGGGATGTTCTTGGACGCATCATGCTCCATGATTGTGGATAACAAGAGGAACCCAGACATCAAAGGCAGTTCAACTTCAGTTAAAACAAGGTCTACGTTGAAAGATTTTTCCTTTAATAGGTCCCACGCCTTCACACCATCTAAGGCTGCAGCAACTGCATGAATAAAGTGTAGTCCATGAGGATGATGAAAAATGCCATTTCTAAATTCTAAAAATGGTGTTACACTATTACCCTGAACAAACCCGATAGTATAAACACTAAGATAAGTTACCTAACAATTAAAGTTAACTGCTAAAAAGATTATCTACCGTAACCACAATTCTAATTATGCTAAAGAATTGTGGCAGTGCAGGATTTAACATTCGGACTTTAGGGACAGATGTCACCAATCATGAAGGTAGCGAGCAAGTTCTGGTGGCATGCTGTCTTTTCTCCCCCTCACGCGCCCATCGTCTGCTCCTCGCGTTGGGGTATCGTGCAGATCGGTTGGTCGCATCGACAGGGCGCGGGTGAGGTTGGCAATGGCGAACAAGGGCATCTCAAGGGCTGAGCCTCGCAGTGGCCATGTTGTTGTGCTGCTTCTTCTACGTGCTCGGCGCATGGCAACGCAATGGCTACGGCAAGGGCAACGACATCTCAGCCGCGGTGAGCCGACAGACGGCCACAGGCCCGATGGCGACGGCGTCGCGTGGCTCAGCTTCGAGGCGCACCACGATGGCGCCATGAATATAAATCATGAAGAAACTCCAGACTCTTGATTTCTTACTTCAAACAGGGAACCATCATTGATCGGATAGACTACAACATACAGAATGTTGCAGCTTCAGTTGAGGAGGGTTACAAACAATTGCAAAAGGTTTCATTCTCAAACCATATTTACCCTCACTGGTAGTAATGTTCCCGCTATACACATTTCTGTAGAATGGAAGAGTAATGGTGAACCAATCTTTTATGCTACTGATATGACTCCAAGTTGTATGGTGCTTGATTGCTTTTTTGAATAGCATGATTTGGTCTTTTGTTATATGCCTTCAGGGTACACATTTTTTTTCATTGGTGAAATCATGCGATTCAAACATTTCACCTTTTTAGCTTGTACTTTACCTCTAAATATCCTGATTGTCACTAAACGTAACACCCTGTTTATTTCCATGTCTGTAAAATATGACACTTCCCGCAACTAGGGCAGTAAATGTTGAACCAACCCTCCAGTTTACTGTTTATCGCAGTCCGCAGGCACTTTCTTATGCCTTTACGATCTCTCTATCTCTGCATTCGATTGTTACTGTTAGCTATATACATTATGTTAGAGGTTCCATGGAGGCCATGTGTGCTTGCAGAACTCAATAGCGTTTCTTGAAATGGAGAAAAAATAGTTGGCTGCATCAGTACATGAAGCTTGCAGTCGAATAATATCTTGGTTCGTCTGTTCTGCAGGATGAGAGGACCCAGAAGAAAGGGGGCATGGTGATGTGTGCCACTGTCCTTGTCATTCTAATCTTCATCATGATAGTACTTCTGATTTTGAAGGAGATCATTTTCTGACATACATACCTATCTCATTCTACCGGGAACGCCGCAGTTCGTTTGAATAGCGCGATACGGTTCGCTGATCTGAAGATGGTTCTCCTGCCCATTTTCATAATGGCTAGGCCAGCAACTGTCTTCCGTGTTGGCCACAATTTTTTTGCATCGTTGCAGATGTAGAGATGCTCTATTCATACATGCCTCATATTTATAGGGAAAGTAAAATCGAAGAGGATTGGTTTACACGTTTCACCTTCCAGTTTGCCTTGCGGCAACGAGGCTAGGCTGGCTGTTTATGCCTCCGTATAGGGTGAGTTGTATCATACATCAGGTTATCAGAAATCAGAAAGTAGATTCAGTTCCTTTCTGCTTTATGTTGTCTGCATACATCAGGTTATCGGAAATCAGAAAGTAGTAATATGATCTTAACAGCACATTGTATTAGAAGGGTTGCACTTGAGTGTTTAAAATATAAATCATCATACATGGTGCTAATTTACAGATACATATTTACAATCATTGAATATAAAAAATATTATGGCTTTACGAGGAGTACAAAATGGTGGCTGGCTCATGAGCTTTTCTTTCTCTTTCACAGTTCATCTTGTTTTGTTTCACTTTGTCCATTGGTGGGTTTTATCGTAATGGTAAACTTTTGTAGGGTTTATCCTTTTCCCTATTCCCAGCCAATATACAAATATGTTCACCAATGGGGAAGGTATTCTACCTTCAAGTCGATTCAGTCGTGAATGTTCTATTTAGTACCCATATTTACTTTATAGCTGCAGAACAGTTTTTATTTTACTGCTTTTATTTTCAGTTATTGTTCAACTTTTAAACCAACACAATCTGATGAATACAATGAGATAGGCAAAGTTTAGATCATATTACTACTTACTACATTTTCTTATGTTTCTTCCTATTTTTCTTAGCTTCCCAATTCACACCTACATCTGACATTACGTCAAATCTAGCTACAAACAAGAGTTAAATTCATTTATATGACAAGAAGTTCCTACAAATGTCTGTGTGACATAAACTTTAGCCTGAAAATACAAATTTGGCATAACCATACTAAATAGATAAAAACAAATATGATAGACTAGGGCTACTGGTTTTTTAGGCCAAGCACTCTGCTATTTGTTGTTGCATCTCATTATTGTTGCTTGTTTACAGGACCAATAAATTTGCCACCGTCCGAACTTAGGATTTTACTTTGCTCGCTCAGACAAAGCCACCATCACTGCAATGGAGATGACACCAAGGTCTTCCATGTGTGGGTGAGTAGTATCAACCTTGCCTGCTTACTCGTTCGTGCCTCCGTGGAACCTTGACATATATGGTTATCGGTGATTTATCTATGGGATGAATGGAATAAATCCTTGCCCTGCTCCCAATCGGGTTTACAATGTTCCTGGTCCACCTGTCCACCATCCCCATCACCGGCACTGACATCAACTCGAACCATTGCCTAGGCGTCGCCGTCATTTACAACCATCACCATGCCGAGGCTGACCATGTGAGTGGAAACATCGTTCTTATCCCTTCATGTTGTTAAGTAGTTCCACTACCTTAGCAAAAAAATAGCATGAAGAAATACAATGTGATGTTACGTGATGATGTTTATTGGTTTGACAACCCAATGCCATTTATGTACTCTATTGGTCCTACTACATTTGGAGCACAATCTGATGAATACAATGAGACATGTAAAGTTTGGATCATATTACTACTTACAACCATTTCCTTACGTTTCTTCATATTTTCTTCTCTTCGTCCCAATTCACACCTACATCTGATGAATATAACAAGACATGTACAGTTTTGAGTCTCTCTGTCATTCCTCTTTTACAATTGTCTATGAATTTCTGCATTGTGGTTTCATTTTGTAATTGGAATTGTGTCCCTTTTTTATAGAAGCCTGGTTGAGATAAGCACTAAGTACACTTTGTTCTTGGAGATCAAATTACTTGGCATGCTTTCATATTGTAACCGTAATGTTTGCATTCTTTTGTAGCAACCCTCTGTACATGTCATGGGAGAAGTCCACAAGCGAACATTTGCAGCTGATGTTGTATCAAATCCACTGCCTGCAGCACTAACAATAATTTAGAATTATGCCTGGGGAAAAGAGTCTTTGAGAATGTGTGTTGTGTGGAGATGACGCTTGCTTTCAAGCTTCAGAATTTACTAAACTTAGATGGTTTGTATTATCCTTGCAGGCTCTGTCTTGAAGAAATTTATGGTGTTAAGAGATTGTAATTGTGATATGCGACAACTTTAATGGATAAGGATCTTCTAAATTCTGATCATGATTTTCATTGTTAAATTTGTGTGAAAGTGGAAGTACTCAAATAAATCATGTTCAGGTATGTCATAGTAATGTAACTCGATAATGGAAGTACTTATAACAACATTGATTTTATTATATACCCTTATTTTTGTGAAACCAATTTAATGGTCTATGTTATCATTCAAAATTGCCTTATGTTGACACTATGTATATATGTTATTCACAATAACAGAGCCATTCATGCTGTTGGGCGCCTTGGATGAACTACCTTTTCTTCAACAAAGATGGAGCTCATGCAGATTGATTTAGTCCCTTTCTTGCAATTGTAACATATATGTTTAATATAAATTTTTTACTCCCGTCGCAACGCACGGGCACTCATCTAGTCAAATATTACAAACCGAGGCCCGAGGGTGCGCTCCACGCGCATGTGCATTCCTATTTGAAAAAAAAACAATATCTTTGACGACAGTACAAATCTCTTCAATCCCATTCGGTACTCAATTTTGTTCCTAAACAAACCATTATATATGATCCAAAAAACAAAACTTGAGCATCATCGACGAGTGCTAGCTACATATAGCGAGCTTTTTCTTGGTAAGGTTCCTAAAATTGTCCCCCATTCTATATGAACCGTGCGTTCCCGAAGCAACTTGCATTGTGTGCAAGGAACAGATCCCCTCGCATCAAACACACAGGGCCAGAGCTTTACGTAGATAGATAGCAGTACAGTATACAAATCTCTCCTTTCTTTTCCAACAAAAAAGACGACATATTCTTCCTCCGTTACAAGAAAGACGTCGTAGATACGAGACTCTGCTACAGGCTACAGGAGCGATGCATGGTTCATCTTATACACAGACTGCGCGACGAAGTCACTGCAACCAACAGAACGGGACGTGGATCGTGCTATAGATGCCAACCGAACCGCACGACACTTAGCATGATCAGACACGGTACGTTTAGATACGCAGGTTATCCGTGCCATGCCCGATGGTACCATCGTGCTAATAGACTGGGCCAGGCACAGTTATACTATGACACCAGACACGGTAGTTTCAGTTCCAGCACTGACACTATTGGGGTGTTTGGTTTGAGCAATGAGGTGATCCATCTTCTTCTCATTCCTCATATTTTTTATTTGGTTTGTGGAATAGAATGAGTTGATACATCACTCACTTCATTCCTCATAAGGTAATAATTAATATATACATGAGGATTGAGTTGATTCCACTAAAATTTATGGGATGAGCTCATGATGCATCATCTTATGAAGCATAGGTTGACTCACCAAACCAAACACACCATATATATATATATATATATATATATATATATATATATATATATATATATATATATATAGGGTCGAGCTAATGGAAGCTCAGTGCTTCCATTAGTACCGAGAAGCCCCAGCCAATTCAGTTTTGCGGATTGGGGCAGCGGGCAGGTTTTCTAGTCCGGTCAGACCAAATCGTAAATCATTTGCGAAAAAATCGTAAACGAGTTCATGTTTTTGCGTAAACTGTGGAGCTGTTTCACGAACGAGATATGCGAGAAATTCGCAAACGATAAATGGTAGTTTCCGATAATATCGCATGGCATGTAGGTCAGCGGAAATTTGGTTCATAAATATACAGAGAGTATTACATATCCGATTTCATTTAGTAGCGTAAATACTAAAGCTGTTTCGTAAGAAGCCGAGATAAAATCACCCACGTTGTAGGGACGTTTCCGAAAATATCTCCGTGCATGCATGTACAAGCTAAATGGATCGTAAATGAACACAATAAATCGCGTAAAAGATACTAACGAAAATTGGCCCGCGCGGTGCATATAAGAAAGGATCCTGGCGGCGTCTCTTCATAATTGAACCATGGCAGACGCCGAAGAACAATATAAAGGTGATGTTTCTTTTTCAACATAGCGCATTGTTGTATCAGGTGAGTTAAAATCTGACGTGTACCATCGTTTAGTAAATACATAATAAAATATGTTGGCCGGCGTGCAGACTCATGCAGTGGGGGTACTAGCAGCGCATACACTTAAGATGCTGGGAGGAGCACATGCATCGCCCAACCTAACACTTGCATTTCCGAACAGTATTGTGAGTCCACGGAGAGATATTGTAACACCACCCGCAGATTTACGAGCGCCAGGGGTCAATGATAACAATGCAATGGATAGTGAAACGATGGGAGCAGCAAATCAACTGGTGCCTATGAGTACCATTAGTGATCATGAACAAGATACATCTCATATCCTACGGAGCCATGTAAGTTATTTAGATATGTTTATGTCTATGCCACGATTTAATCAAACTTATGCATGATGACATTAAGAGTATGTGAAAGGGAATTAGGCTTACACCTAGTTCCTAAATAATTTTGGTGGTTGAATTGCCCAACACAAATATTTGGACTAACTAGTTTGCCCAAGTTTATAAGTTCCACAGGTACCAAAGGTTCACCATAAGCCAATAAAAAGATTAAGAGAAAGGGTTCAAACCAAGGAGCATTAGGACAACCGAAGGCACCCTGGTCGGGCGCACCGGACTGTCCGGTGCACCATCGGACAGTGTCCGGTGCACCAGGGAACTTCAAGCTGAACTTTGCACCTTCGGGAATTCTCAGAGCCGGCGCGCTATAATTCACCAGATTGTCCGGTGTACACCGGACAGTGTCCGATGCTCTAAGAGGACGCGACTCTGGAACTCGGTAGCCTCGGGAATTCGCAACGGTTGCTCCGCTATAATTCAGCGGACATGTCCGGTGTACACCAGACTGTCCGGTGTAACAACGGGGCAACGGCTACTTCGGCGCCAACGGCTACCTGCGGACGCATTAAATGCGCGCCAGCGCGCGCAGAAGTCAGGCACGCCCATGCTGGCGCACCGGACACTCTACAGTACATGTCCAGTGAACCACCGGACATCCAAGCGGGCTGTAACACCTCAAAATCTCATTCTCAGAATTATAGTAAAATTTTCCAAAGATCTTGAATTAGAATATATATATTTTTTCCATAACTTTTGAAGTCACATCTCCTACAATAAAAGTTTTCTAATAAAAGGATTAACAAAATAGTTCTTATATGAACTAAATTATTTCTTGATGAATTATATAAGTGTCCATAAGGATATGTGTGAGAGAAATTTCTTTATAGAGATCATACAAAATAAAACCTTTTTCCTTATATTAAATATGTGGGATTTACACATTTAAAAGAAGGCAATAGCTTAAATAATAAATAAAATATATTGCATATCATACTAGATTTTGAATTGTGCATTTAATTTGAATTTGGAAACCCAACTCAGGACTGAATTTGAAAATTTGCAAATTTGAAAAAGGTATAGAGAAAAGGAAATAGAAAACAGGAAATAAAAAGGGTAAAAAAAAGAGAAAACAACGTTTGGGCCTATATACTGCTATACGACCTGACATCCTGCTCTTGCCGCGTGGGCCGCTCGGCCAGTCTGCACGCATGCGTCGGGTACTGGCGGGTGGGGCCACGGGGTCAGTCACTCACCTGGGGTCTATGCGCGGTAGTGCAGTCACCGTCGTGTGGGCCATCCCTGTCAGTTCTATCTCCTACCACAACAAAACCACCGAATCCTCCGGAACAAACCCAGTGAATCCCACGCGAATCCTCCCAATCTCGTCCCTCATCGGACTCATGGTCGTGGGGATATAAAATTCAGGCTCTCGCGCCCTCGTGACCATATCTGCGCGAAAAGAACTGGCGCTACCGGGGAGGTCTCCAGTGTTGCGCATGAAATAGGCACCATGGGGGAGGTGTCACCGCGGAAGCAATACTGCGTGCTCCTCGCTCTCACGCTGCTGGGGGATCGTCTGGGGGCATCTTCGATTCATATGGAGTGTACCCATGGCACTGTCGCGTGCTATATCATCACCATCGACGACCGATTACCCACTGGACTTCAATCGCCGTCGAGCCGTCAGTCATCGATGCCTTGCCCCTGCGTTGCTTAACTCGTGGTAAGAAAGCTTCTGCCGTTTTTGCCTCGTTCTTCTCATCGCGAATCACTAGCTTGTTATGGTATGGGGTGCCTGGGCGCAATTTTGGCATGCCTCCGGCGGGGGAGACTCGCCGTAGGGCTGGGCGGCGCTACCGCGGTCCGGAGATTGGGGCGGGAGATAGGAGAAGTGTGGGATCCATTGGATGGCTCATCGACGGATGGGATTAGATGTGAGAGCAATTAACGCGTGTCCATTGGATCGGGTTTTGGTGGATATGATCGCAACGGGCGTAGATAAAATCCTGGCCATTGATCTATCAGTGGATGAACCCGGTAGCGTCTTGGTGTGGATGATCCAGAACCGTTGGATGATGATCTTACATACCACTGCACGTATCGGTTCGATCTAATCTGGGTCGTGCGAGTTTGATCGGACGGCTCAGGATTGAAGTTACCCTTTCGGGTGCGAAATTATTCAAAAGAACCCCTCGACTTGTTCTGATTCAATCCGCCATCCTCGGGTTGGGTGAATTCATATGCCTGAGTCCCTGGTAGAGATCAAAATAGTGTCCGAAGCCCAAATATGATATCTGGAATAATAAAACCCCTTTAAGAAATGAATTTTAATATTGAAAGTTAATCCTAAAACTTCATAAATTCATAACTCCTTTGTTTAAACCCCGAATTGACCCGTTCCAGTTGCGTTAGGTTCGTATAAATATTCACTACGTAGTTATAGCATTGGTTATACCATATCTCATGCTTTTATAGTTAGATATTTATTTAACCCATGTTTAGTAGATTAACCTCTCTAAATCAAAGTTAATCTGTTTAACATTATAGTTTGGCTAAAATATGATCCCTAATTATATTATAATTTAACATAAAGTTGAACTAATTATTTATTTAGATTATTTTATCACATGATCTATTAAATCAACATAAGGTCTAGTTTTAACGGCTTAAATTGCATGGGTCTTCTGAAAACCATACCATTTCAACCATGACCCCGAATTTAGCAGTTCTCAAACCCACGATCTCGTAGTAACGCATAGATTATTATTATTATTCTGTTTGTACTTATGCTTGATGTGATGTTAATTTTTCCTATGCATGTTTGTCTGTATTGCTACGTTTAGCGGTGAGGACACGTGTCACCTGAAGAGCAAGTTGGTACCTGGAATCTCAAGTGCCAGGCAAGTTGTGCCCTTGATCACTTCTTTTCACCTACTCATGTTCTAATTAATCATAATGATCTGCATAGGTTAATTTTGATGGGACCCAATAGGTTACCCTAGTTTGTCTATCTTTATACCTTGTTTACCACTGAACTTTCTGGGTAGTACTTGCTAGTGCTATATGTGGTTTTGGGTATGAAGATTACACTATTCATGATTATACTTTTGTTATCAGTTGTTATTTATTGTTCATGATAAGATCATTATGTTAATTGGAACATGGAGAACCACCCGGGAAAACAGTGCTACCACAAGGGAGGAATGGGACCCCTTGGCTGATTAATTAGGAAAGCTAGTGGAAGACTACCTTACCCGAAAGGGGCAAGGGCAGTAGGGGAGTGGTCAGTGTAGGGAGGCCCTCGGGAGGATTTTGCTGCGATGGCGGTCCTGCAAGGGATTCCTGCACTGGAACTTCCTATAAACTGTAGCGGGTTTTCTGAAGCTAGTGGAACTTTGTAAAGGCCTCGTAGTGTTACCCTGCCTCGCCTCCTCGGTAGAGGTGTATGGGATTGGCCGTCTCTTGGCAGATGGGTAACACGACTTGTGGGTAAAGATGCGCAACCTCTGCAGAGTGTAAAACTGGTATACTAGCCGTGCTCACGGTCATGAGCAGCTCGGACACTCACATGATTAATTTATGGAACTAAATTCAATTTGTCATATGCATTGCATCGCAGGTGATGTTGTTATTTTTGTTCTACTACTTAATTGGGTTTGGTATTTACTTATACTTAGTAACTGCTAATAAAATTTTGACCAACTTTAAAAGCAATGCTCAGCTCTAACCACCTCCTTTGGTAAGCCTTACACTTCACGTGAGCTCCCACCTTTGGCGAGTTCATGCACATTATTCCCCACAACTTGTTGAGCAATGAACGTATGTGAGCTCACTCTTGCTGTCTCACACCCCCCCCACAGGTCAAGAACAGGTACCGCAGGATGATGCGCTCGGAGGATGCTGTGAAGTGTTCGTGAGAGATCTAGGCCGTCGTCTCCCAGTCAACTTTGGGTTGCTGGACCGTTGTCTCCTTATAATGTAATTATTTATTTTGTATAGAACTCCTGTTATATATAAAGTTGTGACATTCGATCCTGTGCCACTATACATCATATGTGTGAGACTTGGTCCCAGCATACCTGGTGTTTATGTTCGCGCCCGGGTCTTGGTGCTCCGAAACCCGGGTGTGACAGAAGTGGTATCAGAGGAATGTTGACTGTAGGACGAAACCTAAATAGAAACGGATAACCCTTATCTACTTACCTTTGCTACTCTAATTCGTTTCTAAACTTATCTTAATCTTTTCTCATCTATTTCCGCGATACTCTGATTATTCTTACCTTTTCCTTCTAAAGACAAATGTGGATTTCACACTTTGAAATCCCGTGCCTAAAGTGATCTTTAGGAATAGGAGACCTATTCTTAGGAACAAAAACAAAACTATTTTTTTTTCTATATGCTTGAATGTTTGTTCTTGTGATACATGTCTGATTTGGATCTTTGTTTGATTGTGATGAGTTGTGGAGTAATGTCCACGATTACATCTGCATATAGGTAAAAAAATGCTTATAAAAAAAATATAACTAGATAAACTAGATAATCCCTCATTAAAGTATCTAGTCTAACAATATCCATCTCATCTTGAAAGATTCTATCCTACACCTATAGATCCATCTTATCTTAAAAGATACTCTATTACCTTAGTAGATTCATCTTATCTTGAAAAGATTGTATCCTAATCCAATCTGATCTAGATCCCACCTAATCTAACATGATCTAACCCAAATTGAGTTACTTAAATAAGTTAGATAATGTTGGTGACAAAGAAATAGGCCCTAATTCTATAAACATATCTTACCCTAAATTAATACCTTGGGCTAACTCGTCCGTAAACAAAAACCTAACCTACATCATAGGTTGCCTAATCCATTTATTCAAAAAGCAAAGTAAAACTCTGTTCAAACCTATCTACCCCGTGTACCCCGGTTATCCTAATTATATGTCCTTAACTCGGATGGCAACTCCAAGAAGAAAGGCCGAAGAAGACAAACCACGTCAAAGGAGGATAAGCATCAACTCAAGTCTTCAAAGATCAAGTTGAATCACCAGTGGAATCAAGATCCACAATCTTGGATGGAGTCTTTCCTCACCCTACTCTTTCTTACCCAAATCTATCTACGCTTTAAAGACACCTTTTATCCTGCATAGTAGATGGCTTGATACCCAGGCTTTCCTAATCCTTTTGGTATTAAAACCAATTTGAAACTAGCACATAGACTGCAAACAATTCTTTTTGCATCCCCTTTTCTTACAAATCTCGGGGACGAGATTTCTGTTAAGGGGGGTAGGATTTGTAACACCTCAAAATCTCATTCTCAGAATTATAGTAAAATTTTCCAAAGATCTTGAATTAGAATATATATATTTTTTTCCATAACTTTTGAAGTCACATCTCCTACAATAAAAGTTTTCTAATAAAAGGATTAACAAAATAGTTCTTATATGAACTAAATTATTTCTTGATGAATTATATAAGTGTCCATAAGGATATGTGTGAGAGAAATTTCTTTATAGAGATCATACAAAATAAAACCTTTTTCCTTATATTAAATATGTGGGATTTACACATTTAAAAGAAGGCAATAGCTTAAATAATAAATAAAATATATTGCATATCATACTAGATTTTGAATTGTGCATTTAATTTGAATTTGGAAACCCAACTCAGGACTGAATTTGAAAATTTGCAAATTTGAAAAAGGTATAGAGAAAAGCAAATAGAAAACAGGAAATAAAAAGGGTAAAAAAAGAGAAAACAACGTTTGGGCCTAAAGCCACTCAATCGGCCCAATACTGCTATACGACCTGACATCCTGCTCTTGCCGCGTGGGCCGCTCGGCCAGTCTGCACGCACGCGTCGGGTACTGGCGGGTGGGGCCACGGGGTCAGTCACTCACCTGGGGTCTATGCGCGGTAGTGCAGTCACCGTCGTGTGGGCCATCCCTGTCAGTTCTATCTCCTACCACAACAAAACCACCGAATCCTCTGGAACAAACCCAGTGAATCCCACGCGAATCCTCCCAATCTCGTCCCTCATCGGACTCATGGTCGTGGGGATATAAAATTCAGGCTCTCGCGCCCTCGTGACCATATCTGCGCGAAAAGAACTGGCGCTACCGGGGAGGTCTCCAGTGTTGCGCATGAAATAGGCACCATGGGGGAGGTGTCACCGCGGAAGCAATACTGCGTGCTCCTCGCTCTCACGCTGCTGGGGGATCGTCTGGGGGCATCTTCGATTCATATGGAGTGTACCCATGGCACTGTCGCGTGCTATATCATCACCATCGACGACCGATTACCCACTGGACTTCAATCGCCGTCGAGCCGTCAGTCATCGACGCCTTGCCCCTGCGTTGCTTAACTCGTGGTAAGAAAGCTTCTGCCGTTTTTGCCTCGTTCTTCTCATCGCGAATCACTAGCTTGTTATGGTATGGGGTGCCTGGGCGCAATTTTGGCATGCCTCCGGCGGGGGAGACTCGCCGTAGGGCTGGGCGGCGCTACCGCGGTCCGGAGATTGGGGCGGGAGATAGGAGAAGTGTGGGATCCATTGGATGGCTCATCGACGGATGGGATTAGATGTGAGAGCAATTAACGCGTGTCCATTGGATCGGGTTTTGGTGGATATGATCGCAACGGGCGTAGATAAAATCCTGGCCATTGATCTATCAGTGGATGAACCCGGTAGCGTCTTGGTGTGGATGATCCAGAACCGTTGGATGATGATCTGACATACCACTGCACGTATCGGTTCGATCTAATCTGGGTCGTGCGAGTTTGATCGGACGGCTCAGGATTGAAGTTACCCTTTCGGGTGCGAAATTATTCAAAAGAACCCCTCGACTTGTTCTGATTCAATCCGCCATCCTCGGGTTGGGTGAATTCATATGCCTGAGTCCCTGGTAGAGATCAAAATAGTGTCCGAAGCCCAAATATGATATCTGGAATAATAAAACCCCTTTAAGAAATGAATTTTAATATTGAAAGTTAATCCTAAAACTTCATAAATTCATAACTCCTTTGTTTAAACCCCGAATTGACTCGTTCCAGTTGCGTTAGGTTCGTATAAATATTCACTACGTAGTTATAGCATTGGTTATACCATATCTCATGCTTTTATAGTTAGATATTTATTTAACCCATGTTTAGTAGATTAACCTCTCTAAATCAAAGTTAATCTGTTTAACATTATAGTTTGGCTAAAATATGATCCCTAATTATATTATAATTTAACATAAAGTTGAACTAATTATTTATTTAGATTATTTTATCACATGATCTATTAAATCAACATAAGGTCTAGTTTTAACGGCTTAAATTGCATGGGTCTTCTGAAAACCATACCTTTTCAACCATGACCCCGAATTTAGCAGTTCTCGAACCCACGATCTCGTAGTAACGCATAGATTATTATTATTCTGTTTGCACTTATGCTTGATGTGATGTTAATTTTTCCTATGCATGTTTGTCTGTATTGCTACGTTTAGCGGTGAGGACACGTGTCACCTGAAGAGCAAGTTGGTACCTGGAATCTCAAGTGCCAGGCAAGTTGTGCCCTTGATCACTTCTTTTCACCTACTCATGTTCTAATTAATCATAATGATCTGCATAGGTTAATTTTGATGGGACCCAATAGGTTACCCTAGTTTGTCTATCTTTATACCTTGTTTACCACTGAACTTTCTGGGTAGTACTTGCTAGTGCTATATGTGGTTTTGGGTATGAAGATTACACTATTCATGATTATACTTTTGTTATCAGTTGTTATTTATTGTTCATGATAAGATCATTATGTTAATTGGAACATGGAGAACCACCCGGGAAAACAGTGCTACCACAAGGGAGGAATGGGACCCCTTGGCTGATTAATTAGGAAAGCTAGTGGAAGACTACCTTACCCGAAAGGGGCAAGGGCAGTAGGGGAGTGGTCAGTGTAGGGAGGCCCTCGGGAGGATTTTGCTGCGATGGCGGTCCTGCAAGGGATTCCTGCACTGGAACTTCCTATAAACTGTAGCGGGTTTTCTGAAGCTAGTGGAACTTTGTAAAGGCCTCGTAGTGTTACCCTGCCTCGCCTCCTCGGTAGAGGTGTATGGGATTGGCCGTCTCTTGGCAGATGGGTAACACGACTTGTGGGTAAAGATGCGCAACCTCTGCAGAGTGTAAAACTGGTATACTAGCCGTGCTCACGGTCATGAGCAGCTCGGACACTCACATGATTAATTTATGGAACTAAATTCAATTTGTCATATGCATTGCATCGCAGGTGATGTTGTTATTTTTGTTCTACTACTTAATTGGGTTTGGTATTTACTTATACTTAGTAACTGCTAATAAAATTTTGACCAACTTTAAAAGCAATGCTCAGCTCTAACCACCTCCTTTGGTAAGCCTTACACTTCACGTGAGCTCCCACCTTTGGCGAGTTCATGCACATTATTCCCCACAACTTGTTGAGCAATGAACGTATGTGAGCTCACTCTTGCTGTCTCACACCCCCCCCCACAGGTCAAGAACAGGTACCGCAGGATGATGCGCTCGGAGGATGCTGTGAAGTGTTCGTGAGAGATCTAGGCCGTCGTCTCCCAGTCAACTTTGGGTTGCTGGACCGTTGTCTCCTTATAATGTAATTATTTATTTTGTATAGAACTCCTGTTATATATAAAGTTGTGACATTCGATCCTGTGCCACTATACATCATATGTGTGAGACTTGGTCCCAGCATACCTGGTGTTTATGTTCGCGCCCGGGTCTTGGTGCTCCGAAACCCGGGTGTGACACGGGCCCAGCGTCAGAGCTCCAACGGTCGGACCCCTAACGGCCGAGTGACGTGGCTGGCGCACCGGACATGTCCGGTGTGCACCGGACTGTCCGGTGCACCATGCGACAGACAGCCTCCACCAAACAGCTAGTTTGGTGGTTGGGGCTATAAATACCCCCAACCACCCACCATTCATTGTATCCAAGTTTTCCACTTCTCAACCACTTACAAGAGATAGGCATTCAATTCTAGACACACCAAAGAGATCAAATCCTCTCCAATTCCACTCAAGGCTTTAGTGATTAGCGAGAGAGATTTGCCGTGTTCTTTTGAGCTCTTGCGCTTGGATTGCTTCTTTTCTTTCTCACTTGTTCTTGTGATCAAAACTCCATTGTAATCAAGGCAAGAGGCACCAATTGTGTGGTGGCCCTTGCGGGGAAGTTTTGTTCCCGGTTTTGATTTGAGAAGAGAAGCTCACTCGGTCGGAGGGACCGTTTGAGAGAGGGAAAGGGTTGAAAGAGACCCGGTCTTTGTGACCACCTCAACGGGGAGTAGGTTTGCAAGAACCGAACCTCGGTAAAACAAATCCTTGTGTCATACTCCTTATTTGCTTGAGATTTGTTTTTCACCCTCTCTCGCGGACTCGTTTTTATTTCTAACGCTAACCCGCTTGTAGTTGTGTTTATATTTGTAAATTTCAGTTTCGCTCTATTCACCCCCCCTCTAGGCGACTATCAGTATGCACACCCACCAACTGACATTGAGTATGATAAAAAAATTGCTCATACCTAATATTATATTTATTGGATTTATGATTGTATGCATAATTAAAATATTTTGATTAATATATAAAACATAATCTATATATATCAACCGTATTGATATTGTTTGCTGCATATTTCAACGATTGATTTTGGAATATATAAGTTGCTGCAATGTTGTAAACTCACATGTGTCTTGTTTGCAGCATCCATTTTGATATTACACTTCTTTTTGGGGGGCTCAAAGTCATCACCATCGTCCACACTGGGCATGGAGAGCTTTTTGCCTTGGTAGCAACACCTCTCTATATTGCGGAGGATCACCATCGCAACGAGTATTTGGAGGGTCTCCAGTGTCTGTCGAGCGAGGGATGTTGACGCTGAAGCATTCCTGGCTAGACTCAATGATTAATCGCTTCAGATTGGTTGGGAGTTGATCAACCTTCCACATAATTGAAGCAGCAGTCTACGGGGCAACAAATGTGAAACATATGCGACTAATAAAATGATTAAAGTGAAGAAATATACATGCTGATTTTACATATACTTTACTAACTTACATACATCAACATATAAACAAATGACTATATAAAATAATTGTACATTCTAGACACTCGTCCACATTAGAATACCTCAATTATGTCATATGGCTCTAGAAATAAAAATGAATTATCGATGACTGAACAAAAACAACATAAACAAAGCACTTATGTGGCATCTGTCGAATAAAAACAAAACATAGTGAAAAAGAGATATATCATAAAACTATTTGCATGACCAAACTAAAATGACAGATTTGATCTACAACATAGACGTGCCTTCAAGAATCGTTGCAGCATAGAAAAAATATAGTTTTTATTGATTCAAATATATGCTAAATGGTGAGATGGATAGTATAATATAATGCAACCAGACTTTTATAAATTGCAATGAACAATATATGTAAACAATAATTGTAAAGACATCAACAAAACAATTAGATTTGAGGATGATTATGACAATAAGGTGTAAGCTAAGAATAAAGTAACAAATACAAACTATTAAAAAAATGAGTTTCATGGTTTAAACACAGCAGGGCTATAATGTAAACCTATTTAATGGAGCTAGCCTTAAATCTCATGGGAAGTTTTTACAAACTAACAATGTGCATTCAACAAGTAATTTTTAAATCTAAACGAAGCAATGAGCTAGTCTATACCACGTGTTACATAAAAATATGGATTCATCAAAAAGTCGTAACATTGCAGTGTATAATTGCCATATACATTTACACATACCAACAAAATGTTCATAAAACATGATTTATGCAATGACAAACCAGCAAAATATACATTTATGCATCCCTCGCCGACCTGACTTTTCCTTGTCATCGACGACCACAAATCCGTCAGTGGTTGAAGCCGAACGACGAACCAGGGAGCAGCCTAGACGCCGGTGGTGAAATTGGGCAGCTGGAATATGGCGCGATGGGAGACGCCTCACAGATATGGCGTACGGAGCGGCGGAGAAGAATGAGCACGATGAGATTGGGAAAGAGCAATGCGGCAACAGTAGTGAGTTAGTGTCGGCGTTTCGAGACCGGGGGGGTCCCTGAGCCGACGAGTGAGTGTGCCGCGTGCCCCAGCCCAGATGGGTCGAGCGTGTGGGCGAGCGCGAAGGGGGGAAAGAGCAAGGTGGCCGGAGCCGGGTCATGAGGGAGGCGGAGATCCCGCAGCCTTCGTGTTCGTCCCGCGCCCAAGTCGGGTGCGCTTGCAGTAGGGGGTTACAAGCATCCGCGCGGGTGAGGGGAGCGAGCGGCCCCAAGAGAGCGCCTGCCCCTGTCCTCGTTCCCGCGAGGACCAACCTTTTCTAAGAAGGCCCTGGTCCTTCCTTTTATAGGCGCAAGGAGAGGATCCAGGTGTACAATGGGGGTGTAGCAGAGTGCTACGTGTCTAGCGAGGGAGAGCTAGCGCCCTAAGTACATGCCAAGGTGGCAGCCGGAGAGACCTTGCCACCCAGCTGGTGTGGTGTCGTGGCTGTTGGTGGAGCAACGGAGCCTGGCGGAGGGATAGCTGTCGGAGCTGTTGGGTCCTTGCTGACGTCCCCGTGCTTCCGTAAGGGAGCTGAGAGCCGCCGTCGTCATAGGGCTAGCGGGGCGCCATCATTGCCTATCTGGCGGAGCTAGCCAGATGGGACGTCGGTCTTGTTCTCTGCGGCCCGAGTTGGCTCGGGGTAGGGTGATGATGGCGCTTCCTGTTGACGTGGCGGACTTGTGCCCTAGGTCGGGCGACGTGGAGGCTCCTCCGAAGCCGAAGTCGAGTCTGTCCTGCATGGCCGAGGCCGAGCCCGAGCTCCTGGGTCGGGCGAGGCGGAGGTCGTTCGGCAGAGGCCAGGGCGGAGTCCGACCCCTGGGGTCGGGCGGAGCGGAGTTCGCCGTCTTCCGGGGCCTTAGCCCGAGTCCGAGCCCTGGGTCGGGCGGAGCGGAGTTCACCGTCTTCCGGGGCCTTAGCCCGAGTCCGAGCCCTGGGTCGGGCGGAGCGGAGTTCGCTGTCTTCCGGGGCCTTAGCCCGAGTCCGAGCCCTGGGTCGGGCGGAGCGGAGTTCGCCGTCTTCCGGGGCCTTAGCCCGAGTCCGAGCCCTGGGTCGGGCGGAGCCTCCTATGGCGCCCTCGGCAAGGCCTGGCTGCCCGTCAGTCTCACTCTTTGCGTTAAATGCCCCTGTGACTTGGTCGGTCGGCACGGCGATTTAGTCAGGGTTGCTTCTTATCAAAGACAAGGCCTTGGGCGAGCCGGAGATGCGTCTGCCGTGAAAAGGGGGGCTCGGGCGAGACGGAAACACCTCAGGGTCGGCTGCCCTTGCCCGAGGCTAGGCTCGGGCGAGGCGTGATCGAGTTGCTCGTATGGACTGATCCCTGACTTAATCGCACCCATCAGGCCTCTGCAGCTTTATGCTGATGGGGGTTACCAGCTGAGAATTAGGCGTCTTGAGGGTACCCCTAATTATGGTCCCCGACAGTAGCCCCCGAGCCTCGAAGGGAGTGTTAGCACTCGCTTGGAGGCTTTCGTCGCACTTTTTTGCAAGGGGACCAGCCTTTCTCGGTTGCATTTTGTTCCGGTGGGTGCGCGCGAGCGCACCCGCCGAGTGTAGCCCCCGAGGCCTCGGAGGAGTGGTTTCACTCCTTCGAGGTCTTAATGCCTTGCGTAATGCTTCGGCTGGTCTGGTGGTTCCCTCATGCGAACTGGCCGTAGCCCGGGTGCTCTGTCGGGGCCCAAGTTCTCGGGCTGGTATGTTGACGCTGTCAACGGTTTGGCCGGAGCCGGGTTTGCGAGAGCAGCCCCCGAGCCTCCGCACAGGGCGAGAGGGCGATCAGGGACAGACTCGGCTTTTTTACATACGCCCCTACGTCGCCTTTCCGCAAGGAGGAGGGGGGAGAGCGCCATGTTACCCTCGATGGGCACCGAACATGGTGTCTCCGGTGAGCTGCAATCGGGTAATCCGAGTGGACGTCCGTGCCCCGTTCGTTGGGGGTCGGCTAGGGGCCCGGAGGCACGCCCAAAAGTACCTGCGGGTGATCTGCCGGACCCGGTCCCCTGGCGACGGGGTCCGAGGGCTCGTTGCCTCCCTCCGATGGGATTCCGTTACAGGATCGTTCCCGCTGGTCTCGGAAATGTCCTAGGGTACCTCGGGAGCGCAGCCCGAGCCTTGGTTATGTATCGAACGTACCCCTGGTCATCCCTCGCTCGGTGTCTGAGGCGACTGTGAACCCTTCGGGGGGCCAGCCTTCGAACCCCTGATTAGTAATGGGCGCGGAGCCCGAGTAGCCTGAGGCGGCCGTGGAACCTTTCGGGAGGCCGACCTTCGAACCTCTGACCAGTAGTGGGTGTCAGGCCCACGCAATCTGAGGCGGCTGTTGAACCCTCCGGGGGGCCAGCCTTCGAACCCCTGATCAGTAAGGAGGCTCGGAGCCTAGTTCCTTCATGGGGAAGGATCCCTTTGGGGGTATCCCCTTTCCCGGTCCCTGTTGCAAGAGATAGAGAAAGAGAAAAAAGGGAAAAAAGGATACGAAATTGAACGACGTGGCGTACCTTTTTTGGTGTGGTCGTTTTGGCGAAGGCGAAGCGTCGCCAGCTGCTCCTGCCAGAAGCGTCGCCTGTCCAGCCGCGGAGTTAATGCGCCGGGGCAAGTAGTTGGCGAGGCTGCCGTTGCGCGTGCGCGATCTGTTCGAGGAACGGGTCACGGGCGCGTCGTCTTCACACCGTGAGAGGGGGTTCTCTCGCTGCCTCCGGATGGGACGTGAGCTTGGCTGACGGCGTGACCGCTGCTCCCGTGCGCCTGCCACCGTCATTACTGCCGGCCCACTTTTGACCACGTTTGACCGCTGCGTCCGGCTGGCGCTGCTGGGTCGCGCGCTGGGTCGCCTCGGGTCGCGGTATCGGTTCCACAATCGAGGAGGTGCGGCGGTGGCGCAAGTGGTACAGTGGCTTGCATGCAGCATCCGGCGCGTCGGTCGCGCGACGCGTGGGCTTGAGCCTCCGTGCTGGCCTGTCAGGAGTCGGAGAGGCGCGTCCACTTGGCGCAGTTGCATGCCGCCCGCATGGCTGCCCGCCCCTTTCGCCCGTTGGTCTGGGCAAAAGTGGAGGGTCCCTTGTAACCGCTGGGTGGTTGCGCGCGCTGTGCGCGGCGGTTTGGCTTCTTCTGCTCGGAGCCGGTCTTCATGACATGCGGGACCCAGCCCCCGCGCCACAGAGAAGGGCTTTGGAGGCGTGTTGGAGAAGACTCGGCCCGTGACGGTTGGGGCGCAAGCAGGGAGAGTCGCCTTTAAAAGGAGGGCGACTCCTTCCGCAAGGCGACCATGTTCCTTCTTCCCTGACGCACCGTGTCTTTCCACCTTCCAAGCCCCCGGATGGGGGAAACCGCCGACTTTTCGTCCCATCGTTGGAGGAACGCAACTCCGTGGGAGTTGGTACCTTTCAGCCATCATTTGGCTTCAAGGATTTTCATCATGCAGCCCGGCTGCACCCCTCCACCGGCGGTCACCCGAGATGGTGACCTTCGGCTTGATGGTGGGGGAGAGCGAGTCGGGCTGCGGCCTCCGCCCCTTCCTCAGCCTCAAGGATTTTCATCACCAGGGCTGAGGAGGGGAGCGTGCCGAGTTGGGGTCGGTCCCTGCGCGGGCGGTGGCCCGCTCCTTCCCTCAGTGATCGGGGGGAAGGGTGGGAGTCGTCCGTGGCGCTAACAGCTGCACCGTGCCCGGCTCTCTGAGCCGAGCAGTTTCGGAGCCGCTCCCGGTGCCGCCTCCCGCCACGGCAGCTGGAAGAGGTTCTTCCGCCGGCGCGACAGCCAAGGTTGGCCGTGGACCGACCTCCAACTCTACGGCCTTCTGCCCGTCCTTGCCTCTCGAGTTTGGGCAAGGGCGGGGGCCTCCTAGCAGCAGCATCCGGCGTGAGGCCATCATTGCTGCTGTTCGGCCCCCCGGGGCAGAAGTCTTCATCGTCGCCGCTGTCGGGGCGGGCGATGACATGCCGTTCGTCGGTCTTCTGTTGCCCCGCAGGCCCACCCCTATCGAGTGGGGTTGTTCGTACCTGCGGAGGGGGAACCGGAGTTCCGTTTGTAATGGCACTTCGAGTGCCGGGTTTTTTGTTCATTTCGGCTTTCGGGGCCTGAACATGTATGTAATTTCGGCACGGAGCCGTGTTTCTTCCTCATTTTTCGAGCACTAAGACTCGCCTGTTGTTTGTCTGAACCACTTCACCAAGCATGAGTCGCCCCGTGTCAAGGTGACGAGTGAGGTATCCGTATCCCGGAGGCGTAGGAGTCCCTCGGCTCGGTCGGCCCTGCTGTCCGAGGCTCCTCTAGCTTAGTTAAAGAGACCCCTCGGCCGCTCTTCGACGAGCCGAGGCCAGGGGTAGCGATATCAATATGAACAGAGGCGGAGTAGGCTCGAAAGTGAAACCTGGTTGGCCGGAGCCTAGCCGGGTTGTCCGTTGGCAGGATCGACGTCGGAGTTGATCAGCCGAGGCTTCGGACCGGGCCGGCGCCCTTGGAAGATGGTTGGCCGAGGCCCCGGAGGTGGCCGGCCGAGCCGCCTGCTCGGGCCGGATTCCCGGAGAAGTCCCTGAAAGCGATTGCCCGGGCGTGGTGATGACGTCGTCCTTCGGAGCGGAGACACTCGGACCGTGTCACCGTCCGAGGCTAGGTCGGGCCTCGCCGAAGGTGCCGTTGATGCCGAGGGCGTTGCTGCCTCCTTCCAGCGTCAAGACCCGAGCCTGCAGGATCAGATTGTCTTGTAGTGTGTGCCTTGTGCGGCCGCCGAGGCCAGAACACACACCCTTGCTGCGTTGTAAAGCTGCGTCTCTTTTCCTCTTGTTTCGAGTATCTGGACTTTTTGTTGGTAACAGGGATGTTGGTGCGAGCGAGAGTTGCTTCTCGCGGAAGGTGACGAGTGAGGTATCCGTATCCCGGAGGCATGGGAGTCCCTCGGCTCGGTCGACCTTGCCGCTTACGCGTACTTTCACCCGTCCATGAGGCCCCGTCACCGACTTGGTCGAGAAGGCTCGAAGGATCGCTTCGACAGAAGGGCTTTCGAACGTAAAGACTTGTTCGATCCGTGGAGCCACTTTATCCGAACGTGAGTTACTTATCGCAGAAGGTGATGAGTGAGGTATCCGTATCCCGGAGGCGTAGGAGTCCCTCGGCTCGGTCAGCCTTGGCTGCTTACGTGTACTCCGTCGTTTCTAGGACCCACTTTCCGAAGTAGTCTAAAAGCTCGAAAGATATTCTGGTAAAAGAGATTTTTTTTTCGAGGAAAATTTTGACGCAGAGGGGGTTTCCCCCCTTTTAGCCCCCGAGGGAGGGTCGGGCTTTGCCGAGGCGAGGCCGACCCTTCCTTGTTGACTAAACTTTGCGTGGGTGCGAGGTATATGAACAACTTGGAAGCATCTTAAGGGTAGAAGCGACGTAGCTGTTGGATGTTCCAAGCGTTGCCGTAGACTTCGCCTTGACTGTTGGCCAGCTTGTACGTTCCGGGCTTCAGAACTTTGGCGATGACGAATGGCCCCTCCCAGGGGGGGCGTGAGCTTGTGCCTCCCTCGGGTGTCTTGCCGCAGCCGAAGCACCAGGTCGCCCACCTGGAGGTCTCGGGGTTGGACCCCTCGGGCGTGGTAGCGTCGCAGGGACTGCTGATACCGCGCCGAGTGTAGTAAGGCCCTGTCCCGAGCCTCTTCCAGCTGGTCCAGCGAGTCTTCTCGGCTAGCTTGGTTGCTTTGATCGTCGTAGGCCCTCGTCCTCGGGGAGCCGTATTCCAGGTCAGTGGGCAAGACGGCCTCGGCCCCGTAGACCAGGAAGAACGGCGTGAAACCCGTGGCTCGGCTCGGCGTCGTCCTCAGGCTCCAGACCACCGAGGGGAGTACCTTCATCCATCGCTTGCCGAACTTGTTGAGGTCATTGTAAATCCGAGGCTTGAGCCCTTGTAGAATCATGCCGTTGGCACGCTCTACCTGCCCATTCGTCATGGGATGAGCTACGGCAGCCCAGTCCACCCGGATGTTGTGATCCTCGCAAAAATCCAAGAATTTTTTGCCGGTGAACTGGGTGCCGTTGTCGGTGATGATGGAGTTTGGGACCCCGAAGCGATGGATGATGTTGGTGAAGAACGCCACCGCCTGCTCGGACCTGATGCTGTTCAGGGGTCGGGCCTCGATCCACTTGGAGAATTTGTCGACGGCGACCAGCAGGTGCGTGTAGCCCCCGGGCGCCTTCTGCAGAGGGCCGACGAGGTCCAGACCCCACACAGCGAAGGGCCAGGTGATGGGTATCGTCTGCAGAGCCTGAGCGGGCAGGTGGGTCTGCTTCGCATAGAATTGACACCCTTCGCAGGTGCGGACAATTCTAGTGGCGTCAGCCACCGCCGACGGCCAGTAAAAGCCTTGCCGGAAAGCGTTCCCGACAAGGGCTCGAGGCGCTGCGTGATGGCCGCAAGCCCCCGAGTGTATCTCTTGCAGGAGTTCCTGGCCTTCGGCGATGGAGATGCACCGCTGGAGGATGCCCGAGGGGCTGCAGTGGTAAAGCTCCTTCTCATCGCCCAGCAAGACGAACGACTTGGCGCGTCGCGCTACCCGCCGAGCCTCGGCTTGGTCGAGGGGTAGCTCTCCCTGGCGGAGATATTGCAGGTACGGGGTCTACCAATCTTGATCAGGCGGGACCCCGCCCCGCTCCTCCTCGATGCGCAGCGCCTCGCCCTCGGGGGCCGAGGGTTCCTCGGGCTGAACCGAGGATGGCTCGGGCTGGGCCGAGGGTGCCTCGGACGAGGCCGAGGGCGCCTCGGGCTCGGGCGTGTCGCTGACCTTGACGGAGGGTTGGTGCAGATCTCGGGAGAAGACGTCCGGGGGAACCGTCGTTCGCCCCGAGGCTATCTCTGCCAACTCGTCCGCAGTCTCGTTGTAGCGCCGGGCGATGTGGTTAAGCTCGAGCCCGTAGAATTTATCTTCCAGGCGTCGAACCTCATCACAGTAGGCCTCCATCTTCGGGTCGCGGCAGTGGGAGTTTTTCATGACCTGGTCGATGACGAGCTGCGAGTCGCCGCGAGCGTCGAGGCATCGGACCCCTAGCTCGATGGCGATTCGCAATCCGTTGATCAGAGCTTCGTACTCTGCCACATTGTTGGACGCCGGGAAATGGAGGCGTAGCACGTAGCGCAGGTTTTTCCCGAGGGGCGAGACGAAGAGCAGGCCCGCGCCGGCTCCCGTCTTCATCAGCGACCCGTCGAAAAACATGGTCCAGAGCTCCAGTTGGATCGGAGCCGTCGGCAACTGGGTGTCGACCCATTCGGCTACGAAGTCCGCCAGTACCTGGGACTTGATGGCCTTCCGAGGGGCGAACGAGATCGTCTCGCCCATGATTTCCACCGCCCACTTTGCGATCCATCCCGAGGCCTCTCGGCACTGGATGATCTCCCCCAGGGGGAAGGATGACACCACAGTTACCGGATGAGACTCGAAGTAATGTCGCAACTTTCGCCTTGTCAGGATCACTGCATACAGCAGCTTCTGAACTTGTGGGTAGCGGGTCTTGGTTTCGGACAGCACCTCGCTGACGAAGTAAACTGGCCTCTGAATGGGCAAGGCATGCCCCTCTTCTTGCCTTTCGACCACGATCGCGGCGCTGACCACCTGAGTGGTAGCGGCGACGTAGACCAAGAGGGCTTCTCCATCAGCTGGGGGCACCAAGACAAGCGCCTGGGTGAGGAGCGCCTTCAGGTTCCCGAGGGCTTCCTCGGCCTCGGGGGTCCAAGCGAAGGATTCGGCCTTCCTTAAGAGACGGTACAGGGGCAGGCCTCTTTCGTCGAGACGCGAGATGAAACGGCTCAAGGCCGCGAGACATCCCATGACCCTCTGTACGCCTTTTAAGTCCTTGATGGGCCCCATGCTGGTGATGGCTGCGATCTTCTCCGGGTTGGCTTTGATGCCCCGCTCGGAGACGATGAATCCCAGGAGCATGCCCCGGGGCACCCCGAAGACACACTTCTCGGGATTGAGCTTGACGTCCTTCGCCTTGAGACACCGGAATGTCACCTCAAGGTCGGAGAGAAGGTCGGAGGCTTTCCTTGTCTTGACTATGATGTCATCGACGTAGGCCTCGACCGTGCGACCGATGTGTTCGCCGAACACATGGTTCATACACCGCTGGTACGTGGCACCCGCGTTCCTCAAACCGAACGGCATGGTGACATAGCAATACATGCCGAAGGGCGTGATGAAAGAAGTCGCGAGCTGGTCGGACTCTTTCATCTTGATTTGATGATACCCTGAGTAGGCATCGAGGAAAGACAGGGTTTCGCACCCAGCAGTGGAATCCACGATTTGATCGATGCGAGGTAGAGGGTAGGGAACCTTCGGACATGCTTTGTTGAGACCAGTACACACATCCGCCATTTCCCCCCTTTCTTCCTTACAAGCACAGGGTTGGCAAGCCATTCGGGATGGAATACCTCTTTGATGAACCCTGCTGCCATCAGCTTGTGGATCTCCTCGCCTATCACCCTGCGCCTTTCCTCGTCGAATCGGCGCAGTGGCTGTCTGACCGGTCGGGCTCCGGCCCGAATATCCAGCGAGTGCTCGGCGACATCCCTCGGTATGCCGGGCATGTCCGAGGGACTCCACGCAAAGACGTCGGTGTTTGCGCGGAGAAAGTCGACGAGCACTGCTTCCTATTTGGGGTCGAGCCCAGAACCGATCCGGATCTGCTTGGAGGTGTCGCCGCTGGGGTCGAGAGGGACGGCCTTAACCGTCTCGGCTGGCTCGAAGTTGCCGGCGTGTCGCTTCACGTCCGGCACCTCTCGGGAGAGGTTTTCCAGGTCGGCGATGAGGGCCTCGGACTCGGCGAGGGCCTCGGCGTACTCCACGCACTCCACATCGCATTCGAACGCGTGCTTGTACGTGGGGCCGACGGTGATGACCCCGTTGGGGCCCGGCATCTTGAGCTTCAGGTAGGTGTAGTTGGGGATGGCCATGAACTTCGCGTAGCATGGCCTCCCTAACACTGCGTGGTAGGTTCCTCGGAACCCGACCACCTCGAACGTCAAAGTCTCCCTTCGGAAATTGGAGGGTGTTCCGAAGCAGACAGGAAGGTCGAGCTGTCCGAGGGGCTGGACGCGCTTCCCAGGAATGATCCCGTGGAAGGGCGCAGCGCCTGCTCGGACAGAGGACAGATCGACGCGCAGGAGCCTGAGGGTCTCGGCGTAGATGATATTGAGGCAGCTGCCCCCATCTATCAGGACCCTGGTGAGCCTGACGTCGCCGATGATGGGATCGACGATGAGAGGGTACTTCCCCGGGCTCGGCACGTGGTCGGGGTGGTCATCTTGGTCGAAGGTGATGGGCTTGTCGGACCAGTCTAGGTAGACTGGTGCCGCCACCTTCACCGAGCAGACCTCCCGACGCTCTCGCTTACGATGTCGAGCCGAGGCATTCGCCGCATGCCCTCCGCAGATCATGAAGCAGTCGCGGACCTCGGGGAACCCTCCTGCTTGGTGATCTTCCTTTTTGTCATCGTCGCGGGCCCTGCCACCCTCTGCGGGTGTCCCGACCTTGTGGAAGTGGCGCCGAAGCATGACGCACTCCTCGAGGGTGTGCTTGACGGGCCCCTGATGGTAAGGGCACGTCTCCTTGAGCATCTTGTCGAAGAGGTTGGCACCTCCGGGGGGCTTCCGAGGGTTCTTGTACTCGGCGGCGGCGACAAGGTCTGCGTCGGTGGTGTCGCGTTTTGCTTGCGACTTCCGCCTGCCTTTCTTCTTGGCGCCGCGCGGAGTAGACGCCTCGGGAGCATCTTCCGACGGGCGGCCCTGGGGCTGCTTGTCTTTTCGGAAGATGGGCCTCGACCGCCTCCTGGCCAGAGGCGAACTTGGTGGCGATGTCCATCAGCTCGCTCGCCCTGGTGGGGGTCTTGCGACCCAACTTGCTCACCAGGTCACGGCAAGTGGTGCCGGCAAGGAACGCGCCGATGACATCGGAGTCGGTGATGTTGGGCAGCTCGGTGTGCTGCTTCGAGAACCGCCGGATGTAGTCCCGAAGAGACTCTCCCGGCTGTTGCCGGCAGCTCCGGAGGTCCCAGGAATTCCCGGGGCGCACGTACGTGCCCTGGAAGTTGCCGGCGAAAGCTTGGACCAAATCCTCCCAGTTGGAAATCTGCCCCGGAGGCAGGTGCTCCAACCAAGCGCGAGCAGTGTCGGAGAGGAACAGGGGGAGGTTGCGGATGATGAGGTTGTCGTCGTCCGTTCCACCCAGTTGACAGGCCAGGCGGTAGTCCGCGAGCCACAATTCCGGTCTTGTTTCCCCCGAGTACTTTGCGATAGTAGTCGGGGGTCGGAATCGGGTCGGAAACGGCGCCCGCCGAATGGCTCGGCTGAAGACCTGCGGACCGGGTGGTTCGGGCGAGGGACTCCGGTCCTCCCCGCTGTCGTAGCGTCCCCCACGCCTGGGGTGATAGCCTCGGCGCACCCTTTCGTCGAGGCGGGCCCGACGGTCGTGATGAGGGTGCTCGCCGCCGAGGTGGCCCGGGGCCGCAGGCGCGGTGTTGCGCGTGCGTCCGGTGTAGACCGAGGCTTCCCGCATGAGTCGGGAAGTCGCGGCACGAGGTTCCGAGGGGTACCCCTGCCTTCGGGAGGCAGAGCTCTCGGCCCGCCGGGCCGCAGCACCTTCCAGGAGATGCTTGAGCTCTCCCTGGATTCGCCGACCCTCGGTGTTTGATGACTCCGGCATCGCGCGGAGGAGCATCGCTGCGGCTGCCAGGTCCTGACCGGTCCCGCCGGATGCGGGTAGCGGCCTGTCCCTGGCATCGTTGGCGATGCGGTGCTGGAGGCCTTGGGGCAGGTGACGTATTTCTCCGGCCGGGGGCTGGCCCGCCCATACCTGCCCGACGTCCCGGCGGATCGACTCGAGCGCTCCTGCCCCCTCGTCGAGCCCGGCCTGTGCCCCGCGGACTTGCTCGAGCTGTGGGTCGTAACCCCCTGCCGGAACGGGGACCACAGCTAGCTCCCGCAGGATGTCGGCGCGAGGCACTGGCCTAGGGAGATCACCATCCTCCGGCATGCCGAGACGGCTGCCTCCGGAGGGATCCCCTAGCTCGACGTGGAAACATTCGCGGCTCGGGCCGCAGTCCTTGTCGTCAAGGCTGCGGCTGCCGTCGGAACAGTCGGAGAGGCAGTAGTTGCATGCGGTCATGAAGTCCCGCATGGCACTGGGGTTGCCAGATCCAGAGAAATCCCAGCAGATGCTGGGGTCGTCATCTTCCTCGGACCCAGAGGGCCCATAGGTCGAGACGCCCGTCAATCGGTCCCAAGGCGACCGCACACGAAACCCATGAGGGGTTGCATTCACCTCAACGCGAGCGCCCGCCAAAGCGAGGTCGCTAGGCGGGTTGAGGTCGAGTCGAAATGACGAAGGATGGGAAGCAGTCGGTACCTTTTGGTCGACGAGGAGCGACGAAGTCACCTCGGGGGCTGATCGCGCCGTCGTCCTGGGTACGAGGGCGACGTCCTGCAGGCCCTCCGTGAGCGTGCTGGCGTCGTCCACTTGCTCGACAGCCGACGGAGCGCAGCCTCCCGCTCGGCCCTGGTTGCCCCGTCTCCTCCTCCGATGGCGAGGGAGAGGATGGGGCGAGCTCGAAAGTTGTCCTTCCCCCACGCGGGAAAGACGTCGTCGATTCCGCCGCCGGCGGGCGGGCTGTCGGCCACCATTGTCGCCGCCGCGCGGCGGTGGAAGGAGTATCATGTCGTAGCCGCCGTCGAAAGACATGAACTCGAGGCTCCCGAAACGGAGCACCGTCCCGGGTTGGAGAGGTCGTTGGAGACTGCCCATCTGGAGCTTGACGGGAAACTGCTCGTCAACACGCAGCAGGCCCCTACCTGGCGCGCCAACTGTCGGCGTTTCGAGACCGGGGGGGTCCCTGAGCCGACGAGTGAGTGTGCCGCGTGCCCCAGCCCAGATGGGTCGAGCGCGTGGGCGAGCGCGAAGGGGGGAAAGAGCGAGGTGGCCGGAGCTGGGTCGTGAGGGAGGCGGAGATCCCGCAGCCTTCGTGTTCGTCCCGCGCCCAGGTCGGGTGCGCTTGCAGTAGGGGGTTACAAGCGTCCGCGCGGGTGAGGGGAGCGAGCGGCCCCAAGAGAGCGCCTACCCCTGCCCTCGTTCCCGCGAGGACCAACCTTTTCTAAGAAGGCCCTGGTCCTTCCTTTTATAGGCGCAAGGAGAGGATCCAGGTGTACAATGGGGGTGTAGCAGAGTGCTACGTGTCTAGCGAGGGAGAGCTAGCGCCCTAAGTACATGCCAAGGTGGCAGCCGGAGAGACCTTGGCACCCAGCTGGTGTGGTGTCGTGGCTGTTGGTGGAGCAACGGAGCCTGGCGGAGGGACAGCTGTCGGAGCTGTTGGGTCCTTGCTGACGTCCCCCTGCTTCCGTAAGGGAGCTGAGAGCCGCCGTCGTCATAGGGCTAGCGGGGCGCCATCATTGCCTATCTTGCGGAGCTAGCCAGATGGGACGTCGGTCTTGTTCTCTGCGGCCCGAGTTGGCTCGGGGTAGGGTGATGATGGCGCTTCCTGTTGACGTGGCGGACTTGTGCCCTAGGTCGGGCGACGTGGAGGCTCCTCCGAAGCCGAAGTCGAGTCTGTCCTGCATGGCCGAGGCCGAGCCTGAGCTCCTGGGTCGGGCGAGGCGGAGGTCGTTCGGCAGAGGCCAGGGCGGAGTCCGAGCCCTGGGTCGGGCGGAGCGGAGTTCGCCGTCTTCCGGGGCCTTAGCCCGAGTCCGAGCCCTGGGTCGGGCGGAGCGGAGTTCGCCGTCTTCCGGGGCCTTAGCCCGAGTCCGAGCCCTGGGTCGGGCGGAGCGGAGTTCGCCGTCTTCCGGGGCCTTAGCCCGAGTCCGAGCCCTGGGTCGGGCGGAGCGGAGTTCGCCGTCTTCCGGGGCCTTAGCCCGAGTCCGAGCCCTGGGTCGGGCGGAGCGGAGTTCGCCGTCTTCCGGGGCCTTAGCCCGAGTCCGAGCCCTGGGTCGGGCGGAGCCTCCTATGGCGCCCTCGGCAAGGCCTGGCTGCCCGTCAGTCTCACTCTTTGCGTTAAATGCCCCTGTGACTTGGTCGGTCGGCGCGGCGATTTAGTCAGGGTTGCTTCTTATCGAAGACAAGGCCTTGGGCGAGCCGGAGATGCGTCTGCCGTGAAAAGGGGGGCTCGGGCGAGATGGAAACACCTCAGGGTCGGTTGCCCTTGCCCGAGGCTAGGCTCGGGCGAGGCGTGATCGAGTCGCTCATGTGGACTGATCCCTGACTTAATCGCACCCATCAGGCCTCTGCAGCTTTATGCTGATGGGGGTTACCAGCTGAGAATTAGGCGTCTTGAGGGTACCCCTAATTATGGTCCCCGGCAGTTAGGGATGCGAGCACCTGGTGTTATGCATGTAGATGCGCGGTGGCAGCTCGACGACGAATGTCAGCGGCGGCGCAGGGGCAAATACGACGAATGGCGGTGGCGGCGCCGGTTAGGGTTCAGAGGCGTGCGGTGGCGGAGGAATGACGATTCGCCCTGGTGACGCGCGATGAATCGTGGTGGGTTGACGGCGAGTCGGCGAGGGAAAATGACCACAACGATGGGGGTTAGGGTATAGAAATAGTTGACCGCGTGGAAAGTGGGCCTTACCCGGTTTTTTCTGGAACGTGGGGTTCGTTGGTAGGGCTATGTTTACGCTAAATTGGTTTTGTTGCATAAGCAGTGAAAGAAAGTGGCCTTAACCGGGTTTATTATTGGTGACCTAGGCTCTCTACGGTTATTGAGAGCCTACCGCGGCACTCTAGTCCTAGTCCTAGCTAGCACCCATGAGAACCTTGGTGCTTGTTGGACATGCATGGAACGGATCCCTTGTTGCCGGCCTCTGACGTCAAGTCGATCGATCGGTCGGCAAGAAGAAAGTATGGCTAGTAAGGTAGGCAGGCAGGAGGAGAGAGAGAACCGGAGCATGCATGAGGGGGAGGGAAAGTGGAGAAGGAATCTTAGGTAGACAGACGGATATAGATCATGATAAGCTCGAAAGAGGAAACGGATGGCCAGACGGAGACGCGCAGCAAGCACTCACTCGCATCGCATCGCATCGCACTGCCACTGGCTGTAGCGTGAGATCATCGGCAGGACCGGCCGCCGGTCCATCGATCGACCTGGACCAGTTGTGTTGCTTTCGTACGTACGTCGACCACCTTTTTTACTAAATAAAAAGAAAGAAAATAGGAGTATTCTTCTTCATTCGGTGTCCGGCCGGCTAATAAATTAAAGAAGGCCCTAGCCGGCGAACGAGCGGCGCGGGAGGGCACTGGAATCCGCGCGCGGACGGACTTATTAGCGATGATGACCGGCGTGGCCGCACGTCTCGTCGATCGGAGATCTTCCAGCGGCCATGCATGTGTGCTGTTCCTGTCGTCGACCCTAGCTTCACTACCCGGGCTGCTTTGAGCTTCGGCACTCGACAAAGTCTAAAAAAACATGGTCCAACGACAACAGCTTTAATTTCCCGTAGGTTAGCTATACTTTGCTTGCTAGGTTAACGCTCGCCCTCTCGATAGATCGTTGCCGTCTACGAGTAGTAGTCAGCTAGCTAGCTGACTGTTGTTGCATGCATGCATGTGCCGCCGCACCAAACTCTAGTTAGTGGATCATATCGCTCGAGTGACTGATCGATCACTGGCTAGCGAAAAGGGTCCTTCATGAACGGTGGCCATGCCAGCTGCTTATTGACCCCCCCTTCCCTCTCCAGTCTCCACTCCCTTTCTGCGCCATTGTCGTCGTCGTCAACGCGCGCCACTTTGATATCAGCATGCGTGCATGCAAGTCGTCCGTCGTCGTCGGAGGTCAACGGCTCGTCCGGCCGCGCGGCGGTGGTGGGGCTGGAAACCTCGCGTGGGTACGCGCGCGTGCATGCGTGTCACGGCTGTAGCGACTGACGGCGGCCGATCAGCTGTCAGCGATGACGTGATGTCTTGTTGATGTCGATTTTGATCACGTAAGGTTAAAAAAAATACTGTAGTTCATATATATATATATATATATATATATATATATATGGCAGGTACAACGGGAGCACTGGGCTTTCAATAGTTAAAGGAAGCCCAGGCCGACCACCCCTGCAAACTGGTTCAACTAGCGCGCCTAACCAGGCTATCGGGTGCGCCACCTGCCCCACGTCTGTTAGC
Organism: Zea luxurians; assembly: GCA_029449295.1. Classification (NCBI taxonomy): domain Eukaryota; kingdom Viridiplantae; phylum Streptophyta; class Magnoliopsida; order Poales; family Poaceae; genus Zea; species Zea luxurians. The sequence goes on from JAOPSE010000021.1 coordinate 47,727,659, forward strand.
AAAAAGAAAAGGAATGTATGCATGAGTCAAACACGATCTAATGCATGCGCATAAATTTAGGAAAGATATGTGCGGCAGTTTCTATTTTTAAATCCTTTATTTCCTCCATAAATTTAGGATCGCTGCAACAGTCATGCAGTTAGACGCGTAATGACCATTTTATGATATATACTGAGACTAAATATGCTACACTGTGTAAATAATTATGCAATTCGATATCTGCGTAAAAATCTGTTATCAGCTGCATGCACACGAATTTATGATGAAAATAATGTGCAATGAAAGGAAATGAATTACATGAATAGAAACAAAAAATCGTATTTAATGTTTTATTTCCTTCATAAATATAAGATCCCTCCAACAGCCATGCAGCTAAACACATTAAATCTAGTTTATGATATATACTGATACAAATTATACTACATGGTGTAGGTATTTATGCAATTCGTTACACTGTATAAAAAATCTGGCATGTTGTTCACTGGTGGATGCACCTCCGGGTTGGAGCGTAATAACCTTAAGTTTTGAGCATAAAATCACTCAAGTATAAGCTGAAAGTAGCCTAGAGGGGGGGTGAATAGGCTACACCTGAAAATTTTCACTAACAACTTCGAGATAGGTTAAATTAAAGTTGCACTGGTGCAAACCAGTTCAGTCGATTTTAATTACAACTGAACAAGTTTGAACCTGTTCAACTTAAATTAGATAATCTATTGAACAAATACGAAGTAGTGAAGAATATAACTAAAATCTTGCCCTACAAAAAAAATCTACTCGAATAAATAAGATGAACCAACCACCGAATATGAAGCGCTTAACAAGAACACACAAGAACACGCGATATAACCCGAGGTTCGGCAACCACCACTAAGGTGTCCTACTCCTCGTTGAGGAACCCACAAAGGGCCGGGTCTTTTCCAACCCTAATCCTCCACAAGCCGACCACAAAGGTCAAGGCAATCTCTTCTCAAATCGGCTCAAAAGAGCGGGTGATACAAACTTCTTGGGGTCGTCCACAAATTTGGAGACTCCCAAGCAACCTCTAACCGTCAAGGAACACGAGGTTCCAAGAGTAGCAAATCCGCACAAGGTTAAGTTTGCAACGAGCTCAAGAACAAAGAGAATGGGAGACTCGAGATGAAATTGACAGTGAGTTCGATCGAGTTCACCTCACACTAAGGGTCCTTCAAATGATTGAAGGAGATGCGATTGCGGGTGTGAAAAGTGAAATGAATGCGCTTGTTTGAAGGTTGGTCAGCCAAGAATTCGTAGGAGAGGCAGTAGTAAATGAGAGAGAGAGTGTGAGGGGGTATATAAAGGATCCCCCAAAAGCTGGCAGCCGTTGGGAGAAAAGAAGTAAAAACCGGTTGAACCGGTTTCTAGACCGGTTGAACCGGTTTCTACCAGGGGGATCCCGGTCCACTGACTTACTCAGCCGGACACTCGACCGGTTTCAAAACCGGTTGAGTAAGAGAAAATTCCGGTTCAACCGGTTTTCAAAAAGTATCTGCAGCGACTTTTCTGACAGCTCTAACTGTCAAACAGGTCAGAGCAGAGGAGGCAGGTGAACAGTCCCAAAACCGGTTGAACCGGTTTCAGGACCGGTTGAACCGGTTTTTAGAGCTGAAACCAAATTTTGAGAATTTTGAAGAGAGCAAAGGTGAAGTCTTTGTGGGAAGTAAAATTTATTTTTCTCAAGGGCATTCATGATCTGAAAAAAAATGTTCTCCAAGAAGTATTCAAAGGATTTTGAACTTGGCTCATTGCACAACTTACTTAACCGTCGCGGATCCCTCTTAATTGTACGGCGATTCCTATAACTCAAGAACTGTAAAATCAGTACCGCCATTGTTTCAAAGCACTTGGAGCACGCCATTTGATGTGGAATTTTAAATCTTCGGTGCCTTTTATTTTTATGCTTCGTAAGATCTGTGCTTCTCCTGTCTGTAGAATTACTGCGTACATGCTAGGAGCAAACTTGTTAGAATCTCTGTTTGTTTTGTCATTTAATCACCAAAACCCTCAATTAGGGTTGATTGCGCTTACAATCTCCCCCTTTTTGGTGATTGATGCCAAAACAAACTAGAGTGGAGATAAACATTAAAAACTACAAGTACTTGCGAGATAAAAGCATTTGTGTATGTGTTGCTCCCCCTAAATATGTGCATGAGTTCTATGATATTAGCATTGACTTGATATGTCAATTTGCAACATATTTAGAGAGAGAGAGAGAGAGAACAATTAACACCATACACAAAACAATGAGGAATGAAACATAATTAGATAGAAAGAGTAAAAATTACACATTAAAGCTCATTATCGCATAACATATGATATGAGAAGTTCTACAGCTATTACAATAATGAGAACTCATCTCATCACATCATAAAAATGTTTATGGCTTTAGAGCCATGCATGCATCATATGATAGACCAAATAGTTATTACAGACCGATTGTTCATTACAAAAATAAAGGTAGGTACTGCCATGATGATAAGAAACCGCCATGATGATAAGAAACCTTCTCCCCCTTTTTGGCAACAAGAACCAAAACAGGAGAGAGCCATCAACACAAGATCACCGGTTTGGAGGAGGCTGATAAGGAGCAAAGAATTGGTGCGCCAGGTGAGAGGCAAAGTGTTCCTCCCCAGACTGGTCCGAGGGAGGAGCACTGCCAGAGGGATCCTGGGGCGGAGGGTGAGAGGACGATTGGCCCGGATCCCTGTGATACGGAGGCGGGACAAACTGCTCACGATCATCAAAATAAACTTCTTCTTCTTCGTCGACGTCGTCCGCTGTCATAAAAGGCACCCCATATGCCTGCTGGTACCACTCGTTGATCTCCGGAGGAGGAGGATGGAGAGGTACGTCCGGCGAACGGGGGGCGAAGGGAGTACCCAAAGAGGAAGCTTGACGACGTAGGTTGTCGTCAGTCTCCCGCTGACGTTGAGCCACCTCATGGACATCCGCAGCAATGTTCCGGCACATGGAGAAGAATGCCGCAAACCCGCGGGCCAAGCGGGCACCCATCCCTCGACCACGACCACGACCACGTGGCGTGGGAGATCCGCGGCCAGGGGAAGGACGCGAGGCACCAGCAGGAGCAGCAGCAGACGGACCAGCAGAGGTATGAGCACGAGAGCTAGAGGGGGCTTTTCTGGGGCGCCCTGCTGGATTGTTGGGATCAATCCAGAAGGGAGTGTATGACTGATGTCTTGTACCTTTTCAAATCAAAACTGAGTCGCAACCTCAATCATCTTCATGATAAATGGAGCATGAAGACACCCCTTCAATGGAAAGCAGGCGGCATGAATGATTTCCTGCCAAATCATATCAAAGACGTTGATACTTTCTGAGCTGCTGGGCTTCATGAAAGAGAGCAAAACCTTGATCTCGCCAAGAATGTTCATCTGATTTCCCCCTTTTGGAATGAGGGTCATCCGGCTGAGGGAGTTGATGTATCTGTAATACTTGTGTATGTTGGTGGACTCCCAAAATTTCCCAGACTCAGAAAGATGAAGGTCTCTAGCCTCATCTCTAGATGGTTGGCGGAAATCATGGATCTTTATCTTGTCGCCAGAGATATCATCGTCAGAAAAACCAAGAATGTGAGCAAACCTACGGTAGCTCACCTTGTACCAGCTTCCCTCAATGAAGAAGTTAAGATAAGGATAGTTGTATGGACTATCCTCATCTGCCAGCTTAACCCACAGAGTTGAGTAAAACTGGGCAATCACTTCATCATTCCAATCATATTGGAATGTCATGATACTCTTCATCTTTTTCCTTTCACAGGCCCTCAATGCCTGTGTCATCTCGGGGTCCCCAATGGCCTCACAACCTTCCCAGTTGATATAACGTTGATGCAGGATAGGTTGATGCTTCTTGGGGAGGATCACGGAATTATAAAAATCCATGTGATGAAGTGTCCAAAAGCGGTTTCCATCAATCCTCGCATCGCGAATGAGCAATGCAGGATTTTGGAAACGAAGATCCTGAAGGAGAGCCGATCCTCCACTGGCAGTGAAATCAGTTACTGGCTCATTGCCAGCACGCCGAGCCTCCGCCCGATGGAGAACCAACCCACGAATCACAGGGGCGTGGGCCGGGGGAAGATCAATTTCATCATCCTTCTCGCCTTCATCATCACTCGTAGCCTCCCACGCCTGCGGATTCAACGCGGGTCTGGACCGACCGGAAGGATTCCGGGATGTCCGACCGCGAGCACTTTGAGACCCGGAAGCCTCAGCACCTTGCATGACACTTCCGCTTCCTCGCCCACGCTTGGATCGAGAGCGGGGGGGGAGTATCTCCATGTATTTCTTGGTCATCAGAAGAGTCGAATTCGACCACGGACGGGTTCCTCCGACGCACCATTCTAAGAATAAAGAAAGAACTTATGATGAGCAAGGATCAAACACGTTTGAGAAGAGACGCATAAGATATTGAGCATGCACTTCAACCGTTCATATGAGCGGTTTAACTACAATGAACAATATCAAATCTCTAAACTCTAACAATGTTTGTGACAAATGAAGATAATCTAAGTGTTACATGCACTTAAACTAAAATGTACCCAACGAATGATACATTAGATAATCAAGAACGCGTAGGATCGAGTAAAAAGAAATGAAATAGGGCAATACCTCGATCCGAAGATTTAGCCAAGAAATCTAACGAGACTGAGGAAGATGATGGAGAATGCCGGAGTAAACGGATCTCCAACAGATCTTCCAAAGTGGAGAGGGCACAAGTGAGTTTTTGGAGTATAGAAGGTGTGAAGGAGAGGGAGGCAGAAAAGTGGGTGGCGGCGGCTGGAAAGTGAAAGTGAGAAGAAGAGAAGAGGAGAGAGGGAGAGATAAAAGGGGGGAGTCGGCCGGTCAGACCGCAGAAAACCGGTTCAACCGGTTCCAAAACCGGTTCAACCGGTTTCTAGTCAAACTGCGCAGAAAAAGCGCGCAGAAAAAGGTGTTGACTGCGCGAAATTTCTGGCAGTCTGACAGCGCAGACTGCCACACTGACAGCGCAGACTGCGCGCAGACTGACAGCGCGGATACGGAGGCCAAAACCGGTTCAACCGGTTTTCATACCGGTTCAACCGGTTTCCACCAGGGGAAAACCGGTTGAGTGCCCTACTTAGCCGGTTTACTCAACCAGTTTCCAGATATTGCCCAGAAGGGCTATAATAGCACTTAGCAAATATGACATGAGTGATTTTAATGGTAAAAATGTAATTTCTCATTTCATATTGCTCAAACAATCAATTTTCATCCATCAAATTTGATCAAAATTTTAGTTATTAAGACACGTTTCGAGAATCCAAGATATTTAGTTCACTCCTAAGAAAACAAAACCTAGTCTCATCAAGGGGTTTTGTGAAGATATCGGCTAGTTGATTTTCGGTGCTCACATGAAACAATTCGATATCTCCTTTGGCTTCGTGGTCTCTCAAGAAATGGTGTCTGATGTCAATATGTTTAGTTCTAGAGTGTTGCACCGGATTGTTTGTAAGTTTTATGGAACTTTCATTATCACACAAAAGTGGAATTTTGTTAAACTCACAACCAAAATCTTTAAGGGTTTGCTTCATCCATAACAACTGTGCACAACATGCCCCAGCTGCTATGTACTCAGCTCCTGCAGTGGAAAGTGCAACACAATTCTGTTTCTTGGAACTCCATGACACTAAGGACCGCCCAAGAAATTGGCAAGTCCCAGTAGTGCTTTTTCGATCTACTTTGCAACCGGCATAATCTGAGTAAGAGTAGCCAAGCAAATCGAAAAGGGAGCCTTTGGGATATCATAATCCTAGGTTTTGGGTGTGGACTAAGTATCTTAGAATTCTCTTAACGGCTACAAGATGGCAATCTTTAGGGTTTGCTTGAAAACGTGCACACATGCAAACACTCAACATTATATCAGGTCTAGATGCACATAAGTAAAGCAGTGATCCTATCATTGATCTATATAATTTTTGATCTACAAGTTTACCTTCCTCATTTAGATCGAGATGTCCATTTGATGACATTGGAGTCTTGGCGTGTTTTGCTTTTTCCATGCCAAACTTCTTAAGCATATCTTGTGTATATTTGGTTTGACATAGAAAAGTACCTTCCTTGAGCTGCTTGATTTGAAATCCCAGGAAGTATTTAAGCTCTCCCATCATGGACATCTCAAACCTGTTCGTCATTACTTTGCTAAACTCTTCACAGAATTTTTCATTAGTACTACCAAATATAATGTCATCAACATATATTTGGCACACAAATAATTCATTATCAACTTTTCGAGTAAATAAAGTAGAGTCAGCTTTTCCTATTGTAAACCCATTCTTAATTAAAAAATCTTTAAGACAGTCATACCAAGCTCTAGGAGCTTGTTTAAGCCCGTAGAGTGCCTTGTGAAGTAGATAGACATGATTTGGCTTCCTTGGGTCTTCAAAGCCCGGCGGTTGCTCCACATAGACCCTCTCTTGTAGTGGACCATTTAGAAACGCGTTCTTGACATTCATTTGATATAACTTGAAATCATGGTTAGTAGCATAGGCAATTAATATTCTTATTGACTCTAACCTTGCTACCGGCGTATATGTTTCACCAAAATCAAGTCCTTCCACTTGAGTGTAGCCTTGAGCAACCAACCGTGCTTTATTTCTTGTAACCACGCCATGCTCATCTTGTTTGTTCCTAAAGACCCATTTTGTCCCAATCACATTTTGCTTGGGTCTTGGAACCAAGGACCAGACTTCATTCCGGGTGAAGTTATTCAACTCATCTTGCATGGCGATTATCCAATCCGGATCACCCAATGCTTCTTCAACCTTAAGTGGCTCAAGAGAGGAAACAAACGAGTAAAATTCACAAAAATTTGCTAAACGAGATCGAGTTGTTACCCCTCTCCTGATGCTACCCAGGATGTTGTCCACCGGATGATCTCTTTGAATAGTGTGATGAACTCGAAGATGAGGCAATGATGGTTGTCTTTGAATTTGTTCCTCCTCATCATCTATTGGATCAAGAGCCACTTCACCATTAATACTTTCATGTTCATCTTCTACCACCGTTGGCATCCTTTGGGGTTGATGATGTTCCTCAACATTTGGATGACTTCATGTTGATGGGTTTGCTTGGGTGGAGGATTTGTCACCCACCACCTTTGCACCCACATCAAAGACCTCATTGGTCATCCATAAAGTTGCTTCATCATCATCCTTCTCTTGAGGTCTCACCTCACCTATTGCAAGTCTCTTTATAGCCTCTGATAGTCGCCTAGAGGGGGGGTGAATAGGGCGAAACTGAAATTTACAAAAATAATCACAACTACAAGCCGGGTTAGCGTTAGTAATAACGAGTCCGCGAGAGAGGGCGCAAAACAAATCGCAAGCGAATAAGAGTGTGACACGAGGATTTGTTTTACCGAGGTTCGGTTCTCGCAAACCTACTCCCCGTTGAGGAGGCCACAAAGGCCGGGTCTCTTTCAACCCTTCCCTCTCTCAAACGATCCCGCGGATCGAGTGAGCTTTCTCTTCTTCTCAATCAACCGGGAACAAAACTTCCCCGCAAGGGCCACCACACAATTGGTGCCTCTTTCCTTGGTTACAATTGAGTGATGATCTTAAGAACAAGTGAGAAAGAAAAGAATGCGATCCAAGCGCAAGAGCTCGAAAGAACACAAGCAAATCACTCTCTCTAGTCACTATGGAGTTGTGTGGAATTTGGAGAGGACTTGATCTATTTGGTGTGTCTAGAATTGAATGCTAGAGCTCTTGTAGTAGTTGAGAAGTGGAAAACTTGGATGGCAATGAATGTGGGGTGGTTGGGGTATTTATAGCCCCAACCACCAAAAGTGACCGTTGCTGGAACCACTCTGTTCGATGGCGCACCGGACAGTCCGGTGCACACCGGACAGTCCGGTGCCCCTGCCACGTCACCATTGCCGTTGGATTCTGACCGTTGGAGCTTCTGACTTCTGGGCCCTCCTGGGTGTCCGGTGCACACCGGACATGTACTGTTTGATGTCCGGTGCACCGGTATGGGCGTGCCTGACGTCTGCGCGCGCTGCGCGCGCATTAAATGCTCCGCAGGGAGCCGTTGGCGCCGCAGAGAGCCGTTGCTCCGCTGGCACACCGGACAGTCCGGTGCACACCGGACAGTCCGGTGAATTTTAGCGGAGCGGCTGCCGCGCGAACCCGAGGCTGGCGAGTTCCGGAGACGGCGTTTCCTTGGAGCACCGGACATGTCCGGTGCACACCGGACAGTCCGGTGAATTATAGCGCGCCGGCTTCCGAGAATTCCCGAGAGCGAAGAGTTGGAGTTGAAGTCCTCTGGGCGCACCGGACATGTCCGGTGCACACCGGACAGTCCGGTGCCTTCAGCCAGAGGTGCCCTCGGTTGCCTCATTGCTCCTTTGTTGAATCCAACACTTGGTCTTTTTATTGGCTGAATGTGAACCTTTTGCACCTGTATGGCTTATGCACTAGAGCAAACTAGTTAGTCCAATATTTGTGTTGGGCAATTCAACCACCAAAATTATTTAGGAACTAGGTGTAAGCCTAATTCCCTTTCAGCCTCGCAAGGTGGTTCTTCATTTCCTGCAGTGCCATTAGAAACGTGCCCTTGCGAGCCATTAGACTCATCAAATGTCACGTCTATCGCTATTTCAACAAGACCAGTGGTATTGTTGAAAACGTGATATCCATGCGCATTTAATGCATATCCAAGCAAGAACCCCTCATCCACTCTAGGAGCAAACTTTGAGCTCTTGGCTTTCTTGTTAAGAATAAAACACTTACAACCAAATACTCTAAAATAATCAACTTTGGGTTTGTTACCAGTGAGAAGTTCATAAGCTGTCTTCTTGTAGATCTTATGAAGATAGAGACGGTTGATTGCATGACAGGCGGTGTTGACCGCTTCTGCCCAAAAATTGTCAGGTGTCTTGTACTCATCTAACATAGTTCTAGCTGCTTCAATTAGAGTTCGGTTCTTTCTTTCCACAACACCATTTTGTTGTGGAGTATAAGGAACCGAAAACTCATGTTTGATTCCTTCTTCACCTAAGAATTCTTCAACACCTGTGTTCTTGAATTCCGTCCCATTGTCACTCCTCACTTTCTTGATTTTGAGCTCAAACTCATTTTGAGCCCTTCTCATGAATTTCCTCAAAGTTTCTTGAGTTTCACCTTTATCACTTAAAAAGAAAACCCAGGTGAAACGAGAATAATCATCAACAATGACTAAACCATACTTACTACCACCAATGCTGATGTAAGCCACAGGTCCGAAGAGGTCCATGTGAAGAAGCTCCAGTGGCCTTTTTGTTGTAACCACATTCTTTGATTGATGTGGGACTCCATGTTGCTTTCCTGCTTGGCATGCGCCACAAACCCTATCTTTCTCAAACACAACATTTGTTAGTCCAATAATGTGACCATCCTTTTGAAGTTTGGCCAAGTTCTTCATGCCAACATGAGCTAGCCGGCGATGCCAAAGCCAGCCCCTGTCAGATTTTGCCACTAAACAAGTCTCAGGCGTCACTCTACTTGTTGTGAAATCAACAAGATAGAGTTTGCCCTTCAAGCGACCTGTAAAGGCAACAGAGGAATCCTCCCTTCTAAGGATCTTCACATCCACATCAGAAAATAAGCAATTATAACCCATTCCACAAAGTTGTGAAACGGACATCAAATTGTAGCTCAAAGAATCTACTAATAAAACATTTGAAAGTGATTGTTGGTCAGAGATAGGAATTTTACCAATACCAATCACCTTACTCTTGCCACTATCTCCAAACACAATTTCTTGTGCTTCTTGAGTTAGTTGCAAGGAATAAAACATGTCTTCCTCCCCGGTCATGTGATTTGTGCATCCACTGTCAAGCACCCAACTTGACCCACCAGAGGAGTAGACCTGCAAAAAAAATTTAGGCTATGCTTTTAGGTACCCAAATTGAATTGGGTCCTGCAGTGTTAGTTATAACCTTGGGTACCCACACACTTCTTTTCATAACTTTTCTTTTAGTGTAGGCACCCACATATTTAACAACCAATTTCCCTAAATCCCAAGTCACCATGTAATCACAAAGATAAGAATGAGAAATGGGAGCATTAAATTTTTCTCCACTTGTTGATGCCGCTTCCTTCATCTTACTCTTTGTGGAACTCAAGTTTACCTTTACTTGAGTTGACTTGTCATTTGAGGAGTGAATCCTCCACAAGGCATCATATAGGGTGGTTCCCTCTATGAACTTGGGGGATCTCCACCCCTTATGCATTGTGCTAGGGTTTTCCTTGGATGAATTGAACCCAAGCCCCCTTCTTCCATTGTTGGGCTTTAGGGACTTGTACTTGGGTTCAATTTTCTTTAACCCATCATTGCTTGAGCATCTTTTCAATATTTCTTTGACCTTCACCTGTGGGCTCTTTCTCCTTGCATGGTTAGTTAGACAACAAGAAGCATGATATTTGGCACAATGTTTGCAAAAGGTATTATTTGAGGAGCTAGACTTAGATTCAATCAATAAAGATGAAGCATTGATGTTCTTGCAATTTTCAAGTTGCACTTGAAGTTCTTGATTTTGGACATTCAAGCTTAATATGCTTGATTCAAGTGCATCCTTTTCATTTGCAAGACTAGCCATAGAGGTTTTCATATTGATTACTTCCTTTTCTTTATCCTCTATAGTTATCTTGACTAAAGATACTTCCTTAGTCAAGGCATCTAGCATTTCATCTTTATTGAGTAGCAATCCTTGAAGCTCTAGGTTTCTTTCCTTTTCAAGGATAAGCAAGTCTTCTTGAGCATCAAGAGTTGCTTTTCTTTTATCTAGCTTCTCCATCAATTTTATGATAACATTATATCCATTCCAACCAAATTCCTTAATCATTTTATTTTTCATAGCAATTTGTTCATCATCATCATCATTTTGAAAATCATTACTAAATAAAGTTACCTTATCTCCTTTTGCCATGAGGCAAGTTGGAGTGTAGGAGTCGTCTTGTAGGTTGGTGAAGAGTTGCGAGCTTGAAGTAGATTGGATGGCCACATTTGCCACCACTTCCTCTTCCTCGGAGCTAGAACTCTCTTCATCGGAGTTCCATTCTTCACCAATATGGGCTTGACCATACTTCTTCTTCTTGAAGTATCCCTTGGTCTTGCCTCCCTTTTTAAACTTGTCCTTCTTGTATTCCTTCTTGGCTTCTTGTTCCTTCTTGTTAGGACAATCCGCTATGAAATGACCGGTTTGGCCACATTCATAGCATGCCCTCTTCTTTCCTTTGGAACTTATCATTCTTCCTTACAAATTTCTTGAATGTTTTGATGAACATAGCTGTGTCTTCATCACTTGAGCTATCTTCATCACTTGAGGTCTCGACCACTTTCTTTGCTTTGTGGTCTTTGTTCTTCTTGGGATTGTCTTGTTCATTTGTGATCAAGGCATGAGAGTCTCTTGTCTTGATGGGGGCTTCTTCGGACTCGTGTTGTTGATTTTTTGCAAATAATTGATGAGGCGTCATATCCTCATAGTCATCACGATCCCTTATCATCCTTGCAAGACTCTTATCCTTTTCTTTATAAGCTCTCATGAACAATCTTGTGACCTTGGAGTCACTCCAATCTTCACTCCCAAGTACTCTTATTTTATTGACCAACACCATCAATCGATCAAAGAGTGATTGAAGCGACTCACCCTTGATCCAATCATATCTAGCAAGCTCACTCTCCAAAGCTTCAACTCTATGTCTCTTAGCTTTGGGATCTCCTTCATGTGACATTTTAAGAATGTTCCAAATGTCACGGGCATCTTCTCTTCCTTGAACTTTCCGGTATTCTTCCGGACAAAGACTTCCTTTAATTATGCTCACTACTTGAGCATTGCGATGAATCTCTTGCATCATTTCTGGAGTCATCTCTTCTCCTTGGGCAGGCTTATGCATACCTACATTAACAATCTCCCAAAGACTAGGATGTACACCGATTAAATGCGACTTCATCTTATCGGCCCACTCGTCATAGTTCAACTCACTAAGAGTTGGTAACTTTCCAAGTGGGGCGGAAGAGAAGTTGGGAATAAAATTTCTAGTGTAATCGAATTGAACTTTACTAAACTCGTTACCTTTGCTTTTGGTAGATGATTCTTCGGTGTTGAGACTTACCTTGCTCAACACCTTCGACACCAAAAGATCTACTAGATCGTCATTGTAATCGAATTTTCCTTTACCTTTGTCTTCTTCGGCCTTTCTTCTTGATTCTTCTTCTTCGGCCTTTTTCTTAGCATCTTCCTCTTTCATCTTGAGGAACATCCTCTCGGCAATCTTCATGGCGAGGTCGAGGACCTTGGGGTCCACTTCCTCACCGGAGGATGTGACGGGAATATCCTCAAAAATAGGATCCACATGGTCCCGTTGAGTAGACATGATCGTTTCCTCACGCGGTTAAGCGTAAAACGAGGTACGAGGCTCTGATACCAATTGAAAGTAGCCTAGAGGGGGGGGTGAATAGGCTACACCTGAAAATTTTCACTAACAACTTCGAGATAGGTTAAATTAAAGTTGCATTGGTGCAAACCAGTTCAGTCGATTTTAATTACAACTGAACAAGTTTGAACCTGCTCAACTTAAATTAGATAATCTATTGAACAAATATGAAGTAGTGAAGAATATAACTAAAGTCTTGCCCTACAAAAAAATCTACTCGAATGAATAAGATGAACCAACCACCGAATATGAAGCGCTTAACAAGAACACACAAGAACATGCGATATAACCCGAGGTTTGGCAACCACCACTAAGATGTCCTACTCCTCGTTGAGGAACCCACAAAGGGCCGGGTCTTTTCCAACCCTAATCCTCCACAAGCTGACCACAAAGGTCAAGGCAATCTCTTCTCAAATCGGCTCAAAAGAGCGGGTGATACAAACTTCTTGGGGTCATCCACAAATTTGGAGACTCCCAAGCAACCTCTAACCGTCAAGGAACACGAGGTTCCAAGAGTAGCAAATCCGCACAAGGTTAAGTTTGCAACGAGCTCAAGAACAAAGAGAATGGGAGACTCGAGATGAAATTGACAGCGAGTTCGATCGAGTTCACCTCACACCAAGGGTCCTTCAAATGATTGAAGGAGATGCGATTGCGGGTGTGAAAGGTGAAATGAATGCGCTTGTTTGAAGGTTGGTCAGCCAAGAATTCGTAGGAGAGGCAGTAGTAAATGAGAGAGAGAGAGAGTGTGAGGGGGTATATAAAGGATCCCCCAAAAGCTGGCAGCCGTTGGGAGAAAAGAAGTAAAAACCGGTTGAACCGGTTTTCAGACCGGTTGAACCGGTTTCTACCAGGGGGATCCCGGTCCACTGACTTACTCAGCCGGACACTCGACCGGTTTCAAAACCGGTTGAGTAAGAGAAAATTCCGGTTCAACCGGTTTTCAAAAAGTATCTGCAGCGACTTTTCTGACAGCTCTGACTGTCAGACAGGTTAGAGCAGAGGAGGAAGGTGAACAGTCCCAAAACCGGTTGAACCGGTTTCAGGACCGGTTGAATCGGTTTTCAGAGCTGAAACCAAATTTTGAGAATTTTGAAGAGAGCAAAGGTGAAGTCTTTGTGGGAAGTAAAATTTGTTTTTCTCAAGGGCATTCATGATCTGAAAAAAAATGTTCTCCAAGAAGTATTCAAAGGATTTTGAACTTGGCTCATTGCACAACTTACTTAACCATCGCGGATCCCTCTTAATTGTACGGCGATTCCTATAACTCAAGAACTGTAAAATCAGTACCGCCGTTGTTTCAAAGCACTTGGAGCACGCCATTTGATGTGGAATTTTAAATCTTCGGTGCCTTTTATTTTTATGCTTCGTAAGATCTGTGCTTCTCCTGTCTGTAGAATTACTGCGTACATGCTAGGAGCAAACTTGTTAGAATCTCTGTTTGTTTTGTCATTTAATCACCAAAACCCTCAATTAGGGTTGATTGCACTTACATAAGCGTATATACTGAGCCAATGTGAGAGGTTGATAGCTCTAGTAGGTTATTATTATAATCCTATTTTTATGGCAGATCCGAAAAACATGGCAGCCTCATGCATGCAATTATACAGATCCAAAAATTATGGCAAAATGCATGCATGAGTCAAACACGTTCCCTTGCATGCGCGTAAATTTAGGAAAGATATGTGTGACAGTTTCTATTTTAAATGCTTTATTTTCTCCATAAATTTAGGATCGCTTCAACAGCAATGCAGCTAGACTCGTAATTATTATTTTATGATATGTAGTGATATTAAATATGCTAAACTGTGTAGATAATTATGCAATTGGGTATACTGCATAAAAATCTGTTAACAGCTACATGCACACGAATTTATGATGGAAAGAATATGAAATAAAAGGAAATGAATTGCATGCATAGAAACAAAAATTCGCATTTAATGTTTTATTTCCTTCATAAATATAGGATCCCTCCAACAGTCATGCAGCTAAACGCATTAGAACTAGTTTATGATGTATATTGAAACAAATTATACTACACGGTGTAGGTATTTATGCAATTCCTTACACTGCGTAAAAAACTGGCATGTCGTTCACTGGTGGACGCATATCCGAGTGAAGCGTAAAAACCTTAAGTTTTGAGCATAAAATCTCTCAATTATAAGCGTAAATACCGAGTCAATGAGAGGTTGATAGCTCTAGTAGGTTGTTATTACGATCCTATTTTTATGACAGATCCTAAAAACATGGCAGCCTCATGCATGCAGTTATACAGATCCAAAAATTATGGCAAAATGTATGCATGAGTCAAACACGTTCCCTTGCATGCGCGTAAATTTAGGAAAGATATGTGTGACAGTTTCTATTTTAAATGCTTTATTTTCTCCATAAATTTAGGATCGCTTCAACAGCAATGCAGCTAGACTCGTAATTATTATTTTATGATATATAGTGATATTAAATATGCTAAACTGTGTAGATAATTATGCAATTGGGTATACTGCATAAAATCTGTTAACAGCTACATGCACACGAATTTATGATGGAAAGAATATGCAATAAAAGGAAATGAATTGCATGCATAGAAACAAAAAATCGCATTTAATGTTTTATTTCCTTCATAAATATAGGATCCCTCCAACAGTCATGCAGCTAAACGCATTAGAACTAGTTTATGATGTATATTGAAACAAATTATACTACACGGTGTAGGTATTTATGCAATTCCTTACACTGCATAAAAAACTGGCATGTTGTTCACTGGTGGACGCATATCCGGGTGAAGCGTAAAAACCTTAAGTTTTGAACATAAAATCCCTCCATTATAAGCGTAAATACCGAGTCAATGAGAGGTTGATAGCTCTAGTAGGTTGTTATTACGATCCTATTTTTATGACAGATCCTAAAAACATGGCAGCCGCATGCATGCGGTTTCTATTTTTATACAGATCCAAAAAATTATAGCAAAATCGTGGGAGTTTCCATTGCATGCGCGCAAATTACGAACAGCATAAATTAAAGAATTGTCTTTCCAATGTGCATGCAGTAAACTCTTATATGAACTCCGTGTTCAAGCATAAAATCGTACAGTTTTTAGCGTAAATAGTACATGTGGTAGGCATAAAACACAATAATCGAAAAGAAAATTGCGCCGGTTCGGAGGATGTCACGCGTGATCATCGCTGCGCGCATCTCGCGCCTTCCGTGACGTCGCTCGCTCGAATATCGCGCCTCATGCGTCGCCGTCGCTACTCGCACGTCGACGGGCGTCGCTTGCTCGCCGGCCTTGGAAGTGCCACATCCTCGGAGCTTCGGGGACGCCGCCGCTTGCCCGCACAAGGGCCCCGCTACGGATCGAGGAACCTCTGCCACCGCACGTCAAGATAATGGAGTTGCGGCCACCGGCCTGAGAACCGCCGCCACCGCACAAGGGCGCTGCTGCCGCTCGCCCTCTGGATCGGGGGCCGCCACCGCCAGCCTGGGTACCGCCGCCACCGCACAACGGCGCTGCCGCCGCTCGCCCTCTGGATCGGGGGCCGCCACCGCCGGCCTGGGAACCGCCGCCACCACATGTCGAGGTCGGAGAGCCACGGCCACCGCAGCCACCGGCCGGGGTTCACCGCCGCGCGCACTATCGGGCAACCGCCATCGCTAATGAATTGAGATGAGGCGTGAAAAACTGATCCCTAGCACTACGGATTTTCTTTTATAGACGTCTGGACCTAGCCCGGCTCGACCGGATTACTCTGTCTAGCCTGGGCTTCCTTTAGTTATTGGAAGGACAGGGCTCCTAATATACAATCTATATATATATACAACAGAGAATGGTCCTGTGACTCCCCCAACAACGGCAAGCTCATTGACAGGTCAAACAACTGGTGGCCGATCACTACAGTAAACTAACAAAAATCCGACGGTCATTTTATCTCCGACGGCAGCCTACGAGGCCGTCGGACGTAAGCTTATGTCCGACGGCCACCAAGGGCTCTTGGACGTAAGCCTTAACTCCGACGGCTATGTACGAGGCCGTCGGACATAAGCTTATGTCCGACGGCTACCTGACAGCCGTCGGACATAAGCTTATGTCCGACGGTCTCGTACGTAGCCGTCGGAGGTAAGGTTTTTTAACACGGCAGAACCCGGCGCGCGGTTCATTTTTCACGCACGCTCGCTCTCTTCTCTCTCTGCCCGTCGCCGCCGCCGCCGTGGACGCCGCGCCGCCGCCGCCCGTCGCCGCCGCCGCCCCGCCCGCCCGCCGCCGGCCGCGGCCCTTGTCGCCCCGTCGTCCACTGCTCGCCCTGTCGCCCACTGCCTTGCCCACTGCTAAGTAAGTATTTTTATTTTTATTTTGTATATATTAATATTGTTTTGTAGTTTCCAATGTTGTTATTAAATAATTAGTATGTTAAATAATGTTTATCTTATTATATCCGAGGGCCTAAATTTGATTATATGGCGAAATTTGGTTATGTAATTAATTAAGTTTGTTTTTGTTTACTTAGTGTTGCTTAGATAATTTAAATTTTTAATTTCCGAGGGTAATTATTATGCCCTCGGAATTAAGATCAGTTTATATGATTTGTCACCCGTAATAATGTTATGTAGTGGTGTCTATATAATTTAAACTTTTAATTTCCGAGGGTAATTATTAGCCCTCGGAAATAAGGTTGTTTTATTTGATTTAGGGTCTCGTGAAATGATTTTTTGTAGTGCTATTGTATTAGTTTGGTTAATTAGTGGCTATTGTATTAGTGTGGTTAATTAGTAATCATAACTAATTAAGTTAACGTCTCGTATCTAGTATGGTTAACGATGATTCTAGTTATTCATAATGTATCGTAGTGTCAACAAACGAAACTTAGGCGTCATCCGTTTCGGTCCAACACACCTTACATGCGACGCATGTGAGGTATGTTGGGCCGGAATTGTCCCTTTATTGGACAGCCTCGGGGTGACCGACAAAGGCATGTGCTCTTGCTTAGTTTCGGCAGCATAACCCCTCTGTTCTCCAATTGCACCATTTTTAGGCGTGCGATTGGAGAACAGCGGGGTTATGCTGCCGAAATTTCGCACGACCACATGTCTTGTCATAAACACAGGCTCGTCGGTCACTCCTGGGTGGGTTTAGGACCTATCCTTTCCTACAGATGTAGGGGCGTGATTTCTTCGTAAAAACGGATGGTCCGTGCATTACTTATCTAATTAAGTTAACGTCTCGTATCTAGTATGGAGGAGAATCGTCGATGGATGTATGAAGGTTGGAAGAAAAGAGGTGCTCTATCAAGTGAGTGGGTTGCCAAGACTGATGCTTTTCTCGACCATGCTTTTGCTCGGCCAGAGACTGGAACCGATGTTAGGTGCCCTTGTAGCAAGTGTCGGAACATTAATTTCCTTGACAGGAGGACTATGTCGATACATATTTGCAAGAACGGTTATATGCCAGGCTATGAGGTGTGGGTGCACCATGGTGAGGACCCACCTCCTCGTATTGTATCGGAAGTTCAGTCACATGAAGAGGAGGACTACGATAGGATGGAAGAGATGCTTGACGATGTACGCCATGAGCTTCTAACCGTCGATTCGGAGAACCCCGGTCAACCCACCGAGTTTGAGGATCCAGCTACACCTGAGGTTCAGAAGTTCTTCGAGCTCCTTAAAGCTGCCGAAGAGCCGTTGCATGAGCACACAAAAGTGACCGTCCTTGTATTTGTGACTCGACTTATGGCTATTAAGTCTAAGTTTGCATTCTCAAACAACTGTTATAAGGAACTTTTGAACTTGATCAGTGATGTACTTCCGGAGAATCACAAGATGCCAAAGGACATGTATCAGTCTAAAAAGCTGTTATCTGGCCTCGGTATGGACTACGAAAAAATCGATGTCTGTGAAAATAATTGTATGCTTTTCTGGAAGGAGACCGCAGGTGAGAAGAAGTGTACTGTATGTGGTGAGCATAGATTCGTTGAGGTTGAAAACGACGATGGTTTGACCTTGACTACGAAGATTGCACGTAAGCAGCTTCGTTACATGCCTCTCATACCTCGGTTGAAACGTTTGTTCATCTCCAAGAATACAGCCAGACACATGAGGTGGCACAAAGAAGGGGTACGTGAGAATCCAAATGTCATGGTGCACCCAGCTGATACAGATGCATGGAAGGCACTAGATGCTTTTGATTCCAGCTTTGTTGATGAAGGGCGGAATGTCCGCTTCGGTTTGGCAACAGATGGTTTCTCGCCATTCAATCTAACTGCAACGTCGTACTCATGTTGGCCCGTCTTTGCTGTTCCATACAACCTTCCACCAGCTCTTTGCATGAAATATGAATTTATTTTCTTGTGTATTATAATACCTGGTCCGGATCATCCTGGAACAAAGATCGATGTGATGATGAGACCCCTGATTGAAGAATTGAAAATTTTGTGGGAAGGAGTCGAGGCGTACGATTGTTACAAGAAACAGAAGTTCAACTTGAGAGCCGCGTTTTTATGGTCTATTCATGATTTTATGGCTTATGGTATCTTTGCTGGATGGAGTTGTCATGGGATTTTGACATGTCCTATATGCGTTGAAGACACTTTATGCTTTCGACTAAAGTTTGGTGGAAAGATATGTTACTTCGATTGCCATAGATGTTTTTTGCCAGAGGATCACCCGTTCAGGTTCGATAGGAACGCTTTTAAAAAGGACACGATTGTGACGAGGGGACCACCCAAGCGTCTAAGTGGTCCAGAGATTCTCGCGAGACTTAATGATTTGAAACTAAACGAACATGGAAATCGTTTTGAAGGTTATGGAACCGAGCATAATTGGACTCACAAATGTGGTCTATGGGAACTCCCTTATATGAAAGCCTTGATTCTAATGCATAACATTGATGTCATGCACCAGGAACAAAATATGGGTGAAAGCATTATCAGCACTTGCATGAATATCACTGACAAAACAAAAGACAACCCTAAGGCAAGGAAAGACTTGGCCTTAATCTGTAGAAGACCAACTATGGAGATAGGAGAGAATCAGAAGAAGCCATGTGCTCCTTTCAGTATTAAACCTAAAAGGAAGAAACAATTGATGAAATGGTTGAAAAACTTAAAGTTCCCAGATGGTTACGCCGCGGGCTTTAGAAGGTCTGTGAATTTGAAGACGGGCAAGTTTTCTGGGTTGAAGAGTCATGACTACCACATAATAATGGAAAGACTCCTTCCTGTTATGTTTCGTGGTTTTGTAAAAAATGATGTCTGGAAAGCATTAGCTTAAATGTTATTGAAAGTTATGTTTTAATTTCTACATTGATTTCTGTTTGCAGGACTTGGATCGACGACTCGTTCACAAGCACAGGACACTACAGGCAGGTGAACATGGTTCTTGGTAATCTTGTTCGTCTGCACTAGCCTGGTCTTGTGACTTTGCCTACTGGCGAGTCTGTCCCCGCCACCACTTGGGAGCATTATCGCTATGGTGTCTGTAGAACGTTTGGCAACACACAGGCACTAGTTTGGGATGCATTCTGGGTATGACTTGTTTATACTATTTTAGTTATTCCATATATGTTTGCTTTTATGATAACACTATGTTTTTTGCAAAAACGGTACAAGTTGCCGGACGATGGATCATATGATATGAACGCTCGTTACGTGTTTGAGTATAACGCGAACGATGTCGTTGCAGATGCAATGTACTATGCACGACTTCAGGCTATAAAGGCATGGTACAGAGCAAATGCTGATGATCGACCGATGCCAAATACCAAGGGCGAGTGGTCATCAATTTACTTGACGGAGGAGCAATACCTAGAGGTAAACAGGTTGTTGCCTCTCATATCGCACGAAGCCATGTATTTGCTTGCTTTATTTAAAAAATTTCATGTAGGTGTCAGTGTCGTGGATGGCCACACGATCAGACGGTTATCGTGCATTGTGCAGATGGTGGGCTTCCCCTGAGTTTCGTGCCATTTCCGAAAGGAACAGGGGAAACCGTGGAACTGAGTCGTTCCACAACTACGGCGGTGATGGTCATGTGCGCTTGGCTAAGAGAATGGTAAGTCACAGTTTGTCGTAACTTTGAATCACATAGAAATGTGTCATTATAACTTTTATGTACATGAAGTCAAATCCGGTCGTACGCCCACGGATGTGGAGGTGTATATGCAAGGGCATAGGGGTTCTGATCCTCAGAATCCTGATGTGTTATGCACTCAGAAGGCCACCGACCGTCTAGTGAGTTTTTGATACTCTATTATGTGTTTGATATTGTTTGCAAGGGCATAGGGGTTATGCACTTATATTTGATATTGTTTGCCTCCAGGCTTCGTATGGGCAGGAGATGTTCAACGCCATGGGGAGGAGTACGATTGGAGGAGCCAGCCAATCGACCCTCAGGCAGCATATGCTAGCGCAGGAGGACAAGCCCATGGATGGTGAGATTATTTGATTTGGTTTTCAAAATTGTCATCATATGCTTGCGATTCAACTGAGCCATGAGTTACTATACTAAGTGCATGGTTCACTCTTGTAGGTTGGGTATTTTTGATTCTACGATTGATTCTAGAGAGCTGAGACGCCGTGGACGACAATCCACATCGTCGTCTTCACAGTCGTCCCGTTCACAATCATCCGCCCATGACATAGAGCTTGCAGTGTTGCGTCAACAGGCAGAGTACCATCAATCAGTCTTGAGGGAACAATTGGAGTACCAGAGGCAACAATCTGAATACCAGAGACAACAAGCCGAGTACCAGAAGAAGAGGGACGAGTATTATGCAAGCCTCCAGGCCCAAAATCAAGCTCTTCTCTCGTTAAGTTGAAGTAACATTTTGTAGCTTATTTTGCAAAACACTTGATGTGTATCTTGTTTGCTCAACAATGACTTGTATATAATTTGTAGCAACTAGCCCAACAAGCGGGCGTCCCGATGCCGACATATGGGATGCCGCCTCCGGACTTTGCACTACCAATGCCAATGTTGGCGCCTCCACCTCCGCCTCCGCCTCCGTCACAATTTCCTATGGTATATACACATATGCGTGTGTGACATGTTCATAGATGTCTTATGTGTTTAAATGAACAACTGAGTGGTTACTATTTCATATGCTTGTGTTATAGGGATTTCAGACACCACCCGCTTCAGTTGCCGCACCTGGAGATGGGTCTGGTCAAGACGACACAACACATTCGTGGGTGAACAATCTTTTCAACACGCATAGTCCAGCCGGAGGAGGTGGCGATGGATATGAGTGATAATGATGTAAAACACTTGTTGCAACCTTACATGTGAAAGCCTATCCGTCGAATAATGTTCATTTTGGATTTTGGACAACTATGTTGATGTAAACACTTGTTGCAACCATTTGGAACTATGTCGTTATGTTATATTTGTGAATGTGAATGCTTATGTGATTATATTTGTGAATGTGTATACTTATGTGAGTATATTTGTGAATGTGAATGTGTATATGTTTATGAAATCTGTTTTGTATTTGCAAATGTCAGATTTTTTAAATTTCAGAATTTTGTGCAATTTCTAAAAAATGTTATGTCCGACGGCTTAGTGTAAGCCGTCGGACATAAGGTGCGTGTTATGTTCGACGACTTAAAGCCGTCGAACATAAGGTGCGTGTTATGTCCGACGGCTTAAAGCCGTCGGACATAAGATATAACTTATGGCCGACGGCTTTAAGCCGTCGGGCATAACAGCAGTGGGCCCAGGCGGCGGGTAAAACGGTTACGACATCTTACCTCCGACGGTCCGACGGCGGCCGTCGGACATAGCTTATGTCCGACGGCGGCCGTCGGACATAATGCTATTTCCGACGCGTTATTCTCGACGGCTTAAAACCGTCGGAGGTAGGTTAATGCCGTCGGACATAACCTATCTCCGACGGTCTGAATCTTATGTCCGACGGCCTTAGCCGTCGGAAATTCCTTCGTTTACTGTAGTGGATCAAATAATACATCAATTACACGTCCTTATATATTTGTTTAAATGAGATAGTTAGCACAATCAAAACAAAAATAATTGTTGCTCACTCCTATTCCACGTCTTAGGCCTAAGGCTCGACGTACGCCAGGGGTATTGTAATATAATATAATTGAAATGCCCAACTTTTCTTATCAGCTTAAGTTTTTTGGTTGCATTGGTCTGTAAATGCAACTTAATAATTATTTCAATAGGTTCGAAACCTTTACAATTAGCAGCCGAAAGGTCTACTAGGGTGGTGGCGATGAGTCCTCCTCGCGTACGCTCTCGTGACTTCGGGCCTAGCATGTGCAGTGCGACGTGCTCGCTCAAACGATCACCCAACAGCTCGCTCTACTATACCGCGCTGACACTTGGTAGTCCTCCTGCCTGCACGGGCTACTGTACCGTCTTGCTTCCGCCACTGCCTGCTTGTGGGGGTGCATTACTTGTCCATTGTCTGCGTACCTGGCGGGAGCAAGAAAAAAATGAAACCATTTTTTGTGTGTGTAAGGAGTGGTAATAGTGGGTAATTTCTCCTCAAGTTGCTAGGGTAGTGGAAACAAAGTCGAGTTTCGATCCAACGTGATAAACTAAAACTGATGCGTGTGTGTGTGTGTGAGAGAGAGAGAGAGTAGATTTTCACACTTTTTTGTCGCACGTAGTCTACTACTCTAGACACGCGTTTAAGTGTAAGTCGATATATTAATTAATTAAAAACAAGGTGTGAGAGTGATGGTTTCTACTCGGATTCTAATGCTATTCCCTTCTGTATGTACACACATTGTATCATTCCCTTCGCAACTATATACATGCCTGCCACTTTATTATTAGAAAGAACCAAGAAAAAGGGGGAAAAATAAAAGTAGTGGTGGAAGAGAAGATATATGTTTTTTTTGAAGGGTCAGGAGGGAGGAACCCCTGCTGAGGAGAAGATATATGTTGAGAACCCAATACGGATAGGCAGCGATGTCGTTTTTAGGTCTTGAAATCCCGGCCCCACTTTCCCTCCTGCCTGCCCATGCCGGCCTGTTGCAGGTGGGAGTGGCCGGGTACGTGTTGGTGGTGCTGATTCCGACTCCGACCCGTCCGTCCTTCCTCGTGTCAACTGATGGGAACGGGGCACGTGTGCCGGCCGTGGCCATTGGAGTGACGACGGGTCGCCGACGGCGCACCGAGCGCCGGACGGCCGGTGCCTAACTGAACGCGCCACCGGCTTCTGTCCCGTCCCGTCCCTAGCGTCGTCTCCGGCCGGCCGTCACTGTCCTGGAAGGAAACACGGACGAAGCAAGAAGGCTCCTCAGCTCCCACGCGCTCGGCGCTCCAGGCGCGTCCACGTACGTACGTACGTCCGGCCAGTCAGTCAGTAGTCACCGCCGGCGGCGAGTCAGAAAGGTGGTCCTGGAGGTCGCCAAAAAGGTGTCCACGTCGCCTAGCTATCCTAGCTCGTTCGTTCCGGTCGTCGGGCGCGCGGTGGCTGGGCGCCACACGACACGTCGCGCTCCACCGGTCCCCGCCGCCGGCCCGGTGACTTCCCACCAGCAGAGCTCCTCCCTGCAGTGCAGTGTCGTGATGCGTTTTATGTGCCTCTCGAGGACCCATCAGCGAGCAGGACGGCAGGGCTCTAGCCATGGGCGAGCTGCCACGCGAGGGAGACGGATCCCGCGCGTGCATTATTGCGCGCGGATTCGGCGGGAAACGCGGCGGGTATATCTCATCTGATTCCGCGTTTGGCTCGTACTACCACTACCATCCTGCCTGCTTGCATTGCGTTTGCGTGCCGACCTGCCGTTGGAATTAAGTTATTTTTTAAAAAAAATATATATATCTATTTATACAGATCACGAATAATATAGAGAGCCTCTTAGAGTTGCTCTTAATTCATTATTTAATGACTGACCAAAGCCACTCATCATGAAGCGTACGGTTCTTTGTTCATGCAAAGCAAACAACAACCTCTGCGAGAGACATTTTCATGAACAGCAACTCATACATACTATACCTCATTAGCTACTTGTCAAACATGCTTGCTTTCACATAACGCTATATATGATATCCCCTTATAATATGAAAGAGATTTCATGCATTCCATTTGCATGGCTCTATTTGTCTTCAACTAGCTATTAGCTTATTGGCATATATAGCCGCCACATATACTACCAGCAAGATACCCATTCTTTGTCGCTTGTCTCGAGCGGCACCGTACTGCTGCCCCCTAGCAATATTCTTCCAATGCAACTTGTTACATATATAACTTTAGCCTTCATTATTTGAACACTCTATGGAATTCCATCAAGTCTAGACTTTTTTTACCGATCCTTTATACACTTCTCATATTGTACAAATATTCAAGTGTGTATGCAATACGCTCGATTTCGTCCCGTTCGACATTTAGCAAAGTCGTTATTAGACCTTTAGTTGTTGTCATTTAATCTACCAAAATCCACGGAAAGAGCTAGATGCATTTATATGTACTTGTCATCTTGGTGCACGTCCAGCAGAGACTGCGTTGCGAACAGCTACTTACATCACCGGTGGTTCTGATTTCTCTACTCCGAGCAACACATGATGTCGACTCACGTGGATGGAGCCATGAGTGCTTGAGCATGAATTTGTCGCATATATAGGAATTATAATGGATCGTGGTTTAAATGGTTATTCGCGATTCCTTAGAACTCTAAATTAATGGGTCGTATATGTACAGCCGTAGGCACGTGCGTAAAAGATACGTTGCCTTGGATGGCATGTGCCGCAGCGCATAGCGAAGGCGCGCGGGCGGCGGACAGCCAGCCACCTCGACCCGATCGACCAGAAAGCACTGGCCCGTTGTCTCTTGTGGTGGCCACTGGGCCCTGGGTGGTGTGCTGCTAGTCCTCCAATATGCGCGCTTTATTTATTTATCTTCAGAAAAAAAGGCTGCACGATTAACGGCTGGACGATATGCCGCAATCATTTTTAGCAATATTGCCACGCGCTTTATGCCGACAGGTAGAACAAACACGATTACACGATCACACCACGCCTCTTGTATCCAAATGGAAACACCTTTTTTTTTTTAAAAAAAAAGGGCACGATTGGCTGGCTTAGGGAGTGACCAAAGAGCACCAAAGAGTGGCTGTTCCGCGTCGACCTAAGTTCGGCATACACGTGCTGCTACGGATCTCTTTCATTCAAATCTATCTTATATATATACTACTCCCTCCGTTTAAAAATAGTAAGAACAAAATTTAATTTAGGACAGAGGATATATATATATATATATATATATATATATATATATATATATATATATATATATATATATATATATATATATATAAACAAAAAATATCAATAAAACAAGGTGCGCACCAAGGAATTGATCCATATCCTTAGACGACTAATTTGCAATGCAAAGCAATCAAACCACCGCGATTCATGTCCATTTGTATCATCAAAACGACAAATATTATAAAAATATGTATATATATTAATGATTTGAACCCCTTCGAATCGTGTTGGACTAGACCGTGTCGATATGACAAAGGTCATGCCTCGAGCCGGCCCACTAGAAACATCTCATTGCCTTATTTGGTCATCTATAATTTAATACTCATCCCTCATTGTCTCTGATCTCTCACCCGATACCACATGTTTCGCTGCTCGTCGTCGATACGACTTCAGGAGCACGTCAACGCATGTTCAGTTCTGCGTGAGGCAAACCATTGAATATGTCGCATCGAAAGGAATGGCACCGCTGCATGCTGTCGGGTACCATAATTAGGGGTACCCCAATGCTCCTAATCATGGCTGGTAAACACCCTCAGACCAACTGACGGGTGCGGTTCAAACCAAGACTTCGTCTACCCGAGGGACGCGATCTCACCCGAGCCTAGCCTCGGGTTGGAACAGTAGTCTCAGACAAGTTCACGCCTCGCCCGAGGGCCTTCTCAGACAGCGGGCGCCCCCTCGGCTCTCCCGAGGCCTGGCTCGGGCAGGCTTCGTTGTGAAGCAACCTTGGCCATACCGCCTCACCAACCGACCGCTTCGCAGGCGCATTAAATGCAGGGGATGCCTGACGCCATATCCTGACACACGCGCCTCAGTCGGCCAGGCCGAAGTGACCGCAGTCACTTCGCCCCTCATCTTTACTGTCCGATATGACAGGAAAACAGCGCCGCTCGCTCCGCTCCGACTGCCGTGTCAGCCACCCCGACAACGACTGACAACAAGTCACGATCAACCACCGAGTTCAAGCCTCGGGCGCAACAGGAAGCTCCGCCTCGCCCGACCTCACGCTCCGGCCTCGGGAGGAGGTTTCCGCCTCGCTCGACCCCCGAACTCGGCCTCGACCCCGGTCACGTGAGGAATCGCGTCCTCGCCCGACCTCACGCTCCGGTCTCGGTAGGAGGTTTCCGCCTCGCCCGACCCTAGGCTCGGACTGATCGCGCTAATAGGGGATGCATCATTTCCCTATTCCTAGCCTGCTCAGGCTACAAGGAACAAGACCGGCGTCCCATCTGGCTTACCCCGGCGACGGGTAATGATGGTGCCCCGCGTGCGCCATGACGCCGGTGGCTCTTAGCCCCTTACGACAGCAAGGAGACGTCAGCAGGATCCTCGCCGCGCTGCCAGCTGTGCTCCTTCAGGACTCAGGCGCTCCCCCGACGGCCACGCCATCACATGTACAGGGCCCAAGCTCTCCCCCAACGGCCATGTTCGCATGTACACAGGGCTTAGGCACTCCACTGCCGGAAACGTTAGCGCATAGCTACGCCCCCCGTTGTACGCCTGGACTCTCTCCTTGCCTCTACAAAAGGGAGGTCCAGGGCCACCCTGAGGGTGGTTCGCGTGGGGGAAGCGGCGGACGAACTCTGTGTCTCTCTCTCCCTCACGCGACGCGCTTGTAACCCCTACTACGAGCGGCACCCCTGGTGCAGGATAATACAAGGCTTGTCCCACATCTTGTGTTCCATCCCGCGCCAACCCATCTGGGCAGGGACACGCAGCGACAATTCACTCGTCGGTCTAGGGACCCCCGGGGTCGAAACACCGACAATTGGCACGCTAGGTAGGGGCCTGCTGCGTGTTAACGAACATCTTCCCGTTGAGTTCCAGATGGGGAGTCTTCAGCAACCTCTCCAGCCCGGGACGGTGCTCCGCTTCGGGAGTCTCGAGTTCATGTCCCTCGATGGCAGCTACGGCATGGTACTCCTCTCCCTGCGGCGTGATGACAACGACAGTCTTCGACTCGCTCGGCGGCAGCGAGCTCTACGACAGCATCTCCCTGCGGCAGAAGAGGAGCACTCCGGTCGTCCCCGCCACCCTCCTCGTCGGAGGAGGCGGAGACGAGGCAACCATGGCCACGCAGGAGGCGACACCTTGTCGGCTGTCGCACCAGAGCGAGTCGACGATGCTGGCACTCCCCCGGGGGACATATCGGACATTGCCCTCACACCTGAGGCGACGGCAGGTGTCACTTCCTCGCGACGTGTCAGCCCCAAGCGGACTGATGACGCCAGCACCCTCGCAAAGGACCTGCTGGGCGTTACCCTCGTACCTAAGATGACGGTGTGCTCCGCCCCCGACGCGACTTCACCACCGTCCAACGACCAAGAGGTACCGTCCGTTTTCCATCCCATACCTTTTCAATTCAGCTTCGATCCACCTAGCGACCCCGCTATGGTGAGCGCCTTCGTAAAGGCGTATCCAAACCTTCTGGGGTACCACATGTGGTCGACCTAGGACCGACTGACAGCCGTCTCAACCTTCGGACCGGCGGGTTCTGAGGAAGAGGACGACCCCGACTCCGGTTAGGATTTCTCTACCCTCAATAACCCCGGTGCCATGCGGGGCTTCATGTCCGCATGTGACCACTGCCTCTCCGGTTGTTCTGACGATGGCCATGACCTTGACGATGAGGGTTACGGCCCAAGTCGCGAATGTTTCCACGTCGATCTGGGAGATCACAACGAAGGCAACCACCTCGGTATGCCAGAGGTTGACGATCCCCCTGGGCCCGCATCTCGCGTTGACATCCCGTGGGAGCTAGCTGTGGTCCCAGTCCCTGCGAGGGGTCAGGACATACAGCTCGAGCAAATTCGTGAGATGCAGGCCCGGGTCGACGGGGAAGCAGGCCGGCTTGTACAGCTCCAACAGAACATCGAACAGGAGTGGGCAGGCCGATCACTTGCTGGAGAAGCCTGTCATCGGGCCCAAGACATCCGGCGCCGCATCGTCGACAATGCTAGGGCAGCGCTGCCTCTGGCCGTCAACGGGTCCGGCCAGGACCTAGGTGCAGCGGCGATGCTGCTTCGGGCCATGCCGGAGCCATCCACCACCGAGGGACGACATATCCAGGGCGAACTCAAGAATCTCCTAGAAGGCGCCGCGGTTCGGCGAGCCGAGAGCTTCGCCTCCCGCAGGCGAGCTGACCCCTCATAGCATCACGCAGTGTCCTCTAGGCGCATTCGGGAAGCCTCGGTCCATCCCGAGCGTACACGGGACGAGGCGCCCGCCGCCCGGGAACGCCTCGGCAACGAGCACCACCATCTCGACCATCGAGCCCGCCTCGACGAGAAGGTGCACCGAGGCTACCATCCTAGGCGCGGGGGACGTTGCAACAGCGAGGAGGATCGTAGTCCTTCGCCCGAACCACCTGGTCCGTGAGTCTTTGAAAGCTCTCTTGTGGGTTTTGGTGTTTGGATGACAACTCAATTAAAGGACTAACAAGTGTGCTAAGTGTTGAACAGGTGCTTAATGTAAAGCTAACAGGGTTCAACACAAGTGAACAAGTGTGATGGTCCAAGGACTAGATGATGATAGATAATGGGCATCACAAGTAAGATGGACATTGCAAAAGTGACACTCGGGTGCGTAGCTCGGAGACAACTGATCAAGCCAAGGACGGAGGCAAGAAGAGCTTCGAGGTACCAAGTGCACGGGAGAAGGTCAAGGAGGCTGAGGAACCCAAAGCCAAGGGTGAAGAAGAAGGCTTGCAAAGTCAAGGGTGATCGAGTTGAGAACAGCTATGACACATCAAGGATCACTACATAAAGACGTGACTTACAACCAATGAGGTAACAGCTACAGTTATGTGGTGTAAGTCATAAGGCTCAAGATCAAGCTCTAAGAAGGAGACCAAGGTCACTAGAAGCAGAACAAGTGTCAAAACCAGAACTGGAAGCAGCCCAAAAGAGCTAAGTTCACCTTGATCTTTAGCTTGGGTTGTTCCTATGTTTGGAGATGTTCTATGTGACCTTTGCAGGATGTTGGAGCTAAGAAATGTCAATCTAGATCAAGTCAAGCTGACTTGATGATTTATGAGTCCAACATCAAAGCTCAAGCATATCAAATGCTATAGATGTAATAATTAAGAGAAGGTATGTTTCTAGACTTAGTACATTGGTTTTGTGTACTAATATACTTGTCTAAATGTTAGAAACAAAAAGAAGAAGAAAAGGAAAGAGGTGCAAAAGGCTTGGCTGTGTACAGCCAAGACTCAGCTTAGTCTGGCACACCGGACTGTCCGGTGCGCCAGGTTGAACTCCGGTGAACAGGCCGCTCTCGGGAGAAGTCTGGCGACGTACGGCTATAATTCACCGGACTGTCCGGTGGTGCACCGGACTGTCCGGTGAGCCAACGGTCGGCTGGGGCAACGGTCGACCGCGCGATCCGCGTGTGACGCGTGGCCGAGCCAATGGTCAAATGGGGGCACCGGACAGTGTTCGGTGCGCCAACGGCTCCAAGACTGCAACGGTCGACTACGCCATTTTTGGAAGGAAATCGGGCACCGGACAGTGTCCGGTGGTACACCGGACTGTCCGGTGCGCCACTCGTCAGAAGGCAAGATTTGCCTTCCTGGATTGCTTCCAACGACTCCTAGGCCCCTTGTGCCTATAAAAGGGACCCCTAGGCGCCTCAAGCACAAAAGAAGTGCAGCCAACAAGTGTAGACATCACTATGATCAATTCTCACTCTCCCTCTTGTGTGTATCTCTCTAGCTTGTGTAGAAGGCACAGCTATAAGCCTTTAGAGAGTGGAGAAGAGCTGCTAAGAGCTAGAGCAAGGTCTTGAGCGTATCGTTACTCTGCCGAGGTGCTGTCGAGAAGTTTGTAAGCAGCCACGGTTTTGTTGTAACCCAACTCAATAGTGAAAGGCTCTATCTGTCATACTGACAGATCTGAGCAAACGGAGGAAGGAGTTGAAATAGACTCCAAGCCCAGGTGTGGCTAACTCCAACGAGGACTAGGCAAGCATTTCAGGCTTGGTCGAACCTCGGGATAAATCCTTGCGTCTGTGTGCTCTGTTCTGTATTGTATCCTGACTCTCTGTCTTACTCGATTTTATATCTGCACTTCAACACTTATCCGTGGTATAAGCTTTATTTGAAGTGCAGGACATTTTGAGACAGGATCTCCGATTCTGCTGCAACCTACTCGAAGGATCTTCTCATTCCACTGCGTTCTAGTCTTTGAGTAGAGTAAGAATTTAAGTTTTAAATTGATAAGTTTTATTCGTCTATTCACCCCCCTCTAGGCGACATCCAGATCCTGTTCCCAGATCAAAGGGAACTTTCAATTGGTATCAGAGCTAGGCTTCTCCAGTGTGGGCTTAGTCGTCCGGAGATGACGATGTCGTCACAAGAGGTAACTGTAGAACTTCTTTTAGGCGATGGCTCTAATTACAAGTCTTGGTCTGTCTCTATTTATAATGCTTTCATGAGTGTTGATCCTGATTTGAGACAGGTCTTTAGTAGAAGTATTTTTCCCTCTAATGTTAGTAAAAATCCTTCTAATGATGAACTAAGATGTCTATCTCTAAATCACCATGCTTGCAACATCTTAGTTGATTCTCTTTCTAGAGATGCCTATTTTGCCATCATGAGTAGTGATAATGATTTATTTGTTGATGCTCATGATTTATGGAATAGAATTAAAGTAAAATATTTTGTGGCAAATTGTACTGCTCCTACTCCCTATATTGCTTGTGATGCTAACCTTTCAAAGGGAGAAGAACAAGAACGATGGGCACCAAACGATGAATCCACCTCGTCAACAGGTTTGTTCTCCACTAGTAATAAATGTTTTATTGCTAACAATGACGGTGGAGACGAAAGCCATGATGAGGAGGAATATGAGGATGATAGCAAGGATGAATCTTCATCACCACAAGGTGCATTTTCCTGTATTGCTTCCACTAACATTGATGACAGGGAAAATGAGACCGACGATGTGGAAGAAGAGGAGATTCGCCGTTTCTACATCCATCTCAACAAAGAGGACAAAGCGCTCTTGGTTAAACTGTTGAGAAGGAACAAGGAACAAGGCGAGACACTTCTCAGGCTAAAGGAGACACTCATCAAAACAAATAACAGCCTAGAGAAGATGACCAAAGAACATGAGGAGCTAAAGTGCTCTCATGATGATTTGGTCCAACGGTATGATTCAATTTTATTTGAGCAAAGAAATAATGATGATGCTTTATCTTGTGTTGCTCAACTTGAAATGGAAAATGCCATGCTTAGAAGTCAAGTCGAAATGATAAACTTAGAAAAACTTGCTCTAGGTGAAGAATATGATATGTTATCATTTTCTCATAATAAATTAATTGATGACCATATCATGCTTGATATTGCTCATGAAATAGTAATTACTAGTGTTAACTCAAGTGAACCTCATTCTTGTAAATGTGCACATTTGGATAATCTATCACCATGTGCTAACCCTTGTCACTCAAAAGGAAGCGAGTGTTTAAATGAGCAAAAAGTTGCAGGGTCACAAAAGAAATTGTGTGGGAACAAGAAGCAAAGACAACTAAGGAGAAGACGCATTGCTCAACTCTCTCAAGATATCCACGGGCGCGTGGTGAAGAAGCTTGAGAAAGGAAAAACTGCAGCAAGTGTTAAGCTCAATAAGAAGAATGTTCCTAAAGATGAAGAAATCAACATGAGCTTGGAAAAAAGTAAAGATTCAATTAATCATGTTGTTTGCACTGACCTTTTCTCTATGTCATCGAAGAACAAAAGGAGAAAAGGGAAAAGGAGGTGCTTTAAGTGCAACAAGTCAGGACACCTCATTGCGTCATGTCCATACACCAACAAGGGTGAAGGGATAAGGAGATGCTTTGAATGCAATGGCAAGAACCACACAATCACTTCTTGTCCTCTATTGACGGATCAAGCATGTGCAGTCTCCAAGATGACTCTCACCAAGGAAAATAACAAACAGCAAGCGTCACGTCAGGTTGAGCGACGCTTCTGCTACAAGTGTGGTGAGCAGGGTCATCTATCCAAGGTATGTTATAAAGGTAAGGTTCCTAAGCAAGTGAATTTGTCTCAATCTCATTCGCTTAGGAGACCCAAATCATACACCTGTGCTAGATCTATAACGAGATCACCTAGAACTAGCACAAAGGCTATTTGGGTATCAAAGGCACATTTAGATGATCATTATGGACCCATCCCGAGATGGGTACCAAACTGTGCTAACTAGATCATGCAGGTGCCTTGAGATGAATTGGAGACCATGGGAGAGCTTAAGACGGGTAATTCAAACTCTATGCTTAAGCTGCAAATTGTTTTAATGTTTGTTCATTTACCCAAGGTTGAAGTATTGTGAGACACTAATCCCATATTCATCTCAAGTGAAATAAGTTGTAGAAGTCCTTATTGGTGAATCAAGCAAAGGACCTCGATTGCGCATCTGTCTCTCCAAAGGACGGTACCTGTGTTTCTTAAGTGTCGTGCTATCTGTCCTTGGAGTAGTTATGCTTTTTGATTGCCTGTGTTGGGTACCTTTTTGTCGGCGTTTCAAGACCGGGGGGTCCCTCGGGCCGACGAGTGAGTGTCGCCGCGTGCCCCAGCCCAGATGGGTCGAGCGCGTGGGCGAGCGCGAAGGGGGGAAAGGAGCGAGGCGGCCGGAGACCGGTGTGAGAGAGGTGGGAATCCCGCGGCCTTCGTGTTCGTCCCGCGCCCAGGTCTGGTGCGCTTGTAGTAGGGGGTTACAAGCGTCCACGCGGGAGAGGGAAGCGAGCGGCCCCAAGAGAGCGCCTGTCCCGTCCTCGTCCCCGCGTGGCCAACCTTCTCTAAGAGGGCCCTGGTCCTTCCTTTTATAGGCGTAAGGAGAGGATCCAGGTGTACAATGGGGGTGTAGCAGAGTGCTATGTGTCTAGCGGGGGAGAGCTAGCGCCCTAAGTACATGCCGATGTGGCAGCCGGAGAGATTTTGGCACCCAGCTGGTGTGATGTCGTGGCCGTCGGAGGAGCGATGGAGCCTGGCGGAGGGACAGCTGTCGGAGCGGTTGAGTCCTTGCTGACGTCCTCCTGCTTCCGTAAGAGAGCTGAGAGCCACCGTCGTCACAGAGCATGCGGGGCGCCACATTGCCTATCTGGCGGAGCTAGCCAGATGGGACACCGGTCTTGTTCTCTGCGGCCCGAGTCAGCTTGGGGTAGGGTGATGATGGCGCTTCCTGTTGACGTGGCTGGCCTGCGCCCTAGGTTGGGCGACGTGGAGGCTCCTCCGAAGCCGAGGTCGAGTCTGTCTTCCATGGCCGAGGCCGAGTCTGAGCCCCTGGGTCGGGCGAGGCGGAGGTCGTTCGGCAGAGGCCAGGGCGGGATCCGAGCCCTGGGGTCGGGCGAAGCGGAGTTCGTCGTCTTCTGGGACTTAGCCCGAGTCCGAGCCCTGGGTCGGGCGGAGCGGATTTCGCCGTCTTCCGGGACTTAGCCCGAGTCCGAGCCCTGGGGTCGGGCGGAGCGGAGTTCGCCGTCTTCCGGGACCTAGCCCGAGTCCGAGCCCCAGGTCGGGCGGAGCTTCCTATGGTGCCTTTGGCAGGGCCTGACTGCCTGTCAGTCTCACTCTGTCAAGTGGCACTGCAGTCGGAGTGGCGCAGGTGGTGCTGTCCTTCTGTCAGGCCGGTCAGTGGAGTGGTGAAGTGACAGCGGTCACTTCGGCTCTGCCGGAGGGCGCACGTCAGGATAAAGGTGTCAGGTCACCTTTGCATTAAATGCTCCTGCGACTTGGTCGGTCGGTGCGGCGATTTAGTCAGGGTTGCTTCTTAGCGAAGGCAGGGCCTAGGGCGAGCCGGAAATATGTCCGCCGTTGGAGGGGGGCCTCGGGCGAGACGGAAATCCTCCGGGGTCGGCTGCCCTTGTCCGAGGCTAGGCTCGGGCGAGGCGTGATCGAGTCGCTCGAATGGACTGATCCCTGACTTAATCGCACCCATCAGGCCTTAGCAGCTTTATGCTGATGGGGGTTACCAGCTGAGAATTAGGAGCCTTGAGGGTACCCCTAATTATGGTCCCGACAGTAGCCCCCGAGCCTCGAAGGGAGTGTTAGCACTCGCTTGGAGGCTTTCGTCGCACTTTTTTGCAAGGGGACTAGCCTTCCTCGGTTGCATTTTGTTCCGGTGGGTGCACGCGAGCGCACCCGCCGGGTGTAGCCCCCGAGGCCTCGGAGGAGTGGTTTCACTCCTTCGAGGTCTTAATGCCTCGCGTAATGCTTCGGCTGGTCTGGTTGTTCCCTCATGCGAACTGGCCGTAGACCGGGTGTACGGTCGGGGCCCAAGCTCTCGGGCTGGTATGTTGACGCTGTCAACGGTTCGGCCGGAGCCGGGTTTGCGAGAGCAGCCCCCGAGCCTCCGCACAGGGCGAGAGGGCGATCAGGGACAGACTCGACTTTTTTACATACGCCCCTGCGTCGCCTTTCCGCAAGGAGGAGGGGGGGAAAGCGCCATGTTACCCTCGATGGGCGCCGAACATGGTGTCTCCGGTGAGCTGCAAGCGGGTAATCCGAGTGGACGTCCGTGCCCCGTTCGTTAGGGGTCGGCTAGGGGCCCAGAGGCACGCCCAAAAGTACCTGCGGGTGATCTGCCGGACCCGGTCCCCTGGCGACGGGGTCCGAGGGCTCGATGCCTCCCTCTGATGGGATTCCGTTACAAGATCGCTCCCGCTGGTCTCGGAAATGTCCTAGGGTACCTCGGGAGCGCAGCCCGAGCCTTGGTTATGTATCGAACGTACCCCTGGTCATCCCTCGCTCGGCGTCTGAGGCGACTGTGAACCCTTCGGGGGCCAGCCTTCGAACCCCTGATCAGTAATGGGCGCGGAGCCCGAGTAGCCTGAGGCGGCCGTGGAACCCTTCGGGGGGCCGGCCTTCGAACCTCTGACCAGTAGTGGGTGTAGGGCCCACGCGATCTGAGGCGACTGTCGAACCCTTCGGGGGGCCAGCCTTCGAACCTCTGATCAGTAGAGAGGCTCGGAGCCTGGTTCCTTCACGGGGAAGGATCCTTTTCGAGGTATCCCCCTTTCCCGGTCCCTGCTGCAAGAGATAGAGAAAGAGGAAAAAAGGAAAAGGATACGAAATCGAACGACGCGGCGTACCATTTTTTGTTGCAGTTATTACGGCGAAGGCGAAGCGTCGCCCACTGCTCCCGCCGGAAGCGCCGCCTGTCCTGCCGCGGAGTTAATGCGACGGGGCGAGCGGTTGGCGGGGCGGCCGTTGCGCGTGCACGAGCCGTTCGAGGAACGGATCACGGGCGCGTTGTCTTCACACCGTGAGAGGGCGTTCTCTTGCTGCCCCCGGATGGGACGTGAGCTTGGCTGATGACGTGACCGCTGCTCCCGCCCGCCTGCCACCGTCATTACTGCCGGCCCACTTTTGGCCGCATTGACCGCCGCGTCAGGCTGGCGCTGCTGGGTCGTGCGCTGGGTCGTTTCGAGTCGCGGTATTGGTTCCGCAATCGAGGAGGCGCGGTGGTGGCGCAAGTGGCGGTGTAGTTGCTTGCATGCAGCACCCGGCGCGCCGGTTGCGTGACGCGTGGGCTAAGACTCGCCTGTTGGTTGTCTGAACCGCTTCACCAAGCATGAGTCGCCCCGTGTCAAGGTGACGAGTGAGGTATCCGTATCCCGGAGGCGTAGGAGTCCCTCGGCTCGGTCGGCCTTGTTGTCGGAGGCTCCTCTAGCTCAGTTAAAGGGACCCCTTGGCCGCTCTTCGACGAGCCGAGGCCAGGGGTAGCGATATCAGCATGATCAGAGGCGGAGTTGGCTCGAAAATGAAACCTGGTTGGCCGGAGCCTAGCCGGGTTGTCCGTTAGCGGGACCGACGCCGGAATCGATCAGCCGAGGCCTCGGGTCGTGCTGGCGCCCTTGGAAGATGGTTGGCCGAGGCCCCAGGGGTAACTGGCCGAGCCGCCTGCTCGGGCCGGATTCCCAGAGAAGTCCCTGGCAACGATTGTCCGGGCGTGACGATGACGTCGTCCTCCAGAGTGGGGATCCTTGGACCGCGTCGCCGTCCGAGGCTGGGTCGGACCTTGCTGAAGGTGTCGTCGATGCCGAGGGTGTTACTGCCCCCTTCCAGCGTCAAGACCCGAGCCTGCAGGATCAGAATGTCTTGTAGCGTGTGCCTTCTGCGGCCGCCGAGGCCAGAATACACACCCTCGCTGTGTTGTAAAGCTGCGTCTCCTTTCCTCTTGTTTCGAGTATCTGGACTTTTTTGTCGGTAACAGGGATGTTTGTGCGAGCGAGAGTTGCTTCTCGCGGAAGGTGACGAGTGAGGTATCCGTATCCCGGAGGCGTGGGAGTCCCTCGGCTCGGTTGGCCTTGCCGCTTACGCGCACTTTCACCCGTCCATGAGGCCCTGTCACCGACTCAGTCGAGAATGCTCGAAGGATCGCTTCGGCAGAAGAGCTTCCGAACATGAAGACTTGTTCGGTCCGCGGAATCACTTTATCCGAACGCGAGTTACTTATCACAGAAGGTGATGAGTGAGGTATCCGTATCCCAAAGGCATAGGAGTCCCTCGGCTCGGTCAGCCTTGGTTGCTTACGTGTACTCTGTCGTTTTCAGGATCCACTTTTCGAAGTAGTCAGAAAGCACAAAAGATATTCTAGCAGAAGAGATCTTTTTTCGAGGAAAATTTCAACGCAGAGGGGGTTCCCCCCCTTTTAGCCCCCGAGGGAGGGTCGGGCTTTGCCGAGGCGAGGCCGACCCTTCCTTGATGACTAAACTTTGCGCGGATGCGAGGTATATGAACAACTTGAAAACATCTTAAGGGTAGAAGCGACGTAGCTGTTGGATGTTCCAAGCGTTGCCGTAGACCTCGCCTTGACTGTTGGCCAGCTTGTACGTTCCGGGCTTCAGAACTTTGGCGATGACGAATGGCCCCTCCCAGGGGGGCGTGAGCTTGTGCCTCCCTCGGGCGTCTTGCCGTAGCCGAAGCACCAGGTCGCCCACCTGGAGGTCTCGGGGCCGGACCCCTCGGGCGTGGTAGCGTCGTAGGGACTGCTGGTACCGCGCCGAGTGTAGCAAGGCCTTGTCCCGAGCCTCTTCCAGCTGGTCCAGCGAGTCTTCTCGGCTAGCTTGGTTGCTTTGATCGCTGTAGGCCCTCGTCCTCGGGGAGCCGTATTCCAGGTCAGTGGGCAAGACGGCCTCGGCCCCGTAGACCAAGAAGAACGGCGTGAAACCTGTGGCCCGGCTCGGCGTTGTCCTCAGGCTCCAGACCACCGAGGGGAGTTCCTTCATCCATCGCTTGCCGAACTTGTTGAGGTCGTTGTAGATCCGAGGCTTGAGCCCTTGTAGAATCATGCCGTTGGCACGCTCTACTTGCCCATTCGACATGGGATGAGCTACGGCGGCCCAGTCCACCCGGATGTGGTGATCCTCGCAGAAGTCCAAGAATTTTCTGCCGGTGAACTGGGTACCGTTGTCGGTGATGATGGAGTTCGGGACCCCGAAGCGATGGATGATGTTGGTGAAGAACGTCACCGCCTGCTCGGACCTGATGCAGTTTAGAGGTCGGACCTCGACCCACTTGGAGAATTTGTCGATGGCGACCAGCAGGTGCGTGTAGCCCCGGGCGCCTTCTGCAAGGGGCCGACGAGGTCCAGCCCCCACACAACAAAGGGCCAGGTGATGGGTATCGTCTGCAGAGCCTGAGCGGGCAGGTGGGTTTGCTTCGCATAGAATTGACACCCTTCGCAGGTGCGGACAATTCTAGTGGCGTCAGCCACCGCCGTTGGCCAGTAGAAGCCTTGCCGGAAAGCATTCCCGACAAGGGCTCGAGGCGCTGCGTGATGGCCGCAAGCCCCCGAGTGTATCTCTTGCAGGAGTTCCTGACCTTCGGCGACGGAGATGCATCGCTGGAGGATGCCCGAGGGGCTGCGGTGGTAGAGCTCCTTCTCATCGCCCAGCAAGACGAACGACTTGGCGCGTCGCGCTACCCGCCGAGCCTCGGCTCGGTCGAGGGGTAGCTCTCCTTGGCGGAGATATTGCAGGTACGGGGTCTGCCAATTTCGATCAGGCGTGGCCCCTCTCCGCTCCTCCTCGATGCGCAGTGCCCCACCCTCGGAGGCCGAGGGTACCTCGGGTTGAACCGAGGCCGCCTCGGGCCGAGCTGAGGGTGCCTCGGGCTGTGCCGAGGGCATCTCGGGCTGGACCGAGGGCGCCTCAGGCTCGGGCGTGTCGTCGATCTTGATGGAGGGTTGGTGCAGATCCCGGGAGAAGACGTCCGGGGGAACCGTTGTTCGCCCCGAGGCTATTTTTGCCCAGCTCGTCCGCAGTCTCGTTGTAGCGCCGAGCGATGTGGTTAAGCTCGAGTCCGTAGAACTTGTCTTCCAGGCGCCGAACCTCATTGCAGTAGGCCTCCATCTTCGGGTCGCGGCAGTGGGAGTTCTTCATGACTTGGTCGATGACGAGCTGTGAGTCACCGCGAGCGTCGAGGCGCCTGACCCCTAGCTCGATGGCGATCCGCAACCCGTTGACCAGAGCCTCGTACTCAGCCACATTGTTGGACGCCGGGAAGTGGAGGCGTAGCACATATCGTAGGTGTTTCCCGAGGGGCGAGATGAAGAGTAGGCCCGCGCCGGCTCCCGTCTTCATCAGCGACCCATCGAAAAACATGGTCCAGAGCTCCGGTTGGATCGTAGCCGTCGGTAGCTGGGTGTCGACCCATTCAG
Organism: Zea luxurians; assembly: GCA_029449295.1. Classification (NCBI taxonomy): domain Eukaryota; kingdom Viridiplantae; phylum Streptophyta; class Magnoliopsida; order Poales; family Poaceae; genus Zea; species Zea luxurians. Next base: position 47,767,016 of record JAOPSE010000021.1, read on the forward strand.
CTACGAAGTCCGCCAAGACCTGGGACTTGATGGCCTTCCGAGGGGCAAACGAGATTGTCTCGCCCATGATTTCCACTGCCCACTTTGCAATCCTGCCCGAGGCCTCTCGGCACTGGATGATCTCCCCCAGGGGGAAGGATGACACCACAGTTATCGGATGAGACTCGAAGTAGTGTCGCAACTTCCGCCGCGTCAGGATCACTGCATACAGCAACTTCTGAACTTGTGGGTAGCGGATCTTGGTTTCGGACAGTACCTCGCTAACGAAGTAAACTGGCTTCTGAACGGGCAATGCATGCCCCTCTTCTTGCCTCTCGACCATAATCGCGGCGCTAACCACCTGGGTGGTCGCGGCGACGTAGACCAAGAGGGCTTCTCCGTCAGCTGGGGGCACCAAGATAGGCGCCTTTGTGAGGAGCGCCTTCAGGTTCCCGAGAGCTTCCTCGGCCTCAGGGGTCCAAGTGAAGCGCTCGGCCTTCCTTAAGAGGCGATACAGAGGCAGGCCTCTTTCGCCGAGGCGTGAGATGAAGCGGCTCAGAGCCGCGAGACATCCCATGACCCTCTGTACGCCCTTTAAGTCCTTGATGGGACCCATGCTGGTGATGGCTGCGATCTTCTCCGGGTTGGCTTCGATGCCCCGCTCGGAGACGATGAACCCTAAGAGCATGCCTCGGGGCACCCCGAAGACACACTTCTCGGGATTGAGCTTAACGCCTTTCGCCTTGAGACATCGGAATGTCACTTCAAGGTCGGAGAGGAGGTCGGAAGCTTTCCTCGTCTTGACTACGATGTCATCGACGTAGGCCTCGACCGTGCGACCGATGTGTTCGCCGAACACATGGTTCATGCATCGCTGGTACGTCGCGCCCGCATTCCTCAAACCGAACGGCATGGTGACATAGCAGTACATGCCGAAGTGCGTGATGAAAGAAGTCGTGAGCTGGTCGGACTCTTTCATCCTGATTTGGTGGTACCCCGAGTAGGCGTCGAGGAAAGACAGGGTTTCGCACCCAGCAGTGGAATCCACGATTTGGTCGATGCGAGGCAGAGGGTAGGGAACCTTTGGACATGCTTTGTTGAGACCAGTGTAGTCTACACACATCCGCCATTTCCCCCCTTTCTTTCTCACAAGCACAGGGTTGGCAAGCCATTCGGGATGGGATACCTCTTTGATGAACCCGGCTGCCATTAGCTTGTGGATCTCCTCGCCTATTGCTCTGCGCTTCTCCTCGTCGAATCGGCGCAGAGGCTGCTTGACGGGTCGGGCTCCGGCCCGAATATCCAGCGAGTGCTCGGTGACATCCCTCGGTATGCCGGGCATGTCCGAGGGACTCCACGCGAAGACGTCGGCGTTCGCGCGGAGAAAGTCGATGAGCACTGCTTCTTATTTGGGGTCGAGCCCGGAACCGATCCGGATCTGCTTGGAGGCGTTGCCACTGGGGTCGAGGGGGACGGCCTTAACCGTCTCCACTGGCTCAAAGTTGCCGGCATGACGCTTCACGTCTGGCACCTCTTTGGAGAGGCTTTCCAGGTCGGCGATGAGGGCCTCGGCCTCAGCGAGGGCCTCGGCATACTCCACGCACTCCACGTCGCATTCGAACGCGTGTTTGTACGTGGGGCCGACGGTGATGACCCCGTTGGGGCCCGGCATCTTGAGCTTCAGGTAGGTGTAGATGGGGACGGCCATGAACTTCGCGTAGCATGGCCTCCCCAGTACCGTGTGGTAGGTTCCTCGGAACCCGACCACCTCGAACGTCAGAGTCTCCCTTCGGAAGTTGGAGGGCGTTCCGAAGCAGACGGGAAGGTCGAGTCGTCCGAGGGGCTGGACGCGCTTCCCGGGAATGATCCCATGGAAGGGCGCAGCGCCTGCTCGGACGGAGGACAGATCGACGCGCAGGAGCCTGAGGGTCTCGGCGTAGATGATGTTGAGGCTGCTGCCCCCGTCCATAAGGACCTTGGTGAGCCTGACGTCGCCGATGACGGGGTCGACGACGAGCGGGTATTTCCCCGGGCTCGGCACGTGGTCGGGGTGGTCGTCTCGGTCGAAGGTGATGGGCTTGTCGGACCAGTCTAGATAGACCGGCGCCGCCACCTTGACCGAGCAGACCTCCCGGTGCTCTTGCTTGCGGTGCCGAGCCGAGGCATTCGACGCTTGCCCACCGTAGATCATGAAGCAGTCGCGGACCTCGAGGAACTCTCCTGCTTGGTGATCTTCCTTCTTGTCGTCGTCGCGGGCCCTGCCACCCTCCGCGGGTGGCCCGGCCCTGTGGAAGTGGCGCCGAAGTGTGACGCACTCCTCAAGGGTGTGCTTGACGGGCCCCTGATGATAGGGGCACGGCTCCTTGAGCATCTTGTCGAAGAGGTTGGTACCTCCAGGGGGCTTCCGAGGGTTCTTGTGCTCGGCGGCGGTGACAAGGTCCGCGTCGGCGGCGTCGCGTTTCGCTTGCGACTTCTTCTTGCCTTTCTTCTTGGCGCCGCGCTGAGTAGACGCCTCGGGAGCATCTTTCGGTGGGCGGTTCTGGGGCTGCTTGTCCTTTCGAAAGATAGCCTCGACCGCCTCCTGGCCAGAGGCGAACTTGGTGGCGATGTCCATCAGCTCGCTCGCCCTGGTGGGGGTCTTGCGACCCAACTTGCTCACCAGGTCGCGGCAGGTGGTGCCGGCAAGGAACACGCCGATGACATCCGAGTCGGTGATGTTGGGCAGCTCGGTGCGCTGCTTCGAGAATCGCCGGATGTAGTCCCGGAGAGACTCTCCCGGCTGCTGCCGGCAGCTTCGGAGGTCCCAGGAATTCCCGGGGCGCACATACGTGCCCTGGAAATTGCCGGCGAAGGCTTGGACCAGGTCATCCCAGTTGGAGATCTGCCCCGGAGGCAGGTGCTCCAACCAGGCGCGAGCGGTGTCGGAGAGGAACAGGGGGAGGTTGCGGATGATGAGGTTGTCGTCATCCGTTCCACCCAGCTGGTAGGCCAGGCGGTAGTCCGCGTGCCACAATTCCGGTCTCGTTTCCCCCGAGTACTTTGTGATAGTAGTCGGGGGTCGGAACCGGGTCGGGAACGGTGCCCGCCGGATGGCCCGGCTGAAGGCCTGCGGACCGGGTGGTTCGGGCGAGGGACTCTGATCCTCCCCGCTGTCGTAGCGTCCCCCACACCTGGGGTGATAGCCTCGGCGCACCCTCTCGTCGAGGTGGGCCCGACGGTCGCGATGATGGTGCTCGTTGCCGAGGTGGTCCGGGGCCGTAGGCGCGGTGTTGCGCGTGCGCCCGGTGTAGACCGAGGCTTCCCGCATGAATCGGGAAGTCGCGGCATGAGGTTCCGAGGGGTATCCCTGCCTTCGGGAGGCAGAGCTCTTGGCCCGTCGGACCGCAGCGCCTTCCAGGAGATTCTTGAGCTCTCCCTGGATTCGCCGACCCTCGGTGGTTGATGGCTCCAGCATCGCGCGGAGAAGCATCGCTGCTGAAGCCAGGTTCTGACCGACCCCACTGGATGCGGGTGGCGGCCTGACCCTGACGTCGTTGGCGACGCGGAGCTGGAGACCCTGGGGCAGGTGACGTATTTCTCCGGCCGGGGGTTGGCCCGCCCATGCCTGCCCGACGTCCCGGCGGATCGGCTCAAGCGCTCCTGCTCCCTCGTCGAGCCTGGCCTGTGCCCCGCGGACTTGCTCGAGCTGTGGGTCGTGACCCCCCGCCGGAACGGGGACCACAGCTAGCTCCCGCGGGATGTCAGCGCGAGGCACCGGCCTAGGGAGATCACCGTCCTCCGGCATGCCGAGATGATTGCCTTCGGAGGGACCCCCTAGATCGACGTGGAAACATTCGCGGCTTGGGCCGCAGTCCTCGTCGTCGAGGCTGCGGCTACCGTCGGAACAGTCAGAGAGGCAGTAGTCACATGCGGTCATGAAGTCTCGCATGGCACTAGGGTTGCCAAGTCCAGAGAAATCCCAACAGATGCTAGGGTCATCGTCTTCCTCGGACCCGGAGGGCCCATTGGTCGAGACGTCCGTCAGCCGGTCCCAAGGCGACCGCGTGCGAAACCCCAGAGGGTTTGAACTCGCCTCTACGAGAGTGCCCACCAAAGCAAGGTCGCTAGGCGGGTTGAGGCTGAATCTAAATGACGTAGGATGGGAATCGGCCGGTACCTTTTGGTCGACGAACGACGATGAAGTCACGTCGGGGACTGACTGCACCGTCATCTCAGGTACGAGGGTGACGCCCAGCAAGCCTTCCGCGAGCGTGCTGGCGTCGTCCGCTTGCTCGGGATTGGCGTGTCGCGGGGAGACGGTGCTCGCCTTCGTCTCAAACGCGAGGTCGATGCCCGATGCGCCCCCCGTTGGGGCGCTAGGGACGTCGACTCGCTCGAGAGCCGACGAGGCGCGGCCTCCCGCTTGGCCTTGGTTGCCCCGCCTCCTCCTCCGTTGGCGGGGGAGAGGACGGGGCGAGCTCGAATGTTGTTCTTCCACCACGCGGGGAAGACGTCGTCGATTCCGCCGCCGGCGGGCGGGCTGTCGGCCGCCATTGTCGTTGTCGCGCGGCGGTGGAAGGAGTATCATGTCGTAGCTGCCGTCGAAGGACATGAACCCAAGACTCCCGAAACGGAGCACCGTCCCGGGTTGGAGAGGTTGCTGGAGACTGCCCATCCGGAGCTTGACGGGAAGCTGTTCGTCAACACGCAGCAGGCCCCTACTTGGCGTGCCAACTGTCGGCGTTTCGAGACCGGGGGGTCCCTCGGGCCGACGAGTGAGTGTCGCCGCGTGCCCCAGCCCAGATGGGTCGAGCGCGTGGGCGAGCGCGAAGGGGGGAAAAGAGCGAGGCGGCCGGAGACCAGCGTGAGAGAGGTGGGAATCCCGCGGCCTTCGTGTTCGTCCCGCGCCCAGGTCGGGTGCGCTTGTAGTAGGGGGTTACAAGCGTCCACGCGGGAGAGGGAAGCGAGCGGCCCCAAGAGAGCGCATGTCCCGTCCTCGTCCCCGCGCGGCCAACCTTCTCTAAGAGGGCCCTGGTTCTTCCTTTTATAGGCGTAAGGAGAGGATCCAGGTGTACAATGGGGGTGTAGCAGAGTGCTACGTGTCTAGCGGGGGAGAGCTAGCGCCCTAAGTACATGCCGATGTGGCAGCCGGAGAGATTTTCGCACCCAGCTGGTGTGATGTCGTGGCCGTCGGAGGAGCGATGGAGCCTGGCGGAGGGACAGCTGTCGGAGCGGTTGAGTCCTTGCTGACGTCCTCCTGCTTCCGTAAGAGAGCTGAGAGCCGCCGCCGTCACAGAGCATGCGGGGCGCCATCATTGCCTATCTGGCGGAGCTAGCCAGATGGGACACCGGTCTTGTTCTCTGCGGCCCGAGTCATCTCGGGGTAGGGTGATGATGGCGCTTCCTGTTGACGTGGCTGGACTGCGCCCTAGGTTGGGCGACGTGGAGGCTCCTCCGAAGCCGAGGTCGAGTCAGTCTTCCATGGCCGAGGCCGAGTCCGAGCCCCTGGGTCGGGCGAGGCGGAGGTCGTTCGGCAGAGGCCAGGGCGGGGTCCGAGCCCTGAGGTCGGGCGAAGCGGAGTTCGTCATCTTCTGGGACTTAGCCCGAGTCCGAGCCCCGGGTCGGGCGGAGCGGAGTTCACCGTCTTCCGGGACTTAGCCCGAGTCCGAGCCCTGGGGTCGGGCGGAGCGGAGTTCACCGTCTTCCGGGACCTAGCCCGAGTCCGAGCCCCAGGTCGGGCGGAGCTTCCTATGGTGCCTTTGGCAGGGCCTGACTGCCTGTCAGTCTCACTCTATCAAGTGGCACTGCAGTCGGAGTGGCGCCGGCGGCGCTGTCCTTCTGTCAGGCCGGTCAGTGGAGCGGTGAAGTGACGGCGGTCACTTCGGCTCTGCCGGAGGGCGCGCGTCAGGATAAAGGTGTCAGGTCACCTTTGCATTAAATGCTCCTGCGACTTGGTCGGTCGGTGCGGCGATTTAGTCAGGGTTGCTTCTTAGCGAAGGCAGGGCCTAGGGCGAGCCGGAAATATGTCCGCCGTTGGAGGGGGGCCTCGGGCGAGACGGAAATCCTCCGGGGTCGGCTGCCCTTGTCCGAGGCTAGGCTCGGGCGAGGCGTGATCGAGTCGCTCGAATGGACTGATCCCTGACTTAATCGCACCCATCAGGCCTTAGCAGCTTTATGCAGATGGGGGTTACCAGCTGAGAATTAGGAGCCTTGAGGGTACCCCTAATTCTGGTCCCCGACACTTTTGATTAATGATTAATGATTTCCAAGTTCGTAATTATGCTTGCTTAATCATGATTATGTGCTTTAAATGTTATATCTCTTGAATCATTTAATGGGTAGTTTTTCATTGGATATATCCACCATGATTAGCTCTTGTTGTGTTCGTGAATAAACCTGTATTTAGTTGTGAGTTATGCTATATGGTTTTTAATGATTAACCTGTGTGCAAATATGACATATTGTTTAGTTTATGTTCACTTGATTACTCTAGTCTGGTATTGTGTGAATACAAACTCCATGTTGTGCCTCTAATGCACCCTTTTGAGCTAAGGCGCATGAGCAAAAGGAGCCCTCAATTAGTAACAATTGGTGCTCTCATGGCAATTCAGGGAAAGGCAAAGGTATGGAGAATGGAACTATGCAAGTTCATTGAATATCTTGAAGTTCCCCTGATTGTGATCACAGTTATGGTCCTGCCTCTGAATTGGTAGTATCTTGGCTTAGGTGCTCCTTACTTTAAAATGTTGTTTCTTCTGGTGTACCTAAAGGACCTTCTTAACTATGATGTGCTTAGACATGATCGTGTTGTTTTTCAATTGGTATATGTGATGCAATGATAGTTAAGTATGAAGCATGTCTAAGTTGCGTGTAAATGTTATACTTCCTGTGAGTATTCAATTGGCTTAGGTGCTCCTGAGGCATGCATTGTTGTATTAAATCAACCCTTAATTTGGTATTCAATTGTTATCTCTTTGCGTTGAAATTGAGAGTATTCCTTGACCAAGATATGTTGTGATCCCCTCTAGTTCTGAGAAAGCTAGAATGTGCAAAGTGCAAGTTATTCAAATACTTGATGCACAAGTGTAGGGGGAGCACACATAACTTGCGTCTTTTGAGACTAATTGTTTTTGAGCAATCTTGTGTAGTCTCAAGGTGAAAAAAGGGGATGAGCAAGAAATGGAGCAATCAGGACTGGGGTACCTCTGTAAGTCAAGGAATAGGTATCTTAAGTCGTGAGTAATTGCATATCTCTAGATTGCTCATGCTCTATAAAATTTGGTGATACTAGATCTTTAAATATCATGGAGCTATGATAATAAATGATCTTGCAATTGGTATCTTTCAATTGGTAGCCATGATAGTTTTCTTCAATTGACATCTTTTGATAATCATTAGAATAGAAGCTTCATCTTTAGCCACTATACTATAACTTACTCTAAGCTTGGTGTCTTAGCAACAAGAAAAGGTTAGGATAAAGGAACAGGCGCAAGTGTGGAGAAGCTCCCAAGAGACTAATACATTCAAGAGAGGAAGTACACCACATCTAGGCAAAGGTACAAAGGAAGTATTGATCTTTTGCGTATATGTACCTTAACTTTCCTCCAAATGCTTGTGGTGCAATTGTTGAATGAGTAAGGGGGAGCATTGTTAGTGTCTATCTCCTCAACACCCTGCAGTCCCTTGACATCATCCTATGTTCTTGCGTGAGTATGGTTTTTGGTGTTTTATGTCAAAAGGGGGAGAAGTTGTGCATTAAAGCTTATCTCAACCTGAGAGGAAAAGCTTATCCTAAGGGGTGATGTGTTAGTTTGAGCATTGTTAGTGTGTTATTGATAAGTCTTAATGGTGAATAGTGGTAGGTTGATATTCCTGTGATGTATCCACTTAAGTGAGTGGTGTTTAACTCTGATTCTGTGCATTTATGTGTTATACGCATCATGGTTTGATCCTTGACACAATGCATCCCACAGGTGCTAAGGTGTAGCAATGTTTCGATTTAGCCTAAGTATGTGCATTTTGGCATTTAAGGCCAAAGCTAAGTTTTTAATGCAAGCACATATTTAGGGGGAGCATTCTACAATCTTAGAACTCAATTTGTGCTTTAAATTTCACTCTTATGTAAGCTTTAATTGTGTTGCCATCAATCACCAAAAAGGGGGAGATTGAAAGCTCTCTTGTGGGTTTTGGTGTTTGGATGACAACTCAATTAAAGGACTAACAAGTGTGCTAAGTGTTGAACAAGTGCTTAATGTAAAGCTAACAGGGTTCAACACAAGTGAACAAGTGTGATGGTCCAAGGACTAGATGATGATAGATAATGGGCATCACAAGTAAGATGGACATTGCAAAAGTGACACTCGGGTGCGTAGCTCGGAGACAACTGATCAAGCCAAGGACGGAGGCAAGAAGAGCTTCGAGGTACCAAGTGCACGGGAGAAGGTCAAGGAGGCTGAGGAACCCAAAGCCAAGGGTGAAGAAGAAGGCTTGCAAAGTCAAGGGTGATCGAGTTGAGAACAGCTACGGCACATCAAGGATCACTACATAAAGACGTGACTTACAACCAATGAGGTAACAGCTACAGTTATGTGGTGTAAGTCATAAGGCTCAAGATCAAGCTCTAAGAAGGAGATCAAGGTCACTAGAAGGAGAACAAGTGTCAAAACCAGAACTGGAAGCAGCCCAAAAGAGCTAAGTTCACCTTGATCTTTAGCTTGGGTTGTTCCTATGTTTGGAGATGTTCTATGTGACCTTTGCAGGATGTTGGAGCTAAGAAATGTCAATCTAGATCAAGTCAAGCTGACTTGATGATTTATGAGTCCAACATCAAAGCTCAAGCATATCAAATGCTATAGATGTAATAATTAAGAGAAGGTATGTTTCTAGACTTAGTACATTGGTTTTGTGTACTAATATACTTGTCTAAGTGTTAGAAACAGAAGGAAGAAGAAAAGGAAAGAGGTGCAAAAGGCTTGGCTGTGTACAGCCAAGACTCAGCTCAGTCTAGCACACCGGACTGTCCGGTGCGCCAGGTTGAACTCCGGTGAACAGGCCGCTCTCGGGATAAGTCTGGCGACATACAGCTATAATTCACCGGACTGTCCGGTGGTGCACCGGACTGTCCGGTGAGCCAACGGTCGGCTGGGGCAACGGTCGGCCGCGCGATCCGCGCGTGACGCGTGGCCGAGCCAACGGTCAAATGGGGGCACCATACTGTCCGGTGTGCACCGGACAGTGTCCGGTGCGTCAACGGCTCCAAGACTGCAACAGTCAACTGTGCCATTTTTGGAAGGAAATCGGGCACCGGACTGTCCGGTGCGCCACTCGTCAGAAGGCAAGATTTGCCTTCCTGGATTGCTTCCAACGGCTCCTAGGCCCCTTGTGCCTATAAAAGGGACCCCTAGGCACCTCAAGCAAAATAGAAGTGCAGCCAACAAGTGTAGACATCACTCTAATCAATTCTCACTCTCCCTCTTGTGTGTATCTCTCTAGCTTGTGTAGAAGGCACAACTATAAGCCTTTAGAGAGTGGAGAAGAGCTGCTAAGAGCTAGAGCAAGGTCTTGAGCGTATCGTTACTCTGCCGAGGTGCTGTCTAGAAGTTTGTAAGCAGCCACGGTTTTGTTGTAACCCAACTCAATAGTGAAAGGCTCTATCTGTCATACTGACAGATCTGAGCAAACGGAGGAAGGAGTTGAAATAGACTCCAAGCCCAGGTGTGGCTAACTCCAACGAGGACTAGGCAAGCATTTTAGGCTTGGCCGAACCTCAGGATAAATCCTTGCGTCTGTGTGCTCTGTTCTGTATTGTATCCTGACTCTCTGTCTTACTCGATTTTATATCTGCACTTCAACACTTATCCATGGTATAAGCTTTATTTGAAGTGCAGGACATTTTGAGACAGGATCTCCGATTCCACTGCAACCTACTCGAAGGATCTTCTCATTCCACTGCGTTCTAGTCTTCGAGTAGAGTAAGAATTTAAGTTTTAAATTGATAAGTTTTATTCGCCTATTCACCCCCCTCTAGGCGACATCCAGATCCTGTTCCCAGGTCAAAGGGAACTTTCAGTCTTCAGCCGGGCCATACGACGAGCGTCGTTCCCTGCCCGTTTCCGAGCCCCGACTACTATCACCAAGTACTCGGGGGAGACGAGGCCGGAGCTGTGGCTCGCGGACTACCGACTGGCATGCCAGTTGGGAGGGGCGGATGATGACAACCTCATCATCCGTAATCTACCTCTTTTCCTCTCCGACGTCGCCCGAGCCTGGCTGGAGCATCTGCCTCCTGCGCAGATCTTCGACTGGGACGATCTGGTCAAAGCTTTCGCGGGGAACTTCCAAGGCACATACGTGCGCCCTGGGAACTCGTGGGACCTCCGAAGCTGCCACTAGCAGCCAGGGAGTCCCTCCGAGAGTACATCCGGCGGTTTTCAAAGCAGCGCACCGAGCTGCCCAACGTTACCGACTCGGATGTCATCGGGGCTTTCCTTGCCGGCACCACTTGCCGAGACCTGGTGAGCAAACTGGGGCGCAAGACTCCCACCCGTGCGAGCGAACTGATGGACATCGCCACCAAGTTCGCCTCGGGTCAAGAGGCGGTCGAAGCCATCTTCCGAAAGGACAAGCAGCCTCAGGGGGAGCCGAAGACAGACGCCCCCGAGGCGTCCGCCCAGCGAGGCACGAAGAAGAAGGCTAAAAGCAAGTCGCGAGCGAAGCGCGACGCCGCAGACGCGAATCTCGTCGCTGCGGCCGAGCACAGGAATCCTCGGAAACCTCCTGGAGGGGCCGACGCGTTCGATAAGATGCTCAAAGAGCCGTGCCCCTATCACCGGGGGCCCGTCAAGCACACCCTCAAAGAATGTGTCATGCTCCAACGCTACTTCCATAAGACCGGGCCCTCGGCGGAGGATGGCAAGGGCCATGACAACGACAAGGAGGAGGGCGGCAAGGAAGAGGGATTCTCGGAAGTCCATAACTGCTTCATGATCTACGGCGGGCAGGCGGCGAACGCCTCGGCTCGGCACCGCAAGCAGGAGCACCGGGAAGTCTGCTTGGTGAAGGTGGCGGCGCCAGTCTACCTAGACTGGTCCGACAAGCCTATCACCATCAACCAAGGCAACCACCCCGACTTCGTGCCAAGCCCGGGAAGGTACCCGCTCATCGTCGATCCGATCATCGGCAATGTTAGGCTCTCCAAGGTCCTCATGGACGGAGGCAACAGCCTTAACATCATCTACGCCGAGACCCTGGAGCTCTTAGGGGTTGATCGGTCCGAAGTCCGGGCCGGTGCGGCACCCTTCCACGGGATCGCGCCTGGGAAGCGAATCCTACCCCTCGGATGGATCGACTTACCCGTCTGCTTCGGAACTCCCTCTAACTTCCGAAAGGAAGCTCTCACCTTTGAGGTCGTCGGGTTCCGAGGAACCTACCATGCGGTGTTGGGAAGACCATGTTACGCCAAGTTCATGGCCGTCCCCAACTACACCTACCTCAAGCTCAAGATGCCGGGCCCGAATGGGATCATCACCGTCGGATCCACGTACCACCACGCATACGAATGCAATGTGGAGTGCGTGGAGTACGCCGAGGCTCTCACCGAGTCCGAGGCCCTCATCACCGACCTGGAACGCCTCTCCAAGAAGGCGCTCGACGCGAAGCGGCACGCCGGCAACTTCGAACCACTTGAGGCGGTCAAGTTCGTCTCTCTCGACCCCAGCAACGACGCCAGCAAGCAAGTTCGGATTGGCTCCGAGCTCGACCCCAAATAGGAAGCAGAGATCGTCGACTTTCTCCGTGCAAACGCTGAAGTCTTTGTGTGGAGTCCCTCGGACATGCCCGACATACCGAGGGATGTCGCCAAGCACTCACTGGACATCAGAGCTGGAGCCCGACCCGTGAAGCAAACCCTGCGCCGTTTCGACGAAGAAAAGCGCAGGGCCATAGGCGAGGAGATCCACAAGCTACTCGCGGCAGGGTTTATCAAAGAGGTATTCCATCTCGAATGGTTAGCTAACCCTGTTCTTGTAAGGAAGAAGGATGGGAAATGGAGGATGTGTGTAGACTACACTGGTCTAAACAAAGCATGTCCGAAAGTTCCCTACCCTCTACCTCGCATCGATCAAATCGTGGACTCCACTGCTGGGTGCGAAACCCTGTCATTCCTCGATGCCTACTCAGGCTATCACCAAATTAAGATGAAAGAGTCCGACCAGCTCGCGACTTCTTTCATCACACCTTTTGGCATGTACTGTTACACCACAATGCCATTTGGGTTGAGGAATGCAGGCGCCACTTACTAGAGGTGCATGAACCACGTGTTCGGAGAACACATCGGCAGAACGGTCGAGGCTTACGTCGACGACATCGTTGTCAAGACGAAGAGAGCCTCTGACCTCCTCTCTGACCTTGAAACGACATTCAAGTGTCTGAGAGCGAAAGGCGTGAAACTCAATCCCGAGAAGTGTGTCTTTGGAGTCCCCCAAGGCATGCTCCTTGGATTCATTGTCTCCGAGCGGGGCATCGAGGCCAACCCAGAGAAAATCGCGGCTATCACCAACATGGGACCGATCAAAGATTTCAAAGGAGTACAGAGGGTCATGGGATGCCTTGCGGCTCTAAGCCGCTTCATCTCGTGCCTTGGCGAGAAAGGCTTGCCTCTGTACCGCCTCTTAAGGAAGGCCGAGTGCTTCACTTGGACCCCCGAGGCCGAGGAAGCCCTCAGAAACCTTAAGGCTCTCCTTACAAACACACCCGTCCTGGTGCCCCCCGCTGCAGGAGAAGCCCTCTTGATCTACGTAGCCGCGACTACTCAGGTGGTCAGCGCCGCGATCGTAGTCGAGAGACGAGAAGAAGGGCATGCGCTGCCCGTCCAGAGGCCAGTCTACTTCATCAGCGAAGTGCTTTCCGAGACCAAAGTCCGCTACCCATAGATCCAGAAGCTGCTCTACGCAGTGATTCTGACACGGCGGAAGTTGCGACACTACTTCGAGTCTCATCCGGTGACTGTGGTGTCATCCTTCCCCCTGGGGGAGATCATCCAGTGCCATGAGGCCTCGGGTAGGATAGCAAAGTGGGCGGTGGAGCTTATGGGTGAAACGCTATCGTTCGCTCCTCGGAAGGCCATAAAATCCCAGGTCTTGGTAGACTTCCCAGCTGAGTGGACTGACATCCAGCTATCGACAACTCCAATCCAGCCCGAGCTCTGGACCATGTACTTCAATGGGTCACTCATGAAAACAGGAGCGGGCGCTGGCCTGCTCTTCGTTTCACCCCTCGGAAAGCATCTCCGCTACGTCATTCGCCTCCATTTTCCGGCATCAAACAACATGGCTGAGTACGAAGCACTGGTTAACGGGCTACGCATCGCCGTCGAGCTAGGGGTCCGACGCCTCGATGCTCAAGGCGACTCGCAGCTTGTCATTGACCAAGTCATGAAGAACTCCCACTGCCGTGACCAGAGGATGGAAGCCTACTACGACAAAGTCTGGCGCCTGGAAAACAAGTTCTACGGGCTGGAGCTCAACCACATCGCCTGACGGTACAACGAGACTGCGGACGAGCTGGCAAAAATAGCCTCGGGGCGAACGACGGTTCCCCCGGACGTCTTCTCCAGAGACCTACATCAACCATCCGTCAAGATCGACGACGCGCCCGAGCCTGAGGAAGCCTCAGCCCAGCCCGAGGTACCCTCGGCCGAGCCCGAGGTACCCTCGGCCGCACCCAAGGCACCCTCGGCCATCGAGGAAGAGGCCTTGCCCGTCGAAGAGGAACAGAATGGGGTCACGCCAGATCCGAACTGGCAGACCCCGTACCTGGAATATCTCCTCCGAGGAGAGCTTCCCATCGACAAGACCAAAGCTCGGCGGCTGGCTCGGTGTGCCAAGTCATTTGTCTTGCTGGGTGATGAAAAAGAGCTCTATCATCGCAGCCCCTCGGGCATCCTTCAACGATGCATATCTATCGCCCAAGGACAAGAGCTGTTGCAAGAAATACACTCGGGGGCTTGTGGCCACCATGCAGCTCCTCAAGCCCTCGTGGGGAATGCCTTCTGACAAGGTTTCTACTGGCCAACCGCGGTGGCCAACGCCACTAGGATTGTGCGCTCCTGCCGAGGGTGTCAATTCTACGCAAAGCAGACGCATCTGCCCGCTCAGGCCTTGCAGACGATACCCATCACCTGGCCATTTGCTGTGTGGGGTTTGGACCTCGTCGGTCCCTTGCAGAAGGCACCTGGGGGCTTCACGCACCTGCTGGTCGCTATCGACAAATTCTCCAAGTGGATCGAGGTCCGACCCCTAAACAGCATCAGGTCCGAGCAGGCGGTGGCATTCTTCACCAACATCATCCATCGGTTCAGGGTCCCAAACTCAATCATCACCGACAATGGCACGCAGTTCACCGGAAAAAAGTTCCTGGACTTCTGCGACGACCACCACATTCGTGTGGACTGGGCCGCCATAGCTCATCCCATGACGAATGGGTAGGTGGAGCGTGCCAACGGTATGATTCTGCAGGGGCTCAAACCAAGGATCTACAACAACCTCAACAAGTTCGGCAAGTGGTGGATGAAAGAGCTACCCTCGGTAGTCTGGAGTCTGAGGACGACGCCGAGCCGCGCCACGGGTTTTACGCCGTTCTTTCTAGTCTATGGGGCCGAGGCCGTCCTCCCCACGGACTTAGAATATGGCTCCCCGAGGACCAAGGCGTACGACGACCGAAGCAACCAGACCAGCCGAGAAGACTCGCTGGACCAACTCGAGGAGGCTCGGGACGTTGCCTTACTACATTCGACACGGTACCAGCAGTCGCTGCGGCACTACCACACCCGCAGCGTTCGGTCCCGAGGCTTCCAAGTGGGAGACTTGGTGCTTCGCCTGTGACAGGACGCCCGAGGGCGCCATAAGCTCACTCCTCCCTAGGAAGGGCCCTTCATCATCGCCAAGATCTTGAAGCCCGGAACATACAAGCTGGCCAACGACTAAGGCGAGGTCTACAGCAACGCTTGGAACATCCAACAGCTACGTCGCTTCTACCCTTAAGATGTTTTAAGTCGTTCATGTACCTCGTTTACATACATAAATAGAGTCTAACCGTCAAGGAAGGGTCAGCCTTGCCTCAGCAAAGCCCGACCCTCCCTCAGGGGCTAGAAGGGGGGAACCCCCTCTGCGTCAAAATTTTCCTCGGAAAATTTTTCCACCAACACGACTTTTCGTGTTTCCCGACTATATCGGTAACAGAACCCTGCAAAACAAATAAGAGCACATGTAAGCGGCAAGGCCGACCGAGCCGAGGGACTCCTACGCCTCCGGGATACGGATACCTCACTCGTCACCTTCCGCGAAAAATAACTCTTACTCGGATAAGCAATTCTGCTACTGACGAACGAGTCCGGATACTCGAAACAAGAGGAAAAGAAACGCAGCTTTATAACACGACGACAAAGTGTTTAGGCCTCGGCGGCCGCGAAAGACTCATGCATGTTCCAAACAAACTGCTCCGGCAGAATCAGGCATCGCCCGGGGGAGGAGCGGCACCCTCGGCTTTGTCTCCGCCCTCAGCACCATCTCCACCCTCGGCGAGATCCGCCCTGGCCTTGGACGGCGACGCAAGCGGAAGGATCTCCACCTCGAAGGAGGACGCCAGCACCGCACTTGGGCCCGCGACGGCCGCGTCAAGCCTCTGAACATCGGCTAGGGCAGCTTCATCTTCGTCGGGTAGACAGTACCCCTCGCTGACCCGCTCCAGATCCACATCGTAGTGGGAAGCGAGCACAGCGAAGGCCCGCCTAACACCGTGATGCAGCGCCTCGTGGAGTCTGCTGCGCACATGGCCGCCCAAGGCCTGCAGGCGACTCTGGGGGGAGCTTCCCGAGGGGACGTCGTCAAGGCCAAAGACCTGGCAGAAGGCCGAGATAGCTTCAGACATGGCCACATGGTCGGCCTCTGTAACACCCCTGGTGTTACTGTAACTAAAACTTGAGCATGACATCATAAACATTGGCATTGCATATGTTTGACATACCTAGAGTGCATTTACTAGGTAAAAATTTCAAACAAGTGTATTGTTTTTGATATTTTGTAAATAGACCCCTGGTTAAGGAACTTGACCCTGAATAGAGATTAATGGGGTAAAACTTAACCAAAGACGAGAAAACCTAAAGGCTTTAGGGGAAAGAGTTATAAATGTCCCCAAAAACAAAGTTGAGTCACATTTATACCCCTGGATACCAAAAATCTCAAATAGAACCCTCGAAAACCCTAAAACCAAACCCTAGGGACCTAAGTGCAAAATTAGTCCACTTTTGGACTAAAGTGCAAAAATCAAGTCAAATAAGTATCTTAAGTTATTTGGGTCACTCATATGTGAATTTGCAATCCAAAACTTAAGATTTGGACTTAAGTACAAAAGTGCCACACTTAACCCTTTTGGGTTAAGTCTGGATTTCAGTGTGGTTCATCCAACTTGAAGCCCTTGTAACTTTTAAATCAGAGGGTTTTTGCCCTAGGTCACCACATCAAAATTGTAGCCCAATTATAGGAGAACAACTTTGCTTAAGAGTGGAAGCAGAGTTGTTAAGCAAATATTAGAGATAATCCAGCTCAAAGTTTGGCTGTCAGACAATTCCTAGACTGAATCTTCAGTAACAATGAGATAGGACCAACTTTGAGCTCGATTTTGAATGAGATCCAGTGACTTTTTGTGGGAGCATATTGTATCGAAGTTATAGGTGAATTATAGCTCTACAACTTTGCTGCAGAAGGTTGACAGTGGTTTCACATAAAATTTGGAGAAACTGATGCTTCAAAATGCACTGTCAGGTCCATCTGAATGAAACTGGCCATGGTACAGTGCTTGTGCAGATCAGATCGCCAGCGCAGAATGTCCACCGCAGGTGACCCCCCCGGCCGTGATTCGCATCGCCGGTCTTGAGATTCGTGTGCAGGATGGAGTGATAACGTTGTGGGGTAAGAATCCTCGCCGACGGTGAGCTGGAGGCCACTCTGGTGACCTCACCGTGGCCTTCCTATCCCCTTTGCGGCTGTGCGGATTAACACGCCGACGACCGCCGTCTTCCGGCCATACGCCGCGTGGCTTTCACTTTCCACCGCACCACCGTGTCTTCCCCTTGCTCTCCGTGGCTCACCGGAGTAACCGCCACGCCTCTAGACACGTATTCACCGCGCCGCTTTCTTCCTCATCTCCGGCCGCCGCGCGTCCTCCTCAAAATTCGCGGCCACCGCCCGCTAGCGCTATAAATTGACCTCGCCCGTAGCTGCGTAGCATAGTCACCCACCTAGCTCCCAGTAATCGTGAGCAACCGTGCCTCCGAGAACTCGAATTTGGATTTCTCCCCAAATCCACTTTCCACCACCGTGAATCAAGCTCACCGTGGCCAGCTCGATTTAGGTAAGCTCAAGTCCCTCTGCTGCTTGTTCTAGCATCCCTCAGCTCCTCTCAAACTCCCTGACCCCTTTGATTGAGCTAAGTCGCCATAGTTCACCGGGAACACCTTCATCCATCCGCGACGTTCTCGGTCACCGTGGCTAGTGCTCCATAGTTAGTTTTAGATGCAATTAGTTTGGGGAAAATGCTCCCCTGGTCATGAATTTGGGTTAGTCTTAGTCCCGACGCCGGTCATCGCCTCAATCGGCCGGTATTGATGCTCGCCGGAGCTCGGCCGGGCGCGACGCCGTCGTGGACCTCCATCTGCGAAGAAATAGAAGTTCGGGGACGTTTCTGCAAACCGTCAGCGACACACTAAAATAGTGAAAGAACCTATTCCCAGTTAGCCTAGAACACGAGGGCCTTTCTGCAAAGCTGTCAGCGCGCGGGCGCACGCGCGCGCTTTTCCCCTTTTGACTGGGCCGCTTGGGCCGAAACCAGCCCAGAACTATTCATAAGTTTTTCTTTTTCTTTTATCTCCAGAGCAAAAACAATTATAGAAAACAGTAGAAAAATAATAAAATTTTGAAACCAATTTTCCTAGGCTTGTTATTTTCCCTAGAATTTAATAAAAAAAGCTTTGTGATTTTTAGTGGAAATAAGAAATTTTAGGGCATTTAAAGGGGTTAAAAGTATTAGTTATGGGTTTTTAGAAAATAATTGGTAAGTCCAAAAATGCCCAAACTTTTTATGGGAACTTAAAACAATATTTAGAAGCCTTGGGTAGAAATTAGGTTGATTTGGACCTTGTTTGATCATTAAACCCCAAAACACCCCCCTGCCCTGTGAACTCCTTTACCGACTCCGGAAACCCTAGGTTCTCGGAGTACCGTGAAGGAAAGTTGTACTCAAGACTTAGATAATAAGTTTATATTATCTTCGCATCCTCATGAGCATCCCATGGCATCCATTCTTATGCATATATATGGTTATGTTAGAACACGAAGAAGAAGAAGAAGTCACTGAAGAGGGGACTCCACCAACCTCAGATCCTCAAGCAGGCAACTGCTTTTATTTCGATATTTGTGGATCCGAGCAGGACTCACCTGTTAACAAAGGCAAGCCCCGGTGCATTTGCCACCCTCCTTGTTGTTTTAAATCTTTCTCACTTGCTTGATGCATTAGGTGATAGGAGTTGATTGATAAAACAATTCCTGCATTACCTTCCTTGATCACCCTTTTTACAAAAGATTTTGATGCTTAGCCTTGCTTTAGAAAAACAAAATGTTTTGTTTTTACAAAAGATGATGTGGCAAAAGTGGGTGGGGTGTTTTTGAAAATAAAACTTGATGGATTCAACATCTGGAAAAGATGTACCTCTGCCAGGTACCAAGTTTTTGGGTTGAAAAGATTAAGCTGAGACCAGGCGGGTGACTTGCACGAGAAAGGAGTCTCGGTGTAGTGTCTCCGTCTGAGTCGATTAAGGACCTTGTCGATGTAGGCTTGATGATCGAGGACCCTTTAGCTGGTCACATGCCTCGTCATGGGTAAGCCTTGCCTCGGGCAGACTAAGGCCGGAATAAGATAACACGAAATGGGCGTGGAGCGGTGGCGAGAGTAGCATGTACCCTCCGTGGCAAGAGGCCGGACGGTGGTGTATCTGTGCTCTCGGTTTGCGTGAACCTGATCCGGTCTTAAGAACCCCGGTGGCGGGTTGACATATGCAAGGGTTAAGTGCTACATATGTCGTGTGATTGGAGATCCTCAGCTGAGTATAATCGATTCGGATCGCCGTACCTTCGCGGTTATGAAGACTTGGTCACTGACCTACACGTAGCATTCCACTAAAGATGATGGGTATTTGTTAAGAAATTGGCTAGTGCAGGACCAGTGATTGAACTAGGGTAGAAAGAACTCTAGTGCAGGTAATTTTACTTAACTTGACAAATAAAACTGGATTTTTAAGGATCCATTTTTAGTAAGCATTTCTGCAAAACAGAGTCCTTGATTATTGAGAAGCCTTACCTTGACTCCCTAAAGCCAGCATACCCTTGAGAGTCTTCTCTTTAGTCGGGTAAGTCTTGCTGAGTAATTCCATACTCAGGGTTTATCCCTTCGTTGTTTTTAGGTGAGGAAGTAGCAGATTTCTGCTGCTTCTGTGCCAAGGTGGTTCCCAAAGAAGAAACACAAGACTGAAGTGCGGGAGGACTTGGTCCTCCATATAGATCTTTTACTTAAATCTTCTCGGGAGGAGTTTTTGCCTCCCTTGGTTTGTATAATATTATTACTCTGCACTCGTTTTTAGTTCTGGTCTGTAATAAAACAACTTGAGCTTGCTTTTAAAATAAATGTAAGTTATGTAAATCGCTTCCGCATTTCTTTATCTCCGATGTTCTGTAATGTCTGCAAGACGGGTGAATCGTTCCTGGTAAGGTAAGGAAAGATACCGAACTTGTCAAGTAATTCAGGGGCACCTACAGGGTTGTCTGAAGTCCGTTGGACAAGGACAACTGTAGGTGGGCCTAATTACTTGGGAGGTTCCGTCACAGCTGGTATCGGAGCGTAGCCCTTCTTTGCAGATATTATGAGGCATCTTAAAAAGGATTTTCGAAAGTCTTACCTAAAAATTCTTTTCTCTTCTTACCTAAGTATTCTGAAGAGTCTATCTTAAAGACCAGATAGGAAGAGTGCAATGTATAGAAGATTGAATCGACTAAGGTTGATTCTGTACTTATTCATGCATCATGCTAAGAATTATACTAATAAATTTCCCCCTCAGAAAGATGCCGCCACGCACAAGGCTAACGGCACGTAAGTCAACGGGACCAATTGGAGTACCCCGGCATCAACTAGCCCCTCGACACGAAAGCAGCAGCAGCGGAAGTAATGACCCCATAGGAGACCTTGAAGCCCGAGTGAGTCGACTTCAAGCAGAGCTGCAACACAGGACCGATGCTTGGGTCACAGACGGAGATAGAATCAATGAACTAAGAAGGGACATCCGTCACCTGCAGGATCAGCTTGCTGATCGAGACTTAGCACTTGACTGGGCAGTACAGTCTCATTTGCTGGCATGTGCTAAGGAAGCAAGGGCTCAGGCCCGAATTAAAGAACTTAGCTCAACTGTCGACGACCTGCAGGTCTACTGCAATACGTTGCATGAGGAAGTCCATATACTATACTCACAATTACACCCTAGTGTGCCTGCATACTCTGCTGAGGCGGAAGCCGGACCCTCTCACGTTGCGGGACGCGCGTTGGGTGGGGAGTTAGACCTTTTTGAACCCCCTCCTTCTTTGAGGTTGGTTGACGTCTGGACTCCCACACCTGACGATGAGGCCGCCAAAAGTAACGGAAAGCAGGACTAATGGTGTAATAGAAGTAGAGTAGTGTATTGTAGAATGCACGGTTGTATAATAGGTTGAACTTTTGTATAATGAGTAATGTATCCTGTTATGTAATATCGAGTCTGTATCATTACTTTTTATAGTAATGTAAAATGGAAGGTCTCTTTGGCATATTATGTTTATTCAAATGTTTTTGCCTCAGATGCCGACCAGGACTCGCGGACAGGACGCAGCCGGAACTTCTGGGGGTCGGGATGTCACCCCAAATCCACCTCCGGTTCCACCCATGCTAGCCGAGGCGATTGCCGCCTTGGTGAATGCCACCGCAGACAATACCCGCTTCCTTAGGGAAATGGCGGGTCAACAGCAGTTCCAGCAGCAGGCAGGAAGAGGTTTTCAGCAAGGTCCCCATGAAACCACCTATCTGGACTTCTCCGAAACTTGTCCACCTCTATTCACCAAGGCAGAAGACCCGCTAGAAGCCGACGAGTGGATACGAGTTATTGAACAACAGTTTGGTCTTCTTCGTTGTTCTGAAACACAGAAGCCATTGTTCGCGGCACAGCAACTACGTGGCCCTGCCAGTACTTGGTGGGGAAATTTTGTGGCTATCCAACCTGACAACCATCAAATCACCTGGGAAGAATTTAAAGCAGCCTTCCGTGAGCACTACATACCGGAAGGGGTGCTGCATATGAAACAAGAGGAATTCATGAAGCTGAAACAAGGAGGAGATACCATCAATCAATATCTCAACAAGTTTAATCACCTGTCGCAGTATGCCATCGATCAGGTCAATACTGATTTGAAGAAAAAGAACTGTTTTATGAGAGGTCTAAATGACCGGTTGCAGCGAAAGATGGCCACATGTATTGATCTCACATATGGAAAGGCTGTCAGTACAGCCTTATCTGTGGAAGCAAAATACGCAAGTTCTGGGAAGAATAAGGGATTCAGTGGTGAGAGGCCTAATCAGGGCCAGGCGAAGAGGCAACGGTTCGTCATCCGGCCTTCTAGCCAAAACCGTACTTTTTCTCGTCCACCAGCATTCCCTTTCAAACAACCCATTATTATCCGCCCCAACAATACCTCCACTTCCCCAAATCAGCCGGGTGCCCCAGGCACTCGATTCCCTGCCTTGCCCAGTTCTTCAACTGGGTGTTTCAACTGCGGCAAATCAGGACATTTTATCAAAGACTGCCCATACCCCAAGCAAAATCAATTCAATGCTCAGCAAGGAACTGGGAAGTCCACTCAGCCCAAGGGAAATGCTGTGGGGAGAAATACCAAGAAAACGGGGCGTGTATACTACACCCAGGTGGCCACTACACCGGAAGGAGAGCCGGTGATGATGGGTATGTTTCCCGTGGCCAGTCACCCTGCAATTATTCTTTTTGATTCTGGTGCTTCGCATACCTTCATTAGCAAGAAATTTGTGGAGCAACATCACATTGCATGCCATGAATCAAAAGAGGGATTTAAAATTCATTCACCTGGGGGACACATTTTTACTAGAGAAGTGGCCTATGAAGTGCCAGTAACAATGGCCGGACGGAACTTTCCTGCTAACATGATTGTTCTGAGAGGCCAGGATATAGATGTAATTTTGGGTATGAATTGGTTAACCCAACACAAGGCAATTCTCAACACTGAACTCAGAACCATCAAGTTGAGCTATAATCACGAAGAAATTCTTTTGTCTCTCCCCGAAACCAATCCAGCCAAAGCTTCTGGTAGAATATTTGAAGCCATTGTACCGGAGATCAAGAACATTCCGGTAGTATGTGAGTTTCCAGATGTATTTCCGGAAGATTTGCCTGGACTGCCCCCTGAAAGAGATGTAGAATTCGTAATTGAGCTAAAGCCCGGTACGGCTCCTATCTCCCGAAGATCGTACCGTATGCCCCCTAATGAGTTGGCGGAATTGAAGATTCAATTACAAGATCTACTGAATAAGGGATTCATCCGGCCAAGCTCGTCCCCATGGGGTTGCCCCGCCATTTTTGTTAAGAAGATGGATCAAACCTTACGGATGTGCGTGGATTATCGACCCCTGAATGAGGTCACCATCAAGAATAAGTACCCTCTTCCAAGGATCGACATCTTATTTGATCAACTGACTGGGGCGAGGGTATTTTCCAAAATTGATCTCAGGTCGGGCTATCACCAAATCCGTATTCGGCCCAAGGATATACCGAAGACCGCATTTACTACGCGGTATGGATTGTTTGAATACTTGGTAATGTCTTTCGGGCTCACAAATGCTCCTGCCCACTTCACTTATTTGATGAACTCAGTGTTCATGCCCGAGTTGGACAAGTTCGTGGTGGTCTTCATCGACGATATTTTGATATACTCTAAAAATGAAGAGGAGCATGCTCAGCATCTACAGATTGTATTGACACGCCTGAGGGAACATCAGCTGTATGCCAAGTTCAGCAAGTGCGCGTTCTGGCTGGAGGAAATTCAATTTTTGGGGCACGTGTTATCAGCTAAAGGAATTGCGGTAGATCCTAGCAAGGTCAAAGATATTCTGGAGTGGAAACCCCCAACCACTGTTCACCAAGTCCGGAGTTTTCTTGGACTAGCTGGATATTATCGCAGATTCATACCCGATTTTTCTAAGCTTGTGAAGCCAATCACAAGTTTATTGAAGAATGATATTAAGTTCAATTGGTCTTCTAAGTGTAATGAAGCCTTTGAGCAATTGAAGACATTATTAACCACTGCTCCGGTATTGGCTCAACCAGACATCACTAAGCCTTTTGATGTATATTGTGATGCATCTGGCAGTGGGCTCGGCTGTGTACTGATGCAAGAAGGCCGAGTAATTGCGTATGCTTCAAGGCAGTTGCGCCGACATGAGGAGCATTATCCAACTCATGATTTGGAGCTAGCTGCTGTGGTTCATGCCCTGAAAATATGGCGTCACTATCTGCTGGGAAATATCTGTCACATATATATAGATCATAAAAGTTTGAAGTACATCTTTACCCAGTCAGAGTTAAATATGAGGCAAAGACGATGGCTTGAGCTCATTAAAGACTATGAACTGGAGATCCATTATCACCCAGGCAAGGCCAATGTGGTGGCAGATGCATTGAGTCGTAAGACTTCCTGCCACTGTCTTATGGCGAAGACCTCCGAGAACACTTTATGTCAAGAAATGGAGAAGCTAAACCTGGGGATAATCCAACAAGGGACTCTGAATCAGCTAAAGCTTGAGTCAACCATTTTGCAAAGGATAATTGATGCTCAAAAGTATAATCTGGGTATGAAGCACATACAAGGGAAGATAAAGGCTGGAACAGCCAAATGTTTCAAGGAAGACGATCAAGGTGTGATATGGTTTAAAAACCGCATAGTAGTGCCAAAGAATGAAGAACTCCGCCAGCAAATCTTAGATGAAGCGCATCTTAGTCGCTATTCTATTCATCCGGGAAGCACTAAGATGTATCATGATCTAAAACAGCACTACTGGTGGACGAAGATGAAAATTGAAATTGCACGCTATGTGGCTAAGTGTGACACTTGCAGACGTGTCAAGGCCATACACATGAAAACTGTCGGTCCATTGCAGTCATTACCAATACCAACATGGAAATGGGAAGACATAAGCATGGACTTCATTGTGGGATTGCCCAGGACTGCAAAAGGGTATGACTCTATCTGGGTGATTGTTGATCGACTTACAAAGGTTGCTCATTTTCTGCCGGTCAAGACATATTACCCGGTACTTACCTATGCGGAATTATATATTGCTCGTATTCTCAGTTTGCATGGTGTTCCAAAGACTATAGTGTCGGATCGTCGACCACAATTTGTATCCAAATTTTGGGAAGAACTTCATAAATCCCTGGGTACTAAGTTACTCCACAGTTCGGCCTATCATCCTCAAACCAGTGGACAAACTGAGAGAGTGAACCAAATACTTGAAGATATGCTGCGGGCATGTGTCCTGGATTTCTCACCAAAATGGGATGAATGTTTACCTTTGGCGGAGTTTTCATATAATAATAGCTATCAAGAAAGTATCAAGATGGCACCCTTTGAAGCTTTATATGGACGACGGTGTCGGACTCCGCTAAATTGGTCTGAACCTGGTGAAAGGTGCTTCTTTAGACCTGATCTGGTGAAAGAAGCCGAGAATAAGGTTTAGAAAATTATTCATAATATGAAGAAAGCACAAGCTCGTCAGAAGAGTTATGCAGACACACGGCGAATGCCCTTATATTTCCTGGAAGGAGACTATGTTTACCTGAAAGTCTCACCAATGAAAGGAGTATCGCGTTTTGGGGTTAAAGGGAAGCTTGCACCCAGGTACATTGGTCCATTCCTGGTACTTGAGCAATGTGGACCAGTGGCATACCGACTCCAACTACCCGAAACCTTGTCTGTTGTGCATAATGTGTTCCATGTGTCACAATTGAAAAAGTGTCTTCGGGTTCCCGATCGAACCATTGAAGTGACAGATGTTGTCCTGGAACCAGACTTAACGTACTCGGAACATCCTATTCGAGTTCTGGATCAAAAGGACAGGGTTACCCGGAGAAAGACTCTCAAGTTCTACAAGGTACAATGGAACCAGCATTCTGAGGAAGAGGCTACGTGGGAAACTCAAGACTTCTTGAATAAGAATTTCCCAGGCTTTCTAGCCTCATGTAATTTGTAAAGTGTATATAGTTATTGCAATAAAGAAGTGAACCCCCACACCACCCCTGCCTTGTACCAAAAATAAGGAAATAAAAATGTGACACATTTCCTTTTCCATTACTCACCCTAGGACTTTTAATCTCGGGACGAGATTCTTTTATGGGGGAAAGGATGTAACACCCCTGGTGTTACTGTAACTAAAACTTGAGCATGACATCATAAACATTGGCATTGCATATGTTTGACATACCTAGAGTGCATTTACTAGGTAAAAATTTCAAACAAGTGTATTGTTTTTGATATTTTGTAAATAGACCCCTGGTTAAGGAACTTGACCCTGAATAGAGATTAATGGGGTAAAACTTAACCCAAGATGAGAAAACCTAAAGGCTTTAGGGGAAATAGTTATAAATGTCCCCAAAAACAAAGTTGAGTCACATTTATACCCCTGGATACCAAAAATCTCAAATAGAACCCTCGAAAACCCTAAAACCAAACCCTAGGGACCTAAGTGCAAAATTAGTCCACTTTTGGACTAAAGTGCAAAAATCAAGTCAAATAAGTATCTTAAGTTATTTGGGTCACTCATATGTGAATTTGCAATCCAAAACTTAAGATTTGGACTTAAGTGCAAAAGTGCCACACTTAACCCTTTTGGGTTAAGTCTGGATTTCAGTGTGGTTCATCCAACTTGAAGCCCTTGTAACTTTTAAATCAGAGGGTTTTTGCCCTAGGTCACCACATCAAAATTGTAGCCCAATTATAGGAGAACAACTTTGCTTAAGAGTGGAAGCAGAGTTGTTAAGCAAATATTAGAGATAATCCAGCTCAAAGTTTGGCTGTCAGACAATTCCTAGACTGAATCTTCAGTAACAATGAGATAGGACCAACTTTGAGCTCGATTTTGAATGAGATCCAGTGACTTTTTGTGGGAGCATATTGTATCGAAGTTATAGGTGAATTATAGCTCTACAACTTTGCTGCAGAAGGTTGACAGTGGTTTCACATAAAATTTGGAGAAACTGATGCTTCAAAATGCACTGTCAGGTCCATCTGAATGAAACTGGCCATGGTACAGTGCTTGTGCAGATCAGATCGCCAGCGCAGAATGTCCACCGCAGGTGACCCCCCGGCCGTGATTCGCATCGCTGGTCTTGAGATTCGTGTGCAGGATGGAGTGATAACGTTGTGGGGTAAGAATCCTCGCCGACGGTGAGCTGGAGGCCACTCTGGTGACCTCACCGTGGCCTTCCTATCCCCTTTGCGGCTGTGCGGATTAACACGCCGACGACCGCCGTCTTCCGGCCATACGCCGCGTGGCTTTCACTTTCCACCGCACCACCGTGTCTTCCCCTCGCTCTCCGTGGCTCACCGGAGTAACCGCCACGCCTCTAGACACGTATTCACCGCGCCGCTTTCTTCCTCATCTCCGGCCGCCGCGCGTCCTCCTCAAAATTCGCGGCCACCGCCCGCTAGCGCTATAAATTGACCTCGCCCGTAGCTGCGTAGCATAGTCACCCACCTAGCTCCCAGTAATCGTGAGCAACCGTGCCTCCGAGAACTCGAATTTGGATTTCTCCCCAAATCCACTTTCCGCCACCGTGAATCAAGCTCACCGTGGCCAGCTCGATTTAGGTAAGCTCAAGTCCCTCTGCTGCTTGTTCTAGCATCCCTCAGCTCCTCTCAAACTCCCTGACCCCTTTGATTGAGCTAAGTCGCCATAGTTCACCGGGAACACCTTCATCCATCCGCGACGTTCTCGGTCACCGTGGCTAGTGCTCCATAGTTAGTTTTAGATGCAATTAGTTTGGGGAAAATGCTCCCCTGGTCATGAATTTGGGTTAGTCTTAGTCCCGACGCCGGTCATCGCCTCAATCGGCCGGTATTGATGCTCACCGGAGCTCGGCCAGGCGCGACGCCGTCGTGGACCTCCATCTGCGAAGAAATAGAAGTTCGGGGACGTTTCTGCAAACCGTCAGCGACACACTAAAATAGTGAAAGAACCTATTCCCAGTTAGCCTAGAACACGAGGGCCTTTCTGCAAAGCTGTCAGCGCGCGGGCGCACGCGCGCGCTTTTCCCCTTTTGACTGGGCCGCTTGGGCCGAAACCAGCCCAGAACTATTCATAAGTTTTTCTTTTTCTTTTATCTCCAGAGCCAAAACAATTATAGAAAACAGTAGAAAAATAATAAAATTTTGAAACCAATTTTCCTAGGCTTGTTATTTTCCCTAGAATTTAATAAAAATAGTTTTGTGATTTTTAGTGGAAATAAGAAATTTTAGGGCATTTAAAGGGGTTAAAAGTATTAGTTATGGATTTTTAGAAAATAATTGGTAAGTCCAAAAATGCCCAAACTTTTTATGGGAACTTAAAACAATATTTAGAAGCCTTGGGTAGAAATTGGGTTGATTTGGACCTTGTTTGATCACTAAACCCCAAAACACCCCCCTGCCCTATGAACTCCTTTACCGACTCCGGAAACCCTAGGTTCTCGGAGTACCATGAAGGAAAGTTGTACTCAAGACTTAGATAATAAGTTTATATTATCTTCGCATCCTCATGAGCATCCCATGGCATCCATTCTTATGCATATATATGGTTATGTTAGAACACGAAGAAGAAGAAGAAGTCACTGAAGAGGGGACTCCACCAACCTCAGATCCTCAAGCAGGCAACTGCTTTTATTTCGATATTTGTGGATCCGAGCAGGACTCACCTGTTAACAAAGGCAAGCCCCGGTGCATTTGCCACCCTCCTTGTTGTTTTAAATCTTTCTCACTTGCTTGATGCATTAGGTGATAGGAGTTGATTGATAAAACAATTCCTGCATTACCTTCCTTGAATTTGATTACCTTCCTTGATCACCCTTTTTACAAAAGATTTTGATGCTTAGCCTTGCTTTAGAAAAACAAAATGTTTTGTTTTTACAAAAGATGATGTGGCAAAAGTGGGTGGGGTGTTTTTGAAAATAAAACTTGATGGATTCAACATCTGGAAAAGATGTACCTCTGCCAGGTACCAAGTTTTTGGGTTGAAAAGATTAAGCTGAGACCGGGCGGGTGACTTGCACGAGAAAGGAGTCTCGGTGTAGTGTCTCCGTCTGAGTCGATTAAGGACCTTGTCGATGTAGGCTTGATGATCGAGGACCCTTTAGCTGGTCACATGCCTCGTCATGGGTAAGCCTTGCCTCGGGCAGACTAAGGCCGGAATAAGATAACACGAAATGGGCGTGGAGCGGTGGCGAGAGTAGCGTGTACCCTCCGTGGCAAGAGGCCGGACGGTGGTGTATCTGTGCTCTCGGTTTGCGTGAACCTGATCCGGTCTTAAGAACCCCGGTGGCGGGTTGACATATGCAAGGGTTAAGTGCTACATATGTCGTGTGATTGGAGATCCTCAGCTGAGTATAATCGATTCGGATCGCCGTACCTTCGCGGTTATGAAGACTTGGTCACTGACCTACACGTAGCATTCCACTAAAGATGATGGGTATTTGTTAAGAAATTGGCTAGTGCAGGACCAGTGATTGAACTAGGGTAGAAAGAACTCTAGTGCAGGTAATTTTACTTAACTTGACAAATAAAACTGGATTTTTAAGGATCCATTTTTAGTAAGCATTTCTGCAAAACAGAGTCCTTGATTATTGAGAAGCCTTACCTTGACTCCCTAAAGCCAGCATACCCTTGAGAGTCTTCTCTTTAGTCGGGTAAGTCTTGCTGAGTAATTCCATACTCAGGGTTTATCCCTTCGTTGTTTTTAGGTGAGGAAGTAGCAGATTTCTGCTGCTTTTGTGCCAAGGTGGTTCCCAAAGAAGAAACACAAGACTGAAGTGCGGGAGGACTTGGTCCTCCATATAGATATTTTACTTAAATCTTCTCGGGAGGAGTTTTTGCCTCCCTTGGTTTGTATAATATTATTACTCTGCACTCGTTTTTAGTTCTGGTCTGTAATAAAACAACTTGAGCTTGCTTTTAAAATAAATGTAAGTTATGTAAATCGCTTCCGCATTTCTTTATCTCCGATGTTCTGTAATGTCTGCAAGACGGGTGAATCGTTCCTGGTAAGGTAAGGAAAGATACCGAACTTGTCAAGTAATTCAGGGGCACCTACAGGGTTGTCTGAAGTCCGTTGGACAAGGACAACTGTAGGTGGGCCTAATTACTTGGGAGGTTCCGTCACAGCCTCCTCCCACTCAGCCGCCCGGGCAAGTGCCTTGGTGGACTCGTTGAGGGCCGACTCGAACTCTGCAAACAGCCAAACAGAATTCTTCAGACATGAGTTGAAGAATGAAGATCGAAGTCACAAAGCGGCCAAAACATACCTTCAGCCCGGGCACGCTGCTCCGAGGCTGCGGCTTGGGCAGACAGGGTAGACCCGACGGCCGCGACCAGGTCCTCCGCAAGGGCTCTGGCCCGAGCAGACACCTCGGCTAGCTGGCCCCCAAGGGCCTCAACCCGACTTTCGGCCTTGGCGGCCTGGTTCCGAGATTGGTCCCGCTCGCCGATGACCTGGCCAAGCTCCAGCTGCCGCTGCCGCGCCTCTGCGCGTGCCGCCGCTGCCTCCACCCCAGCTCATCACAGAGCAACCGAAGGTCCGCCGCCTCGGCGCTCTGTTGGGCGAGGCGTTCGGTAGCCTCGGTAAGCGTGGCCCTCAGGAACCGCAGCGAACCCTAGACGTCGGCCTCACGGCGGATGAACGATGACTTGGCAGTGCTCAGATTCGTCAGATCCTGAGGAAGGGAAGCAGGGCGTCACAAAGAATGCCCTAGCCATGCGAAAGGTATGCCTGAAATCCTTACCTAGAGGATCCTAGGAACGTCCCTTTAAAAGATCTCCATGGTCGACCGAAGCGACCCCATCGCTGCCTCGGCATGCTCACGGAGCTCATCCCAAGACTGCTCCTCCCGCTCATCGTCGAGGACGAAGAGGGGTTTCGAGGCGCCGCGGGTCCAGAACCGGAGCGCCTGCGCGCGCCGCTCATTAGGATCGCGCCGCGCGGGGATGAGGTCACCGCTCCCCAAGGTGGGCCGCGGTTCTGCACCCCCTCCTCCAAGGCGTCAGGACCCCCTGCGGTCGACGCATCGGGTACCCCCTCGGCTAAGGAGGCGGGCTCCCGATCGGTGACCTCGAGCAGCGGCACTTCAACCATCTCAGCATCAGCGGTGACGGGTGGCTCCATGGGCAGAACGGCAACAGTCCCGGCAGAAGCTGGTGCCGACGCCGACAACACGTCAGGTGGGCTCAGGGCCGCGGCCGCGCCAGCGGTCTCCCCCGGCACGACGGCCGCCTCGACGGAGGGGTCGGCCTGGGGAGCTCCCCCCATGGCAACTCGTGCCACCTGGGCCCCCCGCCTAGGGGCATCTTGTGCGGAGGCCGGCCGACCGGCGTGGCGCGGTGCGGCACTGGCTGCAGAAGCCGGCACCGTCTTAAGGGCCTTCCTAGGAGCCAGACCGACCGAACCGTGCCTCCGTTTGCTGGGAGGAAAAGGGAAAGCGAGATCAGGACACACGAGGGAGGAGCCAGGACATAGGTATCCTCAGATACTTACCCGCTCCAGACCAAGGCCAATCGTGCCTGCGGGGAGGCCCCTCGAGTCTCGGTCATCGCAGGCGCCGCCGAGGGTCGCCCTGCTGCCGGCTTCAGCGCCGTTCCCACTTCGGGTGCCTGGGGCGCCGAAGGGACGACTTGCCCATGCGGCGTCACGACGGCCCGAGGATCAACCTCCTGTAAGGCCGACACGAGCGACTGCTCGCGGGGGACAGGCGGGACAACCTGACTCCCTGGGGTCACCTCAACTACCTCGGCCAAGGGGTCAAGTACCCCCTCAGCCTGCCCCTGCTCTTCGGACCGGGACCCTGATGTCTCGGCCCCAGATACTAACGGCGCCAGCCCACTCGGGGGCTGGCTCGATGACCCTTGGCCCAGCCTTAGATCTGGGCTGAGGCCAAGGCGAGCCGCCATGTCATCGTCTTCGTCATCGTCGTCGTTAGGTGTCTCCGGTGATGGCTCCCTCGGGATCCCGTCCCTCTCCTGCCTCCGACGGCGCCTCTCCAAGGCATCCCGAGCCCGCATCCGGTCGCGAGCCCGAGCCTTTTTCGTGTCCTTCTCCTTCTTCTCCGCAGCGAGCCTCCACGCGGCTTGGTCCACCGCGTCCTCCGGGACCGGTGGCAGGGAAGGCTTGTAACACCCCAACTCCTGGAGATGAGCGGAAATCCTGACTGAGAGAATCAAAGGCAACCTGACACAAGATAGGAGAAGGAGCGAACACTCACCAAGGACACGCACCCACGCTCGGGACGCATCAAGGGCTGGGTAAGGGCGCCGGCGTCTAGCCTCCCCACCGTGCCCGCTACCCGCCTGCGAAGGTCATCGGCAGAGAGGGGGACCGAGGACATCTGCGAACCCTCCAAGTCGACTCCCGGCATCATCTCCGAAAGCGGCAACCGCTGCTCTGCCAAGGGAAGCACCCTCCGGCGATGGATGGCGGCAACCACCCCCGCGGTGGTGAGCCCCCCATCTCGTAACTCCTGCAAGGCCTCCAGAAGGGGCTGGAGTTTCTCCTGTTTCTCGCGCGCGGCCCCGTAGCGCCAATTGCTGCCGGGAGCAGTCACCACTCGTTGAGAAAATGACGGGAGCCTTCCATCATCATTCCGTAGGTAAAACCACCGGCGCTGCCACCCCTTGTTCGAAGACACAAGGATGGCGAGGATGTACTGCTGCGCGCGCGCCTGCCTCAACTGGAGGGTGCAGCTGTCGGCCCGCACCGCCATACGAACCTTCTTCTCCCTCGTCGTCAAGGCAAAAAGCTCCATGGAGAAGAGATGGGTCCACAGATCCCAGTGGGGGTCAATCCCCAAAAAGCCTTCGCAAACCGCCGTGAAGATGGCCGCTTGCGCAATGGAGTTGGGGTTGAGGTTGTGCAGCTCCACCCCATAGTAATGCAGGAGCGCCCGCATGAAACGGCTTGCTGGCACTCCAAACCCCCGCTCATGGAAGGAGACGAAGCTCAGCACATACCTCGGCGGCGGGGTCGGGTCAGCCCCGCTCGGAGGGACCATCCACTCTGGCTGCGGGTCACCGGAGAGGGGATGGAGCAAACCGTCGGCGACAAGGGCCTCCAGATCGTCCACCGTGACGATGGAAAAAGGCCATGGGTCGCGCGACGGAACGACGGTCACCCGATCGGCCATCGCCAAACGAAGGGGGTGGTGGTGGAGCGGACAAGGTGCGCGGTTTTCTTTCTCTGGCTATTCCCTTAGGTTGTGAAAACCAAAGCAGGAGGCGAGCGGCAGAGTAAAGAACCGCAACCAGTCCCTCTTCCGGGTATATAAAGGCCCGGGCAAGACCCGTTCAACACCTCGCCCGAACCCGCCACGAAGTTCAAACTCAAAGACGAAACGACCGTTCCTCGAACGACTCGCGCATGCACTACGGCTGCTCCGCAAACCACCCGTCCTGTCGCATTAACCTCGCGGCAGGGCAAGCGACACCTCTGGCAGGCGAGGCGGGCGTCGCTTTGCCTTCGCCATAATGACCGCGTCAAAAAAGGTGCGCCACCTTATTTAAATTCATATCCTTCCCCTCCTCCTCTCTCTCTCTCTTGCTACAGGGATCGGGAAAGGGGATGTTGTGGAAAGGATCCTTCCCGGCGAAGGAAGCGGGCCCCGAGCCCTCCTACTGATCAGGGGTTCGAAGGCTGGCCCCTCGGAAGGGTTTCGACAGCCGCCCCGAGCACTCGGACTTCAAGCCCATTACTGATCAGGGGTTTGAAGGCTGGCCCCTTGGAAGGGTTCGACAGCCGCCCCAGAGCGCTCGGGCTCCGTGCCCACTACTGATCAGGGGTTCGTAGGCTGGCCCCTCGGAAGGGTTCGACAGTCGCCCAGAGCACGCAGAGTGAGGGATGACTCTGGGTATGTTCGATACATAGTAGAGGCTCGGGCTATGCTCCCGAGGTACCCTAGGATATTTCCGAGACCGGCGGGAACGATTTGTAACGGAATCCCACCGGAGGGAGGCATCGAGCCCTCGGACCCTGTCGAAGGGGTCTGGGTTCGGCGAATCACCCGCAGGTACTTTTGGAGTGCGCCTCTGGGCCACCAGCCGACCCCTAACGAACGGGGCACGGGCGTCCACTCGGATCACCCGTTAGTAGCTAACTGGAAAGACCATGTTCGGCGCCCTCCAAGGGCAACATGGCGCTTTCCCCCCTCCTCCTTGCGGAAAGGCGACGTAGGGGCGTATAATAAAAGTCGGGAAAGTCCTTGATCATCCTCTCGCTCCGTGCAGAGGCTCAGGGGCTGCTCTCGCACCCGGCTACGACCAAAACTGTTGACAGCGTCAACAAACCAGCTTGATAACTTGGAACCCGACCATGCACCCGGGTACTGTCGGGCCGCATGAGGGAACGATCAGACCGGCCGAAGCACCACGAAAAGTATTCAGACCTCAGAGGAGTCAAACCACTCCTCTGAGGCCTTGGGGGCTAACCCGGCGGGTGCGCTCGCGCGCATCCACCAGAATAAGGCAAAAACCGAGAAAGGCCGGTCCCCTCACCGAAAACATGGCAAAAGCCTCCAAGCGAGTACCATCACTCCCTTCGAGGCTCAGGGGCTACTGTCGGGTACCATAATTAGGGGTACCCCCAACGCTCCTAATCATGGCTGGTAAACACCCTCAGACCAACTGATGGGTGCGGTTCAAGCCAAGACTTCGTCTACCCGAGGGACGCGATCTCACCCGAGCCCAGCCTCGGGTTGGAACAGTAGTCCCAGACAAGTTCACGCCTCGCCCGAGGGCCTCCTCAGACAGCGGGCGCCCCCTCGGCTCTCCCGAGGCCCGGCTCGGGCAGGCTTCGTTGTGAAGCAACCTTGGCCATACCGCCTCTCCAACCGACCGCTTCGCAGGTGCATTAAATGCAGGGGATGCCTGATGCCGTATCCTGACACACGTGCCTCAGTCGGCCAGGCCGAAGTGACCGCAGTCACTTCGCCCCTCGTCTTTACTATCCGATATGACAGGAAAACAGCGCCGCTCGCTCCGCTCCGACTGCCGTGTCAGCCACCCCGGCAACAACTGACAACAAGTCATGATCAGCCACCGAGTTCAAGCCTCGGGCACAACAGGAAGCTCCGCGTCGCCTGACCTCACGCTCCGGCCTCGGGAGGAGGTTTCCGCCTCGCCCTACCTCACGCTCCGGCCTCGGGGGGAGATCTCCGCCTCGCCCGACCCCCGGACTTGGCCTCGACCCCGGTCACGTGAGTAATCGCGTCCTCACCCGACCCCGGCCTCAGCCTCAAGAGAAGTCTCCGCCTTGACCGACCCTGGGCTCGAACTGACCGCGCTAATAGGGGATGCATCATTTCCCTATTCCTAGCCTGCTCAGGCTATAAGGAACAAGACTGGCGTCCCATCTGGCTTATCCCGGCGACGGGTAATGATGGTGCCCCGCGTGCGCCATGACGCCGGTGGCTCTCAGCCCCTTACGACAGCAAGGAGACGTCAGCAGGATCCTCGTCGCGCTGCCAGCTATGCTCCTTCAGGACTCAGGCGCTCCCCCAGCGGCCACGCCATCACATGTACAGGGCCCAAGCTCTCCCCCAACGGCCACGTTGGCATGTACACAGGGCTTAGGCACTCCACTGCCGGACACGTTAGTGCATAGCTGCGCCCCCCGTTGTACGCCTAGACTCTCTCCTTGCCTCTATAAAAGGGAGGTCCAGGGCCACCCTGAGGGGGGGTCGCGCGGGGGAAGCGGCGGAC
Source organism: Zea luxurians (assembly GCA_029449295.1). Classification (NCBI taxonomy): domain Eukaryota; kingdom Viridiplantae; phylum Streptophyta; class Magnoliopsida; order Poales; family Poaceae; genus Zea; species Zea luxurians. The sequence continues at coordinate 47,802,112 of JAOPSE010000021.1, forward strand.
GAACTCCGTGTCTCTCTCTCCCTCACGCGACGCGCTTGTAACCCCTACTGCGAGCGGCACCCCTGGTGCAGGATAATACAAGGCTTGTCCCACATCTTGTGTTCCATCCCGCGCCAACCCATCTGGGCAGGGACACGCAGCGACAATTCACTCGTCGGTCCAGGGACCCCCCGGGGTCGAAACGCCGACACATGCCTACCTCGATATTGGTTTGGCTCGATCTGAAGGCGTGTCGACTGCCGATGCGTGTGATGATCCTGTTTTGGTCCCGACTGTCTCCTATTTAACCAATATCTACCTATATGATATATAGAAACCGTATCGATGCACGGGCATCTAATTATATATACTATGGAATAATAATTGTGTCAAAGATTTCTTCGTCCGCCAATAACAGGACAACCACTCTTTTTTATAAAAACAACTAGGGATGAAAACAGACAACAAAATCTCGTTTCATTCAGTACCGTATTTCAATTTGATCCGGACCGTTTTTGTATTTACGGAGAAAACGGAACATGACGAAACGTGAACTAAAGCACTTTAGTATTTTTCTGTTTGTATTTTTGGAATCTCGTTTGAGTCGCGCGAACGGGATAGACAACATATAAAACAAAAAAATACCGCCTTAGCCTTATCCCCTATGGCATGCTTGCTTAACCGGCGATTCTTTATTCTTGTTTACTAGGGACTATAATAGGATGGACTAGGTTTGGTGGATATTTCTGTTGTGGTCTAAACTTTATTGGACTATCTTGTGCAACCTTGTGGTAGATAGTTCTACTTTTGTATGTCTATAAACTATGATGCCTAGGTAACTCAGATGAGAGAAGCCCAAAGATCATTTGGACATGAAGTCATTCACAAAGATGTTTGAAATGGAAGAGTGCCTCTAACACCGGACTAGTCAGGTGCCATGACAAAGGAGCCACTAGACTATGCGCTACATAGGATCAGCTAAGGTTAGATAAATAGAGATGAGAATGAACTACCTCATTGATCTGTGTTCTAGAGAGGTTTTTTGGCCACCGAAGTTGTCTAGTGCCTCACACCAAAATATACCCTATTGTGTCATAAAGAGTGACGACTAGGAACGAACTAGCTGTTGAAAGGCCACTAGATTAGTTTAGTGCTCTACTCAAATTGACACTAGATCATTCGAGAACCATGATTTCTATGTGGTGGAGCGGTAAAGGCCAATGCTTAGTTTGTGAGTATTTATAGCTCCTCCATCTCGGCCATGGCCACTCTCTTGCCACTCTAAAATAAGAATGTGAAGAATAAGAGGTACTTCAGGATTAAGGACTATATTAGTGTTTAGAAAGTAGCAAGTACGTACCCACCTTTCTCATTAGGCTTGTTTAGGTCAAGTAAGAGTTTATGATTTTTTACTCTTGGTGATTGATATCATCTAGATGACTTAATGGTGATCAAAAGCTTGGTGGTCTCACAACAGCGCTTGTGAGAGGCCCAAGTCATATTTTAAATGGTTGTGGGTCCTTACATAGATCCCGGGAGAGTTATATCCTTTCTAGATGGTCCAACAAAGACTAGTAGGGAGTGTTGATTCTCTATTATCGTATTCATAACCCTCTGTTTACTTTGAGCATTCGCATTTGTGCAATTAATGTATTATATCTATATTACTAAAGTTATCATCCTAGTGTTGGGCTGGAATTATGTTGCAAAATTTTGAGCATAGACTAGAAACACATACTAGGCACGAGGGGTGAGATGACATAAGTGATAGGTTTTAGTTTCACAAGAATTTTAGATTATTGGCCCCTTGATATCTTGATCTCTCTATTATATGTTTTTTCTATTGTTTTCCATTTATCCTCTTACATATATACTTTATTTTATCTTTTTACTATTTTTATGCTTTATTGGTGTGCACAATCAATTAGCTCGAGTGGCAAAATGACCTAACCCACACCAGAGCATTGTCTGCTGGAGCAATGCCTATGTATACACTGGGCAAGATATCGAGCCAACTTGGCTCAGCTCGGTCGAGCTCAAGTTAGCATGTTAAGGTAACGATCTGGCTCGGGTCGACTCATTAAGGAACCGAGTCAGAGAATCATCTCGGTTCGGCTCGACTCGTTTGCGAGCTCGAGATGGCTCATTTAACTCACGAGCCACAGTAAAAAAACAATATACATATGCCTATATATATACACACACAACAATATAATTAATTGGTAATTAATTCTAGACCAATTTAACACTAGAAAAGAGTAATAATACTCACAATTTCATGAGTTCATCACGTATTAGTTTATCCAACACGTATAAGTGGAGTCTTTGTTTTGCTGACAAATACTAGCTTGCAGCTCGTTAACAAATTAAATAACCATATGTTTCATTTAAACCAATGTCTAGTTAAAATCTCAAGTGAAAATTAAAGTTTATTGCGCATGCGCACCTAGCATATTCAATATAGACCTTAGCATTTGTTTGATTTCAGTTGGATAAGATTTGACGAAACCCAATTTAAATCAAATAATCACTATATATTTTATGGTGTTCACGTTGGGCAGTGTGAAGATATTATTGTCTATATCTTTCGTCTGGTCGACTCATCCGAATGGGATGCACAGATAAACTACGTACTTGTACGAATGCAACAACTACAACTTTTTCCATGCGTACTGCAATATAGATCATTTCGAGGTCCAAGAAAACTGCCGTGGATAGATAGATAGTCTCGAGTGGTTAGTAGGTGACGCAGAGACATGCAAAGATGATATGCATGGCTTAGAATGAAGTCCACTGCTGTGTATAGTCGCATTTCATGAGGAAAAAATGTGACGCTGCAGGTCGATTTGTCAAAAAGGTCACGACAACTTGAATCGCAGCTATCGTTGACGACATCACATAAGTCCAGCATATATATGTGCCCTACAAACTACGAAAAAACCTTTATATATATTAACTTGATCAGAAAGAGTGACAAAGTGAAGAACAACACGATAGGGCACAACTTGAGTATTATTAGCTACGAAACTATGTGTCGGCGTTCCGAGACCGGGGGGTCCTCGAGCCGACGAGTGAGAGTGCCGCGTGCCCCAGCCCAGATGGGTCGAGCGCGTGGAGCGAGCGCAAAAGGGGGGAACGGAGTGAGAGAGAGGTCGGTGGCCGGAGCCGGATCGCGAGGGAGTCGGAGAAATTCCCACGGCCTTCGTGTTCGTCCCGCGCCCAGGTCGGGTGCGCTTGCAGTAGGGGGTTACAAGCGTCCGCACGAGGTGAAGGGAGAGGGCGGCCCCGAGAGAGCGCCTGCCCCTGCCTTTCGTCCCCGCGAGGCCAACCTTTTTCAAGAAGGCCCTGGCCCTTCCTTTTATAGTCGTAAGGAGAGGGTCCAGGTGTACAAGACGGGGGTGTAGCAAGGTGCTACGTGTCTAGCGAGGGAGAGCTAGCGCCCTATGTACATGCCCAGGTGGCAGCCAGAGAGATCGTGGCACCCTGTTGGAGTGGCGTCGTGGCTGTTGGAGGAGTAACGGAGCCGGACGGGGGGACAGCTGTCGAGGTGGCTGGGTCCTTGCTGACGTTCTCCTGCTTTCGTAAGGGAGCTGGGAGCCGCCGTCGTCATGATCTAGCGGGGCGCCATCATGGCCTATCTGGCATAGCTGGCCAGATGGGACGCCGGTCTTGTTCTCTGCGACCCAAGTCGGCTCAGGGCAGGGTGATGATGACGCTTCCTGTTGACGTGGCGGTCTCGTATCCTAGGTCGGGCGTCGTGGAGGCTCCTCCGAGGCTGTGGCCGAGTCCGTCCTGCAAGACAGAGACAGAGTCCGAGCCCTGGTCGGGCGAGGCGGAGATTATTCGGCAGAGGCCGAGGCGGAGTCCGAGCCCTGGGTCGGGCGAGGCGGAGGTCGCCGTCTTCCGAGGCCTTAGCCTGAGTCCGAGCCCTGGGTCGGGCGGAGCGGAGTTCGCCGTCTTCCGAGGCCTTAGCCTGAGTCCGAGCCCTGGGTCGGGCGGAGCGGAATTCGCCGTCTTCCGAGGCCTTAGCCTGAGTCCGAGCCCTGGGTCGGGCGGAGCGGAGTTCGCCGTCTTCCGAGGCCTTAGCCTGAGTCCGAGCCCTGGGTCGGGCGGAGCGGAGTTCGCCGTCTTCCGAGGCCTTAGCCTGAGTCCGAGCCCTGGGTCGGGCGGAGTCTCCTATGGCACCACTGGCGAAGTCTGGCCGCCCGTCGGTCTTACCTTTTGCGTTAAACGCCCTGGTGACTCGGTCGGTTGGTGCGGTGATTTAGTCAGGGTTTCTCCTTATCGGAGGCGGGGCCTAGGGCGAGCCGGGGATGCGCCTGCCGTGAAAGAGGAGACCTCAGGCGAGACGGAGTCATCTTAGGGTCGGCTGCCCTCGCCCGAGGCTAGGCTCGGGCGTGGCGTGGTCAAGTCACTCGTGTGGACTGATCCCTGACTTAATCAAACCCATCAGGCCTTTGCAGCTTTATGCTGATGGGGGTTACCAGCTGAGAATTAGGCGTCTTGAGGGTACCCCTAATTATGGTCCCCGACAGTAGCCCCCGAGCCTCGAAGAGAGTGTTAACACTCGCTTGGAGGCTTGCATCGCACTTTTTTGCAAGGGGACCAGCCTTTCTCGGAGGTACCTTGTTCCGGTGGGTGCGCGCGAGCGCACCCGCCGGGTGTAGCCCCCGAGGCCTCGGAGGAGTGGTTTCACTCCTTCGAGGTCTTAATGCCTTGCGTAATGCTTCGGCGTGACTAGCGGTTCCCTCATGTGAGCAGGGCGTAACCCAGGTGCACTGTCGGGGCCCAAGTTCTCGGGCTGGTATGTTGACGCTGTCAACGGTTCGGCCGGAGCCGGGTTTGCGAGAGCAGCCCCCGAGCCTTCGCACGGAGCGAGAGGACGATCAGGGACAGACTCGACTTTTTATATACGCCCCTACGTCGCCTTTCCGCAAGGAGGAGGGGGGGAGTGCGCCATGTTACCCTCGATGGGCACCGAACATGGTGTCTCCGGTGAGCTGCGATCGGGTAATCCGAGTGGACGTCCGTGCCCCGTTCGTTAGGGGTCGGCTAGGGGCCCGGAGGCACGCCCAAAAGTACCTGCGGGTGATCTGCCGGACCCGGTCCCCTAGCGACGGGGTCCGAGGGCTCGTTGCCTCCCTCCGATGGGATTCCGTTACAGAGTCGTTCCCGCCGGTCTCGGAAATGTCCTAGGGTACCTCGGGAGCGCAGCCCGAGCCTCGGTTATGTATCGAACGTACCCCTGGTCATCCCTCGCTCGGCGTCTGAGGCGGCTGTGAACCCTTCGACAGGCCAGCCTTCGAACCCCTGATCAGTAGGGGGCACGGAGCCCTAGTAGCCTGAGGCGGTCATGGAACCTTTCGGGGGCCGACCTTCGAACCCCTGACCAGTAGTGGGTGTCGGGCCCACGCGATCTGAGGCGGCTGTTGAACCCTTCGGGGGGCCAGCCTTCGAACCCCTGATCAGTAGGGAGGCTCGGGGCCTAGTTCCTTCACGGGGAAGGATCCCTTTGGGGTTATCCCCCTTCTCGGTCCCTGTTGCAAGAGATAGAGAAAGAAGGAAAAGGGAAAAAGGGATTCGAAATTGAACTTCGTGGCGTACCTTTCTCGGCGTGGCCGTTTTTGGCGGAGGCGAAGCGCCGCCAGCTGCCCCTGCCAGAAACGTCACCTATTTCGCCGTGGAGTTAATGCGCTGGGGTGAGTAGTTGGCGAGGTCGCCGTTGCGTGCGCGAGCCGCCCGAGGTACGGGTCACGGACGCGTCGTCTTCACGCCGTGAGAAGGGTTCTCTTGCTGCCCCCGGATGGGACGTGAGCCTGGCCGATGGCGTGACCGCTGCCCTCACACGCCTGCCACCGTCATTACTGCCGGCCCATTTTTGACCGCGTTTGACCGCTGCGCCAGGCTGGCGCCGCTGGATCGCAGGCTGGGCGGCCTCGAGTCACGGTATCGGTTCCGCAATCGAGGAGGTGCGGTGGTGGAGCGAGAGGCGCAGCGGTTCGCATGCAGCGCCTGGCGCGCCAGTTGAACGACGCGTGGTCTTGAACCGTCGCGCTGGCCTGTCAGGAGTCGGGGAGGCGCGTCCACTTGGCGTGGCTGCATGCCGCTTGCATGGCCGCTCGCCCCCTTTGCCCGTTGGTCTGGGCAAAAGTGGAGGGTTACTTGTAACCGCTGGGCGGTTGCGTGCGTCGTGCGTGGCGGTTTGGCTCCCTCTGCTTGGAGCTGGTCTGCATGACAGGCGGGCCCCAGCCCCCGCGCCGCAGGGAAGGGCCTTGGAGGCGTGTTGGAGAAGACTCAGCCCGTGACGGTTGAGGGCGCTAGCAGGGGGAGTTGCCTTTAAAAGGAGGGCGACCCTCTTCGTGAGGCGACCATGTCTCCTTTCTCCCTCATGCATCATGTCTCTCCATCTTCCAGGCCCCCGGATGGGGGGAACCGCCGTCTTTTCGCTCCATCGTTGGAGGAACGCGACCCCGCGGGGGTTGGTACCTTTCAGCCATCGTTCGGCTTCAAGGATTTTCATCATGCAGCCCGGCTGCACCCCTCCACCGGCGATCGCCCGAGAAGGCGACCTCCGGCTTGATGGTGGGGGAAAGCGAGCCGGACTGCGGTCTCTGCCCCTCCCTCGGCCTCAAGGATTTTCATCACCAGGCCAAGAGGGAGGACGAGGCGAGCCAGGGGGCTGTCTCCGTGTGGGTCGGTTGCCCTTTTCTTCCCCGTGTTCCCGGGGTGAGAACGGCATCCTCCAGCATCTCGGAGACTTCCTCTAGCCATGCCGGAAGTGGGGGGTCCCGAGGCGCCGGCGGACGGAACTGGCTTCTCTACTGATGAGATTGCCAACTCCGTCAGTAGCCCTGGGTCTCCGTCTCCCGGCCTGAATGGCTGGCTCTCGTCCTCGAGGGGTGAGAGTCTTTCCGCTGCCCCGCAGGCCCGCCCCTATCGAGTGGGGTTGTTCGTACCTGCGGGGGGGGGGGGGAACCGGAGTTCCGCCTGTAGTGGCACTTCGAGTGCCGGGTTTTTTGTTCATTTCGGCTTTCGGGGCCTGAACATGTATGTAACTCCGGCACAGAGCCGTGTTTTTTCCTCATTTCTGAGCAATAAGACTTGCCTATCGATTGTCTGAATCGCTTCACCAAGCATGAGTCGCCCCGTGTCCAGGTGACGAGTGAGGTATCCGTATCCCGGAGGCGTAGGAATCCCTCGGCTCGGTCGGACCTGTTGTCCGAGGCTCTTCTAGCTTAGTTAAAAAGACCCCTCGGTCGCTCTTCGACGAGCCGAGGCCAGGGGTAGCGATTTCAACACAAGCAGAGGCGTTGTTGGCTCGGAAATGGAACCTGGTTGGCCGGAGCCCAGCTGGGTCGTCTGCTGGCAGGCTCGGCGCCGGAGTTGATCGGCCGAGGCCTCGGACCGAACTGGCGCCCTCGGAAGGGGTCGGCCGAGGCCTCGGAGGTGGCCGGCCGAGCCGTCCGCTTGGGCCGGATTCTCGGGGAAGCCTCTGGCGGAGGTTGCTCGAGCGCGGTGTCGACGTCGTCCTTTGGAGCGGAGGCCTTCGGACCGCGTGGCCACCCGAGGCCAGGTCGGGTCTTGCCGAAGGTGCTGCTGATGCCGAGGGTGTCGTCACCCTCTTCCAGCGCCGAGGTCCGCGCCTGCAGGGTCAAGTCGTTCTGTAGCGTGGGCCTTGTGCGGCCGTTGAGGCCAGAACACACACCCTTGTCGCGTTATAAAGCTGTGTCTCTTTTCCTCTTGCTTCGAGTATCTGGACTTTTTGTCGGTAGCAGGGATGTTAGTGCGAGCAAGAGTTGCTTCTCGCGGGAGGTGACGAGTGAGGTATCCGTATCCCGGAGGCGTGGGAGTCCCTCGGCTCGGTCGGCCTCGCCGCTTACGCGTACTTTTACCCATCCATGAGGCCCTGTCACCGACTCGGTCGAGAAGGCTCGAAGAACCTGCTTCAACAGAAGAGCCTCCGTACGTAAAGACTCATTCGATCCGCGGAGTCACCTTATCCGAACGCGAGTTACTTATCACAGAAGGTGACGAGTGAGGTATCCGTATCCCGGAGGCGTAGGAGTCCCTCGGCTCGGTCGGCCTTGGCTGTTTACGTGCACCCCGTCGTTTCTAGGACCCACTTTTCGAAGTAGTCAAAAAGCACGAAAGATGTTCTGGTAAAAGAGGTTTTTTGTTCGAGGAAAATTTTGACGCAGAGGGGGTTAACCCCCTTTTAGCCCCCGAGGGAGGGTCGGGCTCCGCCGAGGCGAGGCCGACCCTTCCTTGTTGACTAAACTTCGCGTGGGTACGGGGTATAAGAACAACTTGGAAACATTCTTAAGGATAGAAGCGACGTAGCTGTTGGACGTTCCAAGCGTTGCCGTAGACCTCGCCTTGACTGTTGGTCAGCTTGTAAGTTCCGGGCTTCAGAACTTTGGCGATGATGAACGGCCCCTCCTAGGGGGGCGTTAGCTTATGCCTCCCTCGGGCGTCCTGCCGCAGCCGAAGCACCAGATCGCCCACCTGGAGATCTCGGGGTCGGACCCCTCAGGCGTGGTAGCGTCGCAGGGACTGCTGATACCGCGCTGAGTGTAGTAGGGCCCTGTCCCGAGCCTCGTCCAGCTGGTCCAGCGAGTCTTCTCGGCTGGCTTGGTTGCTTTCTTCGTCGTAAGCCCTCGTCCTCGGGGAACCGTACTCCAGGTCCGTGGGCAGGATTGCCTCGGCCCCGTAGACCAGGAAGAACGGCGTGAAACCCGTGGCTCGGCTTGGAGTCGTCCTCAGGCTCCAGACCACCGAGGGGAGTTCCTTCATCCATCGCTTGCCGAACTTGTTGAGACTGTTATAAATCCGAGGCTTAAGCCCCCGTAGAATCATGCCATTGGCACGTTCCACTTGCCCATTCGACATGGGGTGAGCTACGGCGGCCCAGTCCACCCGGATGTTGTGATCGTCGCAAAAATCCAAGAATTTTTTGCCGGTGAACTGGGTGCCATTGTCGGTGATGATGGAGTTCGGGATCCCGAAGCGATGGATGATGTTGGTGAAGAATGCCACCGCCTGCTCGGACCTGATGCTGCTTAGGGGTCGGACCTCGATCCACTTGGAGAATTTGTCGATGGCGACCAGCAGGTGCGTGTAGCCCCCGGGTGCCTTCTGCAGTGGGCCGACGAGGTCCAGACCCCACACAGCGAAGGGCCAGGTGATGGGTATCGTCTGCAGAGCCTGAGCGGGCAGGTGGGTCTGCTTCGCATAGAATTGGCACCCTTCGCAGGCGCGGACAATTCTAGTGGCATCAGCCACCGCCGTTGGCCAGTAGAAGCCTTGGCGGAAAGCATTCCCGACGAGGGTTCGAGGTGCTGCATGATGACCGCAAGCCCCCGAGTGTATTTCCTGCAGGAGGTCCTGACCCTCGGCGATGGTGATGCATCGCTGGAGGATGCCCGAGGGGCTGCGGTGGTAGAGCTCCTTCTCGTCGCCCAGCAGGACGAACGATTTTGCTCGTCGCGTTACCCGCCGAGCCTCGGTTTGGTCGAGGGGCAGCTCTCCTCGGCGGAGATATTGCAGGTACGGGGTCCTCCAATCTTGATCTGGCACGACCCCGTTCTGCCCCTCCTCGACGTGCAGCGCTTCGCGCTCGGGCCCCGAGGGTTCCTCGGATTGAGCCGAGGACGGCTCGGGCTGAGCCGAGGTCACCTCGGACGAGGCCGAGGGTGCCTCGGGTTCGGGCGCGTCGCCTATCTTGACGGAGGGTTGGTGCAGATCCCGGGCGAAGACGTCTGGGGGAACCGTTGTCCGCCCCGAGGCTATCTTCGCCAGCTCGTCCGCAGTCTCGTTATAGCGTCGGGCGATGTGGTTAAGTTCGAGCCCGTAGAACTTGTCCTCCAGGCGTCGAACCTCTTCGCAGTAGGCCTCCATCTTCGGGTCGCGGCAGAGGGAATTCTTCATGACTTGGTCGATGACGAGCTGCGAGTCGCCGCGTGCATCGAGGCGTCGAACCCCTAGCTCGATGGCGATTCGCAACCCGTTGATCAGAGCCTCGTACTCAGCTACATTGTTAGACGCCGGGAAATGGAGGCGAAGCACGTAACGCAGGTGTTTTCCGAGGGGCGAGACGAAAAGCAGGCCCGCGCCAGCTCCCGTCTTCATCAGCGACCCGTCGAAAAACATGGTCCAGAGTTCTGGTTGGATCGGAGCCGTTGGTAACTGGGTATCGACCCATTCGGCTACGAAATCCGCCAGTGCCTGGGACTTGATGGCCTTCCGAGGGGCGAACGAGATCGCCTCGCCCATGATTTCCACCGCCCACTTTGCGATCCGTCCCGAGGCTTCTCGGCACTGGATGATCTCCCCCAGGGGGAAGGATGACACCACAGTCACCGGATGGGACTCGAAGTAATGTCGCAACTTTCGCCTCGCCAGGACCACAGCGTATAGCAGCTTCTGGACTTGTGGGTAGCGGGTCTTGGTCTCGGACAGCACTTCGCTGACGAAGTAAACTGGCCTCTGAATGGGCAAAGCATGCCCTTCTTCCTGCCTTTCGACCACGATCGCGGCGCTGACCACCTGAGTGGTTGCGGCGACGTAGACCAGGAGGGTCTCTCCATCAGTTGGGGGTACCAAGATGGGCGCCTGTGTGAGGAGTGCCTTCAGGCTCCCGAGGGCTTCCTCGGCCTCGGGAGTCCAAGTGAAGCATTCAGCCTTCCTTAAGAGGCGGTACAGGGGCAGGCCTCTTTCGCCGAGGCGCGAGATGAAGCGGCTCAAGGCCGCGAGGCATCCCATGACCCTTTGTACGCCTTTTAAGTCCTTGATAGGTCCCATGTTTGTGATTGCTGCGATCTTCTCCGGATTGGCTTCGATGCCCCGCTCGGAGACGATGAACCCCAAGAGCATGCCCCGGGGCACCCCGAAGACGCACTTCTCGGGATTGAGCTTGACGCCCTTCGCCTTGAGACACCGGAATGTCAGTCCGAGGTCGGAGAGAAGGTCGGAGGCTTTCCTCGTCTTGACCACGATGTCGTCGACGTAGGCCTCGACCGTGCGACCAATGTGTTCGCCGAACACATGGTTCATGCACCGCTGGTACGTTGCACCCGCGTTCCTCAACCCGAACGGCATTGTGACATAACAGTACATGCCGAAGGGCGTGATGAAAGAAGTCGCGAGCTGGTCGGACTCTTTCATCTTGATTTGATGATACCCTGAGTAGGCATCGAGAAAAGACAGGGTTTCGCACCCTGCTGTGGAGTCCACAATTTGGTCGATGCGAGGTAGAGGGTAGGGGACCTTTGGACATGCTTTGTTGAGGCCAGTGTAGTCTACACACATCCGCCACTTCCCCCCTTTTTTCCTCACAAGTACAGGGTTGGCAAGCCATTCGGGATGGAATACCTCTTTAATGAACCCTGCTGCCATCAGCTTGTGGACCTCCTCGCCTATCACTCTGCGCCTTTCCTCGTCGAATCGGCGCAGAGGCTGTCTGACCGGTCGGGCCCCGGCCCTAATATCCAGCGAGTGCTCGGCGACTTCCCTCGGTATGCCGGGCATGTCCGAGGGACTCCACGCGAAAACGTCGGCGTTTGCGCGGAGAAAGTCGACGAGCACTGCCTCCTATTTGGGGTCGAGCCCCGAACCGATCCGGATCTGCTTGGAGGCGTCGCCACTGGGGTCGAGAGGGACGGCCTTAACCGTCTCTGCTGGCTCGAAGTTGCCGGCATGCCGCTTCACATCCGGCACCTCTCGGGAGAGGCTTTCCAGGTCGGCAATGAGGGCCTCGGACTCGGCGAGGGCCTCGGCGTACTCCACGCACTCCACATCGCATTCGAATGCGTGTTTGTGCGTGGGGCCGACGGTGATGACCCCGTTGGGGCCCGGCATCTTGAGCTTCAGGTAGGTGTAGTTGGGGATGGCCATGAACTTCGCGTAGCATGGCCTTCCCAACACCGCGTGGTAGGTCCCTCGGAACCCGACCACCTCGAACGTCAAAGTCTCCCTTCGGAAGTTGGAGGGTGTTCCGAAGCAGACAGGGAGGTCGAGCTGTCCGAGGGGCTGGACGCGCTTCCCGGGAATGATCCCGTGGAAGGGCGCAGCGCCTGTTCGGACGGACGACAAGTCGACGCGCAGGAGCTTGAGAGTCTCGGCGTAGATGATGTTGAGGCAGCTGCCCCCATCCATCAGGACCTTGGTGAGCCTGACGTCGCCAATGACAGGATCGACGACGAGCGGGTACTTCCCCGGGCTCGGCACGTGGTCGGGGTGGTCGTCCTGGTCGAAGGTGATGGGCTTGTCGGACCAGTCTAGGTAGACTGGCGCCGCCACCTTCACCGAGCAGACCTCCCGACGCTCTTGCTTACGATGCCGAGCCGAGGCGTTTGCCACATGCCCTCCGTAGATCATGAAGCAGTCGCGGACCTCGGGGAACTCTCCTGGTTGGTGACCCTCCCTTTTTTCGTTGTCGTGAGCCTTGCCACCCTCGGCGGGTGGCCCGGCCCGATGGAAGTGATGCCGAAGCATGACGCACTCTTCGAGGGTGTGTTTGACGGGCCCCTGATGGTAGGGGCACGTCTCCTTGAGTGCCTCGTCGAAGAGGTTTGCACCTCCGGGGGGTTTCCGAGGGTTCTTGCGCTCGGCGGCGGCGACAAGGTCAGCATCGGGAACGTCGCGTTTCGCTTGCGACTTCCTTCTGCCTTTCTTCTTGGCGCCGCGCGGAGCAGACGCCTCGGGAGCATCTTCCGACGGGCGGCCCTGGGGCTGCTTGTCCTTTCGGAAGATGGCCTCTACCGCCTCCTGGCCGGAGGCGAACTTGGTAGCGATGTCCATCAGCTCGCTCGCCCTGGTGGGGGTCTTGCGACCCAACTTGCTCACCAGGTCGCGGCAGGTGGTGCCGGCGAGGAACGCGCCGATGACATCGGAGTCGGTGATGTTGGGCAGCTCGGTGCGCTGCTTCGAGAACCGCCGGATGTAGTCCCGAAGGGACTCTCCCGGCAATTGCCGACAGCTTCGGAGGTCCCAGGAATTCCCGGGGCGCACGTACGTGCCCTGGAAGTTCCCGGCGAAGGCCTGGACCAGATCCTCCCAGCTGGAAATCTGCCCCGGGGGCAGGTGCTCCAACCAGGCACGAGCGGTGTCGGAGAGAAATAGGGGGAGGTTTCGGATGATGAGGTTGTCATCGTCCGTCCCACCCAGCTGGCAGGCCAGGCGGTAGTCTGCAAGCCACAATTCCGGTCTCGTCTCCCCCGAGTACTTCGTGATAGTAGTCGGGGGTCGGAATCGGGGCGGAAACGGCGCCCGCCGAATGGCTCGGCTAAAGACCTGCGGACCGGGTGGTTCGGGCGAGGGACTTCGATCCTCCCCGCTGTCATAACGTCCCCCACGCCGGGGGTGGTAGCCTCGGCGCACCCTTTCGTCGAGGCGTGCCCGACGGTCACGATGAGGGTGCTCCTCGCCGAGGTGGCCCGGGGCCGCAGGCGCGGTGTTGCGCGTGCGCCCGGTGAAGACCGAGGCTTCCCGCGTGAGTCGGGAAGTCGCGGCACGAGGGTCCGGGGTGTATCCCCGCCTTCGAGAGGCAGAGCTCTCTGCCCGCCGGGCCGCAGCGCCTTCCAGGAGATGCCTGAGTTCTCCCTGGATCCGCCGTCCCTCGGTGGTTGATGACTCCGGCATCGCGCGGAGGAGCATTGCTGCAGCGACCAGGTCCTGGCCAGTCCCGCCGGATGCGGGTGGCGGTTTGTCCCTGGCATCATTGGCGATGCGGTGCTGGAGACCTTGGGGCAAGTGACGTATTCCTCCGGCCGGGGGTTGGCTCGCCCATACCTGCCCGATGTTCTGACGGATTGCCTCGAGCGCTCCTGCTCCTTCATCGAACCCGGCCTGCGCCCCGCGGACTTGCTCGAGCTGTGGGTCGTGACCTCCCGCCGAAGCGGGGACCACAGCTAGCTCCCGCGGGATGTCAGCGCGAGGCGCTGGCCTAGGGGGATCACCATCCTCCGGCATGCCGAGACAGCCGCCTCCGGAGGGATCCCCTAGCTCGATGTGGAAACATTCGCGACTCAGGCCGCAGTCCTTGTCGCCAAGGCTGCGGCTGCCGTCGGAACAGTCGGAGAGGCAGTAGTCACATGCGGTCATGAAGTCCCGCATGGCACTAGGGTTGCCAGATCCGGAGAAATCCCAGCAGATGCTGGGGTCGTCGTCTTCCTCGGACCCAGAGGGTCCGAGGTCGAGACACCCGTCAATCGGTCCCAAGGCGACCGCACAGGAAACCCCAGAGAGGTTGCACTCGCCTCAATGTGAGCGCCCGCCAAAGCGAGATCGCCAGGCGGGCTGAGGCCGAGTCGAAATAACGAAAGATGGGTAGCAGTCGATACCTTTTTGTCGACGAGGAGCGATGAAGTCGCGTCGGGGGCTGACCGCGTCGTCGTCTTGGGTCCGAGGGTGACGTCCTGCAGGCCTTCCGTGAGCGTGCTGGCGTCGTCCACTTGCTCGGAGTCGACGTGTTGCGGGGGGATGGCGCTCGCGTCTGCCTTGAACGCGAGGGCGACGCTTGGCGTGTCCTCCGTCGAGGCGCCGGGGACGTCGATTTGCCCGACAGCCGTCGGAGCGCGACCTCCCGCTCGGCCCTGGTTGCCCTGCCTCCTCCTCCTCCGATGGCGAGGGAGAGGATGGGGCGAGCTCGAAAGTTGTCCTTCCCCTACGCGGGAAAGACGTCGTCGATTCCGCCGCCAGCGGGCGGGCTGTCCGCCATCAATGTCGTTGTCGCGCGGCGGTGGAAGGAGTATCATGTCGTAGTCGCCGTCGAGCGAGATGAACTCGAGGTTCCCGAAACGGAGCACCGTCCCGGGTTGAAGAGGTTGTTGGAGACTGCCCATCTGGAGCTTGACGGGAAGTCGAACGTCAACACGCAGCGCAGCCCCTACCTGGCGCGCCAACTGTCGGCGTTCCGAGACCGGGGGGTCCTCGAGCCGACGAGTGAGAGTGCCGCGTGCCCCAGCCCAGATGGGTCGAGCGCGTGGAGCGAGCGCAAAAGGGGGGAACGGAGTGAGAGAGAGGTCGGTGGCCGGAGCCGGATCGCGAGGGAGTCGGAGAAATTCCCACGGCCTTCGTGTTCGTCCCGCGCCCAGGTCGGGTGCGCTTGCAGTAGGGGGTTACAAGCGTCCGCACGAGGTGAAGGGAGAGGGCGGCCCCGAGAGAGCGCCTGCCCCTGCCTTTCGTCCCCGCGAGGCCAACCTTTTTCAAGAAGGCCCTGGCCCTTCCTTTTATAGTCGTAAGGAGAGGGTCCAGGTGTACAAGACGGGGGTGTAGCAAGGTGCTACGTGTCTAGCGAGGGAGAGCTAGCGCCCTATGTACATGCCCAGGTGGCAGCCAGAGAGATCGTGGCACCCTGTTGGAGTGGCGTCGTGGCTGTTGGAGGAGTAACGGAGCCGGACGGGGGGACAGCTGTCGAGGTGGCTGGGTCCTTGCTGACGTTCTCCTGCTTTCGTAAGGGAGCTGGGAGCCGCCGTCGTCATGATCTAGCGGGGCGCCATCATGGCCTATCTGGCATAGCTGGCCAGATGGGACGCCGGTCTTGTTCTCTGCGACCCAAGTCGGCTCAGGGCAGGGTGATGATGACGCTTCCTGTTGACGTGGCGGTCTCGTATCCTAGGTCGGGCGTCGTGGAGGCTCCTCCGAGGCTGTGGCCGAGTCCGTCCTGCAAGACAGAGACAGAGTCCGAGCCCTGGTCGGGCGAGGCGGAGATTATTCGGCAGAGGCCGAGGCGGAGTCCGAGCCCTGGGTCGGGCGAGGCGGAGGTCGCCGTCTTCCGAGGCCTTAGCCTGAGTCCGAGCCCTGGGTCGGGCGGAGCGGAGTTCGCCGTCTTCCGAGGCCTTAGCCTGAGTCCGAGCCCTGGGTCGGGCGGAGCGGAATTCGCCGTCTTCCGAGGCCTTAGCCTGAGTCCGAGCCCTGGGTCGGGCGGAGCGGAGTTCGCCGTCTTCCGAGGCCTTAGCCTGAGTCCGAGCCCTGGGTCGGGCGGAGCGGAGTTCGCCGTCTTCCGAGGCCTTAGCCTGAGTCCGAGCCCTGGGTCGGGCGGAGTCTCCTATGGCACCACTGGCGAAGTCTGGCCGCCCGTCGGTCTTACCTTTTGCGTTAAACGCCCTGGTGACTCGGTCGGTTGGTGCGGTGATTTAGTCAGGGTTTCTCCTTATCGGAGGCGGGGCCTAGGGCGAGCCGGGGATGCGCCTGCCGTGAAAGAGGAGACCTCAGGCGAGACGGAGTCATCTTAGGGTCGGCTGCCCTCGCCCGAGGCTAGGCTCGGGCGTGGCGTGGTCAAGTCACTCGTGTGGACTGATCCCTGACTTAATCAAACCCATCAGGCCTTTGCAGCTTTATGCTGATGGGGGTTACCAGCTGAGAATTAGGCGTCTTGAGGGTACCCCTAATTATGGTCCCCGACACTATGATATGGCCCAAGTTTGTGAAAGATAATGTTTGCCTTTCTGCGTGTTGGTCATCTGTCAACATTTTTAGGGATGTGTTTGTAAATCTTCTTTTTGTCCTTTTCATGATCTTTGAACAATCAAACTTGAGGAGACTTTTTTCTCTAGTGGTATCTAATTGTCTTTTTCCTCTATGATAACATGATCATCCACTTATTATGGTATTTTCCTCTTTTGTTGCCTTGTTGGCCTTCTTATGTTGTTGTGGAAATTGAGAATGAATTTTTATGGAATTATGGGTAGTATGTTATATTTACTTGGACAAATAAACAAATATTGGCTAATTATGTTATATCTTACATGAATAAATTCATGTCATAATTGCATGCACTAGTGGCCTATTGATATGATCGTATTGTATGTCAATGAGACAAATAAATACTTGTTAGTGGATGGTTTGCACATCGAGATAGAACTATATATAGTGGATTTTAGGATTATAAGATACAAGAAGAATATCTCAAGTGTTATCGTTGGGACTGCAAATGGATTTAGTGAATGGTGTGGTATGCTACCATGGGCAAATAAATACATGCGAGTGGACCCAAAACCCTAAAAATTGACGTGGCTTAGTGACATGGATAACTTGTATAAATAGATATGTGCCATAGTTGCATGTGTTAGTGGCTTGATGGTGTGGTATGCTGAAATGGACAAATAAATATATGTTAGTAGACGATATGGATTGCTAATGTATATAGTTTGCATTAATAAATAGGTGTAAAAATTGCATGTGCTAGTGGTTTGCTAATGTGGATGGCTTGCGTGTTGAGATATTTCTTAGTTCCTTTATGAATATAAGGTACTAGGAGCATACCCACGCATTGTTGTAGGAATGATGAATAAATTTTAGTGGAACATGTGATATGCTAATATGGGGGCAAATAAATGATATTAGTGAATGACGTGATTTGGTGACATGTATAACTTTCATAGATAGATATGTGCCATAACTAAATGCACTAGTGGGCTACTCATATGGATAGCTTGTATGTTGAGTTTGACTTTTAGTGGGGTTTAGGATTATAAGATATTAGAACCATACTACACAACTTGTTGTGAAAATTACATATGATTTAGAATAAAATTAGCCAACATATAATTGCTCATATAAAGGAATAAACTTTTATAAACTAATACTAATGGATGAGGTTGCATGCTGATGTCGATAACAAAACACTTGTTAGTGGATAATATGTCCTGCTAATGTGAATATTGCATGTGCTAGTCAGTTGTAATTACATGTGCTACCGGACAAGTAATATGGACAACTTGCATGTAGAGATAGAATGTTAGTGAGGTTTAGGATTATAACAAATATAACTGTATAGATATTGTCGGGGACCATAATTAGGGGTACCCCCAAGACTCCTAATCTCAGCTGGTGACCCCATCAGCACAAAGCTGCAAAGGCCTGATGGGTGCGATTAAGTCAAGGCTCGGTCCACTCAGGGGACACGATCTCGCCTCGCCCGAGCCCAGCCTCGGGCAAGGGCAGCCGACCCCGGAGGATTTACGTCTCGCCCGAGGATCCCCTCCAGCAACGGACGCGCCTTCGGCTCGTCCGAGGCCCAGTCTTCACCAAGAAGCAACCTTGGCCAAGTTGCCACGCCGACCGACCGTATCGCACGAGCATTTAATGCAAAGGTGGCCTGACACCTTATCCTGACGCGCGCCCTTCAGTCGACAGAGCCGAAGTGACCGCAGTCACTTAGCCGCTCCACTGACCGGCCTGACAAGAGGACAGCGCCCACTAGTACAATTTGGCTCTATACAAGCGGTAGGCTTTTTACATCACAGGCGGTTCGGTTAGAAAACCGCCTGTGACGTCCCAGGCGGTTCAGTACGCCTGTGATGTAATAGTATCACAAGCGGTTTTTGTTTAGGACCGCCTGTGATGCTCTATCCTTTTCACAAACGGACCCTAAGGAAAAACCGTCTGTGATTGTAAAAATATGAAAATACAATTTAAATATGAAAATAATTTTATTTTTTAACAGAAATATGCAAATACAATTTAAATGAATTAATATTTAATTTTTAAATATGCAAATACAATTTAAATGAATTATAATAGCACACATAGATAACTAGAGAGATTTTAAATTAATTGGCAACCACAATTCATAGTCGATCATACATGATAACAAATACAATTTGATTCATACAATTTTTCATGAACTACCATTTTTCCGCATGTATGGCTTTAATTTCTTATCAACTTTCTTTTCCACACGCTTGATTCTCTCTAGACCGTTAAAGACGAACATCTCTTCATACTTATTGTATTCCTCATCTTGGTCTCCCACATTCTCAACTCCAACAATTTTTTGCTTTCCAGAAATAACTACATGCATCTTCTCATCTGCTGGATCGAGTACATAGAACACTTGTGCAACACATTCGGCGAGAACCCACGGGTCATCTTTATATCCTACTTTCTTTAAGTCTACCAGTGTGAGTCCGTAGTTATCCACTATCACCCCCACGGGATGTTGTACTCATTGGCACTTAAATAAGGGTATTTTCATGCTTGGGCCATAATCAAGTTCCTATATTTCCTCTATGAATCCAAAATATGTGGTCTTCTGTCCATGTAGGTCAAAAGCATCGATACGAACACCGCTATTTTGTGCAACACTTTTCATGTCTTTTGATTTAGTGTAGAATGTGTACCCATTGATGTCATATGCTTGCCATGATGTCACAAAACACGATGGCCCAGAAGCCAAATTCTTCATTGTTTTCTCTTCCAAAGAGTCTCCGAATGGGATGTTTTTGTCCATTAACCATTCGCTGAAATGATGTTTGTGCTCCCTCATGATCGAGTCCTCTGTGCGGTTCTGATTTTCTTTACGAAGCTCATCTAGGTGTTCCTCTATGTAAGGCTCGGCTATCGTGAGATGTTGTAGTACACTACCATGAGCACAATGTACTAGCTTGTAATCCTCAACGCGAAAAGTTTTCTTGCCCATTCTCCCTCTCCCACATAGTTTACCCTCATGTTTAGGTACAGGCACACCTATCATTGTTCCGTCACTGATGTAATCTATACAGCTCTCAATCACTTCTTCTGTAGTGTATCCCTCCATGATTGAACCCTCTAGGTGAGCGCGATTTCGCACATAACCTTTTAATACTCCCAGGTATCGCTCCAACTGAAACATATGATGTAAATATAGTGGCCCTAATATTTTTATCTGATCCACGAGATGTATGATTAGGTGTACTTGCATATCAAAAAATGATGGAGGAAAACACATTTCAAGCTTGCACATAGTCTCGATGATGTATGCCTTTAGATAGTCCAAGTCTTCTAAAGCTATTACTTTTTGTGAAACCGCATTGAAAAAGTAACACAAGCGTGTGATGACAACTTTGACATGCTCTGTTTCGAGGGCTCTTACCGCAATTGGGAGGAACACCGTCATCATCACATGGCAGTCATGAGAGTTGTAGCCAAATAGAGACAAGTCCTTCATCCTGACTAGTCTGCTGATATTGGATGAGAAACCTGTGGGCTCTTTGACCCCACGCAAACATTTGCAAATCTTTGTTCTCTCCTCAACTGACAAGTTGTAGCTAGCTGGGGGGAGGTAAGGCTTCCCTTTGCCACTATCCACTGGATGAAGTTCTGGTCTGATTTGAAGATCTACTAGATCATTGCGTGATTTGAGTCCGTCTTTTGTCTTACTCGGCATGCCCAGCAAGGTTCCAATGATGCTATCAAAAACATTTTTTGTTACATGCATCAAATCAATGCTGTGGCAAATTTCCATATCCATCCAGTACGGGAGGTACTTGAAAAAAATTGATTGCTTCTTGAAAGTTGTGTAAGTTGAAGGGTCAGTTCTCTTTCTCTTTTCTCCTTTGTTTTTTCCCTTTCCGAATACAACATGAATGTTCTTTACAATTTCAAAAACAAGTTTCCCACTATAAGGCTTTGGTGCACCTTCACTTTCCAGTTGATTGTTAAATTCCGCTTTCATCTTTCGGTACTTATGCTGCTTCATCAAGAACCGTCTGTGTCCCATGAACACCAACTTCTTGGATGATTTAAGGTACATGGAAGCAGTTCCATCGACGCACACTACACAACCATTCTTTCCTTTAGTCTTTTGCCCTGATAGTGTGGCGCCACCGGGAGAATCATGGATGGTAACAAATATAATTGCTCTTAAGTTGAAATACTCATGGCAATACTCATCCCATATTCTAACTCCTTCATTCCAGAGCTTTGTCATATCTTCCATAAGAGGTTCTAGGAACACATCAATATCAACACCAGCTGATTTCGGACCTTGAATAAGAATAGTCAACATAATGTACTTTCTTTTGTGACACAGCCATGATGGAAGCTTGTACATCGTTAAAGTCACAGGCCAGGTGCTATGTACACTTCTTTTTTCACCAAATGGATTCATTCCGTCTGTACCCAAAGCAAATCTTACATTTCTGGTTTCTTTGGCAAACTCAGGATACATAAGATCAAAATTTTTCCATTGTGATGCATCAGCAGGGTGTCGAATCTGTTTGTTATTCTGCTTGCGATTTTCAGCATGCCAACGCATAAGCTCAGCCTCCCTAGGATTTGAGAACAAACGTTTTAAGCGATCAATTACTGGAAGATACCACATCACCAAAGCTGGGATCTTTGACTTCTTTTTCCCATCCATGTCATCAAAAGTGTCATCGTCACTTTTAGGTCCAATAGTGGATTTCTTGTTTTTATTTTTTTTTGGGAATTTTTTTACACAGTCTTGATTGTAGCTCTTCTTGTATCGACTGACATTGCAAACTGGGCATCTTGATGCGTTCTCAAAATCGCCACGATACAGAATACAATGGTTCGGACATGCATGAATTTTTTGCACACCCAGAGCTATGGGAGATATAAGCTTCTTCGCTTTATAAGTGCTTGTTGGTAGTTTGTTGGGTTTTGGTAGTAATTGGGACAGAAAATTCAAAAGATCTGTGAAGCTAGTATCAGACCATCCGGCGCTAGCCTTCAACTTCAGAAGTTCTAGAACTGTACGCAGTGTAGTAAACTCTTTGTCACAACCCTTTGATTGATCATATAAAGGTTCTTTTGAAGCACTTTCTAGTCCCTCCATTTTAGATAGCCCTTTCTGCGATCCCACAGAACTCAACATTTCTGGTTCCATATGGCGCAACATCTCTTCGCAATCAAATTCTTCAAAATCTTGATTAGCATCCACATTATCCACTTTACCATCAACTTTAAGATCTAAAATTCCGACAACTCTCTCGTCATTACCAGGCACTTCACACGGATCCAACTCACCATGTTCTGACCATATCGTGTAATTGTTTGTAAACCCTCTTTTTAGCAGATGTGATTGGATTACTCCTGTATCTCTCCAAGCTATCTTATTATCACAGTCGATGCACGGACATAATATCTCCTTGCTCTTTCGCAAATTCGCGTGCTTTTTGGCCGCTTCAATAAAGCTTCTCAAATTTCGAATATATGACGGATGTGGTCTTGGCACATTGTACATCCAACCTCGGTCCATTACCTATCCTTATATTGATTAACATCAATAAAATCATTAATTAATTGAATTCATCCATAAAACATGAAACGAATTGATATGTATGAAAATAAAACAAACATTGCAACAATAGATACCTTGAGGTGAGACAATTGTGTTTTTAAAGAATCTTTAAACTAGATCAACTATTATAAGTCCAAATCTTGAATTCCAAAGCTTTTCTTCAAATCCGTTCTATATTACAAAATTAAGGCAAAAAATCGCATCAAAATGAGAAACAAAACAAATGGAGATCATATATATGCATAAACTATTGAAATCAATCAATAAACTCAAAAACAAAACCTTCTCCCTGTAGATCTCAAAAAAACCCGCCGCCGCTAGTGCTGTGAATTAGGGTTCTGGAACCCGTTGGGGGCTGGCCCTTTTATAGTGTACACACATCACAGGCGGATATTTAGCAAAACCGCTTGTGATAGATAACATCACAGGTGGTTTTTTATGTCGACCACCTGTGAAGTTAATTTATCACAGGCGGTCGGAATTAACAACCGCCTGTGATGTTGTCTATCACAGGCGGTTTTTCTAAATATCCGCCTGTGATTCTTTACAATATAAAAAGCTCGTTGGTCGGCAGGAACCCTAACTCTTCCCGCCCGAGCACGAACCCGAGCGCCGCCAGGCTACCGCCGTGTCCCCGTCCCTGAGCACGAACCCGAGCCCCGCCGTCCCCGTCCCCGAGCTCGAGCGCCGCCGTCCCCGTCCCCGAGCCCGAGCGCCGCCGTCCCCGAGCGCCCGAGCAACGCCGTCCCCTTCACCGAGCCCGAGCGCCGCCGTCCCCTTCACCGAGCTCGAGCCCCGCCGTCCTCGTCCCCGAGCCCGAGCGCCGCCGTCCCCGAGCGCCCGAGCAACGCCGTCCCCTTCACCGAGCCCGAGCGTCGCTGTCCCCTTCACCGAGCTCGAGCCCCGCCGTCCTCGTCCCCGAGCCCGAGCGCCGCCGTCCCCGAGCGCCCGAGCAACGCCGTCCCCGAGCCCGAAGCGCCGCCGTCATGGTCCCCGAGCAACGCCGTCCCCGAGCAACAAGGGCCACCGTCACGGTCCCCGAGCCCGAAGCGCTGCCGTCCCCAAGCTCTTTCTTCTTCCTCTCGTAGTAAGGTCAAAGTTCAGGTTCATTTCTTCTAAGTTCATGGCTCGAATTTCCTATATCTGTTTGAATCATATATGTATTTGAATCATATATGTTAATTGATGGCAGATTACTTGTGTTTGAATCATATATGTGTTTGAATACACAGCTGGATATATATGTGTTTGAATCATAGCTTAGGTTAATCAAATGGTTAGGTTAATCAAATGCTTAGGTTAATCAATGGTTCAAACACATTAAGGTGTTAATCAATGGCTATCCCTGATTATCAGTTCTTAGATTAATTACTGTTGTTGTTTTCACTTACATATTTTGTTTGGTTGTCAATATGCTTATTGCTTATTGCTTGGTTGTCAATTACTTCTCATGTATCAATTTTTTATTTCTTTTATCCCTTCTGATTAAATGTTTGTATACCATTAAGGTGTTAGTATCCTTCGAATGAATAATTTTGTGTCCCTCCATCGATTGGGATCTATTTTTATCCCTTCTGATTAAATGTTTTTTCACTTACATATTCAATTATAAGAAAATCTCCATAGTGATTGGGGCAACAAGTCTATTTTTAGTGTTTTTTGACTACCTATCTTTGTTTGATAATCATTAGGGCAAATGTGCTTATGGCCACATACATCATGGAAGTACATAGCCATGACAATGTTATTATCTCCCTATGTTATAAGACTTGTTCTTATCTCCCTTCTTAGTTTTTTGACTACCTATCTTTGCTTCCCAACCCTATGTTATAAGACTTGTTCTTATCTCCCATCTTTGACTTGTTCATAGCCATGACAATGTTATTTGGACCCCTCTTTTTGCCCTATAAGCCACATCCTTGTTTTCCCTCTGATCCCTGCCTTTGTTGCGATCTCAATTTTGATTGTGAGACTTGGCCATTTTCAGTTTTAGAGATGGAAAAAGAGCCACTTGACATGGTTGAGAGCTCAGTTCGAGTCATCGAGACACATGTTGACATCATTCGCAGTCTAGTGACTGATGGGGTTGTGGATACTACTGAACTGGAATCAGTGTACACACTTAAGACCACTTTGTTTCAAATTGGAGATGTATGCGACATGCTTGAGAAGTGTGCTCTGTCCATCAAAAAGTATGCTGACTCCAAGAGGGCTAAAATTATTCAAGATGAAGCCCTGCAATATGCTGAAGATGATGAAGCTGCAGATGATTTGGAGGAACTCCCAAGCCCAGATCTCCTTACTCAAGCCGACATATTGGAAAAATATTTTGGAATTGAGTATGATAGCGACCAGTCAAGGGGTTGTTGATGTTTAGTCCTAAACAACACGATATGAGTATCGTAGGTTTCACTCTTAGAGATAATGTATTTTGTATGAACCTCTTAGAGAGTGTCAAGTCAATGAACTATCTTCGAGTACTATTGGGAAGTGGATCTCTTTGATGTATTTTTTTCTAGTGATATCGATGGTGCCGAGTAGCACCAAATTTGGACTTGTGTCCATATCTATAGATGCTAGTAGTTGAGCACTAGCGCCTACAATCTTGACTACCTCATCCCTATTCTCTATTTGGGACTTATATGGAGAATGGCATCGGCGGAATGCCTGAATCGGGTCGGGAAGCAAGCTTGCAGATAGAAGTGCACTTTTTAATGCAGTTAGACAGAGAAGGCATGGCTGTGATGTTATAATGCTGAAGGACCCCAAGAAGAGATTAAGCCATATAGTCTACCACCTCCCGTTATTTGTGGGCTTCACCGATGGCTGGAAACATTTGGTGATAGCAAACGACCTTCGGGCTGAAGACGTCTGCGAGCTTGTTAAGGGGCCAGACGATGGTGAGCCGGTGTACTATGTCTGGATGTGTGGTCACAAAATTTAAAGCTGCCCCGGCTGCATGTGTGTGCTTCTCTTCTCTTAGGTGGGGTGCTAAGTGGTCTTAGTAGCCGACATAAGAGAAGAGAAGCGCACAGATGAAGCCGGGGCGGCTTTAAATTTTGTGACCACACATCCGGACAGAGTACACCGGCTCACCATCGTCTGGCCCCTTAACAAGCTCGCAGACGTCCCCAGCCCGAATGTCGTTTGATGTCACCAAATGTTTCCCGCCCTCGGTGAAGCCCACAAATAACGGGAGGTGGTAGACTACAGGGCTTAATCTCTTCTTGGGGTCCTTCAGCATTATAACATCACAGCCATGCCTTCTCTGTCTAACTGCATTGGAAAGTGCACTTCTATCTGCGAGCTTGCTTCCCGACCCGATCCTGCCCCGGAGGCGGGTTTGGGCTCAATTTCTTTTGAATCACCTTTTCTCCAAGTTCTCTTATTGATGGAACCAGTATATTAGACTAACAGTATATCCCTTTATCGACGGAACCAGCTTGAATGGCAGACAACGAGCAGCCTAGTATGGATGTGGTCTGCACCGGTGCGTCTAACAAAGTTGATGAAGACGCGACCAAACTTGAATAGCAGACAACGAGCAGCTCCGGTGAAGGGAGTGGGGAGGATAGTTCTAGTGACGACAATCCTTGTACTCCTATACCTCCAAGGACGAAAAAAACATCAGATGAGCTTGATGCTGACTATATTCCCAACGATGAAGAGGTAAATAGAAATATGTCGACTATATTCTAAAATAATGTTCATATATGAAAGGCCATTAATTGTTTCACTATATAGATTTCAAATGAAGAGAAGAAAGAGGATGCATCTTCTACACAAAACACGGAGGATGCTCCTGTTGGGGGCCTTCGGCATCCGAAGGTCCTCAAAAACAGGATTTAACAGTGTTTCTGGAGTATAATGTGTGAACAGGTATCTTCGGACTCGAGTCGATATCACAGTAGGAGAAGTCCAAGTAATACGAAGGTTGATACAACGCCGAAGATGTGAGCGGGAAAGCTTCGGCGTGATAGCGGAAAAAGAAACCGACTTAAAGATGAAAAGGCTATTCGGACCTCGGTGGATTACTATAGAATTACTACCAAGTGTAAAGGGCATGAATGTAATTTTATATGGGCTGTGTCCCGTGCCTATAAATAGGTGAACAGTACTCCCGTACTGGACACGCTGACTTGGCATTTGCTTTTGCGTCACATTTGTATTTTCATCTCCTTCCAAGCCGAAGGTACATTTGTGATTGAATGTCATTTCTATTTCTTCATAATAATAATGCAAAAATAAACTGTTAATAACATATAATTGCCTATGTTATTCTTTATATTTCATATGGTTCTTTCTTCATCCTCGTATGTTGTGTTTATGAAGGCATACCCTTCATAACCTTCGTCCAAAAGCTATTATATCCTAAGGGAAATAATGCTTCGAAGGACGAAGGACTTTACCATTTAACATTTTCTGTGTTGCCTTGTTCTTAAGACGAAGTACCTGAGAACAAGTCCCCAACATTGGCGCCCACCTCCGGTGAACTCACTACCACCCTTTGAGTTTTTTAACACCTTCGGCGATCATAAACCTTCGCTATGGCGCCGAAGAAAGCTTCAGCAGCTGGGGCTACACCTCTGCAACCGCTGGACCCCAATCAGGAGACTCTCTCTCTTCGGGAGGCCCGAAGCCAGAAGAGGAAGGCTGTCAGCCCGACACCGCAAGAGGATGAGCTAGATCAAGAGATCAGAGACATGGAGATGCTTCATCAACAGGTGCAGAGGAAGAAGGAAAAGATGGCCAGGCTAGCTGAACTACAAAGGCAGATAGACGAAGCTTCTGAAGAAGTTCGCCATCTTACTCACGATGAGCAGAATCGAAGACCTCAGAACCAAAACCTTCATCAGGAGGGTTTCCTCAACGAAGATGACTGGTATAACAACTTCCATCATGGAAATTTTGTTTTTGATGATGCTTCTCCTCTGTCCGCTGAGCTGCAGGCTACACCTTGGCCTCCGTCCTACAAGCCGCCCCAGCTTCCCATATTCGATGGCCATTCAGACCCGAAGCAGTTTTTGATGAGCTACGAAGCAACAGTATCTTCGTATGGTGGCAATGCTGCAGTCATGGCAAAGTCTTTTGTTATGGCTGTCAGGAGTGTTGCTCAAACCTGGTATTCCTCCCTTCGACCAGGAACGATCACTTCATGGCAAAAACTGAAGGACATGTTGTTAACCAGCTTCCAAGGGTTTCAGACAAAGTCGGTCACTGCTCAGGCCCTGTTCCAGTGCACACAGGATCACGAAGAATACCTTCAGGCGTATGTCAGGAGGTTCTTGCGTTTGAGGGCGCAGGCGCCAACGGTGCCCAACGAAATTGTCATTGAGGCCATGATCAAGGGACTTCGGCCTGGACCTTCAGCTCAGTACTTTGCTAGGAAGCCTCCTCAAACTTTGGAGAAGCTGCTCCAGAAGATGGACGAGTATATTCGTGCCGACAATGATTTTCGCCAAAGAAGGGAGGAGGCTTTCAGGTTTTCCGAAATGACCAGGGGCTTCGGAGGAAGATTCTATCCGAGGCATGTCAGGTCAATCCACAACTCTACTCAAAATGATGATAAGGGGAGTCAGCAGCAAAGGCCACAGTGCTCCTCACAGGCTTTGGGGCAACAGCAAAGCTTCTTCCGGCCACCAGCTCCAAGAGGCAGAGGCGCCAGGGGCTTCGGCGGAAGATTTGGAGATCAACCAAGGAGAATATTTTGCTTGTTCTGTGGTGAAAACAAGGGCCATACCACCAGGACGTGCCATGTTACCATCCAGAAACAAAAGGAGATAGCCGAAGCAGGTCATGCATACTGCTTCGTACCATTCGCCTTACATCTTAGAATACGTAGGCAACCACCCTGCAGTTTCTGTTGCTTCGGCGAGTCAACCTCAAGCTTCTTGGCAACAGCCTCCGCCTCCACCACCGCTGCAACAAGGTCAACAGCCAGAAGGGAGCCAATATGCTCCACATCAAAGGGACTTCAGAGAACAATCCGAAGCTCGCACAGTCAATAGCACTGTGCCAGAGTCGAAGCACATCTATTGACAAATATCCTACCTTGACAGCAGTCTTTTCCATTCAGTTTTATTTTCTGTGTAATAAAGGACACTTTTTAAATTTCAAGTAATAGTTTTGTTGTTTGCCACAAGGAAAACATATCTTCTACACAGGCTTAAGTTGTCGGAGCTGGAAAATTTGCAATAGCAAGGAGGACCTTCGGGTTATTAAATTTATTTTAAAAAAGAAGACACGGTATGAATTCTTTGAAGCAACAAAAAGTCGTTCCAAAAGGAGCGCAGTGTAAGTTTTTTGCTCCAAAGTCGTTCCTAAGGGTATGCAGAGCTTACAGCGAAAAGTCAACGCTGATTCCGTCGAAAGTAAAAGGCGAAGAAGCTCCAAAGTCGTTCCTAAGGGAATGCAGAGCTTACAGCGAAAAGTCAACGCTGATTCCGCTGAAGTAAAAGGCGAAGAAGCTCCTAAGGGAGGCTTACAGCGAAAAGTCAACGCTGATTCAAAAAAGTTTATGTATTTTATTGCAGGGATGTGTGTGTAATTTCGGAACGAATACCTGTAGCTTCGGAACGAATACCTTTTCTCATAGCATAACATCATCACATCATTTTGCATAGCATAAGCATCATACATCATTCCGCATATGGCACAAGAAGGGGATACAATATTGATCTTCGGAATGTAGCTTCGGAAAATATTTTCACGAAGTTTGGATGTTCTTCATCAGAACACTATGGGTATTGTTGTGATAAATGAAAATTCTTCTTCACGAAGCATGAAAAGAAGGGAAGGTGTTTTTTTGTCAAAGACTCAAAAACGGTACGTATGTAAAATTTCATGCATCGTAAAGAATTGAATCATAAAAAAAAGTTTATTACATTCAGGGTTACAAGATATTACACATAGTACACTTCAGAAGTTTTTACAGTAGCACTTAGTCTTCCCTAAGTACTACTTCTGCAGCTTCGTTCAGGAGTTGATTGACAACTTGATCCATGATAGCTTCAGCCATCTTTTTAATTTCATCGTCATCTTTCGGGGGAGGACCCGGAGACGCTTTAGTAGGATCTGAGGGAGGACAGGATACAGCTACATTGCTATTACAAATTGCGAACAAAGTTTAAAATTAAAAATTACAACACAATAAAAACCACTAGTTAATACCTATTTGCCCTTCGGGCTCCACGCTCTTCTCAGCAGCCTCTGCTACTTTTCTAGCATCGTGGATGCCCTTTTCGCTTTTTTGGATAATTTCTCGGGCCATTTCTCGGCCACCATTGTCCCAGACATCGGTAAAAAATTTTCCTCCAATCATGCTAGCTTCGGCTGAAGGATCCTTTGTATCTTCGAAGGGCAAGGTAGCTTCGGATTGCGCTAAAATCTTTACATGCTCACAGCCCTTTTTCTCCAAAATGGTGGCAATTCCCCTGGCACCCGAAAAAGCACATATATCTCCGCGGCTATTTAAAATTTCTTCGAAGGCCTCAGCTTCGTGGCTAATCCATTCAATGGGGCCTTCGGGGTTGCCTCTCGTAAAGTTTTCCTCACTCGAAAATGCGCCAACGCTGGCGAAGCTAGTTTTCATTTTCTTAACACATTCAATAGATTTGTTATAGCATCTCTTCTTGGACGCACGAAGCTCTTCAACAGTTCCTTCTAAATGATTTGCCCATTGGTCGCTAAGTTCTCGCTTTGTTTCTTCAAGTATGCGTTCTTCTCTAGCTCTGGCTAGTTGTTTTCGAAGATCTTCAATTTCACGTTTCTGAGCTTCAGCTTGACCTTTAAAAGTAGCTTTGTCTTCTTTTATTCTGCTTATCAATGAATGCAATATTTTGTCTTTTTCGAGACCTTCCTTCCGTAGTTCAATTACTTCGGAACGAAGATTGCTCAGGGCCATCACACATCCTTCATCTTCGGCATCTTTTTGGGCCCTGAGGGCATTGCTAAGTATAAGGCCCTGCAAAGAAGAATGTGTGTGTGTTAATAAATCTAAGCAAATGAAAATTTTTTGTTTTCAAGAAACAATGCGAAGGTCTCAAATTTTGTACCTTTAAACTATTATACGCCAAGCTGTCGGCCAACTCGTCTTTCGACAGCACCGAGAGTCCGTCTTCTAGTGTTGGGAATCCGAAGCTCTTGCTCATCTCCCGGCAGACAGAAATCTCCTTGCTGTCAGGGAGACAGTACAAGAAATCTTCTTCTCCGCTGCCGTTGAATATTAATGCCCCCTTTGGATATTTTAGTTTTTGGGCGTAAAACTGGGCCTCTTGCTTTTCTTTTTCAGACAACTTTTTCCCCGAAGCATGTTGAACAATATAATCAGGGACTTTGGGGGATGCTTTGGGGGCAGCAGCACTGATTTCTTCAACAAGAATTGGCTCTGTCACTTTTTCTTCCTCGGTTTCCAGGGATTTTACCTTCGTGGGCTCCGAAGGACCAGCTTCAGCTTCAGTTTCTTGCTCTGGAGCTTTAGTATCAAAAATCTCAGTTTTCGCTTCGGAGGTTTCAACAGTCTTCTTCGGAGTTGTGCTTGAGGACTTAATTGTTTCTAGAACATCTAGCACGTTGACCATTCTTTTTCTTTTCGGAGTCACCGCTGGCCCCTTTTTGATTTTTGTTGTGTCAACATTTGCTGAAGGACTTAAAACTTCTGATATTTTTGATCCCTCAGCTGATCCTTTTGTTTCTTCCATTTTTTCTGTTAATGGTGCTTCGGCCATTTCTTTGGTTTCTGATAACGAAATCTTTGGTTCTTCCAATTCCGTTCTTGTTGGCGCTTCGGCTATTTCTGCGATTTCTGGCAGCAAGGTTGGCTGTTCAGCTTCGGTGGTCGAAGAAGTCTCTCCGGTGAATTCAGGCACCGAGGCTGGTTCAATGTAGCGTGGCCGATGTGTGAGGACCTTTATCCTTTTTCTTTTCGGTGCTGGCTCACTAGGAGCAGCTGCAGCTTCTTCTTTCGCAGAGGTCGCGCCTTTTCTTTTCTGCCCTCGAATGGGATAACAATAGTCAGGGTAGACGAATCCGATTGCGTCAAACACTCGGTTCAGTCTTTTCTTTTTTTCGGCCTCCGAAGGCTGCTGACAATGCAGTATCTTCGGCCTTCGAGTAAGCCCCAAGTAGTTCGTCACTTAAATTTTTAATATCTTTCAGCCAGTCATCATCTGGCTCAACGAATTTATCTCCGAACTTGAAAGTATACTTCAGTCTGATAAGTCCACCTTCGTCAGCCTCCTTTATGGTCTCTTGTGGCATTTCCCATCTTTCCGCGAGCGGCCATACTCTGAAGGCAATATGCTCTTGGACCAAATCTCTTGTTCCAATAAAAGAACAAATAACTCCGAAGGCTCTCCGGCATTCTTCGACAGCATCATTCATTTCAACCTTCGGCTTTCGCAGGCCGAAGCTTTGCCAAATAGGGCGCATAATTATACCTTTAATATCTTCTCGTGCTTTCAGGTCATTTTTCACATAAAACCATTCTGTCATCCAGTCGCCGGGCCATCTCTTCCGAAAGGTTGGTACGGGACAGCTTGACCCAGACCGAGAAACGAAACTGTAGCAGCCAAAATTATTGTGATACTGTTCCTTACCCCAGGGTTTTGTCTCGTATGATAATTCGTGTATGTTGCAGAAACTTTTCGCATCAGGTTCCAGACCTTGGCTTCTCATGGCCCACACGAAGATATTCAGCCTTATAATTGCTTCGGGGGTAAGTTGATGAAGATAGATTTCAAACATTTTCAGTACTTCTACGACAAAGCTGCTCAGGGGAAACCGTAGTCCAGCTTTCAAAAAGCTTCGGAACACTACGACTTCATTTTCCTCAGGGGTCGGGCAAGTTTTCTCTCCTTCGTCAACCCTCACAATGGATAAATCCCGGAAGTATCTTCCCCTCATGTTGACAAGATGATTTTCTTTGATACCTGATTTGCCAAAAACTGAATGGCTTGGTCGCCAGGGGCGATCTTCGGAGTCTTCACCACCACTATCCACGTCATAACTGTCGCTGTCATCAGTATCTTCAGACAAACCTTCTAAAATCTCTTTGGTGATTTTTTCTGTGTTGGTCTTCGACATTGCTATAAGAAACCCCAGGTTCTTCTCTTCAGAAAGACTCAACTTCATCTCGGGAGCAGCCTTCTTATCTTCAGACATCTTCGGAACCACTAAAAAACTGTTTTCAACGCCGAAGCTTAAAAACTTAAAAAGCTAAGCAAATCTTGGTGCGCAAGAGCTAAAAATTGAGTGAGCGAGAACAAATGGCAAGAGAGCGTGCCAGATGAGCTCGCGGTATGCTCTTATTTATACGCCCAGTGCGTTAAAAATTGAAAGACCCCGCCTGTCAGTGAATGTTGCTATTCTAGCAAAGGGAAGGTGTTTTTTTCGGACCTTCGGCTTAAAGCCTTCGTCCATGTCGCAATCTAAATTTATTATTTTAACAAATTAATATTGCGAGGGGCTACTGTTGGGGGCCTTCGGCATCCGAAGGTCCTCAAAAACAGGATTTAACAGTGTTTCTGGAGTATAATGTGTGAACAGGTATCTTCGGACTCGAGTCGATATCACAGTAGGAGAAGTCCAAGTAATACGAAGGTTGATACAACGCCGAAGATGTGAGCGGGAAAGCTTCGGCGTGATAGCGGAAAAAGAAACCGACTTAAAGATGAAAAGGCTATTCGGACCTCGGTGGATTACTATAGAATTACTACCAAGTGTAAAGGGCATGAATGTAATTTTATATGGGCTGTGTCCCGTGCCTATAAATAGGTGAACAGTACTCCCGTACTGGACACGCTGACTTGGCATTTGCTTTTGCGTCACATTTGTATTTTCATCTCCTTCCAAGCCGAAGGTACATTTGTGATTGAATGTCATTTCTATTTCTTCATAATAATAATGCAAAAATAAACTGTTAATAACATATAATTGCCTATGTTATTCTTTATATTTCATATGGTTCTTTCTTCATCCTCGTATGTTGTGTTTATGAAGGCATACCCTTCATAACCTTCGTCCAAAAGCTATTATATCCTAAGGGAAATAATGCTTCGAAGGACGAAGGACTTTACCATTTAACATTTTCTGTGTTGCCTTGTTCTTAAGACGAAGTATCTGAGAACAAGTCCCCAACAGCTCCGATGCCTGAATCATCCGTTTCACATAAGCGGAAACGAGGGCGACGAGGTCCGAATCAGATGAAAGAAGGTGCAGTTATGTACATAACAAAACTAAATGCAGAGGGGTTTCCTGAAGAACCACTTGACGTGGTTACAAAGTTTCGAAATTCCTGCGGGTCTACTGTTAGAGATATAGTGCCAATCACACTTCAAAAATGGAAGGATTTAGATGAAGACACCCGCAATAAGCTATGGGCTAAGTTGTCTGAGTCATTCAAGTTCCCAAAAGGCACAGAGGATGCAGTAAGGAAGTCGATGCTCTCTGCTATGGCCAAGATGTTTCGTGGGTGGAAGGCCGAGATGAATAGAGAATTTGTTAAGAAGAATAAGGTTCCTCCGCCCAAGAAAATGGGGAAAATCACTCAAGCTCAGTGGGAGGAATTCGTTCGTCAGAAGACCGAACTGAAGGCCAAAGAACTGGGCGAAACTAATTCTCAGAGAGCGAAGATGAACAAACACCCCCATCGCCTGGGGTCAACTGGATATCACCATAAAGTTGTGCAGTGGAACAGGATAATCGAGGAAGCTATAACTAACGGCACTTTGGACCCAATATTAAAAGATATCGATGAGCGAGCTATTCGTTGGATCTTAGGTCGGGCAGGTTTGAGTGAGGACGGCAAACTTTTGCATCCAGAATTGGTAGGCGAAGTTTCGACAAAAATTCAAGAATATGCAGATAAGAGAAAAAAAGGAGAATTTAAGCCTCGGAGGGAGAATGACATACTAACTGCAGCACTAGACAATCCTGAACACACTGGACGGGCTCGGGGAATCTCTTCTAAGATTTCCTAGAGAGAGGCGTTCCAGAGTATGCGTCGTCATATAGGGTACAAAAGGCTATTAATGACGTGATGAACAAAATGAAGAAAACAGAATGCATATCATTTGAACTCAAGCCAAGCCACATGAGTCCACCTATAGTCCCTAGCAGCGTTGGATCTGTGCAAGACTTGACCAAGTACCCTGTAGACGATATTGTTGAGGACAAGCCTTGCTTTCTTCATATTCCAATCAATCGATCTGGGACAAAAACAAAGCAAGCTGCTACTGGTTTGGTAAAACCAGGACTTGTTAACTACAAGGATAATCCTGTCCCGCCACACTATGTTGTGGTCCAAGTTCTAGAAATCACAGACAGTGGTTGTGAAGATTGGGAGATAGATTTTCCAGTTGAGGGGATCATAACTTTGCAGGAGGCAATGAACGAGTTGGTCCTTTGGCATCGACGCGACATCAAGTTGGGTGATGAGCCGAATTCAACACCAATGCAACAAAAATATAGTTCGATCATTCCACACCCCATGGTGCAGGAAAATATGACACCGACCTCCAAAAAAATCGTTGAAACAATCATATCGCCTCTTGCGAAGGAACTCGATGAGGGGAACATAGACAAAATTGTTCCTCAGAATGTCGACGTCAACATCAAAAAGGAACCAAAGGTTGGCACCAATGTTGAAGGGCCAACTATTTCAAAGAAAATTCATAAGCGAATCGCCACTGACGATGTCAAGAAACCGTCAGAATCAGTGGCACGCTACCTACATAAATTGCAGAGAGTTATGACAAATCAATCAAAAGCGGAATCATCATCTCATGGAGTAGGCACACGTTCCCAAATAGACAATTTCGAAGTATGGGAAGAAGATGGAATGATTCATACTCGAGAATCATTACGTCTTAAAACCAATATCTCGGTATACAAGGAGGATGTTCCTCCAAAATTTGTGAATGGGAGGCCGTTCTTGACGACGGTGCAACTTTCTAAGTTGTCGACTCCGGAGATTAGAATGCATGAGTGGTACATGGTGGCTAGCAACAAATACAAACTCGAGGACTTCACATTTGTTGTGCCAGAAGATGCATTTTGGAGCAATGATCATATAGATCCTGTGCGGCATTTATTTTTTGACAATCTCTGGTCGTTGTACCACCGATAAAGGATGGAAACCAACTACTTAACTCTCTTTTGCTTGTAAGTACCTCTAAACTTTCATATTTGTTAGTTTTGTACACGCACACATAAACGAGAGTCTAACGATTAACACTATTACACGTAGGATGCAATACATGGATGATAAGAAGAAACAACTTAAGACAGGGTTTCTTGACCCGTTGATGATATCCCAAGCTCGCTACAAAGTAGTTGCTCGGAGGCATGGAGAAGAATACAAAGACTTGGACGATGCTGAATTTGAGAAAGCCGTCAAACAGAATCAGAGAAAGAAAATGAAGGTAATGGCGGCATACATTGGACGAGCCATGTATAATCATGTACAACATGGCAAGGACTTAATAATAGCTCCGCACCACTTTAAGTAAGTTATCGACATGGTTTAATTTTGAACTATAAATTATGGCAATCGTGATCTTAACATGTGTTTTGTATCATGATCTGGCCAAAGGATGGTAAAGTCGTGGTCTTCGACTCACTGAGAATGGAAAAGGCTACGTATAATGACTTCTTGAAGATCTTAGAGAAGTATGATTATTATTGCACACTTGTACTTATTACAACTTAACAAATGTATTCTTAATCTCACAATGCTATTCTTATATGCAGTGCATACCGTTTTTATTGGAAAGATCTTGGCGGCGAACATCCAGAGGACAAGCCTAATTTGTCAATATCATTATTTCCATATGGTGACAAACAACCTCCGGGTACTGTCCTGTGCGGTTATTATGTATGCGAATGGTGTCGTGTCACCTTCCATTACATGGTCAATCGTGAGGATGTAAGTTCGCTATCATTGTCTATGTTGCAATTTTTAAGTTATATTGTTGCTCATCACATTACTCTTAGCACCGCTTGCTTTTTGCTTTCATTGCAGGTTCCTAAATCCAAGATCAATGCTGAATGGTTAGAAAGAGATATGGTTTCCGTCGGCGTTGCTAAGGTTGTAAGAGACTTGCTTTACTTTATGCGCCGTGAAGTTCTTCATCAACAAGGGCTATTCTACAATATAAATGGAAATTTGCAAAAATTCCCAGAACTAAGTTTGTACACAATATCACACAGTGTTTAGGTCTTTAGTTAGGAACTTTAGATGTTTAGTTGTATATGGAACTTTGAGATGTTTAGTTGTATATGGAACTTGATATGTGTATAATTCTGTGTATGACGATGGAACTTGATATGTGGATGAATCTGTGTATTATACCTGTTATGGAACTTGTAATCTGTGTATTATACCTGTTATGGAACTTGTAATATGTGTAAATCTGTGTATGTGGATGAATCTGTGTATAATCTGTGTATTATGCAATCTGTGTGAATCTGTGTATAATCTGTGTATGAAATCTGTGTATATTCTGTGTTTGAAAATTCTGTATATATGAATCTGTATAATTAAAACCGTCTGTGATTTATAGTGTATGCAGTCGGTTCCTTTGAATTGGACCGCCTGTGATGTGTGTCTATCACAGGCGGTTCCTTTGAACTGGACCGCCTGTAATCTGTGTTTTTCACAGGCGGTTTTTGATTGACCGCCTGTGATGTTGTTTTACATCACAGGCGGTGCACCACAAGCGGTTCCTGGAACCGCCTGTGTAGTGGCAAACAAAACCGCCTGTACAGAGGTATGCTGTAGTAGTGGTCGCCTGTGCCGCTCCGACTGCTATGCCACTCGACAGAGTGAGGCTGACAACAGCCAAGTCTGGCCTCAGGCGCCATAGGAATGTCACACCCGGGTTTTAGGGGTCCAAAGCCCGGGCGCGAACATAATCACCAGGTGTGCTGGGACCAAGTCTCACACATATGATGAATCATGGCACCGGATCGAATGTCATATCTTTACTACATAACAGGAGTTCTATACAAAATAAACAATTACATTATAAGGAGACAACGGTCCAGCAACCCAAAGTTGACTGGGAGACGACGACCTAGATCTCTCACGAACTCATCGCAGCATCCTCTTTGCGCCTCATCCTGCGGTACCTGTTCTTGACCTGTGGGGGGGGTGAGACAGCAAGAGTGAGCTCACATACGTTCATCGCTCAACAAGTTGTGGGGAATAA
Source organism: Zea luxurians (assembly GCA_029449295.1). Classification (NCBI taxonomy): domain Eukaryota; kingdom Viridiplantae; phylum Streptophyta; class Magnoliopsida; order Poales; family Poaceae; genus Zea; species Zea luxurians. The sequence goes on from JAOPSE010000021.1 coordinate 47,839,324, forward strand.
TGTGCATGAACTCGCCAAAGGTGGGAGCTCACGTGAAGTGTAAGGCTTACCAAAGAGGATGGTTAGAGCTGAGCATTGCTTTTAAAGTTGGTCAAGATTTTATTAGCAATTACTAAGTATAAGTAAATACCAACCCTATTAAGTAGTAAAACAAAAGTAACAACATCACCTGCGATGCAATGCATATGACAAATTGAATTTAGTTCCATAAGTTAATCATCAGAGAGTCCTGAGCTGCTCATGACTGTGAGCTCGGCTAGTATACCAGTTTTACACTCTGCAGAGGTGGTACCCTTTACCCACAAGTCATGTTACCCGTCTGCCAAGGGATTGTAACACCCGAAATCTTGTTTTGGGGATTAGTAGAAGAAATCAAAGTAAAATATCACTAATGGATAATTATACTTTGGGATTCACCTTTCTAAAATAAATAGTAAAATTTAAAGCAATGAGAGTTAATATACATATATATAATAAAAGAATTACAAATTATTATCCCCTTCAAGAAATATATAAACTATTTCTCTTTTGAGTTAAAGTCACTTTTAGAATTCATATTAAATTCTTCCTAAATTAAAAGGGTAAGATATACATTCAATATAATGACTTCTTTGGAATAAGTGGATGTGAAGCATCTTATCTAAATAAATAAAATAAATCTTTGCATCATTCTGGGACTATTTTGGTTGTTTCATATAAACTGGACTTTGAAATTCAAAACAGGTTTGAATTAGTGACTCATTTAAACTTAAAATAGTTAAAACAAATAGAAATTTAAATTAGAAAAGGAAAAAGGAGAAGGAAACCTGCACCTGGGCCAAATCTCAACTGTCTCGGCCCATCTCTCCTCTTCCCCCTCAAACGCACGCCGGCCCAGCTGGTTTTGGTGCCGACATCTTGGGCCCACCGGTCATCTTCACGCACGCGCGCTCGTTTTTGTTTGTCGCTGACCGACTCGGGCCCACTGACCAGGACCTCACCCGCGCACACGGCTAGCTCCACTTCCGCACACTGGTTCGGCCACTGCTGCGTGGGGCCCAGCGGTCGGAATCGTCCCCTTCCCCTCGCGTCCGCCTAAACAGAACCCCGAGAATTTCTGCGCGGTGGTCGCTTGGCCGTCCCAACCACCGGCCGGGTTTCCCTCGCGCGGACTTGTCCGTAGTCTATAAAAGTCAAGCTCCGCGACGCCCATGACCCAACATTGAAACCTAGTTGGCTTCTCAAGGGCTGATAGGAGAAGTTAGCACCGCCTGGCGCTTAGCCACCGTGCTCCTAGCCGAATCACACCGGTCGCCACTCTTCGGTCGATTGCGGAGGTCGAGAGACATCATCAGTGCGCGGCGGAAGTAACCGCGGCGTCGGTGGGTGGCGAGGAACCCTGTGGCCACCGGAATTTCTCGCCGTCACCATAAACCCGTGCCGCGCCGTGGGCGGGCGCTCTTGTGACCCAACTGCTGGTAAGAAACTCCCCTTCAAATCCACCACCATCTCTTCTTTGTGTAGCGTTCGTTTAAGCGGAGTTTGGGCAGTGGATTTGTGGGTCGGGGTCGCGCCATCCATGGCGCCGCCGCTCGGCCTTGGGGCGCCGCCGCCCTGTGTCCTGGTGGGGGAGAAGTGGAGGATGGAGGGTCCTGGCCGTCGATATCGTTATGAAGGGCTAGGATTAGGTAATGTGTAGCCCCTTCGTGCGATCATATCTCAGCCGTGGATCGCTCGATCGACGGTTCTGGATGTGCACTGCTTCATTGAATCAAGGGTGTTGATCGTGGCCCTTGATTTCTAATCCTGCGGTGGGGAATCCACCGTACCCCTTCGCCGTGGATGTTTTACAAAAGAGCCCCTCGACTTTTTCTATACCAACCCGCAGTCCTGCGCTGTGGGCTTTGGGTCTGTAGGATGTTTACGCAGAAGCCCCTGGGTTTTTCTGTAATTGTGCGCGCGGTCCAGTGATCCGAGGGATGGATTAATTAATTACAGAAATGAGTTTGTAATATAAAAATAATTCCTAGAACTTGTTTAAATCCTAGAAAATTCATACTAAGTCCAAATTTGCCCATTCTAGTTCCTATAATTTCATAATATTATTGTTCATCAAATAGTGCCACTATTTTGACATGAAAATGGTATTAAAATTTAGTTCCTAATTAATCTTATATCAAAATACATACAACCCTAGGAAATTCATAACTCCTCCGTTTTAACTCCGATTTGATCCGTTCAAGTTGCGTTAGTCTCGTTACGACATGTAGATCATTATTATTCAGTTTGTACTTATGTTTGGTGTACTGTTAATCTTGTCTATATGCTGTTTGTTTGTATTGCTACGACTAGCAGTAAGGTCACGTGTCATCTGAAGAGCAAGTTGGTACCTGGAATCTCAAGTCCCAGGCAAGTTGTGCCCTTGATCACTTCTTTTTACCCACTCATGTTCTAATTAATCATAATGATCTGCATAGGTTAATTTTGATGGGACCTAATAGGTTACCCTAGTTTGTCTATCTTTATGCCTTGTTTACCACTAAACTTTCTGGGTAGTACTTGCTAGTGCTATATGTGGATTTGGGCATTGAGATACATATTATTCATACTTTTGTTATCAATTGTTATTTACTGTTTATGATAAGATCATTATGTTAATTGGAACATGGAGCGACCACCCAGGAAAACAGTGCTACCACAAGGGTTTAATGGGACGCCCTTGGCCGATTAATTAGGAAAGCTAGTGGAAGACTACCTTACCCGAAAGGGGCAAGGGCAGTAGGGGAGTGGTCAGTGTAGGGAGGCCCTCGGGAGGATTTTGCTGCGATGGCGGTCCTGCAAGGGATTCCTGCATTGGAACTTCCTATAAACTGTAGCGGGTTTTCTGAAGCTAGTGGAACTTTGTAAAGGCCTCATAGTGTTACCCTGCCTCGCCTCCTCGGTAGAGGTGTAAGGGATTGGCCGTCTCTTGGCAGATGGGTAACACGACTTGTGGGTAAAGATGTGCAACCTCTGCAGAGTGTAAAACTGGTATACTAGCCGTGCTCACGGTCATGAGCAGCTCGGACCCTCACATGATTAAATTATGGAACTAAATTCAATTTGTCATATGCATTGCATTGCAGGTGAGGTTGTTACTTTTGTTCTACTAATTAATTGGGTTGGTATTTACTTATACTTAGTAACTGCTAATAAAATTTTGACCAACTTTAAAAGCAATGCTCAGCTCTAACCATCCTCTTTGGTAAGCCTTACACTTCACATGAGCTCCCACCTTTGGCGAGTTCATGCACATTATTCCCCACAACTTGTTGAGCGATGAACGTATGTGAGCTCACTCTTGCTGTCTCACACCACCCCACAGGTCAAGAACAGGTACCACAGGATGAGGCGCATGGAGGATGCTACGAGGTGTTCGTGAGAGGTCTAGGCCGTCGTCTCCCAGTCAACTTTGGGTTGCTGGACCGTTGTCTCCTTATAATGTAATTATTTATTTATTTTGTATAAAACTCCTATTATATATAAAGTTGTGACATTCGATCCTGTGCCACTATACATCATATGTGTGAGACTTGGTCCCAGCATACCTGGTGTTTATGTTCGCGCCTGGGTCTTGGTGCCCCTAAAACCCGGGTGTGACAGAAGTGGTATCAAAGGAATGTTGACTATAAGACGAAACCTAGATAGAACTGGACAACCAATACTTACTTACCTTTGCTACTCTGATCTTTTCTAAACTCTTCTTAATCTTTTCTTATCTATTTCCGCTTTACTCTGATTATTCTTACCTTTTTCTTTCTAAAGACAAATGTGGATTTCACACTTTGAAATCATGTGCCTAAAGTGACCTTAGGAATAGGAGACCCACTCTTAGGAACAAAAAAATATTTTCTTTTATATAGATATCTATGAACTTGAATGTTTGTCCTTATGATACATGCCTGATTTGGATCTTTGTTTGAGTGTGATGGGTTGTGGATCAATGTCCATAATTACATTTACATATACATCTAGGCATAAAGGATAGTATTTGTAAGATAACTAGACAATCTAGATTATTCTCTCTTAAAAAATAATATATATATATATATAGTATTTCGTATCTATCTCATCTTGACAGATTCTATCTTACCTTTGGACATTCACCTCGTACAACTAGTTACCCTAGTCTTGACATAAAACATCTGGTCAAGCCCTGCCAAAAAAAAAGTTTCAGTACATAACCAACTATTAGCTTAATCATTCTGCCTACCAAATGATTCCTTGCAAAACTATCTTACCATATGTATCTAACTCAGATGGTCAATACCAGGCGGGGTGGTGGAATTGATTTACCTCCTAATCGACACACTCGGTGGATATATCGACAACCCCAACCACAGCCAGCAGAGATGAATCCTCCTAATCCTCCACCAGGCGGAGTCGATCCACTAATTGCAGCTCAAATGAGGATGATGCAGCAAATGGCTGACACTATGGCAGATATGCGCGCCCAAATGCAGCAAGAACGCCAGGAAATGCGCCAGGAAAGAGAGGATGCACGTCGGGAAATGCACCAAGAGCGGGAAGAGATACACCAAGAGAGAAGGGTGCAACAACAGCAGCTGCAACAACAACTTCAACAACAGCAGCAACAGCAACAGGTGTCATTGCCTCCACCTCCACCACCAGTTCCACCCCGAGATAAGCATCGGGAATTCATGAGCCACAAACCACCAACCTTCTCCAACTCCACGGATCCACTGCAAGCTGATGACTGGCTAAAGTCTATAGAGAAGATGCTCAACATAGCTCAGTGCTCGGACCGAGAGAAAGTACTCTACGCATCAGGTCGTCTTGCTGGTCCTGCTGCAGATTGGTGGGATGCGTACTGCGCTGCTCATGCTGCTGTCGATACAATTACCTGGGAAGAATTCTCCACACAATTCAGGAATTACCATATTCCTGCTGGACTCATGAAGATTAAGAGAAAGGAGTTTCTATCCCTCAAGCAAGGAAGTATGTCTGTGAGTGAATATAGGGACAAATTCATCCAGTTATCTCGATATGCTCCTAGAGATGTTGAGGACGATGAGCAAAAGCAGGAGCTTTTTTCTGGACGGGTTAATTGGACCCTTGCAATATCAACTGGTATCACACACATTCCCATCTTTCCAAAGGCTACTTGACAAAGCTATTGCTGTAGAAAATAAGAGGAGTATATTTGGAGAGAAAAGAAAGGCTGCTAACCAAGGGCAGGCTCGAAGTAGTTCCCGTCCTCGCTATACTACCACTCCAAGTACACCAGCCAGTGGCAGTTCCGGACAACAAACTCAACAGGCACCAACTGCTCCTCCAAAAGCAAGCACTCCAGCAGGACCCGTTGCTCCTAACACAACCACCAACAGGGCAGGCTTCAAGTGTGGACAACTGGGACACTACGCCAACTACTGTCCCAACAGAGCTGCCTACACTACACCGGCTCCGATGAAGCAAGGACAAGCCTCGGCAGGAAAGAGTCAGCCCCTATCTATCAACCGGGGACATGCCCATCATGCAGAAGTAGAGGTTGAACCAGGTGAACTTGAAATTCAAGAAGAAGAGCCAGTTGGAGATGAAGTAGTCGGGGAAGAAGTCAACGAACAACAAGAATAGAGATAAACATAAATATAGATACATATATATATTTCACTATTTGTAAGACCTAAATATTAGTTAGCTATTAGTTAGTATTTTACTAATTTAGTGGTAATAATAAGGTCTATTGACCCTATGTTTTGTTAAAAAAAAATTATGCCTCATGCCGAGATTTCCTTGTTTGTGCATATGTTCCGAGAACAATATAAGTATACACCCTTTCCTTACAAATCTCGAGGACGCGATTTCTGTTAAGGGGGTAGGATTTGTAACACCCGAAATCTTGTTTTGGGGATTAGTAGAAGAAATCAAAGTAAAATATCACTAATGGATAATTATACTTTGGGATTCACCTTTCTAAAATAAATAGTAAAATTTAAAGCAATGAGAGTTAATATACATATATATAATAAAAGAATTACAAATTATTATCCCCTTCAAGAAATATATAAACTATTTCTCTTTTGAGTTAAAGTCACTTTTAGAATTCATATTAAATTCTTCCTAAATTAAAAGGGTAAGATATACATTCAATATAATGACTTCTTTGGAATAAGTGGATGTGAAGCATCTTATCTAAATAAATAAAATAAATCTTTGCATCATTCTGGGACTATTTTGGTTGTTTCATATAAACTGGACTTTGAAATTCAAAACAGGTTTGAATTAGTGACTCATTTAAACTTAAAATAGTTAAAACAAATAGAAATTTAAATTAGAAAAGGAAAAAGGAGAAGGAAACCTGCACCTGGGCCAAATCTCAACTGTCTCGGCCCATCTCTCCTCTTCCCCCTCAAACGCACGCCGGCCCAGCTGGTTTTGGTGCCGACATCTTGGGCCCACCGGTCATCTTCACGCACGCGCGCTCGTTTTTGTTTGTCGCTGACCGACTCGGGCCCACTGACCAGGACCTCACCCGCGCACACGGCTAGCTCCACTTCCGCACACTGGTTCGGCCACTGCTGCGTGGGGCCCAGCGGTCGGAATCGTCCCCTTCCCCTCGCGTCCGCCTAAACAGAACCCCGAGAATTTCTGCGCGGTGGTCGCTTGGCCGTCCCAACCACCGGCCGGGTTTCCCTCGCGCGGACTTGTCCGTAGTCTATAAAAGTCAAGCTCCGCGACGCCCATGACCCAACATTGAAACCTAGTTGGCTTCTCAAGGGCTGATAGGAGAAGTTAGCACCGCCTGGCGCTTAGCCACCGTGCTCCTAGCCGAATCACACCGGTCGCCACTCTTCGGTCGATTGCGGAGGTCGAGAGACATCATCAGTGCGCGGCGTAAGTAACCGCGGCGTCGGTGGGTGGCGAGGAACCCTGTGGCCACCGGAATTTCTCACCGTCACCATAAACCCGTGTCGCGCCGTGGGCGGGCGCTCTTGTGACCCAACTGCTGGTAAGAAACTCCCCTTCAAATCCACCACCATCTCTTCTTTGTGTAGCGTTCGTTTAAGCGGAGTTTGGGCAGTGGATTTGTGGGTCGGGGTCGCGCCATCCATGGTGCCGCCGCTCGGCCTTGGGGCGCCGCCGCCCTGTGTCCTGGTGGGGGAGAAGTGGAGGATGGAGGGTCCTGGCCGTCGATATCGTTATGAAGGGCTAGGATTAGGTAATGTGTAGCCCCTTCGTGCGATCATATCTCAGCCGTGGATCGCTCGATCGACGGTTCTGGATGTGCACTGCTTCATTGAATCAAGGGTGTTGATCGTGGCCCTTGATTTCTAATCCTGCGGTGGGGAATCCACCGTACCCCTTCGCCGTGGATGTTTTACAAAAGAGCCCCTCGACTTTTTCTATACCAACCCGCAGTCCTGCGCTGTGGGCTTTGGGTCTGTAGGATGTTTACGCAGAAGCCCCTGGGTTTTTCTGTAATTGTGCGCGCGGTCCAGTGATCCGAGGGATGGATTAATTAATTACAGAAATGAGTTTGTAATATAAAAATAATTCCTAGAACTTGTTTAAATCCTAGAAAATTCATACTAAGTCCAAATTTGCCCATTCTAGTTCCTATAATTTCATAATATTATTGTTCATCAAATAGTGCCACTATTTTGACATGAAAATGGTATTAAAATTTAGTTCCTAATTAATCTTATATCAAAATACATACAACCCTAGGAAATTCATAACTCCTCCGTTTTAACTCCGATTTGATCCGTTCAAGTTGCGTTAGTCTCGTTACGACATGTAGATCATTATTATTCAGTTTGTACTTATGTTTGGTGTACTGTTAATCTTGTCTATATGTTGTTTGTTTGTATTGCTACGACTAGCAGTAAGGTCACGTGTCATCTGAAGAGCAAGTTGGTACCTGGAATCTCAAGTCCCAGGCAAGTTGTGCCCTTGATCACTTCTTTTTACCCACTCATGTTCTAATTAATCATAATGATCTGCATAGGTTAATTTTGATGGGACCTAATAGGTTACCCTAGTTTGTCTATCTTTATGCCTTGTTTACCACTAAACTTTCTGGGTAGTACTTGCTAGTGCTATATGTGGATTTGGGCATTGAGATACATATTATTCATACTTTTGTTATCAATTGTTATTTACTGTTTATGATAAGATCATTATGTTAATTGGAACATGGAGCGACCACCCGGGAAAACAGTGCTACCACAAGGGTTTAATGGGACGCCCTTGGCCGATTAATTAGGAAAGCTAGTGGAAGACTACCTTACCCGAAAGGGGCAAGGGCAGTAGGGGAGTGGTCAGTGTAGGGAGGCCCTCGGGAGGATTTTGCTGCGATGGCGGTCCTGCAAGGGATTCCTGCATTGGAACTTCCTATAAACTGTAGCGGGTTTTCTGAAGCTAGTGGAACTTTGTAAAGGCCTCGTAGTGTTACCCTGCCTCGCCTCCTCGGTAGAGGTGTAAGGGATTGGCCGTCTCTTGGCAGATGGGTAACACGACTTGTGGGTAAAGATGCGCAACCTCTGCAGAGTGTAAAACTGGTATACTAGCCGTGCTCACGGTCATGAGCAGCTTGGACCCTCACATGATTAAATTATGGAACTAAATTCAATTTGTCATATGCATTGCATTGCAGGTGAGGTTGTTACTTTTGTTCTACTAATTAATTGGGTTGGTATTTATTTATACTTAGTAACTGCTAATAAAATTTTGACCAACTTTAAAAGCAATGCTCAGCTCTAACCATCCTCTTTGGTAAGCCTTACACTTCACATGAGCTCCCACCTTTGGCGAGTTCATGCACATTATTCCCCACAACTTGTTGAGCGATGAACGTATGTGAGCTCACTCTTGCTGTCTCACACCACCCCACAGGTCAAGAACAGGTACCACAGGATGAGGCGCATGGAGGATGCTACGAGGTGTTCGTGAGAGGTCTAGGCCGTTGTCTCCCAGTCAACTTTGGGTTGCTGGACCGTTGTCTCCTTATAATGTAATTATTTATTTATTTTGTATAAAACTCCTATTATATATAAAGTTGTGACATTCGATCCTGTGCCACTATACATCATATGTGTGAGACTTGGTCCCAGCATACCTGGTGTTTATGTTCGCGCCCGGGTCTTGGTGCCCCTAAAACCCGGGTGTGACAGGGATCGCGACTTCCCATACACCTCTACCGAGGAGGCGAGGCAGGGTAACACTACGAGGCCTTTACAAAGTTCCACTAGCTTCAGAAAACCCGCTACAGTTTATAGGAAGCTCCCATGCAGGGTTCTTGACTGACCGCCATCGCAGCAAAATCAACCAAGGACCTCCCTACACTGACCACTCCCCTACTGCCCTTGCCCCTTTCGGGTAAGGTAGTCCTCCACTAGCTTTCCTAATTAATCAGCCAAGGGCGTCCATAAACCCTTGTGGTGGCACGTGTTTCTCAAGTTAAGCTCTATGTTACAATTAACATTTAATGATCTTGTCATGAACATAAATAAAATAACAACATAATTGGAACATAGATATAATGAAATATTAACCCAAAACCATATAAAGCAGTAGCAGAACTACCCAAGTGATTCAGGGGTAAACAAGGTATTCAGGATAAACAAACTAGGGTGACCTATTGGGTCCCATCAAAATTAAACCTATGCATGGTAAATGATTATAAAGAACATTATTGGGTACAAAGTGGACAAGGGCACAACTTGCCTGGGACTTGAGATTCCAGGTACCAGGATGATCTTCAGGCGACTCGTGACCTCACGCTAGTCGTAGCAATACAGACAAACATGGTATATGCAAAATTAACATCACACCATACATAAGAATAAACTGCGTAATACTAATCTACGCACCGTTACGAGATCGTGGGTACGAAACCACTAGAATCGGAGTTAGGGTTGAAGAGAGGTGGTTTTCGGATGATCTATGTGATTAACCAATTAGATCTAGATATTTATGTTGATTTTATACGTCATGTGATAAAGATATTTAAGGGGTCACTTTGATCTATATCATACTAGAGTGGAAATAATATTTTAGTTACATTATAATTATATACAAACTAACTTTGATTAGTAGGAACAATCTACTAAACATAGGTTAAATCAATATTTATTTTTGGAAACATGCTATTTGCTAAGATAATGTTACGGGAGCGTAGGCACAATTATTATGAAACTAACGCGACTTGAATGGATCAAATCGGAATTAAGACGTAAAAGTTATGGGTTAAACAAGTTTTAGGTTATTGTTAATATTTATTTTGCACTTAAATAAGACTCCAGGGGTATTATTGCAATTCCCAGGGACCTATCTGTAACTTGCTTCAAACTGTGCGGGGATGGCGGGTTTATTTTAGGGGAAGACGGGGTCTCTTTTGCAAAGTGGCGGCCGAGGGGGTACACGTTTGATCAACGACCGTTGGATCAGATCCGAGGGTCAGGATTAGATCGTACCCACACCGAAGTGGTACGCCATGACCACCATCGGATCACGATCCATCGATCCGGGTTCAATGAAGTCCTGAACACCCTCAGCCATACGATCTGAGATTACTGGCTCGGATCAAATTCTCCCGAATGGTAAGCTACCTTTAATCCAGCCCATCCACACCATATCCAACGGCAACAGATCGTCTTCTTCCGCACCCGGTCACCAGAGCGGCGGCGCACAGGCTCGCCGCGGTGGCGCCCATGGACGGACCTCCCAACTACCAGCTACGGCGCCCATTTCTAGTTCGGACGGATGCTACACGCTGCGGAGAGAGAGGCAAACTCAATGGAGGCGTCCTTACCAAGGATTAGCATGCTGACGAGGCTGTCCACGCACCATGGCGGATCCGCGATGGAGCTTGCACGACGGCGAGCAACTGGAAGGTTTGAGGTCACGGCCCTCCTGGTGAAGCCAAGCAGTCCCTCCCCGAGGTACCCAGTAGCAACCTCGGACACGGTCCTGAGACTGCGGAGGTCGCGAACGCGTGGACGGCTACGGCGGCTTGGTTCCCGTTGGTTAGGGCGAGCGGTGGCGCTAGCTGGTGTCGCGGCCGCGATGGCTGACGAGGGTGGTTCTAGCTTTATACCCCGAAGCCGCCCAACCATATAGCGAGCGCTCCGGGTTAGCGCCCGCGCAGTTTGCGCGTAATTCTGTTGCGCAGATGGCGGCGGCGATTTCGTTGCCGCGGACTTGGGGAAGGGGACGAGTCCGACAGGTTGGGCCCATGTGCCAGTGAGCGTGGAGGCTGGTCGGGCGGGCCCGCGTGGCAGGCGGAAGGTGCTGTTGGGCTGCGCAGTGAAGGATCCGTAGGTGGGCCGAAATGTGAGGATTCCAGCCCAGGTAGGTTTTATTCTTTTTCTTTTAGGTTCTGATTTATTTCATGATTATTTGAATCCAAATTTTGAACTTGAATATGAGTTTCAGCTTTGGGTTAATTATACAATTTCAAAATCTAGTCTTGGAATAATATATTTTTAATTACTTATTTTATCCACACAATACTTTATTTTCTTTTCCCTTCTAAATTCTAGAATTTCTTTCAAAATTTAAATTCCCATTTGGGTATCAATGTAATTCTTCTCTCATTATTTTATGTTGTCACACCAGCATGATGCAGGTTTTAATGGCATATATTTATTTATTCTTAATTAATTATTTGTTTCTAGATATGGTGTTCACATGAAATGATAAACATGAGTATCACATATAGATATCGAGCCATATACTTTCTCATTTTAAACTCTGCTTACAAAGTGGGTGTTACAAATCCTACCCCCCTTAACAAGAATCTCGCCCTCGAGATTTGTAAGAGAAGGGACACAACAAGTTTAGCTTGTAGTCTAGATTTCAGTTCCTAGTTAGTTCTAGTACCAAAGGATTTTTTTTCAGTCTATATCAAATTATCATGTGGTTGGGATGGCTTATATATGGCCATCACATTATGTAGGATAAAAGATGTCCTAGAAGTATGAATAGGTTTGAATAAAAAAGGGTAGTGTAAAGAAAGACTCCATCCTGGATCTTGATTCCCTTGAGGATCCGGCTTGTATCTTATCCTTTCTTGATTTGATGAGGTTGATCATCTTCGATCTTCGGCCATGGAATCTTCACCCAAGTTGGGGACACATAGTTAAGATGGCTTGTAGGTAAGGACAGATGGTTAGTGGGTAGGTCGCATAAAATGAGTGTTGGCATGGCATAATCTAGCTTCCTTTGGGGTCTAGCTTGATTCCTATTCCTATTTTATAAGATTAATCTCTTCTTTCTTGAGCTTTGGTGTCTTCATCCGGGTTAGGGACAAGCTGTTAAGATAGATTTGTAGGTAACACCCACTAGGTTAGATTATATTAGATTAGGTAGGATCTAGATTGGATTGGGTATAACTAGATTAGACTGGTTTAAGTTAAGTAGATCTACCAGGGTAGGATATATATTATTAGGATATGTTAGAACATTTCGGGATAGGATGGATCTTTCAGTGTAGGATAAAATCTTTTAAGATGAGATGGACATTTGTTAGGCTAGATTCTTTAATGAGAGATAATCTAGTTTATCTAGTTATTTTTATATGCATTTTTTTTCCTATATGTATATGCAGATGTAATTGTGGACATTACTCCACAACTCATCACACTCAATCAAAGATCGAAATCAAACAAGTATCATAAGAACAAACATTCAAGCATACAAATACTTACGAAAATAGTTTTGATTTTGTTCCTAAGAGTAGGTCTCCTATTCCTAAAGGTCACCATAGGTACAAGATTTTCAAAGTGTGAAATCCACATTTGTCTTCAGAAGAAAAAGGTAAGAATAATCAGAGTAAAGCGGAAATAGATGAGAAAAGATTAAGATAAGTTTAGAAAAGAATCAGAGTAGCAAAGGTAAGTAAGTATTGGTTGTCCAGTTCTATATAGGTTTCGTCCTACAGTCAACATTCCTCTGATACCACTTCTGTCACACCCGGGTTTTAGGGGTCCAAAGCCCGGGGGCGAACATAATCACCACGTGTGCTGGGACCAAGTCTCACACATATGATGAATCATGGCACAGGATCGAATGTCATATCTTTACTACATAACAGGAGTTCTATACAAAATAAACAATTACATTATAAGGAGACAACGGTCCAGCAACCCAAAGTTGACTGAGAGACGACGACCTAGATCTCTCACGAACTCATCGCAGCATCCTCCTTGCGCCTCATCCTGCGGTACCTGTTCTTGACCTGTGGGGGGTGAGACAGCAAGAGTGAGCTCACATACGTTCATCGCTCAACAAGTTGTGGGGAATAATGTGCATGAACTCGCCAAAGGTGGGAGCTCACGTGAAGTGTAAGGCTTACCAAAGAGGATGGTTAGAGCTGAGCATTGCTTTTAAATTTGGTCAAGATTTTATTAGCAATTACTAAGTATAAGTAAATACCAACCCAATTAAGTAGTAAAACAAAAGTAACAACATCACCTGCGATGCAATGCATATGACAAATTGAATTTAGTTCCATAAGTTAATCATCAGAGAGTCCTGAGCTGCTCATGACCGTGAGCTCAGCTAGTATACCAGTTTTACACTCTGCAGAGGTGGTACCCTTTACCCACAAGTCATGTTACCCGTCTGCCAAGGGATCGCGACTTCCCATACACCTCTACCGAGGAGGCGAGGCAGGGTAACACTACGAGGCCTTTACAAAGTTCCACTAGCTTCAGAAAACCCGCTACAGTTTATAGGAAGCTCCAATGCAGGGTTCTTGACTGACCGCCATCGCAGCAAAATCAACCAAGGACCTCCCTACACTGACCACTCCCCTACTGCCCTTGCCCCTTTCGGGTAAGGTAGTCCTCCACTAGCTTTCCTAATTAATCAGCCAAGGGCGTCCATAAACCCTTGTGGTGGCACGTGTTTCTCAAGTTAAGCTCTATGTTCCAATTAACATTTAATGATCTTGTCATGAACATAAATAAAATAACAACATAATTGGAACATAGATATAATGAAATATTAACCCAAAACCATATAAAGCAGTAGCAGAACTACCCAAGTGATTCAGGGGTAAACAAGGTATTCAGGATAAACAAACTAGGGTGACCTATTGGGTCCCATCAAAATTAAACCTATGCAAGGTAAATGATTATAAAGAACATTATTGGGTACAAAGTGGACAAGGGCACAACTTGCCTGGGACTTGAGATTCCAGGTACCAGGAGATCTTCAGGCGACTCGTGACCTCACGCTAGTCGTAGCAATACAGACAAACATGGTATATGCAAAATTAACATCACACCATACATAAGAATAAACTGCGTAATACTAATCTACGCACCGTTACGAGATCGTGGGTACGAAACCACTAGAATCGGAGTTAGGGTTGAAGAGAGGTGGTTTTCGGATGATCTATGTGATTAACCAATTAGATCTAGATATTTATGTTGATTTTATACGTCATGTGATAAAGATATTTAAGGGGTCACTTTGATCTATATCATACTAGAGTGGAAATAATATTTTAGTTACATTATAATTATATACAAACTAACTTTGATTAGTAGGAACAATCTACTAAACATAGGTTAAATGAATATTTATTTTTGGAAACATGCTATTTGCTAAGATAATGTTACGGGAGCGTAGGCACAATTATTATGAAACTAACGCGACTTGAATGGATCAAATCGGAATTAAGACGTAAAAGTTATGGGTTAAACAAGTTTTAGGTTATTGTTAATATTTATTTTGCACTTAAATAAGACTCCAGGGGTATTATTGCAATTCCCAGGGACCTATCTGTAACTTGCTTCAAACTGTGCGGGGATGGCGGGTTTATTTTAGGGGAAGACGGGGTCTCTTTTGCAAAGTGGCGGCCGAGGGGGTACACGTTTGATCAACGACCGTTGGATCAGATCCGAGGGTCAGGATTAGATCGTACCCACACTGAAGTGGTACACCATGACCACCATCGGATCACGATCCATCGATCCGGGTTCAATGAAGTCCTGAACACCCTCAGCCATACGATCTGAGATTACTGGCTCGGATCAAATTCTCCCGAATGGTAAGCTACCTTTAATCCAGCCCATCCACACCATATCCAACGGCAACAGATCGTCTTCTTCCGCACCCGGTCACCAGAGCGGCGGCGCACAGGCTCGCCGCGGCGGCGCCCATGGACGGACCTCCCAACTACCAGCTACGACGCCCATTTCTAGTTCGGACGGATGCTACACGCTGCGGAGAGAGAGGCAAACTCAATGGAGGCGTCCTTACCAAGGATTAGCATGCTGACGAGGCTGTCCACGCACCATGGCGGATCCGCGATGGAGCTTGCACGACGGCGAGCAACTGGAAGGTTTGAGGTCACGGCCCTCCTGGTGAAGCCAAGCAGTCCCTCCTCGAGGTACCCAGTAGCAACCTCGGACACGGTCCTGAGACTGCGGAGGTCGCGAACGCGTGGACGGCTACGGCGGCTTTGGTTCCCGTTGGTTAGGGCGAGCGGTGGCGCTAGCTGGTGTCGCGGCCACGATGGCTGACGAGGGTGGTTCCAGCTTTATACCCCGAAGCCGCCCAACCATATAGCGAGCGCTCCGGGTCAGCGCCCGCGCAGTTTGCGCGTAATTCTGTTGCGCAGATGGCGGCGGCGATTTCGTTGCCGCGGACTTGGGGAAGGGGACGAGTCCGACAGGTCGGGCCCATGTGCCAGTGAGCGTGGAGGCTGGTCGGGCGGGCCCGCGTGGCAGGCGGAAGGTGCTGTTGGGCTGCGCAGTGAAGGATCCGTAGGTGGGCCGAAATGTGGGGATTCCAGCCCAGGTAGGTTTTATTCTTTTTCTTTTAGGTTCTGATTTATTTCATGATTATTTGAATCCAAATTTTGAACTTGAATATGAGTTTCAGCTTTGGGTTAATTATACAAATTCAAAATCTAGTCTTGGAATAATATATTTTTAATTACTTATTTTATCCACACAATACTTTATTTTCTTTTCCCTTCTAAATTCTAGAATTTCTTTCAAAATTTAAATTCCCATTTGGGTATCAATGTAATTCTTCTCTCATTATTTTATGTTGTCACAGAATGCACACACAAAATAAAATCCCAGCATGATGCAGGTTTTAATGGCATATATTTATTTATTCTTAATTAATTATTTGTTTCTAGATATGGTGTTCACATGAAATGATAAACATGAGTATCACATATAGATATCGAGCCATATACTTTCTCATTTTAAACTCTGCTTACAAAGTGGGTGTTACAAGGAAACTCCGCCTCGCCCGACCCCAGGACTCAGACTCGGGCTCAGCCCCGGAAGACGACGAACTCCGCATCGCCCGACCCCAGGGCTCGGACTCGGCCCTGGCCTCAGCCGACAGTCTCCGCCTCGCCCGACCCAGGGGCTCGGACTCGATCTCAGCCTCGGAAGACAGACTCGACCTCGACCTCGGAGGAGCCTCCACCTCGCCCAACCCAGGGCTCGGACCGACCACGTCACAGGAGGCGCCATCATTACCCTACCCCAAGCTAACTCAGGCTACGGGGAACAAGACCGGCGTCCCATCTGGCTCGCCCCGATAAACAAGTAATGATGGCGCCCTGCATGCTCCATGACGACGGCGGCTCTCAGCCCCCTTACGGAAGCAAGGAGACGTCAGCAAGGACTCGACAGCCCCGACAGTTGTCCTTCTGCCAGGCTCCAGCGCTCCTCCGACGGCCACGACACCACACGAACCGGGTGCCAAAACCTCTCCGGCTGCCACGACGGCATGTACTTAGGGCACTAGCTCTTCTCTGCTAAACACGTTAGCACACTGCTACACCTCCCATTGTACACCTGGATCCTCTCCTTACGCCTATAAAAGGAAGGTCCAGGGCCCTCTTACAGAGGGTTGGCCGCGCGGGGAAGGACGGGACGGCACGCGCTTAGGCCTCTCGCTCCCTCCCTCGCGGACGCTTGTAACCCCCTACTGCAAGCGCACCCGACCTGGGCGTGAGACAAACACGAAGGCCGTGGGTTTCCCCTTTTACGCCTGTCTCCCTCCGGCTTCTTCCCCCCTTCGCGCTCCGTCTCGCGCCGACCCATCTGGGCTGGGGCACGCGGCGACAATTTACTCGTCGGTCCAGGGACCCCCCGGGTTCGAAACGCCGACAGATATAGAATATTGACATATATATAGTATATTGGATTGTTGAGGTGGATAACTTGCATGTAGAGTTAGAATGTTAGTGAGATATAGAATTATAAAAAATATATAGATATAGATATAGATATAGAATGGATGGTTCATTTAGGTAGCCATTTATTTTATTTTGTCAATGGCTGCCCGAGCACCTCCATGGCCTCCTGGTTATTACCTTGACCACCGAGACACTTAATCAAGCCAAATGCACCCCTCGGTCTTGCACGCTTGTCATGATAAACTCCACACAACTTGAAGGTGTAGCCACATGGATGACACGCCAAAGCTGGAAGACCGCTGAATCACTAATGAGGCTCATAGATTGGTGAAGTCAGCAATCTATGGCACCTTGATCTATTGGCTAAGGAAGAAACACGAGATCGATCCAATGGTTGTAGGAAGCACATGCAAATAACTATCAAATTGACCTCAATGGAGGCTTGTGGATTATTGGATGGAAGAAAGATAGTGGCCGACTGGTCACTTGACTTATGAGAGATCATGTTTGTGAGGGTTTTTTCTAGTTCTCAACTATAAATTATACTACTTAGTTGCATGTGCATCGCTATTTTCGATATATCATATAGACAGACATTTCTTAAATGAGATAGTTATTCAAACACGATCCAAACTCTTAGATTAGTTGAATGTGAATGACAAGGTATATGGTGTGGGGTCAGACAAGACGAAGTTTTTCTCTTGCTTTTTTCATGCTCACGAGATTAGGGATGGTGAGGGAGGAGGTATTAGACTATAGATGACCAAATGGGTTGTGCTTAGCAGGCCGACCTAAGGCATGACCCATTTAATAGTACCATAGCTCGACCTGATACGATTTAAAGTAAACCCATGTTGTGCCTAGACCGTCTTCACGACCCACAATGTTGGCTCAATCCGACATGATTTTTTATTTCAAAACTATCAATATATATAGTATTTATCCTTTATACAACACAAATAAACAAGTGATGAAGTGGTTAGGAGGTGGTAGTTTGTTCTTTGTGACTTGGTTTTAAACTCTATTGAGCTCGTATTTTTTGGATTTTTTACGGGCACGTGGGAAGAAATTATTTTTGGTAGGGAGCGTGGAGAGGGGGATGTCGTATGAAGGGAGAAACTCCCACAATATAGTAGTAGATATATGAGATGGTTTATGATGGCGATTTTGTTTTATAGGTGATAGTATGACCGAAGGTGATAGCGCAATGCGAGGCTTTCATCAAGGTTAAGGCAAATGGATGATGAATCACTTGTCAAATTTCTATATATGATTTTTCACTTTGTTTTCTCAATTTTTTTATTATGTCCTATTCAGTGTTTCAAATATTCATTTACATTCAATATATGTCCCAACACATCTGACTGTGCAACTTGATTCTTATGTTCTTGTTCCTATGGGTAATTATTGGCCCCAATTACTCGGCTTTATTGGTAAATGCAAAGAAAGATTCAGGATTGTTCATTTCATATAGAAATTACTGATTCTCATCATTCAAATTTGTTTTTCATTTGTTGGTTCAAGTCTTGAATTGATGTTCTGGTTCTAAGATATACTTTCTAAGTATTATTACACACCTTTGTGTTCTTTTAGTTCTTAGGTACTGGTTGATCGCAGCATGCAGGGAGATGGGAATAGGCGCTTCCTTGGAAGCACGTGCATACACATATTATAATGCGTTCCATTATGTATTAATAATCAATATTTACTCTTTTGATTAGATTTTTGTAATAGCTATTACCAGTGGGAGATGATTTATTTGCTAAGTTAGGTAATTATTCTCTCATGTTGGGTACAAGCCGAGATACTTGCATTGTCTCTAATGACTTATGCAGTTGATTATTTTGTGCTTGTGCTTGTGTTGCTTATTTTACAGGGTGACTGCTCAAAATTTCTAGTTTTTACGTCTCAAAATTGTTGTAGCTTTAGCAAGTTTTTGTTTGTTATGGCTAATATCGTCTCAGTAGATGTCAGTTTGTTACTTTCACACCAGATCCCATGAATCTTCTATGGCTACGATCTATGGCCTCCCATGTGCTACCCCAATTCGGCTTGAATATGCCAAGTGTTTTTTACCCTAAGCCAACCTTTGGGATCCATTTTTCGCATAGATTCCCTATTTTAAATGGTTTTTGAACCTATAAGTTCTATTATTTGTGTTTATACTTATTGTGTATATGATTTCATCCGTATAGACAAGGAGTCGAGCGTGAGTGCAGATGATCAACACCTTAAGGTTGCTAAGCAGGAATTTATTGATGAAAGCAAGTATTCCCTAACCCATGTCCTATAAACTTTAATGTCACAATATAAATCTCAAACTAACGCTCCTATTAAGGATGACTAGTTCTTTTATCCATGTTCTTGTAACATGGGATGAGATAAATGTTGTAGCTTATGCTAGTGCTTTATTTTAATTAAATAGGCATGACAGTTGATAACTTGATTGAATACTTATGCAATGGTTAAATTTAAATTGACTTTTTAGTAACATGTATTAGAGGGCTTGAGCATGTGGTTTTGGTGCTCAAGTGCTTCAACCTAAAGACTAGATCACTAAGAAAAAAATTAGGACGATAATGCAAAACCATGAGGCTAGTATGAGATGTAATTAGATAAGCTATAGTATTGTGGTTCACTTAGTTGAAAGGTCATATGTGGTGTTTCCAAGGTGTATGCCTTATTCTTCTTAGGATGAGTGCAACATTGTTGTTGTTTATTCATTTTGGTTTTCAAGACCTATACTAGTGGACGGCTACACATTAGTGACTCTTTGCAAAGGCTTTAAAGCAAAGACCTATTGATTCACGATTTATAGTGTTTAAATGGGTAGTCATGAACCTAGGCATATGAGAATCATGACTCATGGATAGAATGTACAACTTCTATAGAAGAATTAATAAACTACTATACCAATCATACTCGCTGTTATGAGTGGTCTGGTAACTCTTCACTAGATGAAACATGGTTGTAATGATGTTTATGTTGCTGCTATCACAAGACAATATATTTCATATTTTTCATAATATACTTCTATAACCGTCGGGGACCATAATTAGGGGTACCCTCAAGGCTCCTAATTCTCAGCTGGTAACCCCCATCAGCATAAAGCTGCAAAGGCCTGATGGGTGCGATTAAGTCAGGGATCAGTCCATTCGAGGGACTCGATCACGCCTCGCCCGAGCCTAGCCTCGGACAAGGGTAGCCGACCCCGGAGGATCTCCGTCTCGCCCGAGGCCCCCCTCCAGCGGCGAACATATTTCCGGCTCGCCCGAGGCCCTATCTTCGCCAAGAAGCAACCCTGACCAAATCGCCGCACCGACCGACCAAATCGCAGGAGCATTTAATGCAAAGGTGGCCTGACACCTTTATCCTGACGCGCGCCCTTCAGCCGACAGAGCCGAAGTGACCGCCGTCACTTCGCCGCTCCACTGATCGGCCTGACAAAAAGACAGCGCCGCCTGCACCGCTCCGACTGCGGTGCCACTTGACAGAGTGAGGCTGACAGGCAGTCAGGCCTGGCCGCAGGCACCATAGGAAGCTCCGCTCCGCCCGACCCAGGGCTCGGACTCGGGCTAAGCCCCGGAAGACGGCGAACTCCGCTCCGCCCGACCCAGGGCTCGGACTCGGGCTAAGTCCCAGAAGACGACGAACTCCGCTCCGCCCGACCCAGGGCTCGGACTCGAGCTATGTCCCGGAAGACGACGAACTCCGCTCCGCCCGACCCAGGGCTCGGACTTGGGCTCAGCCCCAGAAGACGACGAACTCCGCTCCGCCCGACCCCAGGGCTCGGACTCCACCCTGGCCTCAGCCGACGGTCTCTGCCTCGCCCGAACCAGGGGCTCGGACTCGACCTCAGCCACGGAAGACAGACTCGACCTCGGCTTCGGAGGAGCTTCCACATCGCCCAACCTAGGGCGCAGACCAGCCACGTCAACGAGAGGCGCCATCATCACCCTACCCCGAGCTGACTCGGGCCACGGGGAACAAGACCGGCGTCCCATCTGGCTCGCTCCGCCAGATAGGCAATGATGGCGCCCCACATACTCTGTGACGACGGCGGCTCTCAGCCCCTTTACGGAAGCAAGAGGACGTCAGCAAGGACTCAACAGCTCCGACAGCTGTCCCTCCGCCAGGCTCCAGCACTCCTCCGACGGCCACGACATCACACCAGCTGGGTGCCAAAATCTCTCCGGCTGCCACAACGGCATGTACTTAGGGCGCTAGCTCTCCTCCGCTAGACGCGTAGCACTCTTCTACACCCCCCATTGTACACCTGGATCCTCTCCTTACGCCTATAAAAGGAAGGACCAGGGCCCTCTTAGAGAGGGTTGGCCGCGCGGGGACGAGGACGAGACAGGCGCTCGCTTGAAGCCGCTCGCTCCCTCTCCCGCGTGGACGCTTGTAACCCCTACTGCAAGCACACCCGACCTGGGCGCGGGACGAACACGAAGGCCGCGGGATTTCCACCTCTCTCACGCCCATCTCCGGCCACCTCACTTCCCCCCTTCGCGCTCGGCCTCGCGTCGACCCATCTAGGCTGGGGAACGTGGCGACATTCACTCGTCGGCTTAGGGACCCCCCGGTCTCGAAACGCCGACAGTTGGCGCGCCAGGTAGGGGCCTGCTGCGTGTTGACGAACAGCTTCCCGTCAAGCTCCACATGGGCAGTCTCCAGCAACCTATCCAACCCGGGACGGTGCTCCGTTTCGGGAGTCTTGAGTTCATGTCCCTCGACGGCAGCTACGACATGATACTCATTCCACCGCCGGGCGACAGTGACAATGGCGGCCGACAGCCTGCCCGCCGGCGGCGGAATCGACGACGTCTTCCCCGCGTGGTGGAAGAACAACCTTCGAGCTCACCCCGCCCTCTTCCCCGCCGACGGAGGGGGAGGCGGGGCAACCAAGGCCAAGCAGGAGGCAGCGCCTCGTCGGCTGCCGAGCGAGTCGATAGCGCCAGCACCCCAACGGGGGGCGCACCGGGCATCGACCTCGCGCTTGAGATGAAGACGAGCGCCGTCTCCCCGCAACGCGCCGATTCCGGGCAAACGGACGACGCCAGCGCGCTCGCGAAAGGCTTGCTGGACGTCACCCTCGTACCTGAGACGACGGAGCAGTCAGTCCCCGACGTGACTTCATCACCGCCCGTCGACCAAGAGGTACCGACCGATTCCCATCCCACGTCTTTCGGATTCAGCCTCGACCCGCCTAGCGGCTTTGCTTTGGCGGGCGCGCTCATAGAGGCGAGTCCAAACCCTCCGGGGTTTCGTATGTGGTCACCTTAGGACCGGTTGACAGACGTCTCGACCTACGGGCCCTCTGGGTCCGAGGAAGACGACGAGCCCAGCTTCTGTTGGGATTTCTCTGGACTTGGCAACCCCAGTGCCATGCGGGACTTCATGACCGCATGCGACTACTGCCTTTCCGACTGTTCCGACGGTAGCCGTAGCCTCGGTGACGAGGACTGCGGCCCAAGCCGCGAATGTTTCCACATCGATCTAGGGGGTCCCTCCGAAGGCAACCATCTCGGCATGCCGGAGGACGGTGATCTCCCTAGGCCGGTGCCTCGCGTTGACGTCCCACGGGAGCTAGCTATGGTCCCCGTTCAGGCGGGGGGCCATGACCCACAGCTCGAGCAAATCCACAGGGTGCAGGCCAGGCTCGACGAGGGAGCAGGAGCGCTTGAGCCGATCCGCCGGGACGTCGGGCAGGCATGGGCGGGCCAACCTCCGGCCGGAGAAATACGTCATCTACCCCAGGGCTTCCAACACCGCATCACCGACGATGTCAGGGTCAGGCCGCCACCCGCATCCAGTGGGGTCGGCCAGAACCTGGCTGCAGCAGCAATGCTCCTCCGCGCGATGCCAGAGCCATCAACCACCGAGGGGCGGCGAATCCAGGGAGAGCTCGAGAATCTCCTGGAAGGCGCCGCGGTCCGGCGGGCCGAGAGCTCCGCCTCCCGAAGGCAGGGGTACCCCTCGGAACATCATGCCGCGACTTCCCGATTCATGCGGGAAGCCTCGGTCTACACCGGGCGCACGCGCAACACAGCGCCTGCGGCCCCGGGTCGCCTCGGCAACGAGCACCATCACCGCGACCGTCAAGCCCACCTCGACGAGAGGGTGCGCCGAGGCTAACACCCCAGGCGTGGGGGACGCTACGACAGCGGGGAGGATCGGAGTCCCTCGCCCGAACCACCTGGTCCGCAGGCCTTCAGCCGGGCCATACGACGGGCGCCGTTCCCGACCCGGTTCCGACCCCCGACTACTATCACGAAGTACTCGGGGGAGACGAGACCGGAACTGTGGCTCGCGGACTACCGTCTGGCCTGCCAACTGGGTGGAACGGACGATGACAACCTCATCATCCGCAACCTCCCCCTATTCCTCTCCGACACCGCTCGCGCCTAGTTGGAGCACCTGCCTCCGGGGCAGATCTCCAACTGGGACGACCTGGTCCAAGCTTTCGCCGGAAATTTCCAGGGCACGTACGTGCGCCCTGGGAATTCCTGGGACCTTCGAAGCTGCCGACAGCAGCCGGGAGAGTCGCTCTGAGACTACATCCAGTGATTCTCAAAGCAGCGCACCGAGCTGCCCAACATCACCGACTCGGATGTCATCGGCGCGTTCCTCGCCGGCACCACTTGCCGCGACCTGGTGAGCAAGCTGGGTCGCAAGACCCCCACCAGGGCGAGCGAGATGATGGACATCGCCACCAAGTTCGCCTTCGGCCAGGAGGCGGTCGAGGCTATCTTCCAGAAGGACAAGCAGCCCCAGGGCCGCCCTTCGGAAGATGCCCCCGAGGCGTCAACTCAGCGCGGCGCCAAGATGCCGCCGAGTACAAGAACCCTCGGAAACCCCCCGGAGGTGCCAACCTCTTCGACAAGATGCTCAAGGAGCCGTGCCCCTACCACCAGGGGCCCGTCAAGCACACCCTTGAGGAGTGCGTCATGCTTCGGCGCCACTTCCACAGGGCCGGGCCACCCGCGGAGGGTGGCAGGGCCCACGACGACGACAAGAAGGAAGATCACCAGGCAGGAGAGTTCCCCGAGGTCCGCGACTACTTCATGATCTACGGTGGGCAAGCGGCGAACTCCTCGGCTCGGCACCGCAAGCAAGAGCGTCGGGAGGTCTGTTCGGTGAAGGTGGCGGCACCAGTCTACCTAGACTGGTGCGACAAGCCCATCACCTTCGACCAAGCCGACCACCCCGACCACGTGCCGAGCCCGGGGAAATACCCACTCGTCGTCGACCCCGTCATCGGCGACGTCAGGCTCACCAAGGTCCTCATGGACGGAGGCAACAGCCTCAACATCATCTACGCCGAGACCCTCGGGCTCCTGCGTGTCGATCTGTCCTCGGTCCGGGCAGGCGCTGCGCCTTTCCATGGGATCATCCCTGGGAAGCGCGTCCAGCCCCTCGGACAACTCGACCTTCCCGTCTGCTTCGGAACACCCTCCAACTTCCGAAGGGAGACCCTGACGTTCGAGGTGGTCGGGTTCCGAGGAACCTACCACGCGGTACTGGGGAGGCCATGCTACGCGAAGTTCATGGCCGTCCCCAACTACACCTACCTGAAGCTCAAGATGCCGGGCCCCAATGGGGTCATCACCGTCGGCCCCACGTACAAACACGCGTTCGAATGCGACGTGGAATGCGTGGAGTACGCCGAGGCCCTCGCCGAGTCCGAGGCCCTCATCGCCGACCTGGAGAGCCTCTCTAAGGAGGTGCCAGACGTGAAGCGTCATGCCGGCAACTTTGAGCCAGCGGAGACGGTTAAGTCCGTCCCCCTCGACCTCAGCGGCAACGCCTCCAAGCAGATCCGGATCGGCTCCGAGCTCGGTCTCAAATAGGAAGCAGTGCTCGTCGACTTTCTCCGCGCGAACGCCGACGTCTTCGCGTGGAGTCCCTCGGACATGCCCGGCATACCGAGGGATGTCGCCGAGCACTCGCTGGACATCCGAGCCAGAGCCCGACCCGTCAAGCAGCCTCTGCGCCGATTCAACGAGGAGAAGCGCAGAGCCATAGGCGAGGAGATCCACAAGCTAATGGCGGCAGGGTTCATCAAAGAGGTATTCCATCCCGAATGGCTTGCCAACCCTGTGCTTGTGAGAAAGAAAGGGGGGAAATGGTGGATGTGTGTAGACTACACTGGTCTCAACAAAGCATGTCCGAAGGTTCCCTACCCTCTGCCTTGCATCGATCAAATCGTGGATTCCACTGCTGGGTGCGAAACCATGTCTTTCCTCGATGCCTACTCAGGGTATCACCAAATCAGGATGAAAGAGTCCGACCAGCTCGCGACTTCTTTCATCACACCCTTCGGCATGTACTGCTATGTCACCATGCCGTTCGGCTTGAGGAATGCGGGCGCGACGTACCAGCGGTGCATGAATCATGTGTTCGGCGAACACATTGGCCGGACGGTCGAGGCCTACGTCGATGACATCGTAGTCAAGACGAGGAAAGCCTCCGACCTCCTTTCCGACCTTGAAGTGACATTCCGATGCCTCAAGGCGAAAGGCGTCAAGCTCAATCCCAAAAAGTGTGTCTTCGGGGTGCCCCGAGGCATGCTCTTGGGTTTCATCGTCTCCGAGCGGGGCATCGAAGCCAACTCGAAGAAGATCGTAGCCATCACCAGCATGGGGCCCATCAAGGACTTGAAAGGCGTACAGAGGGTCATGGGATGTCTCGCGGCTCTGAGCCGCTTCATCTCACGCCTCGGCGAAAGAGGTCTACCTCTGTACCGCCTCTTAAGGAAGGCCGAGTGCTTCACTTGGACCCCTGAGGCCGAGGAAGCCCTCGGGAACCTGAAGGCGCTCCTCACGAAGGCGCCTATCTTGGTGCCCCCAGCTGCCGGAGAAGCCCTCTTGGTCTACGTCGCCGCGACCACTCAGGTGGTTAGCGCCGCGATTGTGGTCGAGAGGCAAGAAGAGGGGCATGCATTGGTACTGTCCGAAACCAAGATCCGCGAGGTACTGTCCGAAACCAAGATCCGCTACCCACAAGTTCAGAAGCTGCTGTACGCGGTGATCCTGACACAGCGGAAGTTGCGACACTACTTCGAGTCTCATCCGGTAACTGTGGTGTCATCCTTCCCCCTGGGGGAGATCATCCAGTGCTGGGAAGCCTCGGGTAGGATTGCAAAGTGGGCGGCAGAAATCATGGGTGAGACGATCTCGTTCGCCCCTCAGAAGGCCATCAAGTCCCAGGTCCTGGCAGACTTCGTGGCCGAATGGGTCGAAACCCAGCTACCGACAGCTCCGATCCAACCGGAGCTCTGGACCATGTTCTTTGACGAGTCGCTGATGAAGACAGGAGCCGGCGCAGGCCTACTCTTTGTCTCGCCCCTCGGGAAGCACCTACGCTACGTGCTACGCCTCCATTTCCCGGCATCCAACAATGTGGCTGAGCACGAGGCTCTGGTCAATGGATTGCGGATCGCCATCGAGCTAGGGGTCCGACGCCTCGACGCTCGCGGTGACTCGCAGCTCGTCATTGACTAGGTCATGAAGAACTCCCACTGCCGCGACCCGAAGATGGAGGCCTACTGCGATGAGGTTCGACGCCTGGAAGACAAGTTCTACGGGCTCGTGCTCAACCACATCGCTCGGCGCTACAACGAGACTACGGACGAGCTGGCTAAAATAGCCTCGGGGCGAACAACGGTTCCCCCGGACGTCTTCTCCCGAGATCTGCATCAGCCCTCCGTCAAGATCGACGGCATGCCCGAGCCTGAGGCACCCTCGGCCCAGCCCGAGGTACCCTCGGCACAGTCCGAGGCGCCCTCGGCTCGGCCCGAGGCACCCTCGGTCCAGCCCGAGGTACACTCGGCACAGTCCGAGGCACCCTCGGCCCCCGAGGGCGAGACGCTGCATGTCGGGGGGGAGCGAAGTGGGGTCACGCCTGATCAAAACTGGCAGACCCCGTACCTGCAATATCTCCACCTAGGAGAGCTACCCTCCGACCGAGCCGAAGCTCGGCGGGTGGCGCGGCGCGCCAAGTCGTTCGTCTTGCTGGGAGATGAGAAGGAGCTCTACCACCGCAGCCCCTCAGGCATCCTCCAGCGATGCATCTCCATCGCCGAAGGTCAGGAACTCCTGCTAGAGATACACTCGGGGGGCTTGCGGCCATCACGCAGCGCCTCGAGCCCTTGTCGGAAATGCTTTCCGACAAGGTTTCTACTGGCCGACGGCGGTGGCCGACGCCACTAAAATTGTCCGCACCTGCGAAGGGTGTCAGTTCTACGCAAGGCAGACCCACCTGCCCGCTCAGGCTCTGCAGACGATACCCATCACCTTGCCCTTTGCTGTGTGGGGTCTGGACCTCGTCGGCCCCTTGCAGAAGGCACCCGGGGGCTACACGCACCTGTTGGTCGCCATCGACAAATTCTCCAAGTGGATCGAGGTCCGACCGCTAAACAGCATCAGGTCCGAGCAAGCGGTGGCGTTCTTCACCAACATCATCCATCGCTTCGGGGTCCCGAACTCCATCATCACCGACAACGGCACCCAGTTCACCGGCAGAAAGTTCCTGGACTTTTGTGAGGATCACCGCATCCGGGTGGACTGGGCCGCCGTGGCTCACCCCATGTCAAATGGGCAAGTAGAGCGTGCCAACGGCATGATTCTGCAAGGACTCGAGCCTCGGATCTACAACGACCTCAACAAGTTCGGCAAGCGATGGATGAAGGAACTCCCCTCGGTGGTCTGGAGCCTGAGGACAACGCCGAGCCGAGCCACGGGCTTCACGCCGTTCTTTCTGGTCTATGGGGCCGAGGCCATCTTGCCCACGGACTTAGAATATGGTTCCCCGAGGACGAGGGCCTACACCGACCAAAGCAACCAAGCTAGTCGAGAGGACTCGTTGGACCAGCTGGAGGAGGCTCGGGACAAGGCCTTACAACACTCGGCGCGGTACCAGCAGTCCCTGCGACGCTACCACGCCCAAGGGGTCCGGTCCCGAGACCTCCAGGTGTGCGACCTGGTGCTTCGGCTGCGACAAGACGCCCGAGGGTGGCACAAGCTCACGCCCCCCTGGGAGGGGCCGTTCGTCATCACCAAAGTTCTGAAGCCCGGAACATACAAGCTGGCCAACAGTCAAGGCAAGGTCTACGACAACGCCTGGAACATCCAACAGCTACGTCGCTTCTACCCTTAAGATGTTTTCAAGTTGTTCATATACCTCGCTCCCACGCAAAGTTTAGTCATCAAGGAAGGGTCGGCCTCGCCTCGGCAAAGCCCGACCCTCCCTCGGGGGCTAAAAGGGGGGAACCCCCTCTGCGTCGAATTTTTTCCTCGAAAAAAGATCCTTTCTGCCAGAATGTCTTTCGTGCTTTTTGACTACTTCGAAAGCGGATCCTGAAAACGACGGAGTACACGTAAGCAGCCAAGGCTGACCGAGCCGAGGGACTCCTACGCCTTTGGGATACGGATACCTCACTCATCACCTTCTGTGATAAGTAACTCACGTTCGGATAAGTGATTCCGCGGACCGAACAAGTCTTCACGTTCGGAAGCTCTTCTGCCGGAGCGATTCTTCGAGCCTTCTCAACTGCGTCGGTGACAGAACCCCATGGACGGGTAAGAGTGCGCGTAAGCGGCAAGGCCGACCGAGCCGAGGGACTCCTACGCCTCCGGGATATGGATACCTCACTCATCACCTTCCGTGAGAAGCAACTCTCGCTCACACAAACAATTCTGTTACCGACAAAAACGTCCAGATACTCGAAACAAGAGGAAAAGAGACGCGGCTTTACAACACGGCGAGGGTGTGTTTTGGCCTCGGCGGCCACAGAAAACACACTCTACAAGATAATCCGATCCTGCAGGCTCGGATCCTTACGGCTAAAGGGAGCAGCAGCGCCCCCGGCGTCAACAACACCTTCGGCGAGGCCCAACCTAGCCTCGGACGGTGACGCGGTCCAAGGGTCTCTGCTCTGAAGGACAACGTCATCACCAAGCCCGGGCCATCGCCGCCAGGGTCTTCTCCGAGAATCCGGCCCGAGCAGGCGGCTCGGCCGGTCACCCCGGGGCCTCGGCCAGCTGTCCTCCAAGGACATCAGCCCGGCCCGAGGCCTCGGCAGGTCAATGCCGGCGTCGGTCCCGCTAACGGACGACCCGGCCAGGCTCCGGCCGACCAGGTCTTCTTTTCGAGCCAACTCCGCCTCTGTTCGCGCTGACACCGCTACCCCTGGCCTCGGCTCATCGAAGAGCGGCCGAGGGGTTCCTCTAACTAAGCAAGGGAAGCCTCGGACAACAAGGCTGACCGAGCCGAGGGAATCCTACGCCTCCGGGATACGGATACCTCACTCGTCACCTTTACACGAGGCGACTCACGCTTGGTGAAGCGGTTCAGACAACCAACAGGCGAGTCTTAGTGCTCGAAAATGAGGAAAAAACACGGCTCCATGCCGAAATTACATACATGTTCAGGCCTCGACAGCCACGATGAACAAAAACACTGGCATTCAAAGTGCCATTACAAAACGGAACTCCGGTTCCACCTCCGCAGGTACGAACAACCCCACTCGACGGGGGGGGGCCTGCGGAGCAACAGAAGACCGACGGGCGGCTCGCCGTCGCCCGCTCCGACAGCAACGACGACGACCCCTGCTCCGGGGGGCCGAATTGCAGCAGCGAGGGCCTCAGGGCGGATGCTGCTGCAATCTTGCCCTCGCCCACGCCGACGCTCGAGGGGCGAGGACAAGTACAAAGAGCCGGAGGCCCGAAGCGCGGATGGTGGCGGTGATCCCGTCGGCAACGGGGACTTCTCGAGCCGCTCCACCTCGGCACCGACGACAGGGGCCGTCAGCCCTCCGGCAGATCCCCACTCAGATCCTCCCGGACGAGTGGGGCACCGACCTCCGCACGGAGGCGCCGTACCGGTGCAAAGGTAGGACCACCCCAGAACACGAACGCCGCCCTGGTAGCGCGCGATATCTTGGGCGGTCCTCCCGTGCACACGGCGCGGCAGTCGCCTTCCGGCAGGAGGGGGCACCGGGAGCCAAGCTGACGAGCCCGACACGCTGAGGCTGACAACGCCCGCCGTCGACCGGCCCCGCGTTGTCGAAGTCCGACCCGCCCACAGGGCCAGTGAGCGCCCTCTCCCTCGAACGCCGAAGGAGAGGCCGACCCACGAACCCGCGCGGGAGGTAGAGCTCTGGCTCAGCCCAGCCTCCACCCCAGCGAGGATGATGAACATCCTTGAAGCTGAGGGTGGGACCAAGATCGCAGCCCGGCTTGCTTCTCCCCACCCAGGGGCTGGTGGTCACCGTCTCGGGTGACCACCGGCGTAGGGGTACAGCCGGGCTGGCCGATGAAAATCCTTGAAGACGAACGATGGCTGAAAGGTACCAACTCCCACGGAGTTGCGTTCCTCCAACGACGAGGCGGAAAGACGGCGGGTATCCCCCATCCGGGGGCTTGGAAGGTGGAAAGACACGATGCATAAGGGAGCGCGAAGACATGGTCGCCTCCCAAGGGGGTCACCCTCCTTTTAAAGGCGACTCTCCCTACTTGCGTCCCCAGCCGTCGTAGGCTGAGTCTTCTCCAACACGCTCCAAGGTCCTCCTCCTATGGCGCAGGGGCTGGGTCCCACACGTCATGCAAGACGGCTCAAAGCAGAAGAAGCCAAACCGCCGTGCGCGATGCGTGCAACCGCCCAGCGGTTACAAGCGGCTCTCCACTTTTGCCCAGACCAGCGGGCGAAAGGGCGGGCAGCCATGCAGGCGGCATGCAACCGCGCCAAGTGGGCGCACTTCTCTGACTCCCAACACGCCCAGCATGGAGGCCCAGGCCCACGCGTCATGCAACCGGCGCGCCGAATGCTTCGTGCATGCAACTGCACCGCCACTTGCGCCACCACCGCGCCTCCTTGACTGTGGAACCAATACCGCGACTCGAGGCGACCCAGAACACGACCCAGCGGTGCCAGCCTGGCGCGACGGTCAATGCGACCAAAAATGGGCCGGCAGTAATGGCGGTGGCAGGCGGGCAGGAGCAGCGGTCACGTCGTCAGCCAAGCCTACGTCCCATCCAGGAGCGACGAGAGAACCCTCTCTCATGGCGTGAAGACGACGCGCCCGTGTTCCGTTCCTCGAACGGCCCGCGCACGCGCAACGGCCGCCCCGCGAACCACTCGCCCCGTCGCATTAACTCCGCGGCGGGACAGGCGGCGCCTCTGGCAGGAGAAGCGAGCGACGCTTCGCCTTCGCCATAACAACCGCGTCAAAAAAGGTACGCCGCATCGCTCGATTTCGTATCCTTTTCCTTTTTTCCTCTTTCTCTCTCTTGCAACAGGGACCGGGAAAGGGGGATACCCTGAAAAGGATCCTTCCCCGTGAAGGAACCAGGCTCCGAGCCTCCCTACTGATCAGAGGTTCGAAGGCTGGCCCCTCGGAAGGGTTCAACAGCCGCCTCAGAGCGCGTGGGCTCCACACCCACTACTGGTCAGAGGTTCGAAGGTCGGCCCCTCGGAAGGGTTCAATGGCCGCCTCAGGCTACTCGGGCTCCGCGCCCACTACTGATCAGGGGTTCGAAGGCTGGCCCCCGAAGGGTTCACAGCCGCCTCAGACACAGAGCGAGGGATGACAATGGGTACGTTCGATACATAACCAAGGCTCGGGCTGCGCTCCCGAGGTACCCTAGGACATTTCCGAGACCAGCGGGAACGATCTTGTAACGGAATCCCATCGGAGGGAGGCATCGAGCCCTCGGACCCCGTCGCCAGGGGACTGGGTCCGGCAGATCACCCGCAGGTACTTTTGGGCGTGCCTCTGGGCCTCTAGCCGACACCTAACGAATGGGGCACGAACGTCCACTCGGATTACCCGCCTGCAGCTCACCGGAGACACCATGTTCGGCGCCCACCGAGGGCAACATGGCGCTTTCCCCCCTCCTTGTGGAAAGGCGACGCAGGGGCGTATGTAAAAAAAGTCGAGTCTGTCCCTGATCGCCCTCTCGCCCTGTGCGGAGGCTCGGGGGCTGCTCTCGCAAACCCGGCTCCGGCCAAACCGTTGACAGCGTCAACATACCAGCCCGAGAACTTGGGACCCGACCGTACACCCGGGCTACGGCCAGCTCGCATGAGGGAACGACCAGACCAGCCGAAGCATTACGCGAGGCATTAAGACCTCGGAGGAGTCAAACCACTCCTCCGAGGCCTCGGGGGCTACACCCGGCGGGTGCGCTCGCGCGCACCCATCGGAACAAAACGCAACCGAGAAAGGCTGGTCTCCTTGCAAAAAAGTGCGACGAAAGCCTCCAAGCGAGTGCTAACACTCCCTTCGAGGCTCGGGGGCTACTGTCGGGGACCATAATTAGGGGTACCCTCAAGGCTCCTAATTCTCAGCTGGTAACCCCCATCAGCATAAAGCTGCAAAGGCCTGATGGGTGCGATTAAGTCAGGGATCAGTCCATTCGAGGGACTCGATCACGCCTCGCCCGAGCCTAGCCTCGGACAAGGGCAGCCGACCCCGGAGGATCTCCGTCTCGCCCGAGGCCCCCCTCCAGCGGCGAACATATTTCCGGCTCGCCCGAGGCCCAGTCTTCGCCAAGAAGCAACCCTGACCAAATCGCCGCACCGACCGACCAAATCGCAGGAGCATTTAATGCAAAGGTGGCCTGACACCTTTATCCTGACGCGCGCCCTTCAGCCGACAGAGCCGAAGTGACCGCTGTCACTTCGCCGCTCCACTGACCGACCTGACAAAAAGACAGCACCGCCTGCGCCGCTCCGACTGCGGTGCCACTTGACAGAGTGAGGCTGACAGGTAGTCAGGCCCGGCCGCAGGCACCATAGGAAGCTCCGCTTCGCCCGACTCAGGGCTCGGACTCGGGCTAAGCCCCGGAATACGGCGAACTCCGCTCCGCCCGACCCAGGGCTCAGACTCGGGCTAAGTCCCAGAAGACGACGAACTCCGCTCCACCCGACCCACGGCTCGGACTCCGGCTAAGTCCCGGAAGACGACGAACTCCGCTCCGCCCGACCCAGGGCTTGGACTCGGGCTAAGTCCCGGAAGACGACGAACTCCGCTCCGCCCGACCCAGGGCTCGGACTTGGGCTCAGCCCCAGAAGATGACGAACTCCGCTCCGCCCGACCCCAGGGCTCGGACTCCACCCTGGCCTCAGCCGACGGTCTCCGCCTCGCCCGAACCAGGGGCTCGAACTCGACCTCAGCCACGGAAGACAGACTCGACCTCGGCTTCGGAGGAGCTTCCACATCGCCCAACCTAGGGCGTAGACCAGCCACGTCAACGGGAGGCGCCATCATCACCCTATCCCGAGCTGACTCGGGCCACGGGGAACAAGACCGGCGTCCCATCTGGCTCGCTCCGCCAGATAGGCAATGATGGCGCCCCACATACTCTGTGACGACGGCAGCTCTCAGCCCCCTTACGAACCAAGAGGATGTCAGCAAGGACTCAACAGCTCCGACAGCTGTCCCTCCGCCAGGCTCCAGCACTCCTCCGACAGCCACGACATCACACCAGCTGGGTGCCAAAATCTCTCCGGCTGCCACAACGGCATGTACTTAGGGCGCTAGCTCTCCTCCGCTAGACGCGTAGCACTCTGCTACACCCCCCATTGTACACCTGGATCCTCTCCTTACGCCTATAAAAGGAAGGACCAGGGCCCTCTTAGAGAGGGTTGGCCGCGCGGGGACGAGGACGAGATAGGCGCTCGCTTGAAGCCGCTCGCTCCCTCTCCCGCGTGGACGCTTGTAACCCCCTACTGCAAGCGCACCCGACCTGGACGCGGGACGAACACGAAGGCCGCGGGATTTCCACCTCTCTCACGCCCATCTCCGGCCACCTCACTTCCCCCCTTCGCGCTCGGCCTCGCGTCGACCCATCTGGGTTGGGGCACGCGGCGACATTCACTCGTCGGCTTAGGGACCCCCCCGGTCTCGAAACGCCGACAATAACCATAATGGAGTTCGGTAAGCAAATTAAATGCCGCTAAAACTTAGATCAAGTAACATCTACTACTTATCACAGTCCACATGAAGCCATCCCATTTTAACATAAATGTGATACTTGTTAAGTGCAATATGTATTCATCATTATTTTTACAATAACTGTGTTGCATTCATTACAACTGCTTGCTTGTCAGAAGAAGAAAAGATGTTGGAGATTATACTCAGGAGTTCTAGAACTACGATGAGTTCTAGGCGAGGTGTCATAGGTCCGGTGGTTTTTGGAGAGTATCGTCTGCTACCGTTCCACTATCGTTTTTGAACGCTTTTACTAAGTTATTCGTGTTTTTGTTGAAGATTTGAGGTCTACAATAATAGTTTGACGAATATTCTATCAAGTATTGTGATATGATATTTACTGATTATGTCGAGTTGTGTATATTATTCTTGATCCCACACATATATATAGTTTGCACCTAACTATTCCTTCAAAACCAGATGTGACAGATCTATTCTATTTTATAAACAATTATACTTTTGCTATTGCGTAAAATAACAAAAAGTAACATATGACTCTATATTTAAATTTCCTACTTGGCCACTTGTGCTTTTAATAAATTTATGTAATTTAGTGTAAACATAAATTTGCATCTAATTATCCATGCCCTCCTATTATAATAAATAATTTATACAACCCAGTTCTCGTGATTATTAAAAAAATATCCACTCAAATCTATATCTAAATTATCAATGTATTTTATTAGAAAAAAGTGAAAATTACCATAGACCGTATATGTTTCAACGTCACCTACCTCTATCACACTAATATATTAAGATTTGATTAAAGTACAGATACATGTCATACTAGTATGCATGAGTGATGAATATATTTTTTATGTTTTATAATGTAAAATTATTTTCAACAACTTATATACTAATTATGTACTTATAATATTCCTGAATTGTTGAACAACATTTTAGTAACCATGACATGTGATTTAATTATGTTGTTATACATATTTATAGCGATTGTATAACTATAACTGCACACAAAATATCTTGATTGGAAAATTCAATAATCTTAAGAAGTGTCGAAGACCAGTGTTGTTATATTTTTCTTGGTTATTTAACATTACTTCAGAGTAAAAGGTGAATCATTATAAGGTTTAATTGTTGAAATCATCTTGAGCTTAGCTATGCTTCCTCAACCGAAATCTTACCTCAAATTCTGTTGCTTATCTTAAAATGATATGGCACATGTTTCAAATAACTGTTTATGATACTATAGTACTCCCACCATTTTTATTTATTTGACGTCGCTTAGTGCAATATTATACTACACAACCATAAATAAAAACAAACGGAGGTAGTATTTAAGAATATATTGTATGGTCTAAATTGTTTTTAGAAAATGGATAAAGAAGCGTTAATAAAAGATATGATAAGCATAGTTTTACATAATTTAAGGATAAAATATGTAATGATCAATAAGAATAAACTTTGAAAAATCAAAATTTACATTTATGAATAATATGTGATACAACAAAAGCCACCATAGTTAACATTTCAAATTAATTGCAATTAAAAATTATAAAGGAGCCATGTAAAAATATGAGTATAGATAATAAAAATATAGATTAGATCCATGCAAAAAAATCAATATGTTTATGATAACTGGAGCTAGACCACGGAGTATGTGTTAAGCAATTTTTATTAGAGCAACCCAAAGAACTTCTTAAATTGACGATTTAGAAAAATAGTAGTAAATCTTATCTCCAACAGCTCCTGAAATAAAGTTAATAAATTTACCAAGTTTCTATCCTACCTCATTTTATTAATACATTTAGCTAGAGTATTCCAACTCTTGATAGCTCCCCAAAATGAGCAGGTTTTTTGTGCTCTAGCAGATCTTGATGAGCAGGTTCTTGCTCTGGCAAAACATGATTAGCAGGTGCGTGCTGAGCAGATCATGGTGAGCAAGTGCGTGGGAGAAGCACTACCGGAATCCGGGGCTTTACCGAGTGCCAGCGGATTTGCCGAGTGCTTTTTATCGGACACTCGGCAAAGAAGACTTTGCCGAGCGCCACACTCGGCAAACTCCCGCACTCGGTAAAGAGCTTGTTTACCGAGTGTAGGACACTCGGCACAGCGAAGCACTCGGCAAAGACTGCTTTGTCGAGCGGCAAACACTCGGTAAAGACGGCTCTCGGCAAAGGGCCGTTAGTGGCCGTCTACAGCTGACGGTCGTCAGTCTTTGCCGAGAGCCGAAAGCACGCACTCGGCAAAGCAGATTCTTTGCCGAGTGTCAAATATCTGGCACTCGGCAAAAAGGGTCTTTACCGAGTGTCTTCTGTGGACACTCAGCAAAGTATATTTTTATTTTTTTTTATTTTGGCCACCAAACTTTTTGTGGTATGTTCCTACACTATGTAGACCTACATGTACCATTTTGGGACAATTATAACAGTGTTTTCAATAGCTAGTAGATTTAGTTCGTTTATTTGAATTTCTTCGGAAAATTCAGATTTGAACTGCAGGTCACTCGAAACTTGAAAAACCGTGCCTGCAAAAATGATATCCATGCTACTTAGCACAAGTTACGACCGATTTCAGGAGCGGACCGGAAACTTCGAGCACCATGCTCACTCAACATGGTCGTGAACTTGCCATCTAGTTGTTTAAAAATTGTATAAAACACAAACAAAGTCAGAAAATCATGAAACCTGTCCACGTGTCATGATATCATATGTAGAGGCTGCGATAAAAATTTGAAAAAGTTTCGACAAAGTTGTGACGCACTATGTGTACAAACCTAAAAGATCCACATTGAAACTCTATGATTTCATGTGTAGTTCTCTTAGGTTTCTACACATAATGTCTCACAACTTTCTCCAAACATTCTAAATTTTTTGTCACAACCTCTACATATGATATCATGATACGTGGACAAGTTTCATGATTTTTTGAGTTTGTTTATGTTTTATAAAATTTTTAAACAGCTGGATGGCAAGTTCACGGCCATGTTGAGTGAGCATGGTGCTCGAAGTTTTCGGTCCGCTCCTGAAATCGGTCGTAACTTGTGCTAACTAGCATAGATATTATTTTTGCATGCACGGTTTTCCAAGTTTTGAGTGACTTGCAGTTCAAATGTGATTTTTTCGAAAAAATTCAAATAAACGAACTAAATCTACTAGCTATAGAAAACACTTTTCTAATTGTCTCAAAATGGTACATGTAGGTCTATATAGTGTAAGAACACACCACAAAAATTTTGGTTGGGAAAATAAAAAAAATAAAAATGTACTTTGCCGAGTGTCCAGAAATGACACTCGGCAAAGTAGCCTTTGCCGAGTGTCACCCTGGGGACACTCGGCAAAGGCGTCTTTGCCGAGTGCCCCCGATCTGGCACTCGGAAAAGCGTATTTTAAAATTTTAAAAAAATCTTTGCCGAGTGCCAGATCACGGGCACTCGGCAAAGCACTCATACATAGCGCTGGTCAGTTCTTCTTCTTCCTCACTCTCTCACTCGCCGTGCTCACGCCCTCATCGCGTCGCCGCCGCGCCCTAGGCCACCACCGTGCCCACGCCCCCGCCGCGGCTGCCGCGCCCGCGCCCCCGACCCGTCGTCTCGCCTGCGACCCGTCGTCTCGCCCGCGCCCCATCGTCTCGCCCGCGACCCGCCGTCTCGCCTGCGACCAAACCTCCAAGGTGATTGCTTGCTTTCATTTTGTGATATTGTAATTAAAAAGCTTTATGTTCTACGTGTATGATTTATATGAAATGATTAGGTTTAATATTGAGTTAATTATATACGTGTATGATTAGGTTAATATGTAGTCTTGTTGTGTTAAATTTATGTACGTGTATGATTAGGTTAATATGTAGTATTGTTGATTGCCGACCATCGTGTCGTTGAATTATGTGTGGATGTCAGCCGTCGTGCTGATAGTTTTATTTGTAGGATTTCGAAACCTCCC
Source organism: Zea luxurians (assembly GCA_029449295.1). Classification (NCBI taxonomy): domain Eukaryota; kingdom Viridiplantae; phylum Streptophyta; class Magnoliopsida; order Poales; family Poaceae; genus Zea; species Zea luxurians. Next base: position 47,877,377 of record JAOPSE010000021.1, read on the forward strand.
CGTGCAGGGGAGGTGCTGACGAAATTTTCTGTTGCTAGGCTTCTGTTAGAGGATAGAGGACCGTGAGTGGATGTACACGGGCCATAGAGGAAGGAACGATGCCACCACTAAATGGATTAGAAAGACCGATGATTTTGTGGAACGGGCATATGGCGAAGCTGCTAAATGAGCGAGTCTAGTCCCATGCCTGTGCAGCAAATGTGCCAACCGAAAAAGAAAACCAAAGAAGGCCATGGTAGAACATATTTGGAAGAATGGATTTACGTCGGGCTATACTCGATGGATATTTCATGGTGAAGCGTATCGTAGGAGAGAGGAGGTGCTGAGACAACGTGTCGAGGATTATGATGCGGATGCGGGGGTAGCGGATATGTTGAACGACTATCAGGAGGCACAGTACATGGGAGGATGTATGGATGACGAGCTAGAGCCGACTGCAAAGATGTTCTATGACATGTTCGACGTGGCACAGAAGCTCCTTCACGGCCAGACAAAGGTTTCTCAACTGGATGCCATTGGGCGTGTAATGGCATTCAAGTCCCAGTACAACATGAGTAGAGACGCATTCGATGGCTTGTTGACGGTTATTGGGAGTCTGCTTCCAGATGATCACGTTCTGCCAAAGAGCATGTACGAGGCACAGAAACTCCTTCGTGCACTCAAGATGACGTATGAGCAGATTCATGCTTGTCCGAAGGGCTGCGTGCTATTTAGGAAAGAATACGCGGAGGCAAAGTACTGTCCCAAGTGTAAATCGTCTAGGTCCATGGAGGTAGACTCTGGTGATGGACAGAAGAGGCAGCTCGACATCCCCTTGACAATCCTACGACACCTTCCGTTCATACCGAGGATCCAGCGTCTGTACATGACAGAGGAATCCGCGAAACAGATGACATGGCATAAAAATGGAAAACAATACAATCCTGACAAGATGGTGCACGCATTCGATGGTGAAGCATGGAAACACTTTGATGTCATTCACCGTGAGAAAGCCGAAGAGGCTCGTAATGTACGTGTTGTGTTGGCCACAGATGGGTTCAATCCCTATGGAATGATCGCTGCCCCGTACACATGTTGGCCCGTGTTTGTTATCCCAATCAATCTCCCCCGTGGTGTGTGCTTTCAAAGGCAGAATATATTCGTGTCGTTGATAATTCCTAGACACCCGGGGAATAAAATGGGCGTGTACATGGAGCCTTTGATCGATGAATTGGTACGTGCCTGGGAGGAAGGGATATGGACGTATGATCGAGCTACGAAGACAAACTTCAGAATGCATGTTTGGTACCAGTACTCCATGCATGACTTACCAGCGTATGGGCTATTCTGCGCCTGGTGTGTTCACGGTAAGTTCCCATGCCCAGTTTGCAAGGAAGCTCTCAGGTTCATTTAGTTGAAAAAGGGTGGCAATATTCGTCCTTCGATAAACATCGATAATTTCTCCCTCCTGACCATCCATTCCGCCTAGACATCAAGAACTTTACGAAAGGTGTCGTAGTGACAGACCACCCACCTGCAACGATGACTGGTGCCAAAATTCGTCAACAGATAGATGGGCTCGTGGCCAATACAAAAGTTGGTTTTGTGGGATATGGTGAGCGGCATATGTGGACACATAAGTCTGGCTTGACTCGGCTCCCCTATTATGACGACCTGCTCCTTCCACACAACATTGACGTGATGCACACTGAAAAGAATGTTGCCGAGGCACTGTGAGCAACAATTATGGACATTCCTGATAAGTCAAAGGATAACATGAAGGCAAGAGTGGATCTGGCAGCGTTATGTGATAGACCACACCTAGAGATGAAGCCGCCAAGTGGCGGAAAGACGTGGAGAAGGCCTAAGGCCGATTTCGTCCTAAGCAGGGCCCAGAGGAAGGAAGTACTTCAGTGGATCAAGATGTTGATGTTCCCTGAGGGGTATGCAGCTAACCTGAGTAGGGGGGTGAACTTATCTACTATGCGAGTCTTAGGGATGAAGAGTCGTGACTTCCACATATGGATTGAACCGATTCTTTCTGCGATGGTTCAGGCTATGTCCCTGAGCATGTCTGGCTAGCGCTTTCAGATTTGAGTTATTTCTTCCGTCAGCTTTGTGCAAAAGAGTTATCTCGGACCGTGGTTGCAGACTTGGAAAGATTGGCACCCGTGTTACTGTGTAAGCTTGAGAAGATATTTCCACCCGGCTTCTTCAATCCAATGCAGCATTTGATTCTTCATCTCCCCTATGAGGCACGAATGGGGGGCCCGTGCAGGGACATTGGTGCTACCCAATCGAGAGATGTCTAAAGACTTTTCGAAAGAAATGTAGAAATAAATGCAAAATCGAGGCTTCCATTGTAGAGGCATACATTCTAGAGGAGGTCTCAAACTTCACAACAACTTATTATGTAGAGGCATAATCCACCCCCTCGTTACAATGATGGCGACAATGAATCGAACCTTAGCATATTTCGAGGCCAACTCGGAAGCGCAAGTGGCTCGACCACCAAGACCCTGACACATGAAGAGTGGCGGCATATCATGCTATATGTATTGATATGACACTATTCTTAGAAAGGGTGCGAGAAATGGGTTGCCCGATTTCATTTCCTGGTTCAAACGTAAGGTATGTGCTTAGTTTGTAAAAGAGATACGTCTTTGAACTCAATTTAGCGTCTTTTAACTTGCGAATACTTGCAGTGCCAAAGAGATCCGTCTATGAGTGCCGAGTTGAGACAAGTAGCCAACGACTTTGCTTATAGGATCAATAAATATTCTGGGTATGACGTCAATGGATACCGTTTTCGCACAACAAACTACGGCAAAAGTCGGCCCAATCGGAAAATAACGTGTTCTGGAGTCTTTACGCCCGACCTTGACAATGTCGATTATTTTGGACGAATCGAAGAAATATATGAGCTCAATTTTTATGGTTCCAAATCTCTTACTCCAGTGATATTCAAATGTCATTGGTTTGACCCTCAAGTGACGAGACAGACACATTCTAATCTTGGGATAGTCGAGATTCGACAAGATTCCACCTTACCAGGGGACGATATCTATATCGTGGCCCAACAGGCCACACAAGTGTATTATCTCCCATATGCGTGCCAAACGAAAGAACATCTTAAGGGTTGGGATGTTGTGTATAAGGTATCGCCACACGGGAGGTTACCTGTTCCTAACGATGAAGATTACAACTTAGACCCGGACACATATGATGGAGAGTTCTTCCAAGAAGATGGGCTAGAAGGGCGATTTGAGATAGACTTAACCGAAGCTATCAGAATGGACGTAGATATTGAAATGGTTGTTGATGAGGAGGATGATGAGGTGCAAAATGATAATGACTTAGTAATCCTTGAAGGCAATGACAATGACGAACTTGCGTCTTCCGATGGTGTTGAGATTGAAATGGTTGATAGTGATGATGAGAGTTATGATCCAGCTAACCCCGACACATATGAAGATTATTTTTAATCGATGTAATGCTATATGACTTTTTATTTCGCACCTGATTTTAAATACATCTTTTTATATGTGCTTATTTGTTTACTCTTAATTGCAGGTTTTTGGACAAATATGGCCGGCGTTAATTGGCTGAGGAGGAGGAGGGGGAGGAGGAGTAGGACGGCGGATGAGGCAGAGCAGGCGGCGTAGCAGGATGACCTTGTCCAGCAGCAGGCGACGCCTCAGGACGACGACGACCAGCAGCAGGACGACGACCAGCAGCAGGACACCTCAGGTTCTGGCGGCTCAGGTTCGAGGAGCATCTACGTGCGAGGTCCCGCGAGTCTCCCTCAGCGTCCCATACTTCGGGACAGGCGACCGCTGATTCGGCCGGATGGAGAGAGGTATATAACTTTATGTTCTTCATTCTTGTTCATATTATGTGTTCAAAATCATAATATAAACTAATACTTTTTATTTATCACTTGGACAGGTCTTGGACGAGTGTGGATTATGCTGGGGGTCATCGTCGCCCCCCAATGGCATCCTCGGCCTGCTATGCAGGGAACACTTCCCTGGACTGGTGGAGTACGCCAGAGTGACGGGCCCAGCCTACACCTTCGACCACTACGCCGTCGCCCCCGATGTAGTAGACCGGGACGACCGGGAATTCAATAACAAGGCGGAGCGGGTGAAGCAAGAGTTATGGGTAAGTCTTAGTATAATGTAAAATATGTCGCATTCGTAGCAAATTCTTGAAATAATGTCTGGATACATCGTTTTTATATGCAGGATTTCTTCAGATGTGAGGCTAGATACGAGGCTAGTGCGGATGTGGTGGCCACCACGAGCTGTAAGAAGCTCGTCGTGGACATGCACTATTAGGCCCGAATCCAGGCCATCGTCAGCTACCACGACTCCGTCCTTGGGGAGAGGGTGTCCAAGCAGCAAGCCCGAACCATGTCGTTGACCAGGGACCAGTACCTGCAGGTAAAGTCATGCATGTTTGGTACCAGTACTCCATGCATGAATTTTATTTTATCTTCTGATATGCACTTTACGTGTTTACTTTGTAGATGATTCCACATTGGTGCGCCGCACATCCTCTGTGCTGGGAGCAGATGGTGAGTAGGTGGTGTTCGGTTGAGTGGGACGAGGCGCACGACGCTAGCCGGGAACGGCGTATGATGATGCAAGGTCCCTCCCACCACCAAGGCAGCCGGAGCCTGGGCCAATATGCAGAAGCATGGGTACGCCCTCTTTTTTATTTAGGTATATAGCACTGGATTATATATTATTTCTAACTATCTCGTTGGTTTTCTTGCAGTCGGCATCACATGGTGGCTGGCCTTACTCCACCTTCTCGGCCTATGCTATGGCCCATAAGGGCAACGCGACGTCCGACGTCACCTACAACCCAGATGACGGGCCTGAGGCCTACACCAACCCCGCCGTCTACAGCCGCCTTCATGACTACACCGCCATAGCGCAGGAGGTCCATGGCCCAGAATATGATTCGAGCACCGAGCCGATCGACCCCGATGTGCTCATGAGGGTTGGAGGAGGCAAGAGACATGGGCGGTACTGGATTTCCGACGGGGCAATCGACTCGTCCTCCACTCCCACTCTGTCTCAGTTGAGAGCAAGGAGCACGGGCTCGAGTCTAGCCATACGACCTCAGCACGACAGCTCACAGCATCGCATACAGCAACTCGAGGTTAGTGCTTCTGTAACTCATCCTTCCTTGAGTTATATACCTTCTCTTTGAGTTACTATAACGTTGGCTTGTAATATTACAGACCCAACTAGAAGAAGAGAGGAGGGAACGTCACGAGATGGAGGCGAGGATGATGGCAGAGCGGGAGGCGGAGCGGGAGGCTCGCCTGGCAGATCATCAGAGGATGGCGGAGATGTTCCAGTACATGCAGAGCCTTGGCGCCGCACAGGGCTTCGCTTCGCCACCTCCATTGTTCCCTGCAGTTGACCCTGCTCTCTTCTATACTCCTGTGAGTATCAAAATTGTAGTTAGATGTTGGTAATGCATCTGGTATAACACATGCAATCTTTTCTCTGTGCAGGGCCAATCTGGGGCGGCATCCAACAACCCTCCGGAAGGATTCAACCCAACGCAGTACCAGTCGCACCGCCCACCTCCATGAGAGTTATGTTTTCAGTGTTTAGACTTCAGAACTTGTGTTAAATACTTATGTTTGTGTTGGATACTTATGTCAGAGCTTGAGACTTATGTTCTTGATACTTATGTTTGCGTTGAGAACTTGGATATTTATGTTTGTGTTGGATATTTATGTTTCTGATGATATCTGTGATGTATATATGTGATGTGTATGTGGTATCTTTTGTTTGTTTGGATAGAATATAAAAAACAAATAAAAAATGTGTATACTGGTCACTTTGCCGAGTGTGACACTCGACAAAGAGGTGCTTTGCCGAGTGTCAGGGCCAAAACACTCGGCAAAGAACCAAGACCTGGGCACCGGTATAGGTTCTTTGCCGAGTGTAATATCTCTGGCACTCGGCAAAGAAGCATGCTTTGCCGAGTGCCATACCAATCACTCGGTAAAGTACCTGACATGGGGACCCCTCTGGCGGATTCTTTGCCGAGTGCTGTTAGGCCGACACTCGGCAAAGGTAACTTCTTTGCCGAGTGTCACCTGGGACACTCGGCAAAGACGCCGTCTCCGTCACCCGGCGCCGTAACGGCTGCTTTTCTTTGCCGAGTGCCCGAGAAAAAGTACTCGACAAAGAAGGCTTTGCCGATGCACTGTGTGCCGAGCCCTCTTTGCTGAGTGCGACACTCGGCAAAGCCTTTGCCGAGTGCTTTAGGCACTCGGCAAAGGCGGCGATTCTGGTAGTGAAGCTGGAAGAAGAAAAAAAATTTGCTCTCTGATGGCGCATGCAGCAATATACAAGCAAGCACATAGAATACGACAGAGAAAGATCCACAGGAGGGGAAGGCAACGGAAGTAACACTACCGTAATCCATGTCTTTGTCGAGTGCTCGGCGCTTTGCCGAGTGCTTTTTGTCGGGCACTCGGCAAAGTCCTGCTCTCAGTAACGACGACGTTTGCCGAGAGCAGGACTCCCGGCACAGAAATACACTCGGCAAACGGATTTTTAAAAATTGAATTAGTACCTACATATATAGAACTATTGGGGATAAAAGGATTTTTTACTCCCAAACCATATTTATCAACTTCGTAAACAGTTGTATAAGGAGCTATTCTATAGTGAACAACTGGAGTTGCTCTTAGTTAGCTTAATTGAACAGTAACTATTACTTATGCCTACCAAAATGCTAGCTTATGCGAGACCATGGGTTGATAGACTATGATACCTAGGGTTGAAAACGAAAGAGAAAAATTCCATTTCATCCAGTACCGTATTATGTTTTTATTCGGATCATTTTCGTATTTGTGGGAAAATAAAAATGGGACAAAAACAGGATGGTATATTGTAGGAACGGAACCAAAACAGTTGTAACACCCGGCTTTAAGGAACAAAGCCAGGTGCATCTCATACATGCGCCAAGAAGACAACATATATAATAACAGAGTGTATAGAGATAAATGTCATAAAACATCAGAGTAATTATTACATAGCGGAAGACTTATTACAAAATAAAATAATAAAGATAAAACGAACTAAGGATCGTCGGCGCCAATGTCGACTGGGAAACGCCACCTAGATCAGATCGAACTCCTCAGTGTTAGGCGGCTCCTCCTGAACCACCTGTTCTTCTCCTGTGGGGGGGGGGTGTGAGACAGCAAGAGTGAGCTCACATACGTTCATAGCTCAACAAGTCGTGGGGAATAATGTGGCATGAACTCACCAAAGGTGGGAGTTCATGAAGTGTAAGGCTGATCAATGAAATAGAGGCTAAGGCTGAGCATTGCTTTTATAAGTTGGTCAAAATTTTATTAGCAATTACTAAGTGTAAGTAAATACCAAACCTTAATAATAATAAAGAACAGTAATAGTAAAATAATCCCAAATGCGATGCAAATGTCAAATTAAACTTAAGTTCCATAGTTAATCATGTGAGGGTCCGAGCCGCTCATGACCGTGAGCACGGCTAGTATACTAGTTTTACACTCTGCAGAGGTTGCGCATCTTTATCCACAAGTCGTGTATCCCATGTCGCCTGGGTTTGCAAGGCCCTTAGACACTACCGAGGTGAATGGCTAGGGATCCACTACGAGGCCTTTACAAAGTTCCACTAGCTTCCGAAAACCCGCTACAGTTTATAGGAAGATCCAGTGCAGGGTTCCTAGCTGACCGCCATCGCAGCAGAATCAACCAGGGACCTCCCTATACTGACCTCTCCCCTACTGCCCTTGCCCCTTTCGGGTAAGGTAGTCTTCCACTAGCTTTCCTAGTTAGTCAGCCAAGGGCGTCCCATTAAACCCTTGTGGTAGCACTGTTTTCCCGGGTGGTCGCTCCATGTTCCCATTAATTTAATGATCTTAACATGAACAATAATAATAACAAGATAATAACAGAATAATCATGAATAATGAATCTCCATACCCAATCCACGTAAAGCAATAGCAAGTACTACCCAAAAATATTCCAGGGGTGAACAAGGTATAGAGGTAATCAAAACTGGGGTACATAAAGGATCCCATCAAAATTAACCTATGCAGATCATTAAAATTAATAAGAACATGGCTGGGAAAAGTAAGTGATCAAGGGCACAACTTGCCTGTAATGAGCTCCTGCTCAGCTACCTCTACTTGTTGAACCTCAGTTTCCACAGTGGCTTGCTCGTCTACTCGCATCAACACAATACATACATAGTATAGCCAAAATCAACATCACATCAAACATGCAAATAGAATATACAGTAATAAACTAGACATTAAAATAGGATCACAGGAACTGAAATCATCAAAATTGGAGTTATATATTTTAAGTTATGGATTTTCTAAGGTTTTATGCATTTAATACAAGATTAAGTGAAAGAATAATTTTAATGTGTTTGTCATGTCAGAACAGAGGCACTAATGGGTAGACAATATTATTACAAAAATTTAGGAACTGGAATCATTAAATTTGGTGTTCATATGCATTTTCTATAATTTAAACAAGTTTCAGCAATTATTTTTGTATTAAAAATGAATTTAGAATGGATTTTCTCTGATTTTATTGATTCCTGGACTAGGCGTCAAAATCTGTAAAGCGCAGGGGCTATGGCGTAAAAGAACCTAAGACACAGGAAACAGCAGTATGGGACGGCGGGTTAATTTCCGCAAAGTCCAGGGGCTCTTATGCAAAACGACCCGGCCGAAGGGGTATGGGCCGATCGTGGCCGTCCGATTAGAAATCACGCGTCCAGATTAAATCCACAGACGCGCGAACCGGTACGCCATGGGATCCACACGATCTAAGATCAACGGTCACCATTTAATGAATACTGAGATAAGCGCCTAACGTCCGATCCGATATCGACGGCCCGAACGAATGCGGCGAAGGGGTACGCGCCGTTCTAATCTGAGCCGTCCAGAGGCAAGATCAACGGCCCAGGCGCCTTCGTCCACCCTCGCCCAGGCAGCGGCGGCGCGCGAGCACAGACGCGGTGGCGCCATGGCCGGAGTTCGCCATCGCCGCGCACAAGCATCTAAACGACAATTCCCCAGTGCTAAACGTAAAGCGAAGTGAGGCGATCTCGATTGAGGGATTTTTACCGTATTGCGCAGTGTGGAGAGCCTCGCCCACGGTGAGCGGCGGATCCGCGGCGAAGCCCAACTACGGCGAGCAATTGACGCCACCCCGCTGAACAATACGGCCAGGCTTTGTCAGGGTCGTCTTCCCGGTGTCGCAGGGAAGCCACACGGCCCCCAACCGAGACTTCAACGCCGGCAGGAACGGATTTCCGTCGCGGCAGCGCGGACGGCACTCGGCTCCCTGTTCTCTCTCTCTCGGTGGTGTGTTCCACAATGGGGCACTGGTACGCAAGGTCAAGGGGGGGGGGGTGCCCACTCATTTATCCGTGGGATTGGCGCATGCGTAGGTCAGCTGGAGGTGGTTGAACGGAGCTGAGCCACGTTCCCGGTCATGGCGGCGGAGTTCTCGCCATCCGTTGCGATGTAGGTGAACGCACTGACGCGCGGGCCCGAGCTCCAGAGGGCTGAGCGATCGGCAGCCAAGGGGAAAGGCGCTGTCCAGTGGGACCCACGGTTCGGCGCGCGCCATCAAATGAATTCCCGAGCGACTGACCCCGGGCCCCAGGTGTCGGCGTGTGCTCACGGTGAGAGCAGTGGGCGCGCGGTAGCGGAGGAGTGGGCCGCGCGGTTGAAAATGGAAGTGGGCCAAATTGCAGGATTCCGGCCCAGGTAAGGTTAGTTGGTTTTCTCCTTTTTATTTTCTGTTTTCTTTTCTTTTCTAAGTTTATGTTTTTTTTCAAATTTTGAATTCAAGTGCTGTTGTGAAGTTTATTCCTTAACCAAAAATATAAGTTTATAATATAGTATGCTCAAGTGCAATTATTTGATTAATCATATTTTATTTATATTTATCTAGTACTCTTCTCCTCTTTTCTCAAATTCTAAAATTCCTTTTTAGCTCTTAAATCCCACTTTGGGCTTTAATTTATCTCTTGTCACATTATTTTTATGTTGTCTCAAAATGCACACCAAATAAAACCTCAGCATGATGCACAATTTAATGGTATATCCTTTTATTAATTATATATTTTTTTGAATATGAAGTTCACAAGTGATGATACATAAAGATCAAACTCACATAAAGAGAAATTGTTTCTCTATTGGTATTATTCTTAGCAAACTACAAACTGGGTGTTACAACAGTTTAGGCCTCGTTCGTTTATTCCAAATCGAAACCAAGCATGTTTTTCTTCTAGGTCTGGATCGAGTGAAACCAGGTGGTTCACTAGAACCTGAGAAGGTTTGGTTTGATTTGATTCCAGAAGCTTGTATATGTGGATTTAATCCGAGCTGCTGAGGGGTGAAAATGGTTGGAATGACCTGTTTTCAATCTGGTTTCATTCTGAGTTAGACATAGCCGAACAACTATTATTAGTTGTTTCCGGTTTCAATTCCGACCAAATATATCCGGATGGAATAGGACCGTTCCAGGCCAACCGAACGAGGCCTTAGCGTTTTTCTGTCCATACTTCTGGAGTCCCGTTACTTATCAAATATTCTCGTTTTCCCGTTTTAGTTGTGCAAACAGGATAGGCACCACAGAAAACAATAGACAAAAAAGTATCGTCTTGGTCGTACCCTCTATGACCTAATTGCTTAATCTATGATTCTCTATTCTTGTTTACTGAGGACAATAATTGTATGAACTAGCTTTGATAGATAATTCTGTTGTGGACTAAACCTTATTGGACTATCTTGTGCAACTTGCGGGGATGATTCAACTGTTTTTGGTTTTACCCCTGAACTGCAATACCTTTAAAACTAAAGTCTAATATTGTAGTTGTGATTTATGGTGTCCAAAACTTCTAATATTGTTGTTTCCTGAGTGATGGTACGATGTTGCATATTCCACCCAAAGTTTTCAGTTATCGTCTATTTTCGTTGCATATCTATTTGTTTTAATCAATTCTTGTGTAATCGTATATCCTACAATAGTTACTGTAACTGACTATACGGCGTTGTTGCATATCTATTTGTTTTAATTAATTATTGTGTAATCGTATATCCTACAATAGTTCCTGTAACCGACTATACCGCTCATGTTTTCGGTAAAAAAATGTAATGAAAATGCGATAGAGGTTTTTCCGACCGTTCCGGTCCGTTTTCGTCCCTAATGATACTGTAATCATTTTACTGTTATCATACCTAGTTACAAAATAAAAAAAGAATATTACATTTTGAGATTTACTGGAAGTGACTCGGACGTTGTGAAGAACCACAAGGATTCGTGGATGGGCGAAGTAAAAGTATACGAATAATTCGAGGTCACTGAAAAATTGGAACAAAAATTGACAAGTACTGCAAATAAGAGAAAATAAATGCTTCAATGTCTTCTTCTGAAGCTAAAAATAAAGTTACAAGAAACACCACAGTAAATAAACCACAAGCTAAGTGTTTTGTAGTTTTGGATCTGAGTGCGAGTCTAGCTATATATAGCATGATTTCTTCTCTTTGCGCACATTCTTCTATAGTTGAGATCAAATCCTTGACGGTTAGGCCAAATCAGTCCATTGGAATCTAAAAATGAATGTTCCTCTTCATCGCTGCGTGTCGATCTAGAGCTAAACTATATTCGTCGAGAGAGGTTAACCGCGGAATGGCCGGTACACCTTGAGGGCGTCGATGACGTCGGCGATGGAACCAGCAGCGGCCGCCACGGAGACGAGGAGGCAGCTGACGCTGAGCGTCTGGAGACAGATCCACTTGGTGCAGCCGCGCGGCACGCGGCGCTGCTTGATGTACATCTCGACGGGGAAGTAGACGGTGAGCGGCCAGAAGGAGACGGCGCCGAGGAACCCCACCACGTTGCCGAAGAACGGCAGCAGCATGGCAACGACGGTGGTGACGCACACGAAGGACGACCGCCATGTCAGGCGGAACACGCTGACCGCGAAGGGACCCACGCGGAGCTCCTGGGAGACGAAGGCGCTGTCGGGCCAGGCCGCGGCGGCGCGGCGCTCGACGAAGGCGAAGATGGGCTGGCAGAACACCTGGTACGCGCCGACCAGGTGCACGACGATGGCGACGTTGGCTATGTCAATGAGCCAGAACGGCTCGAAGAAGCCGAAGCCGGTGAGGAGGTTGTCCGGCGCCTTGTCGCCGAACGCCGCGTACCCCATGCACCCGCACAGCATGTAGAAGATGGTGGTCGTCGCCACGCTGAGGCGCGTCGCCTTCTGCATCACCTTGGACTCCGACGGTGGCGGTGCCTTGATCGTGTCCTGAACAAGAACCAGAGTTAGCACAGCGGCCTTTGTTAGAAACAGGGGAATCCTGTTGCAGTGCAGTGCAGAGTACAAGATCTCGATTGTTGCTTACTTGGATCTCGATGAGGATGTTGGAGAAGGAGTAGGCGAAGGCGATGTCTCCGAATGCCTGAAGCGTATGCCAGATCTTCTGCGTGGAGGTGACACCGGCGCCGATGCTGATGCCAGTGAGACTGCCCATGAACCCACCATTGGCTGCAAACAATATTTGCATCGATTGAGCTCTCACTCTCAGCATGTGAGTGAGTAACCAAGAATACAGCAAGGTCTGAAGAATCAACAACTTACAGATGGTCTGTGCGATGCCGAGGGAGAGCCCGATGGAAGAGTAAGTGAAGGACATGACGGCGGCAACAATGGAGAGCCACCAAATCTGATCGAAGTCGGGTATCTGCGAGAAGAGGATCTGCACGACGCCGAAGAGGATCATGTACGGGGTGCTGGAGCTGTTGCAGGGATCAGCGTGGCCGTGGGCGTGGAAGCACCCAGCTCTCCTGACGGCCTTCATGCTGATGGACGACGCGATGGTGTAGCCGATGGCGACGCCGACGAGGTTGGCGTACTGTATGACGCCGCAGAACGCGACCTTGGCGCCGCCGAGGTTGGAGCGCACGGCGTCCATGTAGGTGTAGTTGCGCTTGCCCGTCTCCGGGTCGCCCGTGCGGTAGCACTCGGCGAGCAGCGTGGCGGTGTAGTATGTGACGAAGGCGAAGAGGAGCATGGCGGCGGGGCCGGCGACCCAGCCCAGCTGCGCGATCGCCCAGGCGAGGGAGAGCACCCCGGAGCCGATGACGGCGGTTACGATGTGCGCGCTGGCCGTCCAGAACGTGCCCGTGCGGCGAGGCCGGCCGTCGTCGTCCAGCCACTCGGCGGCTCCGCCGTTCCCGGCCTCCACCGACACCTCCAGCGGCGCGACACCGTGCTTGCTCCCGACGTTGTGCGACACAGCCATGAAGAGCAACTAATTTGCTGTACTTGTTGGGAATAATCTGGCTCTGTTCTTTCTGCTCTCCACTACCAAAGTAGCAAGTGATGCGCTGCGAGTGCAAGCACGGCCGCTAGTGAGTGAAGAGGAGTGTGGGTGTGGCGAGAGCTGGTGTGGTGTGGCAGAATGGAGGTGGAAGAGGGTATATATAGAGAGCCAGAGAGCAGATAGCCGTATATAGGTGTCGTCGACGCGCGCGGGAAAGTGGCTGGCGCGGTCAGCGTGGGTGTCTGCGTCTGTCTTTTATTTTTGTTTCATCCAATTCATTTTGGCGGCAAAATACTCTATACTACGACCGCCAGAGCGGACATGACATGAGGTTTGGATTTCTGCTGTGTCTGTATTTGGTGTAACGGGTTTGGCGTGCTGAAAAAATACAGGGTGTGCCCGATAAAAAATGTAAATCTTTTAATAAAACACTGCTAAATTTGAAAAAAATATATTATATCATATAGAGAAGTTGACCTTAATGACCTCCAACAACATTCTTGTTTAGATTTGCCACTGCCTAGAGGCTACATCATACATGCACCTTCGACATTCCCTTCCGCACCTGCGTCGCGGAAGGCCACACCGCCAGCATGATGCACGTGCTCTTGCAACTAGGTCAACGACGTGCCCAGCATTCGCGGGAGCTAGGGCCTAAACGACTAGTACATGGCCTCTGACTGCGACTCTGTTGACGTCTTCTTCCGCGATCATCACTAAACGCGCACCACCGAGGCACCGAGGATGCCACGCTCCGCGCGGGGCTCAACCTCGACCGTGGGTCGTTTCTCGCGCTCTACACTAGTTCGCTTCAGATTAAAGCCGGTTGTTTGGACTGCTACAATTGTAATCTATAGAGACAAAAACATTGTAGAAGCAATAGAAGCCGGTACGGATTAAAGCCAAGCGAACAGGTCCGCAGTCACCTAGGGCAAGGTCACCGATGCCGATGACGATGTCGTACTCATCACCACAGTCACCGTACAGATGTGGCTCGCATGTTCGACGGGGACCCCATGGTCAGGCCATTCGGGCGCTTGGGCCCTGCGGACGTGTGCACCAAGGAGCACCAGGACCTAGCCCTCGATGCCACACGCTAGGGAGGCGTGCTCCTCAAGAATTAGCACAGTGACAAGCACAACAGGGACATGCTCCCACTCTAGCCCGTCGCGCATCACGTTGTCACCCGCCTTCTCACGCTAACATCACCATGATCAGTAACTACGTGGACGTTCCTCAATAATTGTGTTGTGTTGTTTTGGGTGGGGTGTTCTGGCTTGTGATTAATAGGGTATTAGGGTGCTTGTTGCTTTCTATGCAATGGTGGAGATCGGAGATCTAGAAGGCATTGTATTACTAAAAATTGCTAAAAACAATTGAAATGGAAGGAAAACTGTCAAGGTGGATTATGGATATGACATGGCGCGGGATTTGAAAGGAGTAATGACTCTTCGATAGCTCGAGCTCGCCCGACCTTTAGTTAAAATTTTTTGCCTCGCTCGACCTTCAACCATCAATGGGTCAGGGATGTAAGGAACTCCTCCTCGCCTAACCCCCAACCATCGAGGGATTAGGGATGCAAGCAACTCTGCTTCACCCAACCTAGACCCAAACCAAAAAGGGGCTAGGATCGGGGCATCTTAGTTTTATGAAATCCACCTCATCGACCCCTGACCCCGACCACGAAGGTGACAGGGACCGGATGCCACTGCCTTAGAGTTCTGCCTCGCTGATCCCTAAGGACAAGGGGTCATATAGTTTGCCTCGAAGCAAGGTTCTCGGTTCGTACTACTTCAACCACTATGGATGTGGGAATGTGCGAGTCAAACTCTAACAAAGTATGAGGCCCGAATGATGGAGCAAGACCATGTAGGTCAGAATGAAGACATCATCCATCACGACATGTAGACTGAGATCGACTCAACCACTCCCTTATTATGAAGACAACAGAGGATGTCGGGTAACCCATTGTAGAACATGATAGTGTAACGCCAGGCTCTAGGATGGCTCATGTGTGGTATAGTATTTTGACAGAAGGAGGAGACGTCGTCCATGACATCGCTCGGCTAACAAGAATTATGTTGGACAACGAACTACATGACAGAGTGTAACGCCAGGCTCTAGGATGGCTCGTGTTTGGTATAGTATTTTGATAGAAGGAGGAGATGTCGTCCATGACATCGCTCAGCTAACTTCATCTGCTTCGCTAGATCTCAGACTCTTGTAACAAGGCCCTACTCCCACGCTCAAAGAATGAATGAAATACATGATCAATCGAACAGTTTGCCCTTTATCTAAACACAGAGCACAACTGGACATAGGGACATTCTACCCGAACAAGTATAGATCTTTGTGTCTTTTTACACACCATTCGCTCCGAGATGCGCAAAGCACGATTATTACTAGATGATGATCTAAAACACCGACACAGACAGAAGAATCTTGTTTCATCATCAATACCAATGTTTTCTGATCTTTATCTAAACAAACCTGATGCATTCGTGGAGATCAGATTGAAATAATTATCCTTCGTATTTGCAAGAAAATCTCTGTTGTATAGATCTAAATCAAGATCCTGAATTTGCGTTCTGTTGACTCCACCAAAATTTGGTTGATATTGTTCATGCAACAATTTAGTTTCTTTGTTTAGAGAGAGAGAATCTTCCTATGTCATTAAACAATTTCAAAAAGATTCCCCTACTATATATTTTACAATTGTCTTCCCTCTAATGACATATAATGGATAAGATCCATATTCACTAAGTTATGTTAGCTTTGTCATGACCACTAGAAATATAATGACATAGGTAAGCGACGTTTGCTTATCACATCCTATGTGACCCATGTTTGTTGGGTGGCATTCAATGCCCCATCTCCCAACATGGTGCCCAAGTCCTTAATCCAATTTGATAGCCTCATTAAGCAAACCAACATTATGCATGCAGATGTCTGATATCCACCCTATTAGATAAAAAGATAATCGATGGCACTTTGCTTTGGTAGATTTACCAAATGTTGATTAGAATCTTTATAGGCACAACAATTAGAAGGGCATCAAAGTGGTATCTTAATTCTCTAACAATTAGAAGTGCTATTCTATTAAAATCTATACATGGACGAATATGACAAAAAATAAATATCATAGATAATCATGTTAAATATGAGGTAACAAGTCCCTTTATCATGGTGACCTCTATTGCCAAGTTCCCATCCTTTAAGCCTTCATGCTTGAGTCCTCCGTGATAACATCAAGAACTATGCTACCGCTAGCTAGTAAAAGAATTAAATGAAAACATCAAACTACGTAGGTCAACACATAGACCATTACATAATAAAATAGCAACCTCGGCCCGCTTTGATTAATGCAACATGTAGGCTGCCAGAAATGCACACATGCGTCACATATACATTTGGGCCTTACATTTAGAACATTTCTTGCAAAACCAAGTTAGGTAGAAAAAGGATACTATTGTGTGATGTGAGAAGATATTGTCCTAACAATCTATGTGTTGTACACAAACGACGGTCCCCACGGGTCTTAGGACAACATCTTGAAACCTCTCGGAATTCTATCGACCACATCAAGGAAAACGCTATGAAACTCTCATTGGATTATATTGATCAAACCAAGCATATTCCAAGACATTCAATATGCCTCCATTTTCACTGTCGATTATATATGTCAATCACATGATGTAGAACGATAGAAGTACACACAACTCAGATTTGTTGCCTTTCCCCAAAAGGTACATACACTATTAGCCCTGATGATGATTTTAGCTGGTAGGAGTAAGTTGTGCAAGTGGTCAGTAGCGAGAGTGAACTAATCATATGCCCTAATGGTGATTAATTCTAGTCAATAGGGACTACCTCATATGTTTTAGTCTTTGTTATAACATAAGCAAAAGTAGATCCAATTTATTAGGCATATCGGCTATATGAAAAAAAAAGCATGTGTATGCTATGCCCTAACATATGTACCATGTTCAACCAACAAAACGCACCAGTACATGACTGTAGATTGTTACTGTTAGGCGTGTAGCTAAAATTGAAATACTGTTTTTTTGTTGGGAGAAAAAGACAAAGGAAAATAGGGTCGATGGTGCCATGGACCATGGTTGACCACACAATGACAAAACAAAAGAAAAAGTAAAGATACTGCCTTTTCAAGTCGAAGTCAACCTTGACTTTGGGGGACTATAGAGTCAACTGTATATAATATGGGTGCTCTCCGACGGTGAGGTGGCCAATGCAAGTGGGCATCATCAGGCTATATATGAGTTGCAAGTTGCAACGCAAGAGATGATCGAGCACGCGGCAAGCCGGGCAGCATGCACTCACGGTCTCACACGCCGCACTGATCAACTGCACACAGCATAACGCGCGCGGCCGGCCACATAACACACGTGAGACACGAGAGGCATGCAGTACTGAACTGCTGCGTCGTTAGTGGTCAAGCACTCGTCGTTACACGGACTGGTCTTGGTCGAATGATGAGCAGAAGGAGCTAGCACTAATGAAGTAGGGGCGAGGCTTCAAGCAACGAGCCGTGATGTTACAGGGGCCAGACTGATGCGGTAGTAGTAGTGGCTAGCTAGTGGATGTAACTGGTGAGCTTTGAGCTAGCGATAGAGCGAAGAACAGTCATCAGTCACTAAGCAGAGACCTCGCTAGCTGACGCACGGTAGTGATGATAGTTAATACTAAATGGGATCCGAAGGTAGGCGAAAAGGAAAGGCGCCGCGTTGATGCATGGATGGTTTGCTTGTTGCTGATTGCTTAATTACGCAGGTGCGCCGCTCTGCTTCTGCAGTCTCTGCACACACATACGGTCATTAGTTAAAACATCACTAAATGAAAATAACAAATTACTGTAACTAAATCCCACCATTAAGACCAATGTCCTCTCTCAATCAATAGCATCCCATAATCAGTATTTTTTAGATCATCTTATCAACTCGACCTGGCATACAAAAGCAAGCAACCACTCAAGTTTTTTTTAGACGTCCACATTTAACATGCTCGGAAAGATTAAAATGCAAAAACATGCACGAAATTTTTTCAGATCAACACACTCTCCTTTAAAATTACATTTTCAATTTTTTATGTATCGTGTATGTTGCCTACCCCAACTTGTTTGGGATAAGATCATAAGAAGACTCTATTGTTGTGTTTAATGCATCATGTATGTTGTAAAGAATCATGCCAATTGACAAATCACAATACCCATATCTACAAACAAGTCCCAAAATATACACAGGTAAAACAAAGCTATCTTCACATTCCTTCAGAGACTTGGTAGTTCTATTTGAAGTATTAGTTTTAGAAAGCTAAGAAATGAGCATGCAGATTTACTAGCTAAATGAGCGGCATAGGGGCTCCCACTTCCTTCGGAAGTAATCATTGAAACTTTAAAAACACCTTCAGTCGAGCTCATGAAGCGAGCGGTGCTTACAATCTCACCAGTACACAGCGAAGATTAGAGGACTGAAATTGTATCTTTCCTGCAAGGAAATTATCCTTCGGACAACGAAGTTTACATAAAAAGAATGCAAGCTAGGACAATGCCTTACATGATCATAGAAGGAGAATTATATAAACAAGGAGTTTGTTCTCCATTGCTGAAGTGTTTGTCTAGAGCCGAAGGCCAAGAACTAATGAAAGAGATACATGCAGGGGTATACAGTGCTCATATTGGGTCCAGGCCTTTGCTTGGAAAAGTTTTCAGATAAGGATTTTATTGGCCGAAGGCAGCTTCAGATGCAACGGATCTAGTTCAAAAATGTGAAAACTGTCAGAAGTACGCCAGATACCAAAAACAACATTCGTCTTTAACTCAGCTAATCCAGCCCACTTGGCCACTACAAAGGTGGGGCCTAGATTTATTAGGCCCACTTCCACCAGTGCAAGCTAACTTGAAATATGTTGTGGTAGTGGTGGAATATTTTTCAAAGTGGATCGAAGCTAAAGCCCTAGCTACAATCACTTCGGCCATGGTCCAGAAGTTCTTCTAGCAGAATATTGTTTGCCGGTTCGGTGTGCTAAAGGCCATCACCATTGATAACGGAACTCAGTTTGATGCTGAAACATTCAAAACTTTTTGTGACCAAATTGGTACAAAATGAATTTTGCATCTGTGAGGCATCTAGAATCAAATGGATTGGTAGAACGAGCTAACGGAATCATTATAACAGGAATAATGAAGTCAATCTTCAATCTGCCAAAAGGAAAGTGACCATATGAATTGGTAAAAGTGGTACGGAACCACAACACTGTTGTCTCAACATCAATAGGATTTACCCCATTCAAGCTTTTATTCGATGATGAAGCAATAACATCGGAAGAAGCAAGAATAGGTCCAATAAGGATCTTAGCTTCGGCAGAAGACGAAGAGGCTTGCAAAGTAACAAAAGACACCATAGAAGGGACCAGGCTTCAAGCAATAGATCACATCAATAAATATCAGGCCGAAACAGTTAAATGGCAAGACAAAAAGGTGAAATTAAAGAATATCAAGCCAGGACACTTGGTGCTTCGAAGAGTGGCCAATCAACATACAGTGGGAAGTTCCTTTTTTGGTGGTGTCTTCGTCAAGACCTGAATCATACAAGTTAAAAGGCATGGACGGTAATGACATTCCAAGATCTTGGAATGCAGATGAGCTTCGGAGATATTATGTGTAAACTATGTAATTTTCTTACTTTTCTCTATAGCACCCTTTTCCTTTCAAGAAGGGAGAAAGGTTTTTAATGGGGCCATAGGTTGTAATTTTCATTTTTTTCTTGCGCAGCTGTCACACCCGGGTTTCAGGGGTCCAAAGCCCGGGCGCGAACATAATCACTAGGTGTGCTGGGACCAAGTCTCACACATATGATGAATCATGGCACATGATCGAATGTCATATCTTTACTATATAATCGGAGTTTTGTACAAAATAAATAAATAATTACATTATATGGAGACAACGGTCCAGCAACCTAAAGTTGACTGGGAGACGACGACCTAGACCACTCACGAACTCATCACAACATCCTCCATGCGCCTCATCTCGTGGTACCTGTTCTTGACCTGTGGGGGGTGTGAGACAGCAAGAGTGAGCTCACATACGTTCATCGCTCAACAAGTTGTGGGGAATAATGTGCATGAACTCGCCAAAGGTGGGAGCTCACGTGAAGTGTAAGGCTTACCAAAGAGGATGGTTAGAGCTAAGCATTGCTTTTAAAGTTGGTCAAAATTTTATTAGCAATTACTAAGTATAAGTAAATACCAACCCAATTAAGTAGTAGAACAAGAGTAACAACATCACCGGCGATGCAATGCATATGACAAATTGAATTTAGTTCTATAAATTAATCATGTGAGGGTCCGAGCTGCTCATGACCGTGAGCACGGCTGATATACCAGTTTTACACTCTGCAGAGGTTGTGCATCTTTACCCACAAGTCATGTTACCCATCTGCCAAGGGATCGCGACTTCCCATACACCTCTACCGAGGAGGCGAGGCAGGGTAACACTACGAGGCCTTTACAAAGTTCCACTAGCTTCAGAAAACCCGCTACAGTTTATAGGAAGCTCCAATGCAGGGACCCCTCGCATGACCGCCATCGCAGCAAAATCATCCCAAGGGCCTCCCTACACTGACCACTCCCCTACTGCCCTTGCCCCTTTCGGGTAAGGTAGTCTTCCACTAGCTTTCCTAATTAATCAGCCAAGGGCGTCCCATTAAACCCTTGTGGTAGCACTGTTTTCCCGGGTGGTCGCTCCATGTTCCAATTGACATAATGATCTTATCATGAACAGTAATAATAAACAGATAATAAAGTATGATCATGAATAATGTATCTCCATACCCAAAACCACATATAGCACTAGCAAGTACTACCCAAAAAGTTCAGTGGTAAACAAGGTATAAAGATAGACAAACTAGGGTAACCTATTGGGTCCCATCAAAATTAACCTATGCAGATCATTATGATTAATTAGAACATGAGTGGGTAAAAAGAAGTGATCAAGGGCACAACTTGCCTGAGACTTGAGTTTCCAGGTACCAACTTGCTTTTCAGATGACTCGTGACCTCACGCTAGTCGTAGCAATACAAACAAACATTGTATAGGAAAAATTAAAATTACACCAAACATATATGAAAAATACATATTAATAATCTACATATTGAAATAAGATCATAGGAACAGGAATCATTAATTTTGGAGTTATAGATTTTAAGTTATGAATTTATTAAGTTATCAAGTACTTAAAATAGGATTAAGTGCTGAATTAAATTTATTACTGTTTTCATGACAAAACAGAGGCTCTAAATGCTAGAGAATAAAATTACAAAATTTTAGAAAGTGGAATGGATTAATTTGGACTAAATATGCATTTTCTATGAATTAAACAAATTCTAGCATTTATTTTTGCATAAAAATCATTTTCTAATTCCTTTTTTCTAGATTTTATAATTCTCTGGACTGGGCCTCAATTACAGGAAATTCCAGGGGTTAATGCGCGAAAAGTCCCAAGACACAGATCTACCCCGCGGTGGATGGCGGGTTGATTTCTAAATAAGCCGAGGGCTCTTCTGCAAGGTTGCAGAGACGAAAAGGTATCCATTAATTCTGGCCGTTGGATCGACTATCAACGGGTCAAATTAGATCTTCATAACTGTGAACCGGTACGCGCTAACGGCCGCAAGATCGGAGATCGACGGCTACAACTTAATGGAACACGATCTGCTTCGATCCGTAGGATACCGATCCGACGGCACAGATCCGATCGCCTAAAGCGGCACGTTTAGCTAATCTGGGCCGTCCATTCACGGAATCAACGCCCCAAGGTGCTTCTTCTACCTCACAGGATGCCGCCGGGTGGTACTCGCAGCTCCGCCGCGACAGACCCGATGACCAGCTCTCGCCACCGCTATCCACTACCCTATTCGCTCCCGAGGTCGGTGCAACGCAAGGAGGGAATCCGAGTGGTCTGGATCGAGGTGGCTTACCAGTGGTTGAAGTTGGGGTGGCCCTCGACTACGGCGCGGAGCGATCCACAGCGGCGTCAATTGCTCCGTCGAGCCATTGGCCTAGCTCCGGTCACCCACTCGATGATTCAGTGGTAGGAATCGCTTCCCCGCGACACTGCGAAGCTACCCGGTCACAATCGAAGCCCTGGCGCTGGCGTGGACGAAAATCAGTCCACGGCGGACCTCGTCACATCCTTCCTCCATTCTCCGCGCATATCCCACTGTCACAGCCGCCCGTAGACGAGGCCCTCCATTCACCATATTGCTCGTGGCCTTTTCAAGTTCGTGATCTGATGGAGAGGTGCTTTTATAGAGGCGTGGAGTGAGTCCGCGCCGAGAGGAACGGCAGCTGGGCGGCGCGGATTTAGGGGATTCTGTTTGGGCGGTCAGCGAAGAAGAAGGAGATGACACACCGGTCCCAGGTGACAGCGGGTGGAGGGAGAATCCGGCCGAATTAATAGGGATTTGGAGGGGGAAATCCCAACACTGTTGGCGCAGGCCAGGAGGAATCCCGCGCGCTCCGCCGCTTGCGCGCAGTTTGTTGCGCGGCTCCACGGACGGGATGACAGCACGGGCCCACAATTCAGCGTCCGTTCCCACGCAGCAATACCACAAACGCACACGAGCGACCGACTACCCGGGCCCACTAATCAGCGGGGTCACCAGGACACGCGCGCTGGTAAGGAAGAGGCAATGGGCCGCGCGATAGTGTATGCGAGGTGGGCCGAAATGTGGGGTTTCCAGCCCATGCGCAGGCGTTTTCCCTTTTCTTTTATATTTCTCCTCCCTTTTCTTTTGTCTTTTTGATTTGAACTTTAAATTTTGAATTCACCAACTGTTGTGGTTTTATTATTCTCAACTAACACATAATTTGAACATATCCCTATTACCTTTATTTATAATATTTATTTTGTATATGTTTTTTTTGTACCTTTCTTTCCTCTTCTCCAATTTTTTCAAGGTTTGTTTTCAAATTAGGGTTCAAATTCTATGAACCCATTGATATATTGGTATTAGCACTTTTATTTTTATTATCTATAGATGCACAATCACATAGACTCCAGCATGATGCACAATTTATTTAGGTGTCTCTTGTTAATGGTTTATTTGTGTAAGTAATGTGTTCATATGAAATGTTAGACGGAAATGTCACACTCATGCATACAAAAGGGATATAATTTTCTCCTTTTCAATTTTCTTACAAAGTGGGTGTTACAAATCCTACCCCGCTTAAAAAGAATCTCGTCCTCGAGATTTGTAAGAAAAGGGATACAATAAGTTTGTAATTCAACTTTTTAGTTTATAATTGTTTCAAAAGTCCATAGTCTCATTTGTTTTATATACTCAATAGTGGGTGATCAGGAGGGCATAGGTATCCAGCTACTTATTAGGTAGGCTATAAGAGATGTATAGTTTAGGGCAAGAATAGCTAGGGGTAAGAAAGTTTATGGTAAGGAAGAACTTCGTGTTGGATGGTAATGCATCCGAAGATTGAATTTGACTTCTCTCCTCCCTTGACGAGGTTGATCTTTTCTTCTTCAGTCTTGGTCTTATTGATTGAAGGTTAGTGTATATCATCGGGGTGAGGAATATGGTTAAGATAGATATGGATGAAATAGATTACATGATGTAGGTAAAGGTTTGTTTGATGTTAGGTGGGGACAGATAGATTATGCAATCTATTAAGACTCTATTGATTGGGTTAGATCTCATGCATGTGGCTGAGTTGGTTTAAGGCACTAGTTTAGTTTTAAGTGCATGAGGGGTATGGCCTTATCTTTTGTACCAGCATTAAGTAACTTACTTTAGATTAGATCATAATAGATTAGATGGGATCTAGATTAGATTGGTATGACTAGTTTGACTAGATATGATCTAATTAATTTGCATTAGATCATGGTTGTTAAACTAGGGTGGATAAGTATGCTTATTAGGATATGATGGATCTATAAAGATAGAATCTTTTAAGGTCAGTTAGATCTAATAGGGTGACATAATATCTTTTCAAGATAAGATGAGTATCTTTTTAAGATAAGATGGATCTATGAGTGTATGATAGAATCTTTCAAGATGAGATTGATATTGTTAGGCTAGATACTTTAATGAGGTAGTTTATCTAGTTATTTTATAAATATTTTTTTCTATATATATATGCAGATGTAATTGTGGACATTACTCCACAACTCATCACACTCAATCAAAGATCCAAATCAGACATGTATCATAAGAACAAACACTCAAGCGTATAGATACCTATAAAAATAGTTTTATTTTTGGTTCCTAGGAGTAGGTCTCCTATTCCTAAAATCACTTTAGGCATAGGATTTCAGAGTGTGAAATCCACATTTGTCTTTAGAAGGAATAGGTAAGAATAATCAGAGTAAAGCGGAAATAGATGAGAAAAGATTAAGATAAGTTTAGAAAAGAATCAGAGTAGCAAAGGTAAGGTTAATCATAGTAGAACAGTAGAAGGTGAGACAGGATCAAGAAAAGTATAGAAAGAATCAGAGTAAGGTAAGTAGGTAAGGGTTATCTAGTTCTATCTAGGTTTCGTCCTACAGTCAACATTCCTCTGATACCACTTCTGTCACACCCGGGTTTCAGGGGTCCAAAGCCCGGGCGCGAACATAATCACCAGGTGTGCTGGGACCAAGTCTCACACATATGATGAATCATGGCACATGATCGAATGTCACATCTTTACTATATAATCGGAGTTTTGTACAAAATAAATAAATAATTACATTATATGGAGACAACGGTCCAGCAACCCAAAGTTGACTGGGAGACGACGACCTAGACCACTCACGAACTCATCACAGCATCCTCCATACGCCTCATCTCGTGGTACCTGTTCTTGACCTGTGGGGAGGGTGTGAGACAGCAAGAGTGAGCTCACATACGTTCATCGCTCAACAAGTTGTGGGAAATAATGTGCATGAACTCGCCAAAGGTGGGAGCTCACGTGAAGTGTAAGGCTTACCAAAGAGGATGGTTAGAGCTAAGCATTGCTTTTAAAGTTGGTCAAAATTTTATTAGCAATTACTAAGTATAAGTAAATACCAACCCAATTAAGTAGTAGAACAAGAGTAACAACATCACCTGCGATGCAATGCATATGACAAATTGAATTTAGTTCCATAAATTAATCATGTGAGGGTCCGAGCTGCTCATGACCGTGAGCACGGCTTGATATACCAGTTTTACACTCTGCAGAGGTTGTGCATCTTTACCCACAAGTCATGTTACCCATCTACCAAGGGATCGCGACTTCCCATACACCTCTACCGAGGAGGCGAGGCAGGGTAACACTACGAGGCCTTTACAAAGTTCCACTAGCTTCAGAAAACCCGCTACAATTTATAGGAAGCTCCAATGCAGGGACCCCTCGCATGACCGCCATCGTAGCAAAATCATCCTAAGGGCCTCCCTACACTGACCACTCCCCTACTGCCCTTGCCCCTTTCGGGTAAGGTAGTCTTCCACTAGCTTTCCTAATTAATCAGCCAAGGGCGTCCCATTAAACCCTTGTGGTAGCACTGTTTTCCCGGGTGGTCGCTCCATGTTCCAATTGACATAATGATCTTATCATGAACAGTAATAATAAACAGATAATAAAGTATGATCTTGAATAATGTATCTCCATACCCAAAACCACATATAGCACTAGCAAGTACTACCCAAAAAGTTCAGTGGTAAACAAGGTATAAAGATAGACAAACTAGGGTAACCTATTGGGTCCCATCAAAATTAACATATGCAGATCATTATGATTAATTAGAACATGAGTGGGTAAAAAGAAGTGATCAAGGGCACAACTTGCCTGGGACTTGAGTTTCCAGGTACCAACTTGCTTTTCAGATGACTCGTGACCTCACGCTAGTCGTAGCAATACAAACAAACATTGTATAGGCAAAATTAAAATTACACCAAACATATATGCAAAATACATATTAATAATCTACATATTGAAATAAGATCATAGGAACAGGAATCATTAATTTTGGAGTTATAGATTTTAAGTTATGAATTTATGAAGTTATCAAGTACTTAAAATAGGATTAAGTGAGGAATTAAATTTATTACTGTTTTCATGACAAAACAGAGGCTCTAAATGCTAGAGAATAAAATTACAAAATTTTAGAAAGTGGAATGGATTAATTTGGACTAAATATGCATTTTCTATGAATTAAACAAATTCTAGCATTTATTTTTGCATAAAAATCATTTTCTAATTTCTTTTTTTCTAGATTTTATAAATGTCTGGACTGGGCCTCAATTACAAGAAAGTCCAGGGGTTAATGCGCGAAAAGTCCCAAGACACAGATCTACCCCGCGGTGGATGGCGGGTTGATTTCTAAATAAGCCGAGGGCTCTTCTGCAAGGTTGCAGAGACGAAAAGGTATCCATTAATTCTGGCCGTTGGATCGACTATCAACAGGTCAAATTAGATCTTCATAACTGTGAACTGGTACGCGCTAACGGCCGCAAGATCGGAGATCGACGACTACAACTTAATGGAACACGATCTGCTTCGATCCGTAGGATACCGATCCGACGGCACAGATCCGATCGCCTAAAGCGGCACGTTTAGCTAATCTGGGCCGTCCATTCGCGGAATCAACGCCCCAAGGTGCTTCTTCTACCTCACAGGATGCCGCTGGGTGGTACTCGCAGCTCCGCCGCGGCAGACCCGATGACCAGCTCTCGCCACCGCTATCCACAACCCTATTCGCTCCCGAGGTCGGTGCAACGCAAGGAGGGAATCCGAGTGGTCTGGATCCAGGTGGCTTACCAGTGGTTGAAGTTGGGCTGGCCCTCGACTACGGCGCGAAGCGATCCACAACGGCGTCAATTGCTCCGTCGAGCCATTGGCCTAGCTCCGGCCACCCACTCGATGATTCAGTGGTAGGAATCGCTTCCCCGCGACACTGCGAAGCTACCCGGTCACAATCGAAGCCCTGGCGCTGGCTTGGACGAAAATCAGTCCACGACGGACCTCGTCACATCCTTCCTCCATTCTCCGCGCATCTCCCACTGTCGCAGCCGCCCGTAGACGAGGCCCTCCATTCACCATATTGCTCGTGGCCTTTTCAAGTTCGTGATCTGATGGAGAGGTGCTTTTATAGAGGCGTGGAGTGAGTCCGCGCCGAGAGGAACGGCAGCTGGACGGCGCGGATTTAGGGGATTCTGTTTGGGCGGTCAGCGAAGAAGAAGGAGATGACACACCGGTCCCAGGTGACAGCGGGTGGAGGGGGAATCCGGCCGAATTAATAGGGATTTGGAGGGGGAAATCCCAACACTGTTGGCGCAGGCCAGGAGGAATCCCGCGCGCTCCGCCGCTTGCGCGTAGTTTGTTGCGCGGCTCCACGGACGGGATGACAGCGCGGGCCCACAATTCAGCGTCCGTTCCCACGCAGCAGTACCACAAACGCACACGAGCGACCGACTACCCGGGCCCACTAATCAGCGGGGTCACCAGGACACGCGCGCTGGTAAGGAAGAGGCAATGGGCCGCGCGATAGTGTATGCGAGGTGGGCCGAAATGTGGGGTTTCCAGCCCATGCGCAGGCGTTTTCCCTTTTCTTTTATATTTCTCCTCCCTTTTCTTTTGTCTTTTTGATTTGAACTTTAAATTTTGAATTCACCAACTGTTGTGGTTTTATTATTCTCAACTAACACATAATTTGAACATATCCCTATTACCTTTATTTATAATATTTATTTTGTATATGTTTTTTTGTACCTTTCTTTCCTCTTCTCCAATTTTTTCAAGGTTTGTTTTCAAATTAGGGTTCAAATTCTATGAACCCATTGATATATTAGTATTAGCACTTTTATTTTTATTATCTATAGATGCACAATCACATAGACTCCAGCATGATGCACAATTTATTTAGGTGTCTCTTGTTAATGGTTTATTTGTGTAAGTAATGTGTTCATATGAAATGTTAGACGGAAATGTCACACTCATGCATACAAAAGGGATATAATTTTCTCCTTTTCGATTTTCTTACAAAGTGGGTGTTACAAATCCTACCCCGCTTAAAAAGAATCTCGTCCTCGAGATTTGTAAGAAAAGGGATACAATAAGTTTGTAATTCAACTTTTTAGTTTATAATTGTTTCAAAAGTCCATAGTCTCATTTGTTTTATATACTCAATAGTGGGTGATCAGGAGGGCATAGGTATCCAGCTACTTATTAGGTAGGCTATAAGAGATGTATAGTTTAGGGCAAGAATAGCCAGGGGTAAGAAAGTTTATGGTAAGGAAGAACTTCGTGTTGGATGGTAATGCATCCGAAGATTGAATTTGACTTCTCTCCTCCCTTGACGAGGTTGATCTTTTCTTCTTCAGTCTTGGTCTTATTGATTGAAGGTTAGTGTATATCATCGGGGTGAGGAATATGGTTAAGATAGATATGGATGAAATAGATTACATGATGTAGGTAAAGGTTTGTTTGATGTTAGGTGGGGACAGATAGATTATGCAATCTATTAAGACTCTATTGATTGGGTTAGATCTCATGCATGTGGCTGAGTTGGTTTAAGGCACTAGTTTAGTTTTAAGTGCATGAGGGGTATGGCCTTATCTTTTGTACCAGCATTAAGTAACTTACTTTAGATTAGATCATAATAGATTAGATGGGATCTAGATTAGATTGGTATGACTAGTTTGACTAGATATGATCTAATTAATTTGCATTAGATCATGGTTGTTAAACTAGGGTGGATAAGTATGCTTATTAGGATATGATGGATTATAAAGATACAATCTTTTGAGGTCAGTTAGATCTACTAGGGTGACATAATATCTTTTCAAGATAAGATGAGTATCTTTTTAAGATAAGATGGATCTATGAGTGTATGATAGAATCTTTCAAGATGAGATAGATATTGTTAGGCTAGATACTTTAATGAGGTAGTTTATCTAGTTATTTTATAAATATTTTTTTTCTATATGTATATGCAGATGTAATTGTGGACATTACTCCACAACTCATCACACTCAATCAAAGATCCAAATCAGACATGTATCATAAGAACAAACACTCAAGCGTATAGATACCTATAACAATAGTTTTATTTTTGGTTCCTAGGAGTAGGTCTCCTATTCCTAAAATCACTTTAGGCATAGGATTTTAGAGTGTGAAATCCACATTTGTCTTTAGAAGGAATAGGTAAGAATAATCAGAGTAAATCAGAAATAGATGAGAAAAGATTAAGATAAGTTTAGAAAAGAATCAGAGTAGCAAAGGTAAGGTTAATCATAGTAGAACAGTAGAAGGTGAGACAGGATCAAGAAAAGTATAGAAAGAATCAGAGTAAGGTAAGTAGGTAAGGGTTATCTAGTTCTATCTAGGTTTCGTCCTACAGTCAACATTCCTCTGATACCACTTCTTCACACCCGGGTTTCAGGGGTCCAAAGCCCGGGCGCGAACATAATCACCAGGTGTGCTGGGACCAAGTCTCACACATATGATGAATCATGGAACAGGATCGAATGTCACATCTTTACTATATAATCGGAGTTTTGTATAAAATAAATAAATAATTACATTATATGGAGACAACGGTCCAGCAACCCAAAGTTGACTGGGAGACGACGACCTAGAACACTCACAAACTCATCACAGCATCCTCCATACGCCTCATCTCGTGGTACCTGTTCTTGACCTGTGCGGGGGGGTGTGAGACAACAAGAGTGAGCTCACATACGTTCATCACTCAACAAGTTGTGGGGAATAATGTGCATGAACTCGCCAAAGGTGGGAGCTCACGTGAAGTGTAAGGCTTACCAAAGAGGATGGTTAGAGCTAAGCATTGCTTTTAAAGTTGGTCAAAATTTTATTAGCAATTACTAAGTATAAGTAAATACCAACCCAATTAAGTAGTAGAACAAGAGTAACAACATCACCTGCGATGCAATGCATATGACAAATTGAATTTAGTTCCATAAATTAATCATGTGAGGGTCCGAGCTGCTCATGACCGTGAGCACGACTGATATACCAGTTTTACACTCTGCAGAGGTTGTGCATCTTTACCCACAAGTCATGTTACCCATCTGCCAAGGGATCGCGACTTCCCATACACCTCTACCGAGGAGGCGAGGCAGGGTAACACTATGAGGCCTTTACAAAGTTCCACTAGCTTCAGAAAACCCGCTACAGTTTATAGGAAGCTCCAATGCAGGGACCCCTCGCATGACCGCCATCGTAGCAAAATCATCCCAAGGGCCTCCCTACACTGACCACTCCCCTACTGCCCTTGCCCCTTTCGAGTAAGGTAGTCTTCCACTAGCTTTCCTAATTAATCAGCCAAAGGCGTCCCATTAAACCCTTGTGGTAGCACTGTTTTCCCGGGTGGTCGCTCCATGTTCCAATTGACATAATGATCTTATCATGAACAGTAATAATAAACAGATAATAAAGTATGATCATGAATAATGTATCTCCATACCCAAAACCACATATAGCACTAGCAAGTACTACCCAAAAAGTTCAGTGGTAAACAAGGTATAAAGATAGACAAACTAGGGTAACCTATTGGGTCCCATCAAAATTAACCTATGCAGATCATTATGATTAATTAGAACATGAGTGGGTAAAAAGAAGTGATCAAGGGCACAACTTGCCTGGGACTTGAGTTTCCAGGTACCAACTTGCTTTTCAGATGACTTGTGACCTCACGCTAGTCGTAGCAATACAAACAAACATTGTATAGGCAAAATTAAAATTACACCAAACATATATGCAAAATACATATTAATAATCTACATATTGAAATAAGATCATAGGAACATGAATCATTAATTTTGGAGTTATAGATTTTAAGTTATAAATTTATGAAGTTATCAAGTACTTAAAATAGGATTAAGTGAGGAATTAAATTTATTACTGTTTTCATGACAAAATAGAGGCTCTAAATGGTAGAGAATAAAATTACAAAATTTTAGAAAGTGGAATGGATTAATTTGGACTAAATATGCATTTTCTATGAATTAAACAAATTCTAGCATTTATTTTTGCATAAAAATCATTTTATAATTCCTTTTTTTCTAGATTTTATAATTCTCTGGACTGGGCCTCAATTACAGGAAAGTCCAGGGGTTAATGCGTGAAAAGTCCCAAGACACAGATCTACCCCGCGGTGGATGGCGGGTTGATTTCTAAATAAGCCGAGGGCTCTTCTGCAAGGTTGCAGAGACGAAAAGGTATCCATTAATTCTGGTCGTTGGATCGACTATCAACAGGTCAAATTAGATCTTCATAACTGTGAACCGGTACGTGCTAACGGCCGCAAGATCGGAGATCGACGACTACAACTTAATGGAACACGATCTGCTTCGATCCGTAGGATACTGATCCGACGGCACAGATCCGTTCGCCTAAAGCGGCACGTTTAGCTAATCTGGGCCGTCCATTCGCGGAATCAACGCCCCAAGGTGCTTCTTCTACCTCACAGGATGCCGCCGAGTGGTACTCGCAGCTCCGCCGCGGCAGACCCGATGACCAGCTCTCGCCACCGCTATCCACTACCCTATTCGCTCCCGAGGTCGGTGCAACGCAAGGAGGGATTCTGAGTGGTCTGGATCGAGGTGGCTTACCAGTGGTTGAAGTTGGGGTGGCCCTCGACTACGGCGCGGAGCGATCCACAGCGGCGTCAATTGCTCCGTCGAGCCATTGGCCTAGCTCCGGCCACCCACTCGATGATTCAGTGGTAGGAATCACTTCCCCGCGACACTGCGAAGCTACCCAGTCACAATCGAAGCCTTGGCGCTGGCGTGGACGAAAATCAGTCCACGGCGGACCTCGTCACATCCTTCCTCCATTCTCCGTGCATCTCCCACTGTCACAGCCGCCCGTAGACGAGGCCCTCCATTCACCATATTGCTCGTGGCCTTTTCAAGTTCGTGATCTGATGGAGAGGTGCTTTTATAGAGGCGTGGAGTGAGTCCGCGCCGAGAGGAACGGCAGCTGGGCGGCGCGGATTTAGGGGATTCTGTTTGGGCGGTCAGCGAAGAAGAAGGAGATGACACACCGGTCCCAGGTGACAGCGGGTGGAGGGGGAATCCGGCCGAATTAATAGGGATTTGGAGGGGGAAATCCCAACACTGTTGGCGCAGGCCTGGAGGAATCCCGCGCGCTCCGCCGCTTGCGCGCAGTTTGTTGCGCGGCTCCACGGACGGGATGATAGCGTGGGCCCACAATTCAGCGTCCGTTCCCATGCAGCAGTACCACAAATGCACACGAGCGAACGACTACCCGGGCCCACTAATCAGCGGGGTCACCAGGACACGCGCGCTGGTAAGGAAGAGGCAATGGGCCGCGCGATAGTGTATGCGAGGTGGGCCGAAATGTGGGGTTTCCAGCCCATGCGCAGGCGTTTTCCCTTTTCTTTTATATTTCTCCTCCCTTTTCTTTTGTCTTTTTGATTTGAACTTTAAATTTTGAATTCACCAACTGTTGTGGTTTTATTATTCTCAACTAACACATAATTTGAACATATCCATATTACCTTTATTTATAATATTTATTTTGTATATGTTTTTTTGTACCTTTCTTTCCTCTTCTCCAATTTTTTCAAGGTTTGTTTTCAAATTAGGGTTCAAATTCTATGAACCCATTGATATATTGGTATTAGCACTTTTATTTTTATTATCTATAGATGCACAATCACATAGACTCCAGCATGATGCACAATTTATTTAGGTGTCTCTTGTTAATGGTTTATTTGTGTAAGTAATGTGTTCATATGAAATGTTAGACGGAAATGTCACACTCATGCATACAAAAGGGATATAATTTTCTCCTTTTCGATTTTCTTACAAATTGGGTGTTACAGCAGCCCTGTGCAATACAAGGGGCAGCTTCCCCCACATGTAAAATGTAAAGATATAGGATTACACCATCAAGTGTAAAAAAGTATGAAGAAGCTCCAAAGTTGTCCCTAAGGGGATGCTGAAAGGGAAATGTGCCCTTGGGCCATTTCTATAAGTGTTTTGGTGATTAGATGTCCAACACATATTGATTGAGTCCTTATGTGCTAAATGAGTAAGAAGTGTAAATCAAAGGATAAGGTATGTTTCTAGACTTAGTAAATTATTTTTGAATACTAACGTGTTTGTCTAAGTGCTAGAAACAGTACCAAGAAAAGAAGAAAGCAGTTGGAGAAGAGTTGACTGTGTACAGCCAAAACCAGCTCGGGCCTGGCACACCGGACAGTGTCCGGTGCCCTAGACTGCTCGAGGTGAACTAGCTGCTTTTGGGAATTGGCTGGGCGACTTCACTAAAAATCACCGGACTGTCTGGTGGTGCACCGGACTGTCCGGTGCGTCATCAGCGCCCACGCTCAAGTTTTCAGCGACGAACTCGTCACTCTCGGGAAATGAATAAAGTGCCACGACTAAAATTCACCGGACTGTCTGGTGGTGCACCGGACTGTCCGGTGAGCCAACGGCGCGCGGCCAACGGTCGCCTGCGGGATCAACGGGCGACACGTGGCGAAGCCAACGGTCTAATGGTTGCACCGGACTATCCGGTGTGCCAACAGATCTGAAGATCCAACGGTCGGCTTTGCCAGAAAAGGAAAGAGATCGCGCACCAGACAACTACAGGACATGTCCGGTGGTGCACCGGACTTTCCGGTGCGCCACTCGACAGAAGGCGGGAATTGCCTTCCAAGTTGATCTCCAATGGCTCCTAGCTGCCTTAGGTCTATAAAAGGGACCCCTAGGTGCATGGAGCAGTGTACCAAGCATTCACTAAGCATCCTAAGACTCCTAGACTCCGCCTCCGCGCATTTGATCGATTGTGTTAGTGATTTGAGCTCCATTTGAGTTGTGAACTCTCTATGCTGTGTTTCGAGCTCAAGTCTTGGCTTGTGTGCGTGTGTGTGCTGTGGATTTGAGTCTTGCGTGTGTTACTCTCTATCTCTCTCTCTCTTACTACTGTGCTTCTCTTGTGATAAACTTATAAGGGCGAGAGGCTCCAATCTGTGGAGATTCCTCGCGAACAGGAGAAAAACTATAAGGAAGATCGCCGTGGTACTCACAGTTGATCATTGGATCACTTGAGAGGGATTGAGTGCAATCCTTGACCGAAGGAGGTCACCACAACGTGGAAGTAGGCATTGGCCAAACCATGGGATAAATCACTATGTCTTGTGTCCATTCTTTTTGTGATTGGCTTTCTTTTGAAGTTCACACTCTAGCCACTTGGTTTTAATTGCTCTAACATTTCATAACCAAGTTTTATCTCTTTAGTGTTGAATTTTACAGGATCACCTATTCACCCCCCCTCTAGGTGCTCTCAATTGGTATCGGAGCCGTACTCTTCATTTAAAGGTCTAACCGCCCGAAGAGATGGATCCTAAGGGTAAGGGGATGGTGGTCAACGACATGGAGAAGGAGTCCCTCTTCAACGAGCCAAGAGACAACAAGCCCACTGACTCAGGCTCGAGTCACAAAAAGAGGGACGAGAAAAAGAAGAGGCGCATCAAGAAGATCATCTACTACGACAGCGATGCCTCCTCTTCTTCACTAACAAACGACGATGATGACGACTCCCCATCCAAGAAAAAGATGGTTAATCAAAATTATTCTTTTGATTATTCTCGCATTCCCTATAATTCAAATGCGCATTTACTATCAATTCCCCTTGGAAAACCTCCACACTTTGATGGAGAGGACTATTCGTTTTGGAGTCATAAAATGCGTAGTCATTTATTCTCTCTTCATCCTAGCATATGGTAAATTGTTGAAAATGGGATGCATTTTGACAGCACTAATAATCATGTCTTAATAAATGAACAAATTCATAAAAATGCCCAAGCTACTACTGTTTTGCTAGCATCTCTTTGCAAGGATGAGTACAATAAAGTGAGTGGCTTGGACAACGCCAAACAAATCTGGGATACTCTCAAGATATCCCATGAGGGTAACGATGCCACCATGATCACCAAGATGGAACTGGTGGAAGGCGAACTAGGGAGGTTCGTGATGATTAGGGGAGAGGAGCCAACACAGACGTACAACAGGCTCAAAACCCTGGTCAACAAAATCCGAAGCTATGGAAGCACAAGATGGAC
Organism: Zea luxurians; assembly: GCA_029449295.1. Taxonomy (NCBI): domain Eukaryota; kingdom Viridiplantae; phylum Streptophyta; class Magnoliopsida; order Poales; family Poaceae; genus Zea; species Zea luxurians. The sequence goes on from JAOPSE010000021.1 coordinate 47,912,843, forward strand.
GGATCATGACGTCGTCCGACTCATGCTCAGGTCATTTACCGTTATTGACCCCCATCTTGTCAACCTTATTCGTGAAAATCCCAGGTACACCAAAATGACGCCCGAGGAGATCCTCGGAAAATTCGTGAGCGGGCGCATGATGGTGAAGGAGGCACGATACATGGACGATGCGCTAAATGGTCCACTACCCATCTACGAGCCGCAGCCTGTTGCTCTCAAAGCAACTAGCAGCAAGGAGACGCTACCAAGCAAGGTAGCACAAGTAGAGGCTGCCGGGCTCAATAAGGACGAGATGGCGCTTATCATCAAGCACTTCAAGACCACGCTAAAAGGACGCAAGGAGTACCCTAACAAGAATAAAACAACGGGAAAGCGCTCCTGCTTCAAATGCGGTAAGACTGGTCATTTCATAGCTCAATGTCCCGATAATGATAATGAACAGGGACAAGAAAAGCACGGGAAGAGGGAAAAAAAGAAGAACTACAGGAAGGCGAAGGGCGAGGCGCACCTTAGAAAGGAATGGGATTCTGATTGCTCTTCATCCGACTCTGATGATGAAGGATTAGCTGTCTCGGCCTTCGACAAATCTTCGCTCTTCCCCAACGAATGCCATACTTGCCTTATGGCTAAGGAGAAGAAGGTACGCATTCGAGATACCTCCAAGTATTCTTCTTCTAGCGATGAGGAATCATCTGATGATGAAGTAGATTACACTGATTTGTTTAAGGGGTTAGATAGAGCTAAAGTAGAGAAAATTAATGAATTAATCGACGCTCTTAATGAAAAGGATAGACTACTAGAAAAGCAAGAGGATATTTTATATGAGGAACATGACAAGTTTGTTAGCATTCAAAATTCTCTTGCTTTAGAAATAAAGAAAAATGAAATACTGTCATCTGAGCTGTCTTCCTGTCATGAATCCATTTCTAGCCTAAAGAATTTAAATGTAGAATTAAATGCTAAGCTAGAGAAAGTAAATGAAACTAGTTCATGTGTAGAGCATGTAGTAATTTGCAATAGATGTAAAGACTTTGATGTTAATGCTTGTGATGAACATGCTGCTTCTATTGATAAATTAAACAATGAGGTTGCAAGTCTTAATGCTCAACCTAAGACTTGCAAAGATGATTATAATAAATTAAAATTTGCTAGGGATGCCTACGCTGTTGGTAGACACCCCTTAATTAAGGATGGACTTTGTTGGGGACTTGTTCTCAAATGCTAAGAGTTAAGAACAAGGCAACATAAAAAGTGTTAAACACTAAGGTCCTTCGTCCTTCGAAACATTATGCCCCTTCGGGAAATAATGATTTTAGGACGAAGGTCATGAGAGACATACCTTCGTAAATATAATAAGTAATGCCGAAGGATTTATATAAAGCGTGAAATATAAACATCAACATAGAATCATTTCTATTTTATTAACATGGAGAAATAGAAATGATTTCAAATTACAAATGTACCTTCGGTCCTGAGAGAAGGTAAAAAGTACAAGCGTGACGCAAAAGCCAATGCCAAGTCAGCGTGAACAGTACGGGAGTACTGTTCATCTATTTATAGACGTGGGACGCAGCCCACATAAAATTACATTCATGTCCTCTACAATCGCCAATGACTTTATGAAAATCTGTCAAGGTCCACGTAGTCTTTTCATCTCTAAGTCGGTTCCCCCCTCTACCATCGCGCCGAAGCTTCCCTGCGCACAGCTTCGGCTGCGCTCGACCTTCGTCTGGTTCAGGCTTCATCCTGGCCATGCTTCATATTCATAATTCTGAGTCCGAAAATACCTGTTCACATAATCCACTTGGAAAACATTGTCAAATCATGTTTTTGAGGACCTTCGGAGGACGAAGGCCCCCAACAGTAGCCCCTCGCAATATTAATTTGTTAATAATAAATTCAGATTGCGATATGGACGAAGGCCTTGAGCCGAAGGTCCGAAAAAACACCTTCCCTTTGCTAGAATAGCAACATTCACTGACAAGCGGGGCCTTTCAATTTTCAACGCCCTGGGCGTATAAATAAGATCGCACCGCAAACTCATTTGGTACGCACACTTGCCTTCTGCTTCGGCCCACTAAAATTTTTAGCTCTTGTGCACTAAGATTTGCTGGTCTTTTTGATTTTGGAGCTTCGGCCTCGGGAACAATTTTTTTAGCGTTTTCGAAGATGTCTGAAGGCAAGAAGATCCCTGCTGAGACGAAGCTGAGTCTCGAGGAGGAGAAGAATCTGGGGTTCCTGATAGCGATGGCAGAGACCAATACAGAGAAAATCACCAAGGAGATTCTCGAAGGTTTGTCCGAAGATACTGGTGACAGCGACAGCTATGATGTAGAGAGTGGCGGGGAAGAGGCCGAAGATCGTCCATGGCGGCCAAGTCACACGGTTTTCGGGAAAACCACTATCAAGCAGAGCCATATTGATAATATGAGGGGGTGGTATTTTCGAGATACATCTATTGTGAGGGCTGACGCTGGAGAAAAGACTTCTCCCACTCCCGAAGAAGATGAAGTTGTAATCTTCCGAAGCTTTCTCAAGGCTGGGCTTCGATTTCCCCTGAGCAACTTTGTTGTTGAGGTACTGAAAACATTTCAAGTCTACCTTCATCAACTTACTCCCGAAGCTATCATAAGGATGGGGATATTTGTCTGGGCTGCAAGAAGCCAAGGTTTAGAACCAAATGCTAAGAGTTTTTGCAACATTCATGAATTATTATACGAGACAAAGCCCTGGGGAAAAGAACAATATCACAACAATTTTGGGTGTTACAGCTTCGGTGCCCGCTCCGGGTCAAGCTGCCCTGTGCCGACCTTTCGGAAGAGGTGGCCCGGAGCCTGGATGACAGAGTGGTTTTATGTGAAGAATGACTTAACAGCGCAAGAAAATGTTAAAAGTATTATTATGTGCCCCATCTGGCAACGCTTCGGACTACGAAGGCCGAAGGTTGAAATGGACGAAGCAGCCGAGGAGTGCCAAAGAGCCTTCGGCGTAGTCTGCTCCTTCATTGGAACAAGGGACTTGGTCCAAGAGCACATTGCCTTCAGGATATGGCCACTTGCAGAAAAGTGGGAAATGCCGAAGGAAACCATTAAAGAGTCCGACGAAGGCGGACTAGTTAGACTAAAATACACATTCAAGTATGCAGATAAATTTGTTGAACCTGATGATGACTGGTTGAAAAGTATTGAGACATTAAGTGACGAACTGCTTGGCACATATTCGAAGGCTGAGAACACTGCATTATCAGCAGCCTTCGGAGGCCGAAAGAAGAAAAGGCTCAACCGTGTGTTTGACGCGGTCGGGTTCATCTACCCTGACTATCATTATCCGGTATTGGGTCGCAAAAGGAAAAATGCTTCTCCTGCAACAGAGGCTACCACAAGTGCCACTAGTGAACCAGCACCTCAAAGAAAAAAGATGAAGGTGCTCACCCATCGGACACGTTTTATTGAGCCGACCACAGTGCCCGAATTTATTGGTGAAATTTCTTTGGCATCTGAAGCTACCGAACCAGCTTCAGTTCCGAAGATGGAAGAAAAGATTGAAGCGCCTTCAGCGGAAGAATCAGAGAAACCGAAGGTTGACGAGCCAAAAATGTCTGAAATCTTAAGTCCTTCGGTAAATGTCGAAGCAATAAAAAACCAAAAGGGGCCATTGGTGACCCCAAAAAGGAAAAGAATGGTAAACGTACTAGATGTCTTGGAGACAATTAAGTCTTCAAGCACAACTCCAAAAAAGAGTGTTGATGTTGCTGAAGCTTCTACTGGAGCTTCGGCGCAACAAGCTGAAGCTGAAGCTGGGCCTTCAGAGCCCTACAAGGAGCAACCTTTGGAAGCCGAAGCAATAAAAATATCAGAACCAGTTTTAGTTGAAGAAATTGACACTGCCATCCCCGAAGCTCCTGCCAGCACATGCGATTACATTATTCGACACGCTTCGGGGAAAAAACTATCTGCAGAAGAAACTTATGAAGCCAACCATTATGCGAAAGAGCTAAAATATCCGAAGGGGGCAGTAATATTCAATGGGACAAATGAAGATGACTTCCTATACTGCCTACCTGATAATAAAGAACTATCTGTCTGCCGAGAGATGGCCAGGAGTATAGGCTTCCCGAAGCTCGAAGCTGGATTAAGCGCCATGACGAAAGAGGATCTCGCAGACAGTCTTGCATACAATAGCCTAAAGGTTTGGGAATTAAGCGTTTGAAAAAACTTTTTTAATACGTAATTCATTCCTATATTCTTATATGGATTCTTTTTCGTACAGGGCTTAATTCTAAGCAACGCATTAAGAGCCCAAAAAAGCGCCGAAGATGAAAGCTATGAGATTGCGTTCAACAATTTGCGCTCCGAAGTTATCAAACTGAGAAACGAAGCTCTGGAAAAGGATAAAATTCTACTTACGCTGGTAGACAAAGTAAAGAAGGACGAAGCTGCTTCAAAAACCCAGGCCGAAGCCCAAAAGCGTGAAATTAAAGATCTTCAGAAACAGCTGGCTAGAGCTAGAGAGGAGCGCGTGCTTGAGGAAACAAAACGAGAACTCAGTGATCATATGGTCAACAAATTGGAGTTAAGAGTTAAAGAGCTTCGTGCATCTCAGAGGAAATGTTATGTTAAATCTATAGAATGCGTGAATAAAATTAAAACCAGCTTCGCCAGCGTGGGCGCCTTTTCCAGCGAAGAGAATTTCTCTCGAGGTAATCCCGAAGGTCCACTGGAATGGATTAGTCACGAAGCAGAGGCCTTCGAGGAGATCCTGAGCAGTCGCAGCGACATCTGCGCTTTTTCGGGCGCCAGAGGAATTGCTTCTGTCTTAGAGAAGAAAGGTTGCGGGCATGTAAAACTTTTAGCTCAGTCCGAAGCTGCCTTATCTTCCGAAGACATCAAGGACCCCTCGGCCGAAGCAAGCGTTGTTGGTGGCAAATTTTTTACTGATATTTGGAACGACAGCGGTCGAGGAATGGCGCAAGAAATCATCCAAAGGAGCGAAAAAGGCATCCATGATGCTAGGAAAGTGGCAGAAGCTGCCGAAAGAAGTACAGAGCCCGAAAGGCAATTAGGTATTAATTAGCCGTTCTTATTGTGTTGTAATTTTCATTTTAAACTTTGCTCGCGATTTGTAATAATAATGAAGAAATGTTCTCTTGCCTCAGAAGCTGCTGGATCGACTGTCGATCCCCACACAAAAGGGGATGACGAAATTAAACAAATGGCCGAAGCTATCATGGACAAAGTTGTTGATCAACTTCTAAATGAAGCCGCCGAAGCAGTTTTAAGAGAAGACTAGATGCTATTAGAAAAAACATTTAAATTGTAATCTATGTAACATTTTGCACATTTGAATGTAATGTACAAGTTTCTTTTCATTATTCAATTCTTTACGATGCATGAAACTCTACATACATACCATTTTTGAGCCTTCGGCGAAAAAACACCTTCCCTTCTTTTCATGCTTCGTGAAGAAAATATTCTCTGTTAAAACTGTTCTGATAAGACACATCCATGCTTCGTGAAAGCATTCTCCGAAGGTAAACAATTTTGATATTGCTCTGATGAAGCTCATCCAAGCTTCGTAAAAACAGCCTCCGAAGCTATTTTCCGAAGATTATCATTATATTCCCTCGTGACTTTGCACAATTTGCACTTTCTCAAATCATTCTTTCGAAGGTTAATACTGTGTGCCCTTCTTTTGCCGTATGCAACATGATGTATGATGCTCATGCTATGCGAAATTGTAACACCCGGTTTTAAGGAACAAAGCTGGGTGCATCTCATACATGCGCCAAGAAGACAACATATATAATAACAGAGTGTATAGAGATAAATGTCATAAAACATCAGAGTATTTATTACATAGCGGAAGACTTATTACAAAATAAAATAATAAAGATAAAACGAACTAAGGATCGACGGCGCCAATGTCAACTGAGAAACGCCACCTAGATCAGATCAAACTCCTCGATACTTGACTCCACTTGAAACCACCTGTTCTTCTCCTGTGGGGGGGGGTGTGAGACAGCAAGGGTGAGCTCACACATGATCATAGCTCAACAAGTTGTGGGGAACCAGTGGACACAAACTCACAAAGGTGTGAGTTCATGTGATGTGTAAGGCTGATCAATGATAGGGGTTAAAGCTGAGCATTGCTTTTAAGTAGTTGGTCAAAATTTTATTAGCAGTTACTAAGTGTAAGTAAATACCAAACCATAAGTAAAGTAATAGAACAAAATTAATAATAAACCCATGCAATGCAAATGACAAAATTGAATTTAAGTTCCATAATTTAAACATCAGAGAGTCCTGAGCTGCTCATGACCGCGAGCTCGGCTAGTATACCAGTTTTACACTCTGCAGAGGTTGTACCCTTTACCCACAAGTCATGTTACCCATCTGCCAAGGGGTCGCGACTCCCCATATACCTCTACCTAGGAAGCACGGCAGGGCAACACTACGAGGCCTTTACAAAGTTCCACTAGCTTCCGAAAACCCGCTACAGTTTATGGGAAGATCCAGTAAAGGGTTCCTGGCTGATAGCCATCGCAGCAAAATCAACCAGGGACCTCCCCGCACTGACCTCTCCCCTACTGCCCTTGCCCCTTTCGGGTAAGGTAGTCTTCCACTAGCTTTCCTAATTAGTCAGCCAAGGGCGTCCCATTCCACCCTTGTGGTGGCACGTGGTTCTCAAGTTAAGCTCTATGTTCCAATTAACATTAATGATAACAACATGAACATAAACAGAATAACAACAAGAATAATTGGAACATAGATATAATGAAATATTAACCCAAAAACCACGTAAAGCAATAGCAAACTACCCAGGTGATTCAGGGGTAAACAAGGTAATGAGATAAACAATCTAGGGTAACCTATTGGGTCCCATCAAAATTAACCTATGCATGGATAAGTGATATTAAAGAACATTATTGGGTAAAAAGTGGTCAAGGGCACAACTTGCCTGCAATGAGCTCCTGCTCAGCTACTTCAACCTGCTGCACACCAGGATCTTCAACAACGGGCTCTTCTACTCGCCACATTACAAACAAGCACAGTGCATAGAGGAAATTAACATCACACCAAACATGTACACAAAATACACAGTAATAATCTACACATTAAAATAAAATCCTAGGAACAGGAATCATAATTTTCCGAGTTATGGATTTTAAGTTATGCATTTTCAAAGGTTTTATGTGCTTTAAATAGGATTAAGTGATAAATAAATTTATTACTGTTTTTATGACATAACAGAGGCTCTAGGTGATAGAGAATTAAATTACAAAATTTTAGGAACTGGAATGGATTAATTTGGAGTTAGTATGAATTTTCTATGAATTTATAAAGTTCTAGCAATTATTTTCCTATTAAAAATCCTTTTATAATTCAATTTCCCTGATTTTATTATGTTCTGGACTGGGCCTCATTTAAACCGAAACACAGGGGGTTCGGCGCAAAATTTCTAAGACACGGTGAATACCACTCTTTGGACGGCGGGTCGATTCTGTTGTTTCTCGGGGTCTCTTATGTAAAAGACTACGACGAAGGGGTATCGGCCGATCGCGGTCGTCGGATCGGCAATCGTCGGTTCAGATTAGACCGAGGTACACTTGAACCCGAGATCGCCCACATACGTCGGATCCCAATCCTACGGTCCGCGGCACACCAAATCCCAAGCGTCAATCCACGGATCTACGGCCCACTGACTCAGATCAATTCCCAGCCGTCCATCACAGCATCAACGGCACCCGGGCGTCCTCAACCTCACGCGGCATACCACCAGAGCAGAGCCACCGCGCGGCGGCGAGCTCAACGCGTCCGCCAATCCGACCAACCCAAGCACCATTCTCCAATTCGCTCAACCCTCGCCAAATCGATGACTCCCTGAATCATATTCCTCAACCAATTGCATCCGCCATTAGGCACAGAACCCTGCCCACGGCACCCTACGGTTGAACGGCGATGAGACAACCACGGTGACAAATTCACAGCACCACCGTTGCCCCCGTTCGATACTAAGCGGTGTGAAACGCAAATAAGCATGCAGTGAATGGATTAAGGGAAAGCATACCACGTAGGAGGAAGTGCTTCGTTACCGCGGCGACGAGCGGAAGATTCGCACGCCTGGCACGAATCGATGGCCGATTGGTGACGCCGTGAATACACCGACGAGGGATTACCTCACCACCACACACTCCTGTATCTTGGAAACACGACGGAAGCGATCCCCACGGTCCGGCGAAGCGCCCTGGAGTACTCCCGTAGGCGGGCCTCTCCACCCAGACCACACGCTGCCCAAATTACAAGCTCACCGGGGCGATTTCGACGGCGCAGCCAACCAGGTGGATGAGGGGAAAGGGGTTGCGGGTTCTGGTTGGTCTTATACCCGGACCCATGCCCGGTCACGGCGCAACGGTGAGCTCCGATCCTGGCGGGCACAGCAAGGTTGGCGCGGCTTTGGCGGAGAAGATGAAGACTAAGTCTGCCGCCAGGTCCAAGATGTCAGTGACAAGGCAAGGGAGAGAGCAGATGGTCAATAGGGCCCGCGCGGTGGGCTGGTTTGAGCGCGAGCTGGGCCGAGAAGCGCTGGAATCGGCCCAACGCACAGTTTCCCTTTTCTATTTTATTTCCCCTTTTTTTTCTCCTTTTCAAATTCAAACTCATTTCAATCCTAGTTTAAATTCAAACTTGTAACAACTTTTATTCTCAAACCATATTTGTACAATTAAAAGTATTAAGTTTGAGAATATTTATTTAAATATATTATTCATGTTTTCATATTTCCTTCTCTTTTCCTCATTTTGTTCAAAACCCCAAAACTCAATTTAGGGTTAAGCTCCATCTTCTAGTCATTATTGTTTTAGTATTTTTATCCTTATTATTTAATGCACAAACATATAAACTCCAGCTGATGCATTTTTTTTTTATCTTTTGTTTGACTTAATTTCTAAATTGTGTGTGTGCTCTTTTCTTATGATGCAAATGAGGCACATAAAATGAAGAAATCACTATATAGTCCTTGTATACAATCTTGAGTGTTACAAATCCTACCCCCCTTAAAAATAATCTCGTCCTCGAGATTTAAGAAGAACTAGGGAAAAGGTGGGGGAAATCTATGCGAAGCTCTTCTTCTCTTTCCCAAGTTGCTTCATCTTCACTGCGGTGACTCCATTGAACTTTGCACATCTTTATCACCTTATTTCTTGTAACTCGAGTCAAAGTATCCAAAATCTTGATCGGGTACTCCTTGTAAGTCAAATCTCCTTGAACACTGAGCTCTTCCATTGGTAACTGTTCCTCAGGGACACGGAGACACTTCTTAAGTTGAGACACGTGAATTACATTATACACATTAGATAGATTCTCAGGTAGCTCGAGTTGATAGGCCATCTCTCCAACTTGCCTAAAAACTTAGAATGGTCCAATAAAGCATGGTGACAATTTTCCCTAAATCTTGAATCTCCTCACTCCACGAAGTGGTGACACCTTGAGGTACACATGATTTCTTTCCTCAACCTCAAGTGGTCTCCTCCTATTATCAACATATCTCTTTGGTCTGGTCTGAACTATCCTCAAGTTCTCTCGAATTATACAAACTTGTTCTTCTGCCTCTTGAATAAGTTTGGGTCCAAAGAATTGTCTCCCTCTAGTCTGGTCTAAAATAGAGGAATCCTGCATTTCCTGTCTTATAGAGTCTCGAACAGCGACATCTTCAGACTGGCCTGGTAACTGTTCAGCATAAGGTAGGCTCCTGTCCCAACTACTACCATGCTGAAGGGTTCAAGCTCTCAACCTGTATTCTCATACTTGATTAGTCCTTTCAGTTTGTACATTAGTCTGAGGTAGGCCGAACTATGATTCAACTTCGTATCCATATTCTCATGAAAACTTTTCCAAAATCTGGGGGTGAACTATGATCCTTTATCCGAAACGATCTTCTTCGGTCCACCATGTAGAGACTCAATCCGAGACATGTATAACTTAGCTAATGGTGATCCCTTATAAGTAGTCTTAACCGGGATGAAATGAGCCACTTTGGTCGGTCTATCCACAATAACTCACATAGAACCATATCCTTTCGAGGTGCGAGGCAATCCAGTAATGATATCCACACCAATCTCTTCCCATTTCCACTCGGGTATCTTCAGTGGATGCAATAGTCCAGCTGGCCTCTGATGTTCAGCCTTAACTCTTTGACATACATCGCACATAACCACATGTGCAGCCATATCTCTCTCCCGTCCATATCACTAGCACTTCTGCTTTAAATCCTGATACATCTTGGTACTACCAGGATGAATAGAATAATCCAAGTCATGGGCTTTCTTCGATATAGTCTCACGAAGGCTCTCAATCTCCGGAACACATATCCGATCCTTGAACCATATCGTGCCTTGCTCATCTTCCGTGAATTCCGGAACTCGATCTTCGGTAGTCAGATCCTTAATCTCTTGTGTCTTAGCATCACCAATTTGTCCTTTGCGGATCTCTTGCTCCAAAGTAGTTTCCACATCAATAATAACTCCTTTAGTGTGAGTAACTATCCCCAGGTTAAGTCTCCTGAAATTCTCAACAATCTCATCGAGTAGCTGGGCAACAACAGCTAAATGCACATGCTCCTTTCGACTCAAGGCATCTGTAACCAAATTCGCCTTGCCCGGGTGATAGTGAATCTCCAAATCATAATCCTTAATAAGCTCCAACCAACGGCGTTGCCTAAGGTTGAGATCCTTCTGAGTGAATATATACTTCAAACTCTTATGATCCGTGCTTGGCACTTGGTTCCACTTAAATTTCTTTTCCTTTCCCTAAAAGCGAGGTCATAGACTTAGCAATCTTAGAAAATCCTTCAATGAATCTCCAATAATATCCTGCAAGTCCCAAGATACTCCGAATCTCAGTAACTGTAGTGGGTATGCTCCACACCACTATCTTCTTGACTTTAGCAGGATCCACTGATATCCCTCCATTAGAAATGATATGTCCAAGAAAAGGGCACCTCGCCAATCCAAAACTCACACTTGCTATACTTGGCGTAGAGTTGATTATCTCGTAACTTCTGTAGCACCAACCTTAGATGTTCTTCATGGTCACTCTCATTCTTAGAATAGATAAGAATATCGTCGATGAACATCACGACGAATCTGTCCAAATACTCCAAAACATCTTATTCATCAAATCCATAAAATAAGCTGGTGCATTAATTAATCCAAACGACATAACGATGAACTCATTTAATCCATAACGAGTCGTAAAAGCCGTCTTAGGAATATCTGATGGTCTAATCTTCACCTGATGGTATCCCGATCGGAGGTCGATCTTCGAGAGTACCCTGGCTCCTCTCATCCGATTAAATACATCCTTAATGCGGGGTAACCGAAACTTGTTCTTCACAGTGACATCATTAAGGGACCTTTAATCCACGCACATCCCTTGCAATCCATCTTTCTTCTTTACAAACAAAACTGGTGCTCTCCAAGGTGAAGAATTCAGACGAATGTATCCATCCTCTTGTAATTCCGTTAATTGTTTCTTAAGTTCCTTTAGCTCTTCTATGGACATCATGTATGGTCGTTTAGAAATAGGGGCAGTCTTAGGTAAGAGATTAATGACCAACTCAACTTCCATATCTGGTGGCAGTAGTTACTGCAATTCCAACTTCAAATCTTTCTCCTTTGGAACTGGTGAGTTCTACGGTTCCCTTAGCGTAGTGTATAAACCACCATTGCCTTCCTTAACCATGACATACCAAGGATCAAATCTATACTGCTCTCTTCTAACAGTATAGGGGTAGTCCATCTGGGTTAGATACATAAGGTAAGAAAGAGCAGTAGACAAGGCAGTAATTACAATCATGTTACTTTGGGGGACTTATTAGCTAAGTAGATTAGTGTGTCACCTACTAAAGCTAATACAATACATTACAGTGGCACATGCTAAAATGCCCATCTATACTATTTCAATCAATCAAAGAAGCAAATCATGCATTGATCATCAGAACAATCAACCAACATTTTAATAGAGAAAATAGTTTTGATTTGGTCTTAGGCCTCCTATCTCTTAAAATGTCATAGGGGTAGGGATCCCAAGGTGTGAAATCCATTTTGTCTCAGAGTAGAAAAGGTAAGAATGATCAGAGTAGAACAGTAGAAGATGAGACAGGATCAAGATAAGTATAGAAAGAATCAGAGTAAGGTAAGTGTAGAATGAATCAGAATAAGATAAGTAGGTAAGGGTTGTCCATTTCTATCTAGGTCTCGTCCTACAGTCAACATTTCCTCTGATACCACTTCTGTAACACCCGGTTTTAAGGAACAAAGCTGGGTGCATCTCATACATGCGCCAAGAAGACAACATATATAATAACAGAGTGTATAGAGATAAATGTCATAAAACATCAGAGTATTTATTACATAGCGGAAGACTTATTACAAAATAAAATAATAAAGATAAAACGAACTAAGGATCGACGGCGCCAATGTCAACTGAGAAACGCCACCTAGATCAGATCAAACTCCTCGATACTTGACTCCACTTGAAACCACCTGTTCTTCTCCTGTGGGGGGGGTGTGAGACAGCAAGGGTGAGCTCACACATGATCATAGCTCAACAAGTTGTGGGGAACCAGTGGACACAAACTCACAAAGGTGTGAGTTCATGTGATGTGTAAGGCTGATCAATGATAGGGGTTAAAGCTGAGCATTGCTTTTAAGTAGTTGGTCAAAATTTTATTAGCAGTTACTAAGTGTAAGTAAATACCAAACCATAAGTAAAGTAATAGAACAAAATTAATAATAAACCCATGCAATGCAAATGACAAAATTGAATTTAAGTTCCATAATTTAAACATCAGAGAGTCCTGAGCTGCTCATGACCGCGAGCTCGGCTAGTATACCAGTTTTACACTCTGCAGAGGTTGTACCCTTTACCCACAAGTCATGTTACCCATCTGCCAAGGGGTCGCGACTCCCCATATACCTCTACCTAGGAAGCACGGCAGGGCAACACTACGAGGCCTTTACAAAGTTCCACTAGCTTCCGAAAACCCGCTACAGTTTATGGGAAGATCCAGTAAAGGGTTCCTGGCTGATAGCCATCGCAGCAAAATCAACCAGGGACCTCCCCGCACTGACCTCTCCCCTACTGCCCTTGCCCCTTTCGGGTAAGGTAGTCTTCCACTAGCTTTCCTAATTAGTCAGCCAAGGGCGTCCCATTCCACCCTTGTGGTGGCACGTGGTTCTCAAGTTAAGCTCTATGTTCCAATTAACATTAATGATAACAACATGAACATAAACAGAATAACAACAAGAATAATTGGAACATAGATATAATGAAATATTAACCCAAAAACCACGTAAAGCAATAGCAAACTACCCAGGTGATTCAGGGGTAAACAAGGTAATGAGATAAACAATCTAGGGTAACCTATTGGGTCCCATCAAAATTAACCTATGCATGGATAAGTGATATTAAAGAACATTATTGGGTAAAAAGTGGTCAAGGGCACAACTTGCCTGCAATGAGCTCCTGCTCAGCTACTTCAACCTGCTGCACACCAGGATCTTCAACAACGGGCTCTTCTACTCGCCACATTACAAACAAGCACAGTGCATAGAGGAAATTAACATCACACCAAACATGTACACAAAATACACAGTAATAATCTACACATTAAAATAAAATCCTAGGAACAGGAATCATAATTTTCCGAGTTATGGATTTTAAGTTATGCATTTTCAAAGGTTTTATGTGCTTTAAATAGGATTAAGTGATAAATAAATTTATTACTGTTTTTATGACATAACAGAGGCTCTAGGTGATAGAGAATTAAATTACAAAATTTTAGGAACTGGAATGGATTAATTTGGAGTTAGTATGAATTTTCTATGAATTTATAAAGTTCTAGCAATTATTTTCCTATTAAAAATCCTTTTATAATTCAATTTCCCTGATTTTATTATGTTCTGGACTGGGCCTCATTTAAACCGAAACACAGGGGGTTCGGCGCAAAATTTCTAAGACACGGTGAATACCACTCTTTGGACGGCGGGTCGATTCTGTTGTTTCTCGGGGTCTCTTATGTAAAAGACTACGACGAAGGGGTATCGGCCGATCGCGGTCGTCGGATCGGCAATCGTCGGTTCAGATTAGACCGAGGTACACTTGAACCCGAGATCGCCCACATACGTCGGATCCCAATCCTACGGTCCGCGGCACACCAAATCCCAAGCGTCAATCCACGGATCTACGGCCCACTGACTCAGATCAATTCCCAGCCGTCCATCACAGCATCAACGGCACCCGGGCGTCCTCAACCTCACGCGGCATACCACCAGAGCAGAGCCACCGCGCGGCGGCGAGCTCAACGCGTCCGCCAATCCGACCAACCCAAGCACCATTCTCCAATTCGCTCAACCCTCGCCAAATCGATGACTCCCTGAATCATATTCCTCAACCAATTGCATCCGCCATTAGGCACAGAACCCTGCCCACGGCACCCTACGGTTGAACGGCGATGAGACAACCACGGTGACAAATTCACAGCACCACCGTTGCCCCCGTTCGATACTAAGCGGTGTGAAACGCAAATAAGCATGCAGTGAATGGATTAAGGGAAAGCATACCACGTAGGAGGAAGTGCTTCGTTACCGCGGCGACGAGCGGAAGATTCGCACGCCTGGCACGAATCGATGGCCGATTGGTGACGCCGTGAATACACCGACGAGGGATTACCTCACCACCACACACTCCTGTATCTTGGAAACACGACGGAAGCGATCCCCACGGTCCGGCGAAGCGCCCTGGAGTACTCCCGTAGGCGGGCCTCTCCACCCAGACCACACGCTGCCCAAATTACAAGCTCACCGGGGCGATTTCGACGGCGCAGCCAACCAGGTGGATGAGGGGAAAGGGGTTGCGGGTTCTGGTTGGTCTTATACCCGGACCCATGCCCGGTCACGGCGCAACGGTGAGCTCCGATCCTGGCGGGCACAGCAAGGTTGGCGCGGCTTTGGCGGAGAAGATGAAGACTAAGTCTGCCGCCAGGTCCAAGATGTCAGTGACAAGGCAAGGGAGAGAGCAGATGGTCAATAGGGCCCGCGCGGTGGGCTGGTTTGAGCGCGAGCTGGGCCGAGAAGCGCTGGAATCGGCCCAACGCACAGTTTCCCTTTTCTATTTTATTTCCCCTTTTTTTTTCTCCTTTTCAAATTCAAACTCATTTCAATCCTAGTTTAAATTCAAACTTGTAACAACTTTTATTCTCAAACCATATTTGTACAATTAAAAGTATTAAGTTTGAGAATATTTATTTAAATATATTATTCATGTTTTCATATTTCCTTCTCTTTTCCTCATTTTGTTCAAAACCCCAAAACTCAATTTAGGGTTAAGCTCCATCTTCTAGTCATTATTGTTTTAGTATTTTTATCCTTATTATTTAATGCACAAACATATAAACTCCAGCTGATGCATTTTTTTTTTATCTTTTGTTTGACTTAATTTCTAAATTGTGTGTGTGCTCTTTTCTTATGATGCAAATGAGGCACATAAAATGAAGAAATCACTATATAGTCCTTGTATACAATCTTGAGTGTTACAGAAATGATGTGATGATGTTATGTTATGCAAATGACGTCTGTTCTGAAGATACACACAAAATACATTCGTAAGCTCTGCATTCCCTTAGGAACGTCTTTGGAGCTTCTTCGCCTTTTACTTAGACGGTATAAGCTCTGCATTCCCTTAGGAACGTCTTTGGAGCTTCTTCGCCTTTTACTTAGACGGTATAAGCTCTGCATTCCCTTAGGAACGTCTTTGGAGCTTCTTCGCCTTTTACTTAGGCGGTATCAGCGTTGACTTTTCGCTGTATGCTCTGCATTCCTTTAGGAACGACTTTTGAGCAGAAAACTTACACTGCGCTCCCTTTGGAATGGCTTTTTGTGACTTCATGAACTTACTCTGCGTTCCTTAGAACGGCTTTCTGTTACTCCGGAGGATTTTTAATACTTCGAAGGTCCTCCTTGTTAACACAAAAACTTCATCAACTTAAGCCTGTGGAGAAAATAGATTTTCCTCGTGGGAAACAGCGAAATTATTATATGGAAACTATCAATGTTTTTTGCTACAGAGAATAGAACTGAATGGAAAAGACTGCTATCAAAGGTAGGATATGTGTCAATAAATGTGCTTCGACTCTGGCACAGTGCTGTTGACTGTGCGAGCTTCGGATTGCTCCCTGAGATCCCTTTGGTGCGGAACATATTGGCTCCCTTCTGGGTGCTGGCCTTGTTGCAGCGGAGGTGGAGGCGGGGGCTGTTGCCATGAAGCTTGAGGTTGACTTGCCGAAGCTACGGAGGCTGCAGGGTGGTTGCCCACGTACTCCGGGATGTAAGGCTGATGGTACGAAGCGGTATGCATGACCTGCTTCGGCTGTCCCTGTTGCGCTGCAGCTTCTGCTAGCTCCTTTTGTTTCTGGATGGTAACATGGCACATCCTGGTGGTATGGCCCTTGTTCTCACCGCAGAATAAGCAAAATGTCCTCCTTGGTTGATCCCCAAATCTCCCGCCGAAGCCCCTGGCGCCTCTGCCTCTTGGAGCTGGTGGCCGAAAGAAAGTTTGCTGCTGCCCCGAAGCCTGTGAGGAGCACTGCGGCCTGTTCTGTTGACTCCCCTTATCATCATTTTGAGCGTTGTGGATGGACCTGACATGCCTCGGATAGAATCGTCCCCCGAAGCCCCTGGTCATCTCAGAAAATCTGAAGGCCTCCTCCCTTCTTTGGCGAAAGTCGTTATCTGCACGAATGTACTCGTCCATCTTCTGGAGTAGCTTCTCCAGAGTCTGAGGAGGCTTCCTAGCAAAGTATTGGGCTGCAGGTCCAGGACGAAGCCCCTTGATCATAGCTTCGATAACAATTTCATTGGGCACCGTTGGTGCCTGTGCCCTCAAACGCAAGAACCTTCTGACATATGCCTGAAGGTATTCTTCATGATCCTGAGTGCACTGAAACAAAGCTTGTGCAGTGACCGGCTTCGTCTGAAATCCTTGAAAGCTGGTTAACAACATATCCTTCAGCTTCTGCCATGAGGTGATTGTCCCTGGTCGAAGGGAGGAATACCAGGTCTGAGCAACATTCCTGACGGCCATGACGAAAGACTTCGCCATGACTGCAGCATTGCCCCCATACGAAGACACTGTTGCTTCGTAGCTCATCAGGAACTGCTTCGGGTCTGAATGGCCGTCGAACATGGGAAGCTGAGGTGGCTTATAGGATGGAGGCCAAGGTGTAGCCTGCAGCTCAGCGGACAAAGGAGAAGCATCATCGAAAACAAAATTTCCCTGATGGAAATTGTCATACCAGTCATCTTCGTTGACGAAGCCCTCCTGATGAAGGTCTTTCTGCTGAGGCCTTCTGTTTTGCTCATCATGGGTGAGGTGGCGGACTTCCTCAGAGGCTTCGTCTATCTGCCGTTGCAACTCAGCTAGCCGGGCCATCTTCTCCTTCTTCCTTTGCACCTGTTGATGTAGGATCTCCATATCCCTGATTTCTTGGTCTAGCTCTTCCTCCTGAAGCGTCGGGCTGACAGCCTTTCTCTTCTGGCTTCGGGCCTCCCGAAGAGAGACGGTCTCCTGGTTGTGGTCTAGCGGTTGCAGTGCTGAAGCCCCAGTCGCTGAAGCTTTCTTCGGCGCCATAGCGAAGGTCTATAGCTTCCGAAGGTGTTCAAAAAAGCTCGAAGTGGAAGTGAGTTCACCGGAGGTGGGCGCCAATGTTGGGGACTTGTTCTCAAATGCTAAGAGTTAAGAACAAGGCAACATAAAAAGTGTTAAACACTAAGGTCCTTCGTCCTTCGAAACATTATGCCCCTTCGGGAAATAATGATTTTAGGACGAAGGTCATGAGAGACATACCTTCGTAAATATAATAAGTAATGCCGAAGGATTTATATAAAGCGTGAAATATAAACATCAACATAGAATCATTTCTATTTTATTAACATGGAGAAATAGAAATGATTTCAAATTACAAATGTACCTTCGGTCCTGAGAGAAGGTAAAAAGTACAAGCGTGACGCAAAAGCCAATGCCAAGTCAGCGTGAACAGTACGGGAGTACTGTTCATCTATTTATAGACGTGGGACGCAGCCCACATAAAATTACATTCATGTCCTCTACAATCGCCAATGACTTTATGAAAATCTGTCAAGGTCCACGTAGTCTTTTCATCTCTAAGTCGGTTCCCCCCTCTGCCATCGCGCCGAAGCTTCCCTGCGCACAGCTTCGGCTGCGCTCGACCTTCGTCTGGTTCAGGCTTCATCCTGGCCGTGCTTCATATTCATAATTCTGAGTCCGAAAATACCTGTTCACATAATCCACTTGGAAAACATTGTCAAATCATGTTTTTGAGGACCTTCGGAGGACGAAGGCCCCCAACAGACTTGGTTTTCAAAATGAAACCAAGAACTTAACAAGCCAAAGGACTTCCGATCTCAAGGGGAAAGGGAAGGCTCCTATGGCCAGTAGCGCACATGATCAAAAGAAACATGCCTATCTTTATACTCATGTTAAGAAAGTTTCTAATTATAATCAGAGTTATGATCATGCTGTTTATAATGATTCACATGCTATGTTTGCATCTAGTTCCACTTTTATTCATGGTAGAAGTAGACCTAGGAGAAATTATGTTCCCTCTCATGCACCTAGGAAAATTTAAAATGGACCTACTACTGTTTACCATGCGTGTAATGCTTCCTTTGTACTTTCATGTAAGAATGCAAGAGTAGTTGCTAGGAAGTTGGGATCCAAATGCAAGGGAGACAAAACTTGCATATGGGTTCCAAAAATATTGTGACTAACCTTGTAGGACCCAACAAGAGTTGGGTACCTAAAACCCAAGCTTAAAATTGCCTTGCAGGTTTAAGCATCCGGGGGCTCAAGCTGGATTATCGACAGCGGATGCACAAACCACATGATGGGGGAGAAGAAGATGTTCACCTCCTACGTCAAGAACAAGGATTCCCAAGATATGATCATCTTTGGAGATGGGAACCAAGGCAAGGTCAAAGGCTTGGGCAAGATAGCCATCACTAACGAGCACTCAATATCAAATGTATTTTTAGTAGAGTCGCTCGGGTACAACCTTCTGTCTGTAAGTCAATTGTGTCACATGGGTTACAATTGTCTGTTTACAAACGTTGATGTATCTGTCTTTAGAAGGAGTGATAGTTCATTAACTTTTAAGGGTGTGTTAGACGACAAGCTCTATTTAGTTGATTTTTTGAAAGAGAATGTCGATCTACATGCATGCTTAATCGCTAAGACTAATATGGGCTGGCTATGGCATCGCCGTCTAGCACATGTTGGGATGAAGAACCTTCATAAGCTTCTAAAGGGAGATCATGTGTTAGGACTAACCGATGTCTGTTTTGAGAAAGATAGACCTTGTGCAGCTTGTTAGGCAGGGAAACAGGTGGGAAGCACTCATCACAGCAAGAATGTGATGACGACATCAAGATCACTGGAGCTTCTTCACATGGATCTCTTTGGACCCATTGCCTACCTCAGCGTCGGGGGAAGTAAGTATGGTCTTGTAATTGTCGATGATTTTTCCCACTTCACTTGGGTGTTCTTTTTGCAGGACAAATCTGAAACCCAAGGGACCCTAAAGCGCTTCTTAAGGAGAGCTCAAAATGAATTTGAGCTAAAGGTGAAGAAGATAAGAAGCGACAATGAGTCCGAGTTCAAAAATCTACAAGTTGAAGAGTATCTTGAGGAGGAAGGCATCAAGCACGAGTTCTTCGCTCCCTACACACCACAACGAAATGGTGTGGTAGAGAGGAAAAACAGGACGTTAATCGACATGGCGAGAACGATGCTTGGAGAGTACAAGACGCTTGAGCGGTTTTGGTCGGAAGCTGTGAACACAGCTTGCCATGCCATAAATCGGCTCTACCTGCACCGTCTCCTCAAGATGACCTCCTACAAACTCCTTACTGGTAACAAACCAAATGTTTCTTATTTTTGTGTATTTAGGAGCAAATGCTACATTATGATGAAGAAAGGTAGACATTCTAAATTTGCTCCCAAGGTAGTAGAAGGTTTCTTACTAGGATATGACTCAAATACAAAGGCGTATAGGGTCTTCAACAAATCATCAGGATTAGTTGAAGTCTCTAGCAACGTTGTATTTGATGAGACTAGTGGCTCTCCAAGAGAGCAAGTTGATCTTGATGATTTAGATGACGAAGAAGTCCTGACAGCCGCAATACGCACGATGGCGATAGGTGTTGTGCAACCACAGGAACTACAGGAACAAGATCAACCATTCTCCTCGACATTGGTGCATCCACCAACTCAAGAGGATGTATAGGTACCTCAAGAAGAGGAGCAGGATCAAGGGGGAGCACAGGAGGAACACGTTATGGAGGAAGAAGCACCACAGGCCCCTCCAACTCAAGTCCGTGCGATGATCCAAAGACATCACCCCGTCAATCAGATTCTAGGTGACAACAACAAGGGAGTAACTACTTCTCACGATTAGCTAATTTTTGTGAGCATTACTCGTTTATCTCTTCTATTGAGCCTTTCAGGGTAGAAGAGGCCTTGTAGGATCTGAACTGGGTATTGGCCATGCAGGAAGAGCTCAACAACTTCAAAAGGAATGAAGTTTGGAGCCTGGTGCCACGTCCAAATCAAAATGTTGTGGGAACCAAATGGGTGTTCCGCAACAAGCAAGACGAGCACGAAGTGGTGACAAGAAACAAGGCTCGACTTGTGGCAAATGGTTATGCCCAAGTCGCAGGTTTGGATTTTGAGGAGACTTTTTGCCCGTGTTGCTAGGCTAGAATCAATTCGGATATTATTAGGCTATGCTGCTCACCATTCCTTTAGGCTATTCCAAATGGACGTGAAGAGCGCTTTCCTCAACGGGCCAATCAAGGAGGAGGTATATGTGGAACAACCCCCTGGCTTTGAGGATGACAGGTATCCCGACCATGTATATAAGCTCTCTAAGGCGCTCTATGGACTTAAGCAAGCCCCAAGAGCATGGTATGAATGCCTTAGAGATTTCCTTATTTCTAATGCTTTCAAGGTTGGGAAAGTCGATCCCACTCTTTTCACAAAGACATGCAATGGTGATCTTTTTGTTTGCCAAGTTTATGTCGATGACATAATATTTGGTTCTACTAACCAAAAGTCTTGTGAGGAGTTTAGCAGGGTGATGATGCAAAAGTTAGAGATGTCAATGACGGGCGAGTTGACCTACTTCCTTGGATTTCAAGTGAAGCAACTCAAGGACGGCACCTTCATCTCCCAAATGAAGTACACCCAAGATCTTCTCAAGAGGTTTGGAATGAAGGATGCTAAGCCCACGAAGACACCGATGGGGACTGATGGACATATTGACCTCAACAAAGGAGGTAAGTCCGTTGATCAAAAGGCATATCGGTCAATGATAGGTTCATTACTGTATCTTTGTGCTAGTAGACCGGACATTATGCTTAGTGTATGCATGTGTGCTCGATTTCAATCCGACCCTAAGGAATGTCACCTTATGGCCGTTAAGCGAATTCTTAGGTATTTAGTTTCTACGCCTTGCTTCGGGATCTGGTATCCAAAGGGATCTACCTTTGACTTGATTGGATACTTAGACTCCGACTATGCCGGGTGCAAGGTTGATAGGAAGAGCACATCAGGGACGTGCTAATTTCTAGGAAGGTCCTTGGTGTCCTGGAGTTCCAAGAAACAAACATCCGTTGCCCTATCCACCGTTGAGGCCAAGTATGTTGTCGCAGGACAGTGTTGCACGCAACTACTTTGGATGAGGCAAACCCTCCAGGACTTTGGCTACAATCTAAGCAAAGTCCCACTCCTATGTGACAATGAGAGTGCAATCCACTTGGTGGATAATCCTGTTGAACACAGCCGCACTAAGCACATAGACATCCGGCATCACTTCCTGAGAGACCACCAACAAAAGGGAGATATCGATGTGTACCACATTAGCACCGAGAACTAGCTAGCCGATATCTTCACTAAGCCTTTAGATGAGAAAGGGTTTTGCAGGTTGCGTAGTGAGCTAAATGTCTTAGATTCGCGTAACTTGGATTGATCTAGAGCATACATGTGTTTCATGCCTTTGATCATGTTACTCTGTGCATTTAAATCAGTTATTGTTTATTTGTGGTGCTCAAGTTGTACAAATCATCCCGGACCTCACAAGTATGTATGCAAATGTGCACATGTTTAGGGGGAGATGTGCTACAACTTGATCCCTTTGAGACTAACTTGTTTGTTTGAGTTCACTAAAGTAGTCTCGAAGAAACATTGAAAGGGAAATGGACTTGGACGACGAAAAGACTTCCACTGCACTCTGGTATTAGTGTATTTAATTCCAAGTTCATACTAATGTTATCATTACCTTTTTGCTCGTATTTAACATTTTGGTGAGGCAATGGGGTTAAAGGGCCACAAATGATCCCGTTTTGGTGCTTAATGCCAAAGGGGGGGGAATTAAGGCCAAAGCAAAATGGATCAGCCAACCACTTGTGAATTTTGAAAATAGAAGAGTTTGATTTTGTTTTTGTCAAAATCCTCTTATTGCAAAATTTGGTCTCTTATGGGGAGAATTTTGATTACGGGAAAAGGGGGAGTTTTTGGCACTTGATCAATTTCACTCTTGGAATATCTCTATATTTGCACAAACAAGCGTGTTTGACTTAGAGATAGGGAAAAGAATTTGATTTGCAAAAACAAACCAAGTGGTGGCAAAGAGCGATCCAAATATGCCAAATCCTAAGTAAAAAGAATTTGGTCTTCATTTGCATTGATGTTGCACTTCATTTGTTGCTTTTTAATGTGTTGGCATGAACCACCAAAAAGGAGGAGATTGAAAGGGAAATGTGCCCTTGGGCCATTTCTATAAGTGTTTTGGTGATTAGATGCCCAACAGATATTGATTGAGTCCTTATGTGCTAAATGAGTAAGAAGTGCAAATCAAAGAACAAGGTATGTTTCTAGACTTAGTAAATTGTTTTTGAATACTAACGTGTTTGTCTAAGTGCTAGAAACAGTGCCAAGAAAAGAAGAAAGGGGTTGGAGAAGAGTTGGCTGTGTACAGCCAAAACCAGCTCAGGCCTGGCACACCGGACTGTCCGGTGGTGCACCGGACAGTGTTCGGTGCCCTAGGCTACTCGAGGTGAACTAGCTACTCTCGGGAATTGGCCGGACGACTTCACTAAAAATCACCGGATTGTCCGGTGGTGCACCGGACTGTCCGATGCGTCATTAGCGCCCGCGCTCAAGTCTTCCGCGACGAAGTCGTCGCTCTCAGGAAATGAATAAAGCGCCGTGGCTAAAATTCACCGGACTGTCCGGTGAGCCAACGGTGCTCACGGCCAATGATCGCCTGCGTGATCAACGGGCGACATGTGGCGAAGCCAACGGTCGGATGGTTGCACCGGACTGTTCGGTGTGCATCGGACAGTGTGAAAGGGAAATGTGCCCTTGGGCCATTTCTAAGTATTTTGGTGATTGAGTGCCAACACAAGTGCTTTTGTGTTAACCTATTCAAAGTGGTGGACAAAGTGCAAATCATGTCAAAAGGTATGTTTCTAGACTTAGTACATTGTTTTATGGACTAATGTATTGTGTCTAAGTGCTGGAAACAGGAGAAATCGAATTAGAAATGAGATGGCTTTGTTCAGCCGAAGTCAGCTCGGTCTGGGTGCACCGGACTGTCCGGTGGTGCACCGGACAGTGTCCGGTGCACCAGGCTGGCTCTGGCGAACAGGCTACTCTCAGGACTTCGACGACGGTGTACAGCTATAATTCACCGGACTGTCCGGTGGTGCACCGGACTTTCTGGTGAGCCATTCACAGGCGAACTCGTCGCTCTCGGGAAACCATCAACGGCGTACGACTAAAATTCACCGGTCTATCCGGTGGTGCACCGGACTGTCCGGTGAGCCAACAGTTAGCCGGGGCAACGGTCGGCCGAGGATTCCGCGCGTGACGCGTGGCTGAGCCAACGGTCACATTGGTGCACCGGACTGTCCGGTGTGCACCGGACAGTGTCCGGTGCGCCAACGGCTCTCAATCAGCAACGGTCGGCTTCGCCAAATAAGGAAGGAGATGTGCACCGGACAGTGTCCGGTGGTGCACCAGACTGTCCGGTGCGCCAGTCGACAGAAGGCAAGATCTGCCTTCCAGGAATGTTCTCTACGGCTCCTAGCTGCCTTGGGGCTATAAAAGGGACCCCTAGGCGCATGGAGGAGCACATCAAGCATACTTACAACATTCCTAAGCATCAAGACCTCGATTCCGCGCATTTGTTTCTTTGTGATAGCATATAGAGCTCTAGTGGAGTTGTGAACTCATTGGGTGGTGTTGCGAGCTCTTGTTGCGACTTGTGTGCGTGTTAACACTCTGATTCTTGTGTCTTGTGTGCATTGCTAATCCCTCCCTTGCTCCATGCTTCTTTGTGAACTTCAAGTGTAAGGGCGAGAGGCTCCAAGTTGTGGAGATTCCTCGCGAACGGGATTAAGAAAAGCAAGCAAAACACCGTGGTATTCAAGTGGGTCTTTGGACCGCTTGAGAGGGGTTGATTGCAATCCTCGTCCGTTGGGACGCCACAACGTGGAGTAGGCAAGCGTTGGTCTTGGCCGAACCACGGGATAACCACCGTGCCATCTCTGTGATTGATCTCTTGTGGTTATTGTGTTTTGACTCCTCTCTAGCCACTTGGCGATTATTGTACTAACACTTAACCAAGTTTTTGTGGCTTAAGTTTCAAGTTTTACAGGATCACCTATTCACCCCCCCTCTAGGTGCTCTCAATTGGTATCAGAGTCGTTCTCTTCGCAAAGGGACTAATCGCCCGAAGAGATGGATCCTAAGGGGAAGGGAATCGTGATCAACAACAAAGAGAAGGAGTCCTTCGTCAACGAGCCTAAGGATGATAAGCCTACCAACTCGGGCTCGGGCCATAGACGCAAAGATGGAAGGAAGAAGAAGTCGAGACGCATCAAGGAGATCGTCTACTACGACGACAGTGATGAGTCCACTTCTTCTCATAAGGACAACGACGACAATGACTACGACAAACGAAAGACAGTTAACTCAAACTTTTCTTTCGATTATTCGCGTATTCCTCAAAGTTCAAATTCACATTTGCTCTCCATTCCTCTCGGCAAGCCTCCACACTTTGATGGGGAGGACTACAGATTTTGGAGCCACAAAATGCGTAGTCACCTATTCTCTCTCCATCCAAGCATATGGGAGATTGTTGAGAATGGAATGAAGTTTGATAGCTCGGATAGTCCTATTTTTATTAATGAACAGATTCATAGAAATGCACAAGCCACTACTGTGTTGTTAGCATCCTTGTGCAGGGACGAGTACCATAAAGTGAGCGGCTTGGACAATGCCAAGCAGATCTAGGACACCCTCAAGATCTCTCATGAGGGGAACGACGTCACCTTGCTCACCAAGATGGAGTTGATGGAGGGAGAGCTTGGACGATTCGCGATGATAAGGGGCGAGGAGCCAACCCAAACATACAACCGGCTCAAGACCCTTATCAACAAAATAAGGAGCTACGGAAGCACGCGATGGACGGACCACGACGTCGTCCGATTGATGCTAAGGTCCTTTACCATTCTTGATCCTCATTTGGTGAATAATATTCGTGAGAATCCCAGGTACACCAAAATGTCGCCCGAAGAAGTCCTTGGAAAATTCGTAAGTGGGCGAATGATGATCAAGGAGGCGAGGTACGTGGACGACACACTGAATGGTCCAATCAATGAGCCTCAACCCGTTGCTCCCAAGGCAACGAGAAGCAAGGAGGCGTTACCTAGCAAGGTGGCGCAAGTTGAGGCGACAGGGCTCAATGATGAAGAGATGGCCCTCATCATCAAGCGTTTCAAGACGGCGCTTAAGGGTCGCAAGGGACAGCCAAGCAAGACCAAAGCCAAGGGGAAGCGCTCATGCTTCAAATGCGGTAAGATTGGTCATTTTATTGCTAACTGTCCCGATAATGAAAGTGACCAGGAACACGGGAGCAAGAGGGAAAAGAAGAAAAATTACAAGAAGGCCAAGGGCGAGGCACATCTAGGAAAGGAGTGGGATTCAGATTGCTCCTCCTCCGACTCCGACAATGAAGGACTCGCCGCCACCGCCTTCAACAAGTCATCCCTCTTCCCCAACGAGCATCACACATGCCTCATGGCAAAGGAGAAGAAGGTATGTACTCGAGACAGTACTACTTATGATTCTTCTAGTGATGATGAGTCTAGCGATGAGGAAATAGATTACTCTAGCTTGTTCAAGGGATTGGATAGAAATAAAATTGATAAAATCAATGAATTGATTGATGCCTTGAATGAAAAGGATAAACTTTTAGAAAAGCAAGAGGATTTGTTGTATGAAGAACATGATAAATTTGTAGAGGCACAAAAATCCTATGCTTTAGAAGTTAAAAGAAATGAAATGCTTTCTTATGAACTATCTACTTATCATGAAACCATTTCTACTTTAAAAGGTGTTAACAATGATTTAAATGCTAAATTAGAAGTAGCAAATAAACCTAATTCTTGTGTAGAACATGTTATGATTTGCACTAGGTGTAAAGATTTTGATATTGATGCTTGTAGTGAACACCTAGTTTCAATTTCTAAATTAAATGATGAATTGGCTAGTCTTAATGCCCAACTTAAGACTAGCAAAAGTGATTTCGATAAGCTAAAATTTGCAAGGGATGCCTACACGATTGGTAGACACCCCTCAATTAAGGATGGACTTGGCTTCAAGAGGGAAGCCAAGGACTTAACAAGCCATAAGGCTCCCATCTCCACCAAGGAGAAAGGGAAGGCCCCTATGGCTGGTAGTGCTAAAAAGAACCATGCTTTTATGTATCATGACAGGAGACAATCTAGAAATGCTTATAGGAGTTATAATGCATATGATGCTTTTGATTCTCATGTCATGTTTGCTTCTAGCTCTTCCTATGTGCATGATAGAAGTGTTGCTAGGAGAAATGTTGTCAATGTTCCTATGAAAGTTAAAGAACCTTCTACAATATATCATGCTTGCAATGCTTCTTTTGCCATTTATAGAAAGAATAAGAAGGT
This sequence comes from Zea luxurians, assembly GCA_029449295.1. NCBI lineage: Eukaryota > Viridiplantae > Streptophyta > Magnoliopsida > Poales > Poaceae > Zea > Zea luxurians. The sequence goes on from JAOPSE010000021.1 coordinate 47,939,964, forward strand.
GATTGCTAGGAAGCTAGGGGCCAAATGTAAGGGGGATAAAACTTGCATTTGGGTCCCTAAGGCAATTGTAACTAACCTTGTAGGACCCAACAAGAGTTGGGTACCTAAGACCCAAGCCTAAATTTGCCTTGCAGGTTTATGCATCCGAGGGTTCAAGCTGGATTATCGACATCGGATGCACAAACCACATGACGGGGAAAAAGAGGATGTTCTCTTCCTACGTCAAGAATAAGGATTCCCAAGATTCAATAATATTCAGTGATGGGAACCAAGGCAAGGTAAAAGGGTTAGGTAAAATTGCTATTTCATCCGAGCACTCTATTTCTAATGTGTTTTTAGTTGAGTCGCTTGGATATAATTTGTTATCTGTTAGTCAATTATGCAATATGGGATATAATTGTCTATTTACAAATGTAGATGTGTCTGTCTTTAGAAGATGTGATGGTTCACTAGCTTTTAAGGGTGTACTAGACGACAAACTTTATTTGGTTGATTTTGCAAAAGAAGAGGCCGGTCTAGATGCATGCTTAATCGCTAAGACTTGCATGGGCTGGCTGTGGCATCGCCGCTTAGCACATGTGGGGATGAAGAACCTCCACAAGCTTCTAAAGGGAGAACACGTGATAGGTCTAACCAATGTACATTTTGAAAAAGATAGACCTTGTGCAGCTTGTCAAGCAGGGAAACAGGTGGGAGGCTCTCATCACACCAAAAATGTGATGACCACATCAAGACCCTTGGAGATGCTTCATATGGACCTCTTCGGACCCGTCGCCTATCTAAGCATAGGAGGAAGTAAGTATGGTCTTGTTATAGTTGATGATTTTTCCCGCTTCACTTGGGTATTCTTTTTGCAGGATAAATCTGAAACCCAAGGGACCCTCAAGCGCTTCCTCAGGAGAGCTCAAAATGAGTTTGAGCTCAAGGTGAAGAAGATAAGAAGCGACAACGAGTCCGAATTCAAGAATCTTCAAGTGGAGGAGTTCCTTGAGGAGGAGGGGATCAAGCACGAGTTCTCCGCTCCCTACACACCTCAGCAAAATGGTGTGGTAGAGACGAAGAACAGGACACTCATCGATATGGCGAGGACTATGCTTGGAGAGTTCAAGACCCCCGAGCGCTTTTGGTCGGAAGCCGTGAACACGGCTTGCCACGCCATCAACCGGGTCTACCTTCACCGCCTCCTCAAGAAGACTTCATATGAGCTGCTAACTGGTAACAAACCCAATGTGTCTTATTTTCGTGTATTTGGGAGCAAGTGTTATATTCTTGTGAAGAAAGGTAGAACTTCTAAATTTGCTCCCAAAGCTGTAGAAGGGTTTTTATTAGGTTATGACTCAAATACAAAGGCGTATAGAGTCTTCAACAAATCATCGGGTTTGGTTGAAGTCTCTAGCGACGTTGTATTTGATGAGACTAATGGCTCTCCAAGAGAGCAAGTTGTTGATCTTGATTATGTAGATGAAGAAGATGTTCCAACGGCCGCAATGCGCACCATGGCGATTGGCGATGTGCGACCACAGGAACAATTGGAGCAAGATCAACCATCTTCCTCAACTACGGTGCATACTCCAACTCAAGACGATGAACAGGTTCATCATGAGGAGGCGCGTGATCAAGGGGGAGCACAGGATGTTCAAGTTGAAGAGGAAGAAGCACCTCAGGCACCTCCAACCCAAGTTCGAGCAACGATTCAAAGGGATCATCCCGTCGACCAAATATTGGGTGATATTAGCAAGGGAGTAACTACTCGTTCAAGATTAGTTAATTTTTGTGAGCATTACTCTTTTGTCTCTTCTATTGAGCCTTTCAGGGTAGAAGAGGCCTTGCTAGATCCGGACTGGGTGTTGGCCATGCAGGAGGAACTCAACAATTTCAAGCGCAATGAAGTTTGGACACTGGTGCTTCGTCCCAAGCAAAATGTTGTGGGAACCAAATGGGTGTTTTGCAACAAACAGGACGAGCACGGGGTGGTGACGAGGAACAAGGCTCGACTTGTGGCAAAAGGTTATGCCCAAGTCGCAGGTTTGGACTTTGAGGAGACGTTCGCTCCTGTGGCTAGGCTAGAATCAATTCGTATTTTGCTAGCATATGCCGCTCACCATTCTTTCAGGTTGTACCAAATGGATGTGAAGAGCGCTTTCCTCAACGGGCCAATCAAGGAGGAGGTGTACGTGGAGCAACCCCCTGGCTTCGAGGATGAATGGTACCCCGACCACGTGTGTAAGCTCTCTAAGGCGCTCTATGGACTTAAGCAAGCCCCAAGAGCGTGGTATGAATGCCTTAGAGACTTTTTAATTGCTAATGCTTTCAAGGTTGGGAAAGCCGATCCAACTCTTTTTACTAAGACTTGCGATGGTGATCTTTTTGTGTGCCAAATTTATGTCGATGACATAATATTTGGTTCTACTAATCAAAAGTCTTGTGAAGAGTTTAGCAGGGTGATGACGCAGAAATTCGAGATGTCGATGATGGGCGAGTTGAACTACTTCCTTGGGTTCCAAGTGAAGCAACTCAAGGACGGCACCTTCATCTCCCAAACGAAGTACACGCAAGACTTGCTAAAGCGGTTTGGGATGAAGGACGCCAAGCCCGCAAAGACACCGATGGGGACCGACGGACACACCGACCTCAACAAAGGAGGTAAGTCCATTAATCAAAAAGCATACCGATCTATGATAGGGTCTTTACTTTATTTATGTGCTAGTAGACCGGATATTATGCTTCGCGTTTGCATGTGTGCTAGATTTCAATCCGATCCTAAGGAGTGTCACTTAGTTGCTGTGAAGCGAATTCTTAGATATTTAGTCGCTACGCCTTGCTTCGGGATCTGGTATCCAAAGGGGTCTAACTTTGACTTGATTGGGTACTCAGATTCCGACTATGCTGGATGTAAGGTCGATAGGAAGAGTACATCGGGGACGTGCCAATTCTTAGGAAGGTCCCTGGTGTCATGGAACTCTAAGAAACAAACTTCCATTGCCCTATCCACCGCTGAGGCCGAGTACGTTGCCGCAGCACAGTGTTCTGCGCAACTACTTTGGATGAGGCAAACCCTCCTGGACTTTGGCTACAATCTGAGCAAAGTCCCACTCCTATGTGACAATGAGAGTGCTATCCGAATAGCGGAAAATCCTGTTGAGCACAGCCGCACAAAGCACATTGACATCCGGCATCACTTTTTGAGAGACCACCAGCAAAAGGGAAATATCGAAGTGTTTCATGTTAGCACCGAGAACCAGCTAGCCGATATCTTCACTAAGCCTTTAGATGAAAAGACCTTTTGCAGGCTGCGTAGTGAGCTAAATGTCCTGGATTCGCGAAACTTGGATTGATTTATAGCATACATGTGTTTATGCCTTTGATCATGTTCCTTATGCATTTTGTTGCTTACTTGTGGTGCTCAAGTTGTACAAACACTCCCTGGACCTCACAAGTCCTCTTCGCCAGTGATGCACATATTTAGGGGGAGCTGTGCTACAACTTGACCCTTTGAGACTAACTGTGTGCTTGAGTTTGCTTGTTTTAGTCTCAAAGGAGGTTTGAAAGGGAAAAGGTGGACTTGGACCATGAAATACTTCCACTGCACTCTGATGAGAGGGTAACTTATTCCAAGTTCATTTCATGTACCCTTATTGCCTTTGTACTCTTATTTGAAGATTTTGGTGAGGCAATGGGGTTTAAGGTCCAAGATTGATCCTGTTTTGGTGCTTGATGCCAAAGGGGGAGAAAATAAAGGCCAAAGCAATAGATGGATCAGCTACCACTTGAGAAATTTTGAAAATAGTAGATTAGAGCTTTTGGTTTGTCAAAACTCTTTTATTGTCTCTTTTGTCAAGAGTTGGTCTCTTGTGGGGAGAAGTGTTGATTATGGGAAAAAGGGGGAGTTTTTTTTAAATACTTGATCAATTTCCTTTGAAATACCTCTCTTTATGTCTCTACAAGTGAATTTGACTTAGAGATAGGAATTTGAGTTTGAATTGCAAAAACAAACCAAGTGGTGGCAAAGTATGATCCATATATGCCAAAATTGAATCAAAAACAATTTTAAGTGTTCATTTGCTTTGATATTGCACTTGTTCTAGTTGCTTTATGTTGTGTTGGCATAAATCACCAAAAAGGGGGAGATTGAAAGGGAAATGTGCCCTTGGTCCATTTCTAAGTATTTTGGTGATTGAGTGCCAACACAAGTGCTTTTGTGTTAACCTATGCAAAGTGGTGGACAAAGTGCAAATCATGTCAAAAGGTATGTTTCTAGACTTAGTACATTGTTTTATGGACTAATGTATTGTGTCTAAGTGCTGGAAACAGGAGAAATCGAATTGGAAATGAGATGGCTTTGTTCAGCCGAAGTCAGCTCGGTCTGGGTGCACCGGACTGTCCGGTGGTGCACCGGACAGTGTCCGGTGCGCCAGGCTGGCTCTGGCGAACAGGCTACTCTCGGGACTTCGACGGCGGTGTACGGCTATAATTCACCGGACTGTCCGGTGGTGCACCGGACTGTCCGGTGAGCCATTCACAGGCGAACTCGTCGCTCTCGGGAAACCATCAACGGCGTACGGCTAAAATTCACCGGACTGTCCGGTGGTGCACCGGACTGTCCGGTGAGCCAACAGTCAGCCGGGGCAACGGTCGGCCGAGGATTCCGCGCGTGACGCGTGGCTGAGCCAACAGTCACATTGGTGCACCGGACTGTCCGGTGTGCACCGGACAGTGTCCAGTGCGCCAACGGCTCTCAATCAGCAACGGTCGGCTTCGCCAAATAAGGAAGGAGATCTGCACCGGACAGTGTCCGGTGGTGCACCGGACTGTCCGGTGCGCCAGTCGACAGAAGGCAAGATCTGCCTTCCAGGAATGTTCTCAACGGCTCCTAGCTGCCTTGGGGCTATAAAAGGGACCCCTAGGCGCATGGAGGAGCACATCAAGCATACTTACAACATTCCTAAGCATCAAGACCTCGATTCCGCGCATTTGTTTCTTTGTGATAGCATATAGAGCTCTAGTGGAGTTGTGAACTCATTGGGTGGTGTTGCGAGCTCTTGTTGCGACTTGTGTGTGTGTTAACACTCTGATTCTTGTGTCTTGTGTGCGTTGCTAATCCCTCCCTTGCTCCGTGCTTCTTTGTGAACTTCAAGTGTAAGGGCGAGAGGCTCCAAGTTGTGGAGATTCCTCGCGAACAGGATTAAGAAAAGCAAGCAAAACACCGTGGTATTCAAGTGGGTCTTTGGACCGCTTGAGAGGGGTTGATTGCAATCCTCGTCCGTTGGGATGCCACAACGTGGAGTAGGCAAGCGTTGGTCTTGGCCGAACCACGGGATAACCACCGTGCCATCTCTGTGATTGATCTCTTGTGGTTATTGTGTTTTGACTCCTCTCTAGCCACTTGGCGATTATTGTACTAACACTTAACCAAGATTTTGTGGCTTAAGTTTCATGTTTTACAGGATCACCTATTCACCCCCCCTCTAGGTGCTCTCACAATGTCTGGTGCGCCAACAGATATGAAGATCCAATGGTCGGCTTCGCCAGAAAAGGAAAGAGATTGCGCACCGAACAACTACAGGACCGTTTCGGTGGCGCACTGGACTGTCTGGTGCGCCACTCGATAGAAGGTAGGAATTGCCTTCCAAGTTGATCTCCAATGGCTCCTAGCTACCTTGGTGCTATAAAAGGGACACCTAGGCACATGGAGCAGTATACCAAGCATTCACTAAGCATCCTAAGACTCCCAGACTCCGCCTCCGCGCATTTGATCGATTGTGTTAGTGATTTGAGCTCCGTTTGAGTTGTGAACTCTCTGTGCTGTGTTTCGAGCTCAAGTCTTGGCTTGTGTGCGTGTGTGTGCTGCGAATTTGAGTCTTGCGTGTGTTACTCTCTCTCTCTTACTACTGTGCTTCTCTTGTGATAAACTTGTAAGGGCGAGAGGCTCCAATCTGTGGAGATTCCTCGCGAACGGGAGAAAACTATAAGGAAGATCGTCGTGGTACTCAAAGTTGATAATTGGATCACTTGAGAGGGATTGAGTGCAATCCTTGACTGAAGGAGGTCACCACAACGTGGAAGTTGGCATTGGCCGAACCACGAGATAAATCACTGTGTCTTGTGTCCATTCTTTTTGTGATTGGCTTTCTTTTGAAGTTCACACTCTAGCCACTTGGTTTAATTGCTCTAACATTTCATAACCAAGTTTTAGCTCTTTAGTGTTGAATTTTACAGGATCACCTATTCACCCCCCCTCTAGGTGCTCTCAGATGCAGAGCTAAAATACCACCAAAGTCAAAGGTGAAGAAGCTCCAAAGTCGTTCCTAAGGGAATGCAGAGCTTAAATGCCACCTAAGTCAAAGGTGAAGAAGCTCCAAAGTCGTTCCTAAGGGGATGCAGAGCTTAGCTCAAAAGTCGTTCCTAAGGAAATGCAGAGCTGAAATTGAAAGGGAAATGTCCCCTTGGGCCATTTCTATAAGATTTTGGTGATTAAGTGCTACACACAAATGCTTTGAGTGATATTTGTGCCAAAGACTCAAGAAGTGCAAATCAAGATTAAAGGTATGTTTCTAGACTTAGTACATTGTTTTGAAGACTAATGTATTATGTCTAAGTGCTAGAAACAGGAGAAATCGTCTTGGAGAAAAGTTGGCTATGTACAGCTAAAAGGTTGCTCGGTCTAGGTGCACCGGACTGTCCGGTGGCGCACCGGACAGTGTCCGGTGTGCCAGGACCAGTCCCGATGAACAGCCTACTCTCGGGTCTCGACGGCGGCGTACGGCTATAAATCACCGGACTGTCCGGTGGTGCACCGGACTGTCCGGTGAGTCGTCTGCGGCGAAGTCGCCGCTCTCGGGAAACAGTCAACAGCGTACGGCTAAAAATCACCGGACTGTCCGGTGAGCCAACGGTCGGCCGCGCAATCCGCGCGTGACGCGTGGACGCGCCAACGGTCGGTAGGGGGCACCGGACTGTCCGGTGTGCACCGGACAGTGTCCGGTGCGCCAACGGCTCCAAATCTTCAACGGTCGGCTGCGCCAATTTAGGAAAGCAATCTGCACCGGACAGTGAACAGTGGATGTCCGGTGGTGCACCGGACTGTCCGGTGCGCCACCCGACAGAAGGCAAGAATTGCCTTCCTAGATTGCTTCCAACGGCTCCTAGCTGCCTTGGGGCTATAAAAGGGACCCCTAGGCGCATGGAGGAGTACACCAAGCATACTTTGAACATTCTAAGACTCCCGCACTCCATCTTCACACATTCGATTGACATTCTTAGTGATTTGAGCTCCGTTCTAGTGGTGAACTTGTTGCGTTTCATTTGAGCTCAAGTCTTGGCTTGTGTGTGCGTATTGCTGGGATTTGTGTGTGTTGCTTCCCTCCCTTACTCTGGTGGTTTCACATTGATATTTGTTGTAAGGGCGAGAGACTCCAACTTGTGGAGATTCCTCGCAAACGAGAAAAGTGATAAGAAAAAGGAACACCGTGGTATTCAAGTTGATCATTGGATCACTTGAAAGGGGTTGAGTGCAACCCTCGTCCATTGGGACGCCACAACATGGAGGTAGACAAGTGTTGTACTTGCCGAACCACGGGATAACTCGCGTGACTCTTGTGATTGCTTTTTGTGTGATTGCTGTGATTCACAAGAGCTCGCTTTATAGTCACTTGGCATTATCTCTCTAACACTTAACCAAGTTTTGTGGCTATAAGTTTTAAGTTTTTTACAGGATCACCTATTCACCCCCCCTCTAGGTGCTCTCAGAAATACCACCTAACTAAAAGGTGAAGAGACTCTAAAGTCGTTCCTAAGGGGATGCAAAGTCTGGGTGTGTATTTGCGTGAGTTTTTACCTTCGGCATACATTTGCATACTTCATCACATCATCCTTTGCATTCATACAAACATACATTAGGCATCTTAAGATTCATCGCATCATGACATAAATCATAAGGCATTAACAGGAAAGATGAGGGTTTTTGCCTCCAACGAAAAAATGCTTCGTTATAAATGAAGATGCTTCGCCTCAAATAAAGTTTTTCAGAAGAAGAAAGGAAAACATCTCGTTGTATATGAGGGGGCCAATCTTTGATTTTTCTCAAAAGGTGCTTCGATGTGAACGAAAAGAAGGAAAGGTGTTTTTGGCTTCGGCTCAAAAAAGCTGCGAGCATTAGTTTCGTCCACAGCAAAGCAGACAACACACGAATAAAAGGTAAAGTAGCATTACGAAGCATTTACAAATATTTACAACTATTTGTTCACATTCAGTTACAAATCTTTGTCAAATGATACGCTTTCTTGCACAAAGAACTTCCAAAAGTATTTCTACAGATATTAACAATGGGAACTTCCGAAGTCTTCTTCAACGCTTTAGATCTAGCTTCGGCTCACTAGCTCTCGGTGCCAACACCCTAAAGAATGACAAAGGCAAGGGTATTGAGAAATATGGTAAGAAAAAATATGAAATAAAAGCATAAAGGTACAGAGATTTTCTATACATTGTTGAGCAGGTTTCGAGCTTCATTTTCAGCCAGCTCTCGGCCGCCCTTCGCCCAGATTTGGGTGATAAATCTATTGCCTATGCTCCAGGCTTCGGCCGGAATATCAATTAGATCAAATGGCGACAGGCTGAAGTTTGGTCTATTAACGGCTCAGATATGGTTATATCTAGCTTTCATGAAAGCAGTAGCCATGCCACGAGAAGCCACTAGCGCACAGAAGTCACTGTGGCCAGTTATGACCTCGTCGAGGACGTCAACCTCTTTTTCAACACATTCAAGAGCCCCAGGAATATCCTCAGCAGAAAGGGTAACATCTTCAGATGCGGCTCCAACAGAATTGAAGATACCTTTCAGCCGAGCAATGCATTGAGTAGCAAAAATGAAGCATTTATCCCAAAGAATTTTAACTGTTTCGTTCAGTTTGATATTCTTTTCAACATCGGCCTTGATCGTCGCATTCAGTGCTTCGGACTCACGATTGAAGCGATCTGAGTTCCTTTTCCAAAAGTGTTTGAGCTTCTTCCAGCACTTTGCTCAATTTTTTATTTCGAGATTGAGCTTCGGTGAGAGAGCCTTCGGCTAAATGTGGTAGGCTGTCTTTTTCTTTCAAAGAAGTTTCAAGTTTTTTAATCTTATCTTCCAAGCATTCGATAACGATCTCATTTTTTCTGTCTTCGTCATCCTGTTGCATTTTTAAGGCCTTGCTCAGCAACAGACCCTGAAAGACGATTTAAAGTCAGGATCTCATTATTAAAATACTTGAATCAACATGATGAAAGAAAAGATAGCATAGGAACTTTACTTTAAAGTTTGAGTAAAATAAACTGCCAATAATGTGATGTCTTCTGTAGCAGCTGATGTCCTTTTCCAGCTTCGAGAATCTGATGCTCTTTGATAAAGTGTTTATGATTTTAGCTCCAGCGCGGTCACGAATGCATCCCAAAATCTCTTTGTCGAGGCCGCCAAAGAGCATGGATCTGGGCTGGTAACCGCAGGATATGGCAAACTCCTTTAATTCCAATATATCCTCTTTAGAAAGTTGTTGGCCACCCAGGTGCTGAAGGTCAAAATTCTTATCTTCCGAAGAGGTCTCTTCAATTCTCTTTCCCTTATCAGGAGACGCTTCGGCCACGTCTTTCTCAGGAACCACATCTGATATAAGTCTGTCAATTTCTGACATTGTGGTAGCAAGATTATCGGCTTTAGCTCTGACGATATTTTCAGCATCGGCAGGCATAATAGTTTTTTCCGTCGAACCCGAGGGCAGGGTCTATTCAATGGCTTGCATCACGTTTATCATTCATCATTTCTTCTGCCCCTCGACATTCCCCAGGCAGTCGAAGCGGTCTCCTTTGACTGCAATAGGCTAGTCAGATCTGACCTTAGAGGACTTAGCAGTGCAAACGGGATGGGTTCAGTCATCACCTTCAGAATTTCTAAAACATCAGCAGAAGAAGGCGAAGAAGCGTCTGCAGCTTTGTCTGGCACATCTTGTACCTTCGTCTCTACAGGAGAAATCCTGATGAACTTTTGTTTCTTAGGAGCCGAATCTTTTCGCTCCGCTGCAATTTTCTGCTTCTTGGTGGCCTTCTGGTCTTCCTTGACTGACCAAATGGCCTATCTATTCAGAATACTAACAACATGTTTTCTTTTTGCTCCTCCGACCCCTTCGTCAAGCCTCTCATAATCTGGGCACTCAAAATTCACAGCATCCATGACACGATTCAACCTTCATTTTTGACGGGTGCCGAAGGCAACTGTCATCAGTTGATCTTCTTTCTTTGTATAATTCCCGAGAATTTCATTGCACATCGTTTCTATCAACTCTAGTCATTCAGTGCATGGTTTGATGAATTTCTTCTGGAATTTAAACTTATAAGGAAGTCGAACAAGTTCATACTTTTTCCTTCCTCCTTCTTCTTTGGCATCCCCCAACCACCAGAGGTTGGAAATGTCCTATTTGCCAAGTATTCTTGCACCAAGTCCCTGGTGCTAATGTGCTCAGCCACAACCCTAAACTCCACTTCGGCTAGTTGGAAAGGAGACCCCAGCTGCATGTTGCACAAGGGTCAAGTCATACCGAAGTTCAGCCTCAAGGGACTCATTACCATGCTCATGAGCTTCTCCCTTTTCTTCTCATCGGCCTTCACGTAAAACCACTCGTTTGTCCACCTAGTTGGCCATTTAGTGCGATAGCCAATCATGGGGGCCTTGGTATCCTTTCGGTATGCATAGTTATAGCACCCGAAGTTCTTGTGTAGACCATCGGCTCTTGCCTTCGTCTGATAATGAAGCTCATGCACTCGATAGAACCCTTCGGCATTGGCACTCTTTCCTTGGCTTCGAAGAGCCCAAATATACACACTGAGCCTAACAGTGGCATTGGGGGTCACCTGGTGTAGGTAGATTTCAAACTTCTTCAAAACCTCACCAATCATCTCATAAAGGGGGAACCGAAGTTCAGCCCTAAAAAAGCTCTTGAAGACTACGACTTCATCCTCTTTCAGCTCGGGAATCGTCTCCTCTCCAGCAAAACAAACCAGTTCATCATCATTTTCCCCAAAGTATCCTAGTTTCTTCATCAAAACTAGATCCTCTGCCTTTACTGTGGATTTTCCGAACTCGACATGGCTGGGTTTGCTCGGGCTTAGGATACTGTCATTATCCTCACTTTCATTTTCACTTTTAGCTTTGGTAACGATTTGTTCAGCTTCGGCATCAGCAACACCTTTGGCAATAGTTTCTTCCTGCATAACTAACCCATAATGCCTCATCACTTCTGAGATGGGAGCTGTCTTAGTGGTTCCAGCCTCATCTCCCTCGCGTGTCACCCTAGCAGTCGACCTTAATCTGGCAATTTTGGTGTTCAGACCCTAGCAAACAAAGTTACACTTGAGCAGTGAAACGTTTGTCCGAATTATAAACCAGCAAGATTCGGCTTTAGTGAAAATTTTTAGCAGCACAACGGTGCAATAGCAATGAATGTTGTGGTAGCTTCTCACCAACTTATCTGTTTATATAGCCCTGCAGGAGAAGAAGGTGAACCGCCAAGACGCTCGTACTGACTGATCGGTGGACCGATAAGCACTGTGAATTTTATATTCGTTTTTAATAACAAGCTTAGGGAAGGTGTTTTTTGCACCTTCGACATTTTGAAGCCTTCATTCACGAATCGAGCTCGTTATAAAAAACGATCTAGCACCGCGAAGGGGTACTGTTGGGGGTCTTCTTCTCCGCAGAAGGTCCTCAAGACAAAGGCATCATTGGCAAAGTGATTTTGAGGACTCTCTCTGCCAAAGATACTGTCTAAAAGCAACAATGGCGAATACCGAAGCTACCACCAAAGAACGACAGCTTCGTCTTAAAACGATGCCAAAGATCAAACATGGAGCCAAGCCGAAGAGGAAAAGACTAGCTAATCCCTAGCGATTTATGTTATGATTATGAATAAGTGTTAAGGTCATAAATGTACTTTTACCCAAGCTACGTCCCGTGCCTATAAATAGGTGAACAGTACCCCCATACTATTCACGCTGAATTGTAATCACTCTCGCATCTACACCTTTGAACAAACCGAATGTATCAATGTAATATAAATTTTGTTAATGTTCATGTGCATATTATGAAATACATATGTGTAAGAGCCAATAGATTACATTCATTGTCTTTTTGTATTCTTATTCTTATGAATCGTGAAGGCATGTCTTTCATGACCATCGTCTGAAGATTATTATATTCGAGAGGAGATAATACTTTAGAGGACGATGGTCCTTAACCTCTAACTATTGTGTTGTCTTGTTCTTAATTCACAACATTTGAGAACAAGTGACCAACAGCTACGGGGGTTAGTAAAGATTTAAAATTATTAGCGCTATTAGGTGCAACAACAGTTTGTTGGGCCATTTGGTGGCATAGAAATGACATTGTGTTTGAACGTAAAAATGTGACATATTCTTTGCAGGTTCTTCATTTGGCTATCCACTAGCTCCGTTCCTGGGCTGTGCTACAGAAACCTATCTTCCAGGAGTTGGTTTTGGCTACCTATCAACGTTTGGAGCAAGTGGTCAAGGAGTTTTTTACCTAGGCTCATGGGTGGCGATCGAGTCTTAGGATTGATTACTACTAGAGTGTTTGGGTTGTTGGTTTTTTATTAGATCGTGTGTATCTTGCGCGATGCAGAAGCCAGGTTTTTGTTTTCAAGAGAATTGTGGCTTACAATTATCTTGAAACAATAAAATTTCCCTTATCCAAAAAATTAGTTTCTTTAGTATCACCCTCACCTTGTGGTTCTGTGTTAGCTTCTGCAAATGCTTGGGTCGTAGTTGTGTTTGGACTATAGATTTCATTAACAGCATCCTCGCTTGTTTTGTTATTGAATGTCGCAATAGCTCCTACTGATGTTCCAGCAGCTTCACTTCCTTGTGCCCAGGCTATAGAGAAATGCACTAATTTTTTGCCACCATTTCTATTCTTATCATATGAACTCTCTTCAAAGGAACCATAGACCATGTTCTAAAGTACCGTTGGAATCTGCATACCCCGAACAAGTACTTCTTTGTTTTTCATGTCTAGGTCAATCTTTTCCCTTGGGTTTGTCACATCCAGTGAAAATCCAGCTTCAAGTGTGCCCTCAGCCCCTCACCTACCCATGAACGAAAATCATTCATCGAAGGTGGTATCTTGCAAGTTGTTCGCTTCGGGTTAAAGCTATTAAAACCAAGCGATCAGCTTCTTGATAAAGAACACTTCCACAAAGTTTGTTGCAATGCTCTTGCGGTAAGGATTATCATTCCTGTCATAGTGATATCTAAAGTTTTCATCGTAGCGTTAACATGCATGGGCTTGGATGAGGATGGTGAGGAGGTCGTGTTCGCTGGCTTTGTTAGAACCAGTCATAGCCAGCGCCACGCGGTGCTGAGGAGAGGAGCTCATGGTAATACGAGTGGACCAGTTGGCCGAGGACGTCTATGACAACTACTTTGGTGGGTGGTCCAGGTGGCACCACATTGACCCGTCATGCAACCCCTGCAGCCGAGCACTTGATGTTGTTGCTGCTTCACTACTAGAACCATTTGCAACAAAAAGTATATGCTACTATACTTACATGAAAATTTCAAATACAAATTTGATCGAACTTTGTGCTTGTATGACCGATGCATTGAGATTTTGGAGATCTTCGCTGTGTCACTGACAATTGGTCAAAAAAAGGGCACGATGCTAACTTGGTCAAGTAGGGTGGTCGGCTGGGATGCGCAAGGATGGCTGCACGTCGATCACCTCCCCAACGGCCATTTTACTATTATACAGTAAATTCAATCACTAAAACTCCATCATGATGGACGGATCAGAGTGAACCAAAGTTAGTGTGAGACTCAGAGTTAAGAAAAGGCATTCGTCAAAAGTCATTATGTTTGGGGAGAGGTAGAAGCACATATCTATCTCTATTTATACCTAAGAAGACTTAAAAGTTAGCAATTATCTACCCGATGATACCAAATACAACTAGACCCTTCCGCATCTACAAATTGCCAGAGAGCATTGATGGATTCGACAGCCGCTACAGCAACGTTTGACGCTGGCGACATGCCGACTGTCACAAACCATAGTCTGGGTTAGTACCACCCCACTTGCGAGAGTTGACAGTGGTCGGTTTATAAGGACGAGCTTCCCTTCTCTCTCAGCTCGGGTTTTGAGATGTGAGTGTGGGGCTCGCTGCTGAAGGTCGGTCCATGAGCGCATGAACGCCCGAATGCATGTCGAGTGTGGGTTTTTCGGCGGACTGGCCTAGGTACGCTGACAAATGGTATCAAAGCCTAGGCCCACCTGTTTAGGCCTTCTTCAGTTATTCCTATATCACATGGATTGGATGGGATTGAAAAAAAATAATAGAGATTTTGACTTGCTATGGATTGAAACCCATCCAATCCCCTCTAATCCACATGGATGGGAGAGAAAACGAATGTGGCCTTAGGGGGATGGATGTCCTAACCATTCATAGCCTGTGTTAGTACCACCTCACTTGCGGGAGGGAGCCGTGGCCGGTTTATAAGGGCGAGCTTCCCTCCTCTCCCAACCCAGGTTTTAAGATGTGAGGCCGGCCCCCACGAGCGCATGACTGCCTATTCAAAAATAAAAGATGCTACATCATCTAATGGAACTCACATCCAACACCTATTCAAAAAATAAAAGATGAACTGACATCTAGATTATATTCGAAAATAAAAGATGAACCGACATCTAGCGTACATGAGCACAAACAAGGATGTAGGAACTGGAATTCTCAATGGAGAAGCTATTGGTGTTCGACTGAATTGAATGAAATCCATGACCCTACGTGCAAGGCTGGAGGCGAAGGGAGGAGATCACGGGAGCCCCAACGTCTGCAACCTTGACGAAGCGGAGCGCAGTGAGGATGCAGGCGCGTTTGATGGAAAGGATGTCATGGACTAAGTTGACGACACTTGCTACCACTAGGGTTTACAAAACCGTTTAGGTGAAAAACCGTTACCCACCGGTAATGGTTTACCGGTACCACCGGTAAACCGGTCAAAACCAGTAAAAATCGAGCGGTTTGAACAACCTAAACCAAATTTGAATTTGTACTGGTTTACTGACAAAAAACCGATGGTAAACCGCCCTAAATCACCGATTTTCCACGAAAATGAATTGGTTTTTGCTGTTTTTTAAGAAAAATGGAAAATTTTGACATGATTTGTTTGTAATTTGTTGAATCCACATTGCACAGTAAATATTAATTGATCCACACAACATATGTTCACCAAAATAACATACAACATACAAATGCAACCATAAACTCCAGTTCTCATGCAATAAACAACCAACAAACTTTGCAATACTCAAATACAAGTTCTTTTACAACTCTCCAATGACACATAGGTCAACTTGTTTCACAATACTCATGTATTCAGCTTGAGTCATAGTTATAGTACCTAGGCATGTTCGAAGGATCGTGATATGGTTCATTTGTAATTTGCTCAATTCACCTTGTACAGTAAACAATAATTGGTCCACACAACATGTGTTCAACAAAATGACATATGTCGGAGAGGGAATTCTCCAGCCGGGTGGCGGATTGCACCCGCCCTAAATCCTAAGATGAGGAAGGGGCTTAAGCGTTTTGCCTGTCTAAGCTGTCTTGCTAAGCAATCATCAAGCACATGAACACGTGAGGATTTAGAGTGGTTCGGGCCGCCAGAGCATAATACCCTACTGCACTATGTGTTGGATTATTGTGGAAGCTTGAGCTGTGTGTAAGCCTGAATGACTTGCGTCCAAGTGTACGTGTCTAGTGCTTTGTCTAGTCCCCCATTGTAACGTTGTATGCCTCCCCTTTTATAGTTCAAGGGGGGCATGTACAAGGGTTCTGAGCCCCGACACATGGGCCCAGGGACAAATGGAAGGATGGAACTTCTGCTTGCCATGCCCGTGTAATCTTCGTGCGCCCTGACACCTGAGATCTCAGCGTGCAGGGGGAAGCTTCTCGTATAAGGGATGAGTACAGTGCACCGCGTAGCACAGGCACACTGTTTCGACAATGGACTGGACAGGTGCGCCGTCTGCAGGGTGGCCCTGGCGCCGCCTGCCAGTGGAAAGGACAGGACACAATAAATGCTGTGGGGGCACATCATCTGTTAGAAGGGTGGACAGGCAGCGTGTCCTCTCCGCAATAAATGCGGAGGTCGTGCGGCTCAGAGCCCTTACGTCACGCTCCGCCCGCTGGCCTACGTCATGGACAATAAGCCATGTTGCTGCATTAGACCCTTAGCCGAGCGGGGGGCGGAGGCGCTACGGATAGAGCCAGGACACGCGTCAGTCCCGGACCCAGGCCTAGGTTATGACACTCCTTTTCCCGGGACCTTGTTATGGGCGGTCTAGAGCTCACTTGGTGGGGTCCAAACCCTTTCCAATGGCTTCAGGCTGCTTTACTTCGGGGGTTCGGGTCGTGCGCACAGGGGTCCGGTGTCTTCTAGGCCCGATAGCGTTATCTCCGAGAACGCCACCCTAACTGCCCACAAGAAACCCCTGAGGTTGTTCTCCGCGCGGCTATGGGTAGCTGCACAGACATCATGACTTCATACCGTAGTAAGGGGTACCCCTAATCCAGGGTACCGACAGTGGCCCCGGGCCCGCCTCAAGGGAGGATGCGAGCCTGCAGGTGGGGCCAGAGTTTGACTGGCGATCGGCTCGCTGCTCCTGCGCGCCCATTGATGCAGTTACTGTCGGCCCGCCTATGGTCACGCTGACTGCCACGCCTGTTCCCGCGGCTAACTGGCCCGTGACCTCCGTACTTAATGCCTTTGTTGGGCCATGCACGGGGTGCCTCGAGTCGCTGCCTTGGTTTTTGAAAATTTATCTTCTTAGTCTTCTGCGACGGTCTCGAGGAAGCGCGGTATTGGCGCAAGCGGCGGTGCAACTTTACTGTACCTAGGAACCGGCGTGCCGGGTATATGACATGTGGGCCTGGGCCCCCATGCCAGAGGTTGAACCACCAGCTGCAGTGGAGCCCAGGGGGCGCACAACCACGGGGCGGTTGCATGCTCCTTGTGCGGCGGTTCGCCTTCTTGACCGCTGATTGCGGTGGAGACGGAAGGGCATATAACTGCAGGGCGGTTGCACGCTCCTTGTGCGACGGTTCGCCTTCTTGACCGCTGGTTGTGGTGGGGATGGAAGGGCGTATAACCGCAGGGCGGTTGCATGCTCCTTGTGCGAGTTATGCAAGGTCGGGCCCCCATGCCATAGGCTGGGTGCCTTGGTGTGCGTTGGGGGAGACCTGCCCATGACGCTTCGGGGCACGAGCGGGGAAATCTGCCTTTAAAAAGGAGTTCACCGCCCGGGCAGTAGCCATGCCTCGCTTTTCTTGCATTCACCACGCCCTTCCGCTTTCTGAGCCTCTGGATGGGGCGCGCCGGTGTTCGCTGGAAGGATTCGCGTCAGGGTCACCCCCCCTAGCGGTCTCATAGCCGGGGAGCTCGTGCTCTTCGTTTCCTACGCGGTGGTGCTGCCGATCTTGTCTTCTTCTTGCTGCTGTTGGAGGGGGCACGACCTCGTGGGGGTTGGCGCTCTTCTGCCATCGCTCGGCTTCAAGGATTTTCATCATGCAGCCCGGCTGCAGTCTCCCGCCAGTGGTCATCTACAAGGATGACCACCAGCCTCGTGGTGGAGAGAAGCGAGCCGGGCTGCGGCCTCCCTCTTCCCTCAGCTTCAAGGATGTTCATCATCCTTGCTGGGGTGGAAGGCGAGTCGAGTCGGGACCCTACCCTCCGTATGGGCTGGTGACCCGCTTCTTCCTCCAGCATTTGGAGGAGAAGGATGTTCACCAGCCTTGCGGAGGAGGCGAACCTCGGCTACATGGGGTCGGCCGGCTGCAGGCGCCGTCAGCTACCGCGTGTCCGGCTCCTTGGCCTGGATGGCTTTGGTGCCGCCTCCAACACTGCCTCCCGCCGTCAAGTGGGGCGTGGCTGTTCGTCCACCGCATGGGCGACGGTCGCGTCGTGCGCAGGTCCGCCACACCCGTAGCGTCCCCTGCGCTGCCGGTCACGCTATTCCGACGCCGCCCAGGGGGGTTGTACAAGACGTCGTACGCCGTGGAGGTGGCGGCCACGTTCTTGGATGGCCTTGTCCTCACTCCCACAGGAGGATGGGAGCGAGGACCTTTATGCACGCGCTGAGGCATCCGCCGTTGCCGGTAAGCCACCGGTGTAGAGGTGGTCGCCACCGCTGGCGGGGGCTGCCCGTTGCAGAGGTGGTCGCTGCCGCTGGTGAGGCTGCCCGATGCAGAGGTGGTTGCCTCCGCTGGCGAGACTACCAGCGCCACCTGCGGTGGAGCCTCCAACTCTTTGGCTTTAATGGCCTCGTTGTCGCCCCCCGTAGGAGGATGGGGGCGAGGACCTCTTCGCAATGGCACGCGCATTGAGGCGGCCATCACCGCTGTCACGCCGTCTTGGAGGATTCCGCAAGGACAGCGGCCGTGAACTTCCAACGTGACTCCACTGGCATCTGGTAGTTTATACCTGCAGAGTAGAGATGGAACTAGGATTCCGCTTGAAGGCGAATGTAATACTTTTGCTTTTTGTAAGGTACTTTTTGAGTACTATTTATCAAGCAGTATTAGCACTTATCTGTGTACCACTTGTCCCTATTGTGTGTGGCGTAACCGATTCCTCCTTGGTACTTGGCCCCCCTGTAGGCTCGATTTGTCGAGGTTGCAGACTAGCATACCTAAGAAATAGTTGGTAATGGCCCATAGGAGGTAGCCTCGACTAGGACCTAGGCCTGTACACAGCTTTGGCTAGGGAGCATTAGTAGCACACGCGTAGGACCCACCACCTGACACTAGCCATCCTTTGATACATGCTCGGGACCTGCGGGGTCTAGCCTAGGAAGCCAAGTTGTGTGTCGGGGCCCGCTGGATGGTGGTTCTAGGTACTAGGACACCCGTCGCAGAGTGGTGGAGCGTGCAGGCCCACGGTATGGAACCAGGCTGAGCGGCTACACGGCTCCAGACCTCCCCAGGAGACAAGTGTCCATTCTCTTGTTCCGGACCCCAGGTTGCCGAACCTACAGGACTTATAGCTCCAAATACTAGGGTACCCATCACGGAGCGGTGGAGTGTGCAGGCTTTCAGGTACGGGACCAGGCTAAGCAGCCACACATGCTCTGGACCACCCCATGGAACGGGCTCCCGCTCTTTAGAGCCGCCCCCCAGGCTGTCGGGCCCTCCTGCTTTCGCAGAGAGGTCCTAAACTGCAAGCCTGGCTGTTCAATTCGGATGTCATCATGTCTGATGGGATTGGAACTGTTCGGGTGGGTTAGATAAAATAACATCCGGAAAACTGCAAGGTAAAACCATGGAGCAGTAGGATAAAACTATCATAGAGGCACATCGAAGGAGGTGAATCTTTTCTTTATAACCTGTCATGCATGGATGCAGACCAACAGGCCGGGTTTACGAGGGCGGACCTCACCGGGTTAGCGTACACGTGTGCGCTACCTAGTTACAAAAGGGAGAAAAATTCAACCCCTCAGACTTGCTCCTATGGATAGAACTTACAGAGATGCTCCAGTGGTCAGGAAGAGGTACTCCTTCAGCCGTAGCAAGATAGTCGCCCCCGGGTCGGCGTATTCCCGTCACCTTGAAGGGTCCTTCCTAGCTGGGGGAGCGTTGCGGAGCCCTTCTAGGTTTGGTACTTGCTGTAAGACTAGGTCCCGACCCTGGGTTCCCATCTGCGTTTGATGACAGAGTCCTCGTCCTCGTATTGTAGCCATTTCTACATGGACTTGTCTGAAGTCTGGACCCGTGGGAAGTCCAGAAGGGTTTCCGGGGGAAGGTAGGCTTCGGCCCCGTAGACCGGGGAGCACGGGGTCCCTCCGAGGGTCCGTCTAGTTGTCCCCACCGGAGTAGGAACCTCCGGCGAAGACATCCTTCAGGTCCCCCTCGGGTGACTGATACCCGAGGTCCTGTTCAACTGCGGCCACCTCGCCATCATCGATCTTTTCCTTGCCAGGTCGACGACGAGGTGGGGAGTCATCCTTGGAGGACTGCTCACGCCGCTCGCTGACACATTTCGCGAGATCAATGATCTCGCGGCACTCCGCGACGCTGTGGCAACTGTTGGGGTGCACTGGGCATGGGTCGCTGTTACCCCTCTGCGGCCGTGGGCGTTTGTTGCGGTCGCCCCGGCCCCCGGTCGCGGTTGCGACGACTAGAGCGGTGGACCGCGATCTCTGGAAGTTGCGGTCCTTCTTTTTATTCTTACCGTCCCGGGGGACGGCACCCGAGCCTCCCGACTAGGCAACCCCGGTTTGTGGGGCCGAGTGCCATGCACGGCCCTCGGCGGCTCTGGCGCATTTGTCGACTAGAGCAAAGAGTGTGGGGACAATCTCCACGTCATGCGTGGCCAACTTCTGCAGCATTTTCTCATCACATACTCTCTGTCGGAATGCCATGATGATGGAAGCATCGGAAATGCGAGGTATAGTACCTCGCACCTTGGTGAAGCGGGAGATGAACGTTCGGAGAGTCTCCCCGGGTTCCTGCCTCACCGTATGGAGGTGGGCCTCCACACCGTGCTGCTGGTAAGCACTGGCGAAGTTCGCAATGAACCGCGCACAGAGCTCTTCCCAAGAGTAGATTAACCCTGGGGCGAGGTTCATGAGCCAAGTTCGGGCAGGTCCAGACAAGGCGACATGAAAATATGTTGCCATCACAGCGGTGTTTCCACCTGCTGCCGTGATGGCGGTGACGTACACCTGCAGGAACTCCGACGGGTTTGACGTTCCGTCATACTTTTCTGGTAGGTGTGGCCGGAACTTGGGCGGCCATGACGCCGCACAAAGATGATCCACAAGAGCGGCGTAGCCCATGCCGGCTAAGGGCACCCGCTTGGGATCGGGTGCCCATTGGTGTCTGCGGTGCTGCCGCAGCGAAGTCCTGATCGAGGTTGCTGCCCTCGATGTTTTGGCAGCGCTCACGCGCCCTCTCCAAAGAGACCCGGGTGTCCTCTCCTGCACATCTGCGGTCGAGTTCTGCCCGAAGGTCGTTGGTCTGTGCGCCCCTTCCTGAGGGTGAGCGCACAGACGTCGACGCCTCATGTTGGCGCCAGGATGACCGTGGCCTCGACCTGGTCGAGGTAGAATGTGCCATGCCGAGCAGTCAGTCGACGTCATCCCGCCAATGCTTCATGGCCCCTGGTGAGGCCGTGGAGCTTGGTGGGTGTCGCAGCAACTCCCTGGCTGCTGACAATGCTCCCGGAGTCGCCCTCGATGGAGTCCGGGATGCCTGTGCAGCTGTACGCTGCCGTGCGGTGTGCACAACAGCAGTGCCCCGCACAGGGCGGTTGGGAACCTGTGGTGTGGAAGAAGCAGCTTCTTCCTCCACCACGAAATCCACCAAAGTCTCGGCGCGGTGCTCAACGATTTGCACCATCGTGCTGAGTGAGAAAACAAGCAAAAACCTAATGCCTAGCCCCCTACCTGGCGCGCCAAATGTCGGAGAGGGAATTCTTCGGCCGGGTGGCGGATTGCACCCGTCCTAAATCCTAAGATGAGGAAGGGGCTTAAGCGTTTTGCCTGTCTTGCTAAGTGATCATCAAGCACATGAACACGCGAGGATTTAGAGTGGTTCAGGCCGCCGGAGCGTAATACCCTACTCCACTGTGTGTTGGATTATTGTGGAAGCTTGAGTTGTGTGTAAGCCTGAATGACTTGCGTCCACGTGTCCCTGTCTAGTGTTTTGTCTAGTCCCCCATTGTAACGTTGTATGCCTCCCCTTTTATAGTTCAAGGGGGGCATGTACAAGGGTTCTGAGCCCCGACACATGGGCCCAGGGACAAATGGAAGGATGGAACTTCTGCTTGCCATGCCTGTGTAATCTTTGTGCGCCCTGACACCTGAGATCTCGGCCTGCAGGGGAAAGCTTTTCGTATAAGGGATGAGTACAGTGCACCGCGTAGCACGGGCACACTGTTTCGACAATGGACTGGACAGGTGCGCCGTCTGCTTGGTGGCCTTGGCGCCGCTTGCCAATGGAAAGGACAGGACGCAATAAATGTTGTGGGGGCACATCATCTGTCAGAAGGGTGGACAGGCGGCGTGTCCTCTCCATAATAAATGCGGAGGTCGTGCGGCTCAGAGCCCTTACGTCACGCTTCGCCCGCTGGCCTACGTCACGGACAATAAGCCATGTTGTTGCATTAGACCCTTGGCCGAGCGGGGGCGGAGGCGCTATGGATAGAGCCAGGACACACATCAGTCCCGGACCCAGACCTGGGTTATGACACTCCTTTTCCCGGGACCTTGTTATGGGCGGTCCGGAGCTCACTTGGTGGGGTCTGAACCCTTTCCAATGGCTTCGGGCTACTTTACTTCGGAGGTCCGGGTCGGGCACACAGGGGTCCAGCATCTTCTGGGCTCGATAGCGTTATCTCCGAGAACGTCACCCTAACTACCCACAAGAAACCCCTGAGGTTGTTCTCCGCGCGGCTATGGGTAGCCGCACAGACATCGTGCCTTCATACCGTAGTAAGGGGTACCCCTAATCCAGGGTACCGACAACATACAACATACATATGCAACTACAAACACTAGTTCTCATGAAACAAACAGCCAGCGAACTTCGCAATACTTAAATACTAGTTCTTCTATAGTTCTTCAATGACACATAGGTTGACTTGTTTCACAATAGTCATATATTCAACTCGAGTCATAGTGATAGTACTTAGGCATGTTGAAAGGATCGTGATATGGTCCCTGATCCCACTCCCTCCTGCACCACTCCCCTTGCACCATATGATCCAGCATCACCTCCCCCATCACCGTGGCTGTCATCGTCTCCATAATGACCTGTACTAGGGTCGGTTGTGCTATCATCACTCTCTTCATCCTCTTCTTCTTCGATTTGATCGATGAATTTGACCCTTTTCCTTTCTTTTCTGATGGACCAAATCTTGTCTTCCGCTTGCCAAGGTGGGTGTCACCAACTATTTCATCGGTCCATTCTTACACTTCCTCTATGTCTCCTTATTTATGTACAAGTGATGCAAACAACATGCTAGGAAGATGAGCGTCACTGTTACGTAAGTCTTCGTGCAATGTTGAAGGTGCATTGGAACTTAACTAGCACTTAAAGTGGGCAAAAAATAGCATCTAACAGTAAATCATCTTCACATATAGCATATAACATCTTCACATATACCATATAATAGTAAAAAAGACTAATATGCAGTGGCAAAGCTAGAGCAAATATATGGAGGGTGCACCTCCCTTGTGGGTGCATAAGGATGAGATGTGGGTGATGCATGTATGGTGAAAATTTAACCATTATAACTAATTTTTTGATTTGGGGGTGCATGTGCATCCACAAGCTAACATGTTGCTTCTCCCCTGCTAATATGCCTACACTAACCACTAAATTTCTAAACTGGAACTCAATCTTGCCATCAAATCCGGTTTCCTGGCAAAAAGGCGATTTACTGATCCAAAATGACGGCTTACCGGTTCAAAAAACGGTTTACCTGCGGTTTTTGTTTTTATGATTTTTTTATATTTTTTTAAATTTGAAATGAATTTAAAAAATGATGGTTAACCGAAACTGCGCCCCTGCGTTTTCGATAAACTGACTGGTTTACCGCCAAACCGATCAGCTTTGTCAACCATGGTTGCCACTAGCGGATCCAGGAATAAACTGAAAGGAGGGCTAAATTTTTTTATACTAACCTAAGATAAAGCCTAATGATACTCCCTCCGTTCCAAAATAATAGTCGTTTTAGCTCTAGATTTTTATGTTTATATCTATATGGATGATTATAAACATAGACATATATATATACAACACGTACATTAATTATTATATGAATCTAGTAAATAGATAAAACGGATTTTAATTTGGGGTGGAGGGGGTATAATTTTTTTATATCCATGAAAAGCAAGAGTATGCAAAAGGAGAAATATTGCTTTACATGACTCTAGTTAGTCTCAAGTGTTGTCAGAATTATCTTTTTTCTTCATGAGAAAACTATCCATCATGTCTCTATAAATATAAAAATTAATTTTACAAACAAATCTAATAAATAATTGATGAAATATAATTAATTAAAATTTGAAATAGTAACTTACAATTGTTAAGTAACCCTAATTAGGGTTATGTGGCAAATACCTGCTTTGCCCCTGAGGGGTCTCACATCTCTATATAAGGAACATGTAAACCCCCTTATAAGATAGAGATGAGAAAGAGGCGAGAGGTCCAACCCTACATCGTGTCTCGTGTGTTTCTTATGTCGTGCTTATGGGAAGGGAGACGGGTCCTCTACAGCTTCTTGCGTCTCTACTGCTGATGGGAGGGAAGGGAGCGGATCTGGTGATCCATGGTAACGTAGTTCTCAACATGTTATCAGCACGCTCTACCTCAACGTTGCTGCGAGATCAGATCTGCATCAACTCTTCGTCAAGCCGGCAGGTCCTCCGGCCTAGCCGAACTGTCCTACGCGACAGACTTTGATTCCCCTCTACGCAGTCGAGCGGTATGTGTTTCTAAGTAGATTGGATATTATCCTCGATCTCGACCAGTGCGTCGTTCAACGTCTTGAACGCCGTCTGCGCCCATGAATTCCTGCGCTTCCACGGGAATAGCGCATGCAATAGACCAGGTCACACCTTTTTTTGCGTCGCTCGAGCAGCTGCATGCACGGCCCCTGCCTAGCCAATTGCATGCATGCGTGGGAGGTGGAGGTAGTTAAGAAAAAAAACTCCCATGTGTTGCATGCATGCGTGGGAGGTGGAGGTGGTTAAGAAAAAAACTCTCATGTGCTCTCTGGTCTCTGCCAAACTCTCTTTTTTGTTGTTAAGAATTTATGGCTAAAAACCGGCTCAATTGTCTTGTTAAAGTTTTACGAGTTTCTTACAATATAAAGTATTGTACTACCTATATATAAATTCCTGTTCAGTTAATCAACTTTAACATAATTTTAATTTATATACATGCTCTATATTATTTATTCTATTTATTTCCTGTTGTAAATAACAAGTAGAATAAAGCATGTTTTATGTTACAATTTCTATTTTAATTAATTATTTCCTGCAGTAAATGAAAGTGCATTCATCCCTTTTGTGAGTTTTGGTGATTTGGATAACAACACATTTAAAGGTCTAATGAGTTTGCTAAGTGTTGAACAGGAAATTCAGTATGATGAACATACTTGAATAGTGTATAATGATCAGTGAACAAAGATTCAACACAAGGTTAAATAACTAGTGAGACAATACAAATGGATATAATATGATCTCTATATTGGTTTGAATATATGGACAAGACCTGAGAAATCACTACATACATATGATTAGAATAGAGGATGAAGTGATTAAGAGGATTGGCCAAGCCAAAGTGAATAAGATATGAGGAATCGTGAATTGGCTTGACCATATTACTATCAGTCCATATATGCTTCTATGAGAATCAAACTAGAGCTTGATTGATCTTAACAATTATATCTAGAAGACATTTAAGCAAGGTTCACAATATTGAAGAAATGATTCTCTCAATGGATGCTCAATAGGATGTGACTCAAGAATGGCTTGATAGGGTGAAGATAGCAAGGAAAGGGCTTCGAGGAACTAAGCGAAGGTGAAGGCCAAGCGACGGCTTGTAGACCGAGGTACCATGGCTAAGGTGAAGAAGAGAGTACTTGCACTAAGTCGATGAACTAATTAGCTATGAAGAGTTATAACATGTTGATGCATCAGTAAGGTGACTTGAAACCATGATTTGAACTCATATATGGTGATAAGGTACAAGTCACAGGGTTTGCTTTGTGTTTGCTTCAAAAGGTGAGACAAAGATGTTTGTGATCCTTATGAAGCAATGCCATGGAGAAATCACACATGAGACACCAATGACTCAAGGAGTTTACTTAATTAATTTTATTTAATTTGATTATAGGAATCGTCGTACTATAAAGGGGGATCCAAAAAGAAGGTTGGTGTTTGCCAAAGCTCAAACCTCTATATTCAAAAGCTATTTTTTTGAAAACCAAAAATCTCTTTAACATTCTATGGTAGACCATGGTTAGGTTTGAGAAACCTAGAGTGTTCTTGTTGAAAAGCAACTGAACTTCTTCAACTGCAGCTGAGCTTTTCAGCTGAGCTAAACTTCAGCTGAGTTGAGCTTCTTCAGCTGCAGCTGAGCTGAACTTCAGCTGAGTTGAGCTTCTTCAGCTGCAGCTGAGCTGAACTTCAGCTGAGTTGAGTTTTCTCAACTCCAGCTGAACTTCAACTTCAACCGGGGTCCAGAGAGGTTCAACCGGGGTCCAAAGAAAAGTTTAGCCGGGGTTTTTTCCCTGGACATCACTGGTCAAAACCGGTTGAACCGGTCCTAGGGGAGGTTCAACCGGTGTTAGGTTCACCTGACCGGTCTAACCTCCTGACTGGCAGACTGACTGCCAATCTGACCCCCAGGTGGTTGAACCGGCCCTAGGGACAGTTCAACCGGTGTCAGGACCTATTTTGCAGTCTGACCTACAGTCTGCCAGTCTGACTGGCAGACTGACTGTCAGCCTGCCCCAGGCGGTTGAACCGATCCTAGGGGCGGTTCAACCGGTCCTCCACAGCCAAAATCAGTCCAATGGCTAGTTTTGAATCCCCACCTATATATACTCATTCCTACCTCTCTCCCCACACAAGAGCACGACCCAAACTCCATTTCTAACTGAAGAACACCTCCCACTCTCTCTCACACATCTCTTGCCTCTCCCATTTCAAATCTTTGGAGAGAAATCTTTGAGTGAGTTTGAGAGCTGCGGTTTTTGTGCTTCATCTCCAAATCTCTCTTGCTCTTCTTCATTCGAGCTTTGGTACTACATCGAGTTCTTTGTGGATTCATTGCTTTTGGAGCTTCTAGCTCCTAGACGACTAGGTGTCTCTTGTGAGTCTCCAAATCTTGTGGAAGACCACAAGAAAGTTTGTATTACCCGCTCGTTTGAGCAAAGATTAATGTGTGAGCTTGACCTTTGTGGTCGGCAAAGGGAGGATTAGGGTTGAAAGAGACCCAGCTCTTTGTGGGCGCCTCAATGAGGAAGTAGGGCACCTAGGTGGTGTGACTGAACCTCGGGATAAATCTTGTGTCTCTTGTGTTCTTGCTCATTGTGTTTATTCGTGTTATTCGTTCCCTCACCATTCCATGGAAGATTTGCTTATATATTTTTGGTGTGTGGATTTTGAGAAGTGCCCTTCTCAGATCTACTACTTTGAACCATGTGGATCATTTAGAACATCTCATTTCCAAAGTTAACTAGGTAAATTTCGAGATCAATTCAGTTTTATATCTCATCGTTTAGTTGAGCTCGTGCAAACCACTTGAACCGGTTTTGACACCTGTTGAATTGGTTTTACCCAGTTTGCTTCTAGTTTTTGTTGAAAAAGTTTTAACTTGCCTATTCACCCCCCCTCTAGGCAACTTTCAATTGGTATCAGAACCTAATGCTCGTTCTAACGCTTAACTGTGTGAGGAAAAGATCATGTCAGGGGGACTAAGAAACGAAAGTGCTTCTAAGCTTGAAAAAGTTGAGGTTATCTCGACTTCATCTTTTGGTGCAGCTGTTGATCCTAGGGCAATAGACCTTGCCATGAGAATCGCCGAAAGGATGTTCCTCAAAATGAAGGAAGATGAGGTGAAGAACAAGATTGAAGAAGAAGAAAATGATCGATGGAGACCAAACGACGAATCCACCTCTTCACAAGGTTCGTCTTTCAAATCCACTTCTCATATGTGCTTTATCGCTAATGGGAGTGACAGTGAAAGCGAAAGTGAGGAAATTAAAGCTAAAGTGCTCTCATAATGATTTGGTCCAAAGGTATGAACACATTTCAATTGAGCAAATTAAAGTTGTTAATCATTCATCATATATTGCTCAATTGGAAAATAAAAATGCTATGCTCAAGAACACAATAGAAAAGCTAAATATTGAAAATCTAGCTTTGCAAGAAAAACATTATATGCTTGTGTGCTCTCATAATAAATTTATGGATTCACATATCATGTTAGAAATGGCTCATGAGGTTGTGTTAACTAATTTGAAATCATATCAACCTCACATATGCACATGTACTCAAATAGAAACTTTATTATCATGTGCTAACAAATGTTGCTCTCAAGAAAGCCAATCTTCCATTGAGCAAGAATTTTCAGGAACAAGTAATGTTTCCTATGCAAAAGAAAACAATGAGCTCAAGGAAGAAAATGAGAAGCTAAAAGGGAGCTTGACTCAATTGAAGGGAAAGTGTCATGCTCAACCTTCTCAAGAAACCGTGATAATATGGTGAAAAAGCTTGAGAAGGGGACAACCGTAGCATGCTCAAAACCCCTTCAAAAGAATATCAAGCTTTCCAAGAAGGGCATGAGCAAAATTCAAGGTGAGAAAATTAATGCTCATACTATTTGCTCTAACAATGTACCTATGTGCTTCAACAAAGAAAGATCAAAGAGAAGTGATAGAAGGTGCTATGCATGCAAGGAGAAGGGTCATGAAATTGATTCATGCCCCCACATGAAGAACCAAAACCTTGCATTATCAAGAAAGATGACCATCAAAAAGGATGAAAGCAAAAGGCAAATGCATTGCAAGGACAAGCATCGCATTTGCTACAATTGCCGTGAAAAAGGTCATCTATTCAAGGTTTGTCCAAAGGGTAAAACTCCTAAGCCTAACTTGTCAATCCACTCAAATATGCTTAGGAGACCCAAATTTGACACTTGTGCTAGAAATGTAATTAGTTCACCTAAAACTAGCACAAAGGCCATTTTGGTGCCTAAGTACTAATTAGCTAACCTTGGTGGACCCATCCAAAAATGGGTACCAAAATGTACTTACTAAGTTTTGCAGGTACCCAGAGATGATATGAAGCTTTG
Organism: Zea luxurians; assembly: GCA_029449295.1. Taxonomy (NCBI): domain Eukaryota; kingdom Viridiplantae; phylum Streptophyta; class Magnoliopsida; order Poales; family Poaceae; genus Zea; species Zea luxurians. The sequence continues at coordinate 47,968,862 of JAOPSE010000021.1, forward strand.
GGGTGCTTGAGCAGTTTAACTCGATTCTTATCTCAAGCTATCAATCTTACATTGTCTATCCTTTAAGAATGACCCAAAGATGAATTGAGTTGTTATATCACTAACTTCATATTCATCTCTAGCAAGAACTTGTGTTGTAGGGAATAAGGATTAACCTTTGTGGGAATCAAGCAAAAGGCCTACAATTAAGGGATATCCAAAGGATGGTAAAAATTAAATCTTAGGTGCACATTGCTTTTAATTATTATATTCCTTTGTGTATTTTGTAGCCACAAAGAATAAATGAAGCACTTGAGAATGAACTTAAAAGATTTTACCTTGCTTTGGAAAAGATCTAATTATATGGTAGATTGCAAGTTCATATTTTTATATTGTGACAATCTACATGCTTTAAATTTGTTGTATGTATCTTGTGGCATATTTCAAGTTAATCATCATATTATTGCCATGACCTAGACATAAAGAGTATTATCCCATGTTCTTAAATGAATAGAGTACTAAGTAAGAAATTCAAATTCTTAAAGCACTTACCAAAAGGGAATTCTCTATATGACTAGAGTTGTGAGACTAATGTTTCTATCTAAGTGTTTGTGTAGTCTCACAACATGAGAATGTGTTTCTCACATGGAATGTGCCATTCAACATTCAAAGAAGATCAATCCAATACTATGTGATGTATTCCTTCTTGTTTAAATTGGTTTTGAGTCTTCTAAATTAATCACTCACCATGTTATGAATTAAACTTGCCATGTAAACTTAATTAAATAATCATGCTTTGTTCACCTTGTTTAATTTTGGTGTTATGCATGATGCTTGTAAGGGCAATTTAGTTCATATCATGAGGTTTCCTTATTGTAGTGACCTTCTTGTCATTCATATACTAGAGGTTTCTAAATAGGAAACTATTGTTTGTGTTTCTAATGCAATCTCTTTTAAGCCATTTCATGGAAATTCATAAGTAGAGATTGTGCTCTTTCATTTGGTAAAATCACAAGCATTAAAGGTTAATCTTCACCTAAAAGAAAGATTAGGAATGCTCAAGGCAAAGGTATGGAACTAGTTGTTTCATTTGGTATGTGACCAATAATAGTTCCTTTCAAGTGGCATTCTTTCAACTGGTAATAATCTATTTTATGGAAAGAAATGTCAATATGAAGGTTAAATTCCTTTTGGCTTAAATTTGTAAATTGGTGCATATTATTAATTCACTCCTCCATGTGCATTAACTTAAAAGAAATTTAAATTTATGCCTTTATGCCTCATAAATGATGATTTGTTTGCCATTCATATATAGATATCATCATTCATTAAATACTTCCTTGTACTACTAATACCTCTTCTCAAAGTGTTTTATCGACTAGTTTTAAAAGGGAAAGAGATAACAAAGAAGGAAGTCTCCACAAATGATGAAAAGAAGAATACTAAGGTGACACCACCACAGATAGTAAGATCTGTCAAATTGGTATAACAAATGGTACGTTCTATATGGTGGTAAGTATTCTTAGGCATAAGTTAATTCATTGCAAATTTGTCATGCCTTGACCATGATATGTAATGTACTCCCTATGAGACTCTTAACTGAATTGAAAGTGCATGTGGCAAGTCATTCAAATACTTGATGCACATATCTAGTGGGAGAACATTATATATCTTGTGTCGTAGAGAATAAGTTTCCCTTGAGTAAGCTATACTAAGACAATCCAAAATTGTAAATTTGTATCTCATTCATATGGATTGTAATCTTTGTTTTCTAAATAGCTACTCTTGATGCAGTTTAAAATTCCCTTATCGTTAAATCTAAAAGTGCATAAGAATCTTTTTGGTGATATTCATGACATACATATGCACTAACATGGATATGATTTTTAAACTGTAAAAGGTACAATTAGTGATCCATACTCTCTAAATTTTGGAAACCCATATTTTGATATCTTAGAAATCTACTTCAATCGGCATCCATATGCTTCACATTGAATTGGATCACTAAGTTGTAAATTCCATGCATAACTTGTCTTCATGATATGAATGCTTGTGCAACTAACCTTGATAAGCTAGGTGCACCCATGGTCAAGCTAGGTTCATCATCAAGAAGGAAACATAATGATGTATCAAGAAAAGGAGAAAAGGCTCCTATTCTTAACTCTAGTTTTTATCTATGTGATTAAATATTGAATTGAAACCATGTAAGATGGTTGTCATGTATATGTGGGTGCCTACACGAAGAGAAAGGCCACAATAAGGATTGTGTGGGTACTCAAGGCTTTTACTACTAATCTCAAAGGACCCAATTCAAATTGGGTACCAAGATATGAAGCTTAAACTTGTTTTGCATGATCACTCCTTCAATGGATCCAGTTGGGTGCTCGATAATGAATGTATAAATCATATTTGGAGATAGTAGCAAGGGTGGTAACAACTGAATCTCAAGTGCATATTATTTTCAAATCTTATCTCTTTTGTGACTTGTGTAGCCACTAAGGGAAAAGAAGCACTTGAGGATATACATCAGTTGTTGACTATGAAATAAAGGTCCAATTGGAAGATGAATGAATATTATCATATGGTCAACAATCCAAAATTATGTGACGTATTCTCTATCTAGTTAATTTGGATTTGATTCTTCTATATTAGACACTTACCATAATATGGATTAAGTTAGCCCTTTAGACTTCATTGAACACCATGCATATTATCCATGTCATTCAAAATATATTGTGCATGAGGGCTCAAAGGAAATTTAGTCCATATTATGAGGTTTCTCTATTTTAGCAACTCGCTTGCCTTCCACATATAAAGGATTGCTAAATAAGAAACTAGTGCTTGTGCTACTAATGCCATCTCTTGTGTTGAGTTTATCCATAGAAAATCTATATTAAGAGATGGTGCTTATTATTAAATTGGATAAATCACAAGCTTAAGGGATACTATTCAACTAAAGTAAGATGAAGTTGATAAGAGGCCAAGGTATGAAAACTTCCTCTCCTTAAGTTATTTTAGTATTCTATCCTTAGTGGAATGTACCATAGTATAGGTTAAATTCCTTGCAATATAAAATGTTCAATGCTGCATAAAACTTTGACATCAACTTTATGTATGCACTAATTTAAAGGAATTTAGTCTATCCTTTTGGGTTTCAATAATGATGATTTATTTGCCATCCACATATAAGGATCATCATTTGTGAAACCCTCTCTTGTGTTTTTAATGATCTCTTTTCTAAGTGTTTCAACAAGGTCCTTCCAAGTGCTTTCAAGATGGATTCAAAATCTACAAATATAAGAGTCTTGGTTCTTTCAATCATTGAGTTTCAATGGGTCTCATATCAAGCATGATCGAACCAAGCAAAGATGAATGAAGTTCAAGATCGCTTGGTTGGATGAAATCATAAAGAGAAAAGAAATCACAGTGAATCAAGAAGGAAGTTGAACTATCATGAAAACCAAATAATGAAGAAGTAGTGACATAATCATATAATATACTTCATTATGAGGTTTGATGTTCATATTAGCGTGCTTTACCCTTCAGGATTTCAATTGATATACTTTCAATTCTTAAACTTTCTATTGGTTTAATTTTCATCATCTATGTAAAGCATGTTATGTTCAACCAAGATATAGGCAAACATCTCCTTTAACCTTGTATTGTTGATGTGCATAAGTGTACTTTGTGTACTCTTGCATGCACAAATTGAGGGAGAGTTTAGCCTATATCTTGTGAGATTAATGATTTCTTTCAAGTTCATGTTGTATAGTCTCACACCTTGGAGAACATCAAATGAGGATGAATGGTTTCAAAGAAATGAAAATAAGTTTCTCTTGATCGTTTGAAGAGGATAAGTTTCTCTTTGAAATGTCAAGCCTATAAAAAGCTAGGATGGAAATTCATGATGATAATGGAGACCATGTGGCGTGGAACAAAGGTATGTCACTCCATTAACTATTGGATTACATTTGTGTATCTAGGCTCTTACATGCTAGTGTGTGTATGTATATGCAATATCTTAAGTCGCATCATAAGGTTGCACTTGTGGTGACGATTAAAGAATCTCTAGATATTTGATTAATACCTGTTGTGGTGATATCATAAGTTAGTCTTAAGTCATCTTAGTGAGGTATGAGTCAAACATGCTAAGAATCTTGGCTTAAAATATTGCATATCATGTCTATTAATATACCTTTTGATTATGAGTAATTCCTTAAATTGGTACAATTTCACATTTTCATACTTTATTTGTACCAAGGTTCAAATTGTAGAACTTAATCACTTGGCCTCACAAGTCCAAGTGCATAAGCTAAACAAGTATTCATCACTTGTATGCACACATTTAGGGGGAGAATGGTCTATAATTTGAATCTTTGAGACTAACTTCATTTCCAAGTCTATTATGTGTGTAGTCTCAAATTATAAAGGAATTTTCGGGCAAAGAAAATCGCTTCCACTGCAAATTTTGATGGGTATCAAAAATTCTTTGCTCCAATAAATGTATCTTTTATACATTTCATAAGAGAATGAGTTTCTCTTTTATATGCTACTCCAACATCATCTAACACTGGTAAACATGTATCATATTCTTTTGGTTTGCAAATGTCTAAAGTAGCATAAATTATAAATTCTCCTGTCTAGAACTTAATTGATTAAATAGTGCACATGTTCCTTATGTTGCATGATTATGGTCAATTGATACTCCTTTTATGCCAATGGTACTTTAAGTTGCAAATAAGTACTCTCAACATGTATCAATTGAATTCATATATATGTGCGCATTAAAACTTGAGGAGAACTTGGTGTAATATGAAATTAGTGATATGTTTATCTATCAAATTGTATCAATTAGTGTTTTTCAATTGATATTTTTCATACATGATCACTAGTTGCATAATCCATACTTGTGCAATTTTCATGTTGCCTCTTGTTGTGATAAGAAAATGCTAGGTGACATCTAGACTCTAGGTACCAAGTTTCACCTTCAATCTAGTAGGACAATCTTCATTTGATATCTTGGACCTATGTCACAACAATGCTAACAAGAGCTTGCAAATGAATTCTAAATCCAACATAAGTGTGGAACTCCCCTTGAAAAGGTAAAATGCAAAGGCACATCACTTCATGTCGCCTCTACATTATCTTTGTGCCATCTAAGGACCCTTTTCATGATAGTGTGTTTAAATATTGCATAATCAAAATTTCTTCCCTTTATATCCTTTGTATCCTTTTTGGAGATTTATGACAAAGGGGGAGAAATTGTGCATTAAAGCTTACCTCTAGTCCTATGTAACTAAGTGTTAGAAGAATTTTGAAAAGGGGAGAAATAATTGACAAAAGGGGGAGAATCATAAGTAAAACATAAGATGTGGGAGTTGATAAGTGCATTCTATGTCATGAGCATTGTCGGCGTTTCGGACTCGGGGGGTCCCTGGACCGACGAGTAAATTTGTCGCTGCGTGCCCCTGCCCAGATGGGTTGGTGCGAGATGGAACACAAGTGGGGGAATGAGCCTTGTATTATCCTGCACCAGGGTGCTTGTAGTAGGGGTTACAAGCGTGGCGAGAGAGTGAGAGCGAGGGCGAGAGGGAGCGAGTAGCAGAGAGCGAGAGAGAGAGATAGGGTCCGGCCCCTGCTCGTCTTCTCCCGCCGTGCGTTCGTATGCTCGTATGTTTGTTCCTCTTTTCCCTCTCCCCTCTCGTCCCTTCTTCCGTCCCCCTCCCATGTGGGGCCCTGGACATCCCCTTTTATAGACATAAGGAGATGCCCAGCTGTACAATGGGGTGTAGCTGGGAGCTAACGTGGCTGGCAGGGAAGTGCCCTGAGCCCTATACAGAAAACAACGTGGCCGTCGGGGGGGTCTCGAGTCCTATAGAGGTAGTATCGTGGCCGTCGGAGAAGTGCCTTGAGCCCTGTAGCAGTACAGCTGTCGATGCTGTATGGATCCTGCTGACGTCCCCTTGCTTCCATAGGGGGCTTGAGAACCACCAATGTCATGGTTTCATGCAGGAAACCACCATCTCCTGTCACCGGGGTAAGCTGGATGGGACGCCGGTCTTGTTCCTTCGTAGCCTGAGCTAGCTAGGAGTAGGGTAATGATGCATCCCTTGTGGCGCGGTTGATCCGAGCCTGAGGTCGGTCGAGGCGGCGGCTCCTCCGTGGCCGAGGCTGGGGCTGAGGACCAGGGTCGGGCGAGGATGTGACTCTTCCCGAGGCCGAGGTCAAGGCCGAGCCCTAGGGTCGGGCGAGGCGGAGATCTCCTCCCGAGGCCGAGGCCGAGCCCCGGGGTCGGGCGAGGCGGAGCTTCCAGTTGCGCCCGAGGCTTATCTTGACTGTTGTCGGTTTCGCCCGGGTGGTTGGCACAGCAGCCGGAGCGGGGCAGGTGGCGCTGTTTTCCTGTCAGATCGGTCAGTGAAAGGGTGAAGTGACTGCGGTCACTTCGACCTTGCCGATTGAGGCGCGCGTGTTAGGATAAGGTGTCAGGCGATCCCAGCATTAAATGCGCATGTGATACGGTCGGCTGGTAAGGCGATTTGGCCAAGGTCGCTTGCACGACAAGGCTTGCCTTTGGCTGAGTCGAGGGCGCGCTCACTGCCTGAGGAGACCCTCGGGCGAGACGAGAACTCGCCCGGGACCACTATTCCGCCCGAGGCCAGGCTCAGGCGAGGCGAGGCCGAGTCCCTTGGTAGACGAAGCTTTGACTTTGACTTGAACTATAAGCCTTCATGGTTTGCTCAGAAGGTGTTTTCCAGCCGTGATTAGGAGTGTTGGGGGTACCCCTAATTTCGGTACCCGACAGTAGCCCCCGAGCCTCGAGGGGAGTGGTGATGCTTGCTTCGAGGCTCTGCCGCATTCTTGGTGAGGGGACCGACCTTTCTCGGTTATACTTTGTTCCGACGGGTGCGCGCGAGCGCACCCGCCGGGTGTAGCCCCCGAGGCCTCGGAGGAGTGGTTTGACTCCTCTGAGGTCTTAACGCATTTCGTGATGCCTCGGCCGGTCCTGACGTTCCCTCATGCGGCCTGGCTGTAGCCCAGGTGCACGATCAGGTTCCGAGTTTTTAAAGCTGGTTTGTTGACGCTGTCAACAGTTTGGCCATAGCCGGGTGCGAGAGCTGCCCCCGAGCCTCTACATGGAGCGAGAGGATGATCAAGGACTGTCTCGACTTTTATTATACGCCCCTTCGTCGCCTTTCCTCAAGGAGGAAGGGGGGAAAGCGGCATGTTACCCTCGGAGGGCACCGATCATGGCGTTTCCGGTGAGTTGCTAACCGGTGATCCGAGTGGACGCCCGTGCCCCGTTCGTTGAGGGTCGGCTAGTAGCCCAGAGGCGCGCTCCAAAAGTACCCGCAGGTGATTTGCTAGACCCGGATCCTTTTCGATAGGGTCCGAGGGCTCAATGCCTCCCTCCGGTGGGATTCCATTACAAGTCATTCCCGCTGGTCTCGGAAATGTCCTAGGGTACCTCGGGAGCGTAGCCCGAGCCTCGGCCATGTATCGGATGTACCCAGGGTCATCCCTCACTCTGCGTGTTCTGGGGCAGCTGTCGAACCCTTTCGAGGGGCCAGCCTGCGAACCCCTGATCAGTAGTGGGCGCGGAGCCCGAGCACTCTGGGGTGGCTGTCAAACCCTTTCGAGGGGCTAGCCTTCGAACCCCTGATCAGTCATGGGCGCGGAGCCTGGGTGCTCTGGGGCGGCTGTCGAACCTTCCGAGGGGCCAGCCTTCGAACCCCTGATCAGTAGGAGGGCTTGGGGGCTCGTTTCCTTCGCGGGGAAGGATCCTTTCCGAAATATCCCCCTTCCCAGTCCCTGTGGCAAGAGAGAGAGGAAACGGAAAAGGATACGAATTCAAAAGTCGTGGCGCACCTTTTTTGACGCGACCATTATGGTGGAGGTGAAACGTCGCTCGCTTCGCCTTCCGACGGTGTCGCTGGCTCTGCCAAGGAGTTAATGCGACGGGACGGGCGATTCACAGGGTGTCTATTGCGTGTGCGCGGGCCATTCGAGGAACGGGGCACGGGCGCGTCATTGTTACGCCGTGGGAGAGGGTTCCCCCGCTGCTTCAGGAAAAAATAAGAGCCTGGGGGTGATCTGACCGCTGCTTCCGCCCGTCTGTTGCAGCAGTTATTGCCGGTCCGCTTTTGGCCACATCAACTGCCGTGCCTACCCCTGTGGCTAACTGACCCATGACCGCTGCACCCAATTGGCACTGTTGGGTCACGCGCGGTGCTGCCTCGAGTCACGGCACTGGTTCCACAGTCGAGAAGACGCGGCATCGGCGCAGGTGGCGGTGCAGTTTCCTCGCACGTAGTGACCGTCGCGCCGGTTGCATGGTAGGTGGAACCGGGCCTTCGTGCTGGTCCACCGGAAGTGACGAAGCCAAAAGGGTGCATAACTGTGGTGCGGTTGCATGCTCCCTGCGTGGCGGCTCGACCTTTCGTCCGCTAGTTCCGGCGAGGATGATAGAATGCTTATAACCGCAGGGCAGTTACGTGCTCTGCGTGCGGCGGTTCGCCCCCTTCGTGTTTTAGGTCAGCTCGCACGACGTGTGGGGCCCAACCCCCGTGTCGTAGGGGGAGAACCCTGGAGCACGTCGGTGGAGACTTTGCCCGTGATGCTAAGGGGTGCAAGTGAGGAGATCTGCCTATAAAAGGGGATCGATCCCCCGGGCAGTGGCCATGCCTTCGTTCTCCCCTCATGTGTTGCGCCCTTCCACCTTTCGAGCCCGCAGATGGGGCGCACCGGCGTCGTCTTGCTCTTGATGTCGTTGGAGGAGCGCGACCTCGTGGAGATTGGCGCTCTTCAGCCATCGCTCGGCTTCAAGGATTTTCGTCATGCAGCACGGCTGCATTCCCTCACCAATGGTCAGTTTGGTGGGGAGAAGCAAGCTGGGCTGCGACCTCCGCCCCGCCCTCAGCTTCAAGGATCTTCGTCATCCGGGCTGAGGCGGAGGAGCGCACCGAGTGGGGGTGCCTCCGCGTGGGTCGGTGACCCTTTTCTTCCCCCAGCGTTCGGGGGAGAAGGGCATCCTCCAGCCCTGCGGAGGCGTCCTCCAGCCATGCGGGGGAAGGCGAACTACCGCTCCCTAGCCAGGGTGCAGCTTTGCGTCCTCCATCCTGGTGGTGGTCGTGCCGCGCGCAGGCCGGCCACGTCCAGGCCCTCCTTGCCCCGTCGGCCACACCGGAGGGTCACTCAGCACGTCATACGCCGCAAGGGCAGTACTCGTGTTCTGGGACAGCCTCGACGAGGACGGGAGTGAGGACCTTCCGATGCGCTTTGGGGCGGCCGCTGTTCGCCGGCGTGGTGTTGGTGGGCGGGTGGCCGCTGTCGTCGGTGCTGAGGTGGTGGTAGCCAGAGGAGGTTGTCTCTGCCGACGAGATCGTCAGCGCCACCCGTGGCCGGACCTCCGACTCTTCGGACTCAACGGCTTGTCCTCGCCCCTCGTGTGGGGACGTGGGCGAGGGCCCTTTCACAGCAGCGTCTATCCTGAGGTCATTGCTGTTGCTGTTTAGCCGCCCGAGGTGGAGGTCGTTGTCTCTACTGCTGCAGAGGTCGTCGGCGAGCCGCTTGGAGTTTGTTATCCCGCGGGCCCCCTGGTGTGGAGGTTGTTCATACCCACGGGATTGGAACCGGAGTCCCATTTGTATGGGGAATATACTGGGTTTTTGCCTGAGCAAAATGTAACTGCTTCAAGGACTTAGACATTTGTTGTAGGCCGGGAGAACCGCCGAGGGTCCTGCCGACGTCTAAGTCTATGTAGCATAGTTACCCCAAGCATATGTATTTGTTCTTTGTGGATGTCGAGGCCTGAACATTTGGGTATTCGAGTATAAAGTTGTATTTCTTCCTCATTTCGAACACTAGGACTTGCCTGTCGGTGGCCGAACCACTTAACCGAGTGTGAGTTGCCTTGCACGGAAGGTGACGAGTGAGGTATCCGTATCTCGGAGGCGTAGGAGTCCCTCGGCTCGGTCGGCCTTGCCGCTTAAAGCCTCTCTGGCTCGGTTTTAGAACTTTCGGCCGCTCTACGATGAGCCAAAGCCGAAGGCAGCGGTGGCGTGGATAGAGGCGATGTCGGCTCGAACAGAGGCTTTCTCGATGCGGGGGCAGGTGGCTTCCTAGGCCAGGAAGGTGCAGCAGCGGTAGCTAGGGTTTGGCCAGATCACCCGCGAGCAGGGCCAATCCCGGAGCCAAGCCGCCGAGGCCGTGAGCCGGGCTGAGATCCTCGGGGGACGGCTGGCTGGGGCTTCGGAGCAGCTGACCGAAGTGCCTGCTCGCATCGCCGTCTGAGGCTGGGCCAGATTCCGCCGAGGGTGGAAACGACGCTGAGAGTGCCACTCTTCCCCCTGCTGATGTTTGAGCCTGCATGAAGAGTTTGTCTGAAGTATGCGTATGTTTTTTGCGGCCGCCGAGGCTTAAACATATTTAGCATTCAGATTATAAAGTCGCGTTTTCTTTCCTCTTGTTTCGAGCATTTAGGACTTGTTCGTCGGCAGCAGAATCGCATTATCCAAGCGAGAGTTACTTTTCGCGGAAGGTGATGAGTGAGGTATCCGTATCCCGGAGGCGTAGGAGTCCCTCAGCTCGGTCGGCCTTGTCGCTTACGTGTACTCTCGCCCATTCGTAGGATTCTGCTATCGATATAGTGGAAAAATGTACGAAAGTCGTTTTCTACCCGAGCGTTAGGACTTGTTCGGTAGCAAGATCGCTTATCCGAGCGAGAGTTACTTTTCGTGGAAGGTGATGAGTGAGGTATCCATATCCCGGAGGCGTAGGAGTCCCTCGGCTCAGTCGGCCTTGCCGCTTACGTGTACTCTCGTCGTTTTTAGGGCCCTGCTATCGACATAGTCAAAAGCACGAAAGTTGTTTCGGTAGAAAACTTTTTCGAAGAAAATTTTGGCGCAGAGGGGGTTCCCCCCTTCTAGCCCCCGAGGGAGGGTCGGGCTTTACCGAGGCAAGGTTGATCCTTCCTTGACGGTTAGACTTTATTCGCGCGTGTAAAAACGAGGAACATGAACGACTTGAAACATTTTAAGGGAAGAAGCGACGTAGCTGTTCGATGTTCCAAGCGTTGCTGTAGACCTCGCCTTGATCGTTGGCCAGCTTGTATGTTCCGGGCTTCAGGATTTTGGCGATGATGGACGGCCCCTCCCAGGGAGGAGTAAGCTTGTGACGCCCTCGGGCGTCTTGTCGCAGCCGAAGCACCAAGTCTCCCACTTGGAAGCCTTGGGGTCGAACCCTTCGGGCGTGGTAGCGTCGCAGAGACTACTAGTACCGCGCCGAGTGTAGTAAGGCGACGTCCCGAGCCTCTTCGAGCTGGTCCAGGGAGTCCTCTCGATTGATCTGGTTGCTTCGGTCATCGTACGCCTTCGTCCTCGGGGAACCGTATTCTAAGTCCGTGGGGAGGATGGCCTCGGCCCCATAGACTAGAAAGAACGGCGTGAAGCTCGTGGCCCGGCTCGGCGTCGTCCTCAGACTCTAGACCACCGAGGGTAGCTCCTTCATCCATCGCTTGCCAAACTTGTTGAGGTTGTTGTAGATCCTGGGTTTAAGTCCCTGCAAAATCATACCGTTGCCACACCCCACCTGCCCATTCGTCATGGGGTGAGCTACGGCGGCCCAGTCCACACGGATGTAGGGGTCCTCGCAGAAGTCCAGGAACTTTTTCCCGGTGAACTGCGTGCCATTGTCGGTGATGATGGCATTCGGGACTCCAAAACGATGGATGATATTGGTGAAGAACGCCACCGCCTGCTCGGACCTGATACTGGTTAAAGGTCAGACCTCGATCCATTTGGAGAATTTGTCGATGGCGACTAGCAGGTGCGTGAAGCCCCCGGGTGCCTTCTGCAAGGGGCCGATGAGGTCCAGACCCCACACAGCAAACGGCCAAGTGATAGGTATCGTCTACAGGGCCTGAGCGGGCAGGTGTGTCTCCTTTGCGTAGAATTGACACCCCCGGCAGGAGCGTATAATCCTAGTGGCGTTGGCCACCGCGGTTGGCTAGTAGAAGCCTTGTCGGAAGGCGTTTCCCACGAGGGCTCGAGGTGCTGCATGGTGGCCGCAAGCCCCTGAGTGTATTTCTTGTAACAGCTCTTGTCCTTGGGCGATGGGGATGCATCGCTGGAGGATGCCCGAGGGACTGCGATGATAGAGCCCCCTTTCATCACCCAGCAAAATGAATGACTTGGTGCACCGAGCCAGTCGCCGAGCTTCGGCCTTGTTGAGGGGCAGCTCTCCTCGAAGGAGATATTCTAGGTACGGGGTCTACTAGTTCGGGACCAGTGTGACCCCATTCCGCTCTCCCTCGACGCGCAGGGCCTCACCCTCGGCGGCCGAGGGCACCTCGGGCTCGGCCGAGGCTTCCTCGGGCTTGGCCGAGGGTATCTCGGGCGTGTCGTCGATCTTGATGGAGGGTTGATGAATATCCCTGGAGAAGACGTCCGGGGGAACCGGTGTCCGCCCCGAGGCTATTTTAGCCAGCTCATCCGTAGTCTCATTGAATCATCGGGCGACGTGGTTGAGTTCCAGCCCGTCGAACTTGTCCTCCAGGCGTCGAACTTCGTCGCAGTAGGCCTCCATCTTCCGATCGTAGCAGTGGGAGTTCTTCATGACTTGGTCAATGACAAGCTGCGAGTCGCCACGAGCGTCGAGGCGCCAAACCCCTAGCTCGACGGTGATGTGCAGCCCATTAACCAATGCTTCGTACTCGGCCACGTTGTTTGACGCCGGAAATGAAGGTGGATCACGTAGTGAAGATGTTTTCCGAGGGGTGAGATGAAGAGCAAGCCCGCACCTGCTCCGATTTTCATCAGCGACCCGTCGAAGTACATGGTCCAAAGCTCGGGTTGGATTGGAGTCGTCGGTAACTGGGTGTCAGTCCACTCAGCCAGGAAGTCGGCCAAGACTTGGGATTTTATGGCCTTCCGAGGGGCGAATGAAAGTGTTTCGCCCATGAGTTCCACTGTCCATTTTGCTATCCTACTCGAGGCCTCTCGGGACTGGATGATCTCTCCCAGAGGAAAGGATGACACCACAGTCACCGGGTGAGACTCGAAGTAGTGTCGCAGCTTCCGCCATGTCAGAATCACTACGTAGAGCAGCTTCTGGATCTGTGGGTAGCGGATTTTGGTCTCGGATAGCACTTCGCTGATGAAGTAGACTGGCCTCTGGACGAGCAGTGTATGCCCTTCTTCCTGTCTCTCGACTACGAACGCGACGCTGACCACCTGAGTGGTTGCGGCTACGTAGATCAAGAGGGCTTCTCCCGCAGCGGGGGGCACCAAGATGGGTGCATTTGTAAGGAGTGCCTTTAAGTTCTTGAGGGCTTCCTCGGCCTCGGGGGTCCAAGTGAAGTGCTCAGTCTTCCTTAAGAGGCGCTACAGGGATAATCCTTTTTCGCCAAGGCATGAGATGAAACGGCTCAGAGCCGCAAGGCATCCCATGACCCTCTGTACTCCTTTCAAATCTTTTATCGGTCCCATGTTGGTGATGGCCGCGATTTTCTCTGGGTTGGCCTCTATGTCCCGCTCGAAGACGATGAACCCTAGGAGCATGCCTCAGGGGACTCCGAAGACACACTTCTCAGGGTTGAGTTTCATGCCTTTAGCTCTCAGACACTTGAATGTCGTTTCAAGGTCAGAGAGGAGGTCAGAGGCTTTCTTCGTCTTGACAACGATGTCATCAACGTAAGCCTCGACCGTTCTGCCGATGTGTTCTCTGAACACATGGTTCATGCACCTCTGGTAGGTGGCGCCTGCATTCCTCAAACCAAATGGCATTGTAGTGTAACAATACATGCCAAAAGGTGTGATAAAAGAAGTCGCGAGCTGGTCGGACTCTTTCATCTTGATTCGGTGATAGCCTGAGTAGGCGTCAAGGAATGACAGGGTTTCGCACCCAGCAGTGGAGTCCACAATTTGATCGATGCGAGGCAGAGGGTAGGGAACCTTTGGACATGCTTTGTTTAGACCAGTGTAGTCTACGCACATCCTCCATTTCCCATCCTTTTTCCTCACAAGAACAGGGTTAGCTAACCATTCGGGATGGAATACCTCTTTGATGAACCCTGCCGCGAGTAGCTTATGGATCTCCTCGCCTATGGCTCTACGCTTTTTTTCGTCAAAACAGCGTAGGGTCTGCTTCACGGGTCGGGCCCTAGCTCTGATGTCCAGTGAGTGCACGGCGACATCCCTTGGTATGCCTGGCATGTCCGAGGGACTCCATGCAAAAACTTCGGCGTTTGCGCGGAGAAAGTCGACGAGCACTGCTTCCTATTTGGGGCCGAGCTCAGAGCCGATCCGGACTTTCTTGCTGGCGTCGTTGCTGGGGTTGAGAGGGATGGACTTAACCGCCTCGACTGGTTCGAAGTTGCCGGCGTGCCGCTTCGCGTCAGGCGCCTCCTTGGAGAGGCGTTCCAGGTCGGCGATGAGTGCCTCGTACTCGGTGAGGGCCTCAGAGTACTCCACGCATTCCACGTCGTATTTGTACGCGTGGCGGTACGTGGATCCGACGGTGATGATCCCGTTGGGGCCCGGCATCTTGAGCTTGAGGTAGGTGTAGTTGGGGATAGCCATGAACTTGGCGTAGCACGGCCTTCCCAACACCGTGTGGTAGGTTCCTCGGAACCCGACCACCTCGAAGGTGAGGGTTTCCTTTCGAAAGTTGGAGGGAGTTCCGAAGCAGACGGGCAAGTCAATCCGTCCGAGGGGTAGGATACGCTTTCCGGGTGCGATCCCATGGAAGGGTGCCGCACCGGCCCAGACCTCGGACCGATCAACCCCCAAGAGTTCCATGGTCTCGGCGTAGATGATGTTGAGGCTGCTGCCTCCGTCCATGAGGACCTTGGAGAGCCTAACGTTGCCGATGATCGGATCGACGACGAGCGGGTACCTGCCTGGGCTTGGCACGAAGTCGGGGTGGTCGCCTCGGTCGAAGGTGATAGGCTTGTCGGACCAGTCCAGGTAGGCTGGCGCTACCACCTTTACTGAGTAGACCTCCCGGCGCTCCTGCTTGCGGTGCCGAGCCGAGGCGTTCGCCACCTGCCCGCCGTAAATCATGAAATAGTTGTGGATCTCGGGGAACTCCTCTTCCATGCCGCCCTCCTTCTTGTCGTTGCCTTGGCCCTTGCCATCTTCCGCTGGGGCCCGGCCTTATGGAAGTAGCGCCGAAGCATGACACATTCTTCAAGGGTGTGCTTGACGGGACCCTGGTGATAGGGGCTGTCACACCCGGCTTTAAGGAACAAAGCCAGATGCATCTCATACATGCGCCAAGAAGACAACATATATAATAACAGAGTGTATAGAGATAAATGTCAATAACATCAGAGTATTATTACATAGCGGAAGTCTTATTACAAAATAAAAGATAAATATAAAACGAACTAAGGATCGTCGGCACCAATGTCAACTGAGAAACGCCACCTGGATCGAATCGAACTCCTCGATACGTGGCTCCTCCTGAACCACCTGTTCTTCTCCTGTGGGGGGTGTGAGACAGCAAGGGTGAGCTCACACATGTTCATCGCTCAACAAGTTGTGAGGAATAATGTGGCATGAACTCACAAAGGTGGGAGTTCATGAAGTGTAAGGCTGATCAACAATAGAGGTTAAAGCTGAGCATTGCTTTTAATTAGTTGGTCAAAGTTTTATTAGCAGTTACTAAGTGTAGGTAAATACCAAACCTTAAATAAAATAAAAGAACAAAATTAATAATAACCCATGCAGTGCAAATGACAAAATTGAATTTAGGTTCCATAATTTAATCATCGGAGAGTCCTGAGCCACTCATGACCGTGAGCTCGGCTAGTATACCAGTTTTACACTCTGCAGAGGTTGTACCCTTTACCCACAAGTCGTGTTTCCCATGTCGCCAGGGTTAGCTAGGCCCTTAGACACTACCAAGGTGAATGGCTAGGGATCCACTACGAGGCCTTTACAAAGTTCCACTAGCTTCCGAAAACCCGCTACAGTTTATGGGAAGAGCACTTGCAAGAATCCCTCGTCTGACCGCCATCGTAGCAAAATCAACCCGAGAACCTCCTTGCATGCAACTCCCCTACTGCCCTTGCCCCTTTCGGGTAAGGTAGTCTTCCACTAGCTTTCCTAATTAGTTAGCCAAGGGGTCCCATTCCTCCCTTGTGGTGGCACGTGTTTCTCAAGTTAAGCTCCATGTTCCAATTAACAATAATATAATGATCTTGACATCAACATAAATAGAATAACAAAATAACTGGAACATGAATATAATGAATGATTATCCCAAAACCATATAAAGCAATAGCAAAAACTACCCATGTGATTCAGGGGTAAACAAGGTAATGAGATAAACAATCTAGGGTGACCTATCGGGTCCCATCAAAATTAAACCTATGCATGGTAAATGATTATAAAGAACATTATTGGGTAACAAAAGTGAATCAAGGGCACAACTTGCCTGGCACTTGAGATTCCAGGTACCAACTTGCTTTTCAGATGACACGTGTCCTCGCGCTAGTTGTAGCAATACAAACAAACATGGTATATACAAAATTAACATCACACCAAACATAAGAATATACTGCATAATAATGATCTACACGTTGTTACGAGACTAACGCAACTTGAACGGATCAAATCAGAGTTAAAACGAAGCAGTTATGAATTTCTAATGATTTTATGTGTTTTGTACAAGATTAAATAGGATATAAATTTTATTGCAACATTCATGTCAAAACAGTGGTACTATGTGATAAACAATAATATTACAAAATTATGGGAATTCGAATGGATAAATTTGGGCTCCATATGAATTTTCTAGGAATTATACAAGTTCTAGTAATTATTTTACATTAATAATCATTTTAGAAATGAATTTATCAGAGTTTACTATTGGCTGGACTGCGCCCCAAATAAACAGAAACTCAGGGGTGAACAAAGAAGATTTCCTAAGACACTGTGAACAGTCCTTGTGGACCGCGGGTTCATTCTTAACTAACCGAGGGGCTCTTTTAAAAGACTGCCAGGGCGAAGGGGTATGGTGAAATCTAAGCCATCTGACCAAAATCGAGTGGCTCGGATTAGATCTATTATAGGCGGAACCGCTACGCATCTATAGCCATGAGATTTGTGACGAATGGCAGATATACACGTGATAACCTAAGCCGCAGATTGGACGATCAACGATCAGCTTTTCATGCTACGAAGAGGTATCGCTATCCTATGATCCGAGCCGCAGTTTTGAAATCTAACGGCACCAGAGTATTTCTTCCCCCCAGCCGAACGCCCAGGTCCAACCCTGAGCATGGCCGCGCCGCCGTGTTCATGGCGAAGAACCCGCCGGAGCACATCGATCCGGTGCCCGAGCAACAATCCTGGGCCCCCGCGACTTATACGCGATGTCCAAACCCACCCGAACGCACTGGTCTAACAATCACCGAAATTCACGCAACACCGACGCACACCCATGGCGAGCAGCGGGAGCACAAGTCCGGTGACAAATTCCCCCTCCCTAACAACTCTATTCCTCTAATCTACCGATGTAACGCATTGATGAGGTAAAGGCGATGGGTTCTGCAGTAGATTACCGGTGAGTGGAGCGAAGGTGCGCCCCGACCGCGAGGACGAGCGGTGTGGCGTCCGCGGCCAAATCCGGTAGGCAACCGGCGATGTCCGATCTGGCTTTCGAGTTGGGGCTGAAGACCATGAGTGCAGAATGGTTGGGGCAACGCCCAAGCACTTTCTGAGGCCTCGACGTCGGCGCGACGACAGTCAATGGCAAGGCGGTGGGGCTCTCTCGCGGCGGAATTGGAATTCCGAAGTTTGGTGAGGCAAGTGATGTGCCGGGTTTTTAACAGGAATTGAGGTGCGGACCAAGGCTTCATGCCGCGCGAATCGGGCGGGTAGTTTGCCAGCTAGTGCTAGGGAGTTTGGAGTCGCGGCGAGGATCTCATGGAGGCATCCTTCAGTCTGCTCGATCCGATCCTCGCGGGGAGGAAGGTCCCGACCTGTGGGTCCCCGACGCAGAGGGCGCGAGCACAAACCTAAGGTGAGAGCGACTGCCAGAAGGGGGCCCACCATACAGCGCCCATGACGCGGCCAACGATGTGGAGGTGGAGACAGGGAGCGGGTCTGCGATTTGCTGCGCCATTCATGCGGTGCACGATGACCAGAGTTGAGGGATGCATCTGGAATGTGGGGACCGCCTGGCAGAGGGATTTGCGTAGGGGTATGCCAGGGTGGGTCCAAGCGGGTGTGAGAGAGGAGGATGGGCCGAGGGAAATGGACTTGGCCCAAGTCTGGACAGGTGAACTTCTCTTTTTTCTATTTTCTTTTCTTGTCTTCTTTCCTTTTTTTAATTTTCAGATTCCTAATTTAAATACCCATTCAAATTCAAACTTCATGGCCAATTAGTTCTCTCATTAAAGACTCATTTTAGACAAGGTATGGATAAATTTGTCTAAATTTAGTATTTATTTCATGATAATTATTGCTCTCTTTCTCCAATTCTAGAGTTTCTTTTAGATCTCAAATTCCCATTTGGGTATTAATATTTTTCTTTTCACATTATTCTATGTTGTCACAAAATGCACACAAAATAAAACTCCAGCATGATGCATGTATTATTTTTGGGTGTCCTTTGTCATTTATTTATTTGTTTAATTCTGGTGTTCACATGAAATGATAAATAGAGATGGCACTCATGTATACAAAGGAATATGACTTTCTCCTTTAGATTTTCTTACAAAGTGGGTATTACAAATCCTACCCCCTTAAAAAGAATCTCGTCCTCGAGATTTAGCAAGGTCTAGTGAAAAGATGGGGAAAATTTATGCGAAGCTCTTCTTCTCTTTCCCACGTAGCTTCATTTTCTCCATGGTGACTCCATTGTACTTTATACATCTTTATCACCTTATTTCTTGTAACCCCAGTCGATGTATCAAGAATCTTAGTAGGATATTCCATATAAGTCAAATCTCCCTGAATTCTGAGCTCTTCCATTGGTAACTGTATCTCAGGGACATGGAGATACTTCTCAAGTTGAGACACATGGAATACATTATGTACATCAGATAGATTATCAAGTAGCTCGGGTTGGTATGCCATCTCCCCAACTCGCCTAAAACTCTAAAGGGTCCAATAAAGCGAGGGGACAATTTGTCCTTGACTTTAAACCTCCTCATTCCATGAAGTGGTGAAACCTTGAGGTACACATGATTTCTTTCCTCAAATTCCAGTGGTCTTCTTCTATTATCAGCGTAGCTCTTTGGTCTGGTCTGAGCTACCCTCAAATTCTCCCGAATTATACGGACTTGTTCTTTTATCTCTTGAATAAGTTTAGATCCAAAGAACTGTCTTCATCTAGTCTGATCCAATATAGAGGAGTCCTGCATTTCCTGCCATACAGAGTCTCGAACGATGACATCTTCAGACTAGCCTGGTAACTATTATCATATGAGAACTCAGCATAAGGTAGACTCTTGCCCCAACTACTACCATGCTGAAGGGCACAAGCTCTCAACATGTCTTCCAATACTTGATTAGTCCTTTCAGTCTGTCCATCAGTCTGACGATGGTAGGCCGAACTAAAATTCAACTTCGTATCCATATTCTCATGAAAACTTTTCCAAAATCTGGAGGTAAACTGTGATCCTTTATCCAAAATGATCTTCTTCGGTACACCGTGTTGAGATACAATCCGAGCCATACATAACTCAGTCAATTGAGATCACTTATAAGTAGTCTTGACCGGAATGAAATAAGCCACTTTGGTAAGTCTATCCACAATAACCCATATAGAATCATATCCTTTCGAGGTGCGAGACAATCTAGTAATGAAGTCCATACCAAACTCTTCCACTTCAAATCCTAATACATCTTGGTACTACCAGGATGAATAGAATAATCCAAGTCACGGGCTTCCTTTAAAATAGTCTCACGAAGGCTATCAATCTCAGGAACACATATCCTGTCCTTGAACCATATTGTGCCTTGCTCATCTTCCTTGAATTCCAGACCTCGACCTTCAGTAATCAGATCCCTAATCTCTTGTATCTTAACATCACCAATCTGTCCTTTTGCAGATTTCTTGCTCCAAGGTAGGTTCCACATCAATAATAACTCCTTCAGTGTGAGCAACTATCCCCAGGTTAAGTCTCCTAAAATCCTCAACAATCTCATCGGGTAGTTGGGCAACAATAGCTGAATGGACATGCTCCTTTCGACTCAAGGCATCTGTAACCAAATTTGCCTTGCCCGGGTGATAGTGAATCTCCAAATCATAATCCTTAATAAGCTCCAACCAACGACGTTGCCTAAGGTTGAGATCCTTCTGAGTGAATATATACTTCAAACTCTTATGATCCGTGTATACTTGGCACTTGGTTCCCATGATATAATGTCTCCAAATCTTAAGCGCATGCACAACGGCTGCCAGTTCTAAGTCATGAGTGGGGTAGTTCAACTCGTGTTTCCGTAACTGACGAGACGCGTAGGCAATCACATGTCCTTCTTGCGTAAGTACACATCCCAAGCCTTGGCCACAGACATCACAAAAAACGTCAAATCCTTTCTATAGATCTGGCATAACCAACACTGGGGCGACATCAATCTCAACTTCAGTTGGTTAAAACTATCTTGGCACTTCTCATCCCAGTTAAACTCTCTTCCCTTCTCTAGAAGCGAGGTCATGGCTTAGCAATCTTAGAGAATCCTTCGATAAATCTCCGATAATATCTCGCAAGTCCCAAGAAACTTTGAACCACCGTAACTGTAGTGGGTATGCTCCATGCCACTATCTCCTTGACTTTAGCAGGATCCACTGATATTCCTCCATTAGAAATGATATGTCCAAGAAATGGCACCTCGCCAATCCAAAACTCGCATTTGCTATACTTGTCGTAGAGTTGATTATCTCGTAGCTTCTATAGCTCTAATCTCAGATGTTCCTCATGATCGCTTCACTCTTAGAATAGATAAGAATATCGTCGATGAACACCACGACGAATCTATCCAAATAATCCATAAACACCTTATTCATCAAATCCATAAAATAGGCTGGTGCATTAGTTAGTCCAAATGACATAATGGTGAACTCATATAAACCATATCGGGTCGAGAAATCCATCTTGGGAATATCCGATGGTCTAATCCTCATCTGATGGTAACCCGATCGGAGCTCAATCTTCGAGAATACCCTTGTACCTCTCATCCGATTAAATAAATCATCAATGCGGGGTAATGGACACTTGTTCCTCATAGTGACATCATTAAGGGTTCTATAATCCACGCACATCCTTTGCGATCCATCCTTCTTCTGTACAAATAGTACCGGTGCTCCCCAAGGTGAGGAACTTGGACGAATGTACCCAGCATCCTATAATTCCCTTAACTGCTTCTTAAGTTCATTTAGCTCTTCTATGGACATCATGTATGGCTGTTTAGAAATAGGGGCAGTCCCAGGTAAGAGATCAATGACAAACTCCACTTCCCTATTTGGTGGCATCCCTGATAACTCCTCTGGAAAGTCATCCGGAAAATCTGTAACCATCCGGATGTTATCACCAACAAACTTCTCGTCTACTAAGAATGTCGCTAGTCTGATGGTGGTAGTTACTGCAACTTCAACTTCAAATCTTTGTCCTTTGGAACTGGTGAGTTCTACGGTTCCCTTAGCATAGTGTATATACTGCCTTTGCCTTTCTTAACTATGACATACCAAGGATCACGTCCATAGTGCTCTCTTCTAACATTATAGGGGTAGCCCATCTGGGTTAGAAATACAGGGTAAGAAAGGAAGAATTGTAGACAAGGCGAGTAATTACGAGAAATTTTACTGTCGGGGGGGGGGGATTATTAGCTAAATAGATTAGTGTGTTATCCACTAAAGCTAATACATTACCTTATGGTGGTACATGCTAAGATGCCCAACTATAATGTTTCAATCAATCAAAGAGGCAAATCAAGCATTTATCATCAAAACAATCATCCAACATTTTTAATAGAGAAAATAATTTTAATTTCGTCTTAGGTCTCCTATCTCTTAAAAAGTTCATAAATGTAGGATTCCAA
The DNA here is from genome assembly GCA_029449295.1 of Zea luxurians. Taxonomy (NCBI): domain Eukaryota; kingdom Viridiplantae; phylum Streptophyta; class Magnoliopsida; order Poales; family Poaceae; genus Zea; species Zea luxurians. The sequence goes on from JAOPSE010000021.1 coordinate 47,990,890, forward strand.
GGTATGAAATCCATCTTTTCTTAGAGTTGAAAAGATAAGAGTAATCAGAGTATGACAGCACAAGGTGAGACATGATCAAGATAAGGTAAGTATAGAATGAATCAGAGTAAGGTAAGTATAGAATGAATCAGAATAAGATAAGTAGGTAAGGGTTTGTCCATTTCTATCTAGGTTTCGTCCTACAGTCAACATTTCCTCTGATACCACTTCTGTCAACCCAGCTTTAAGGAACAAAGCCAGATGCATCTCATACATGCACCAAGAAGACAACATATATAATAACAGATTGTATAGAGATAAATGTCAATAACATCAAAGTATTATTACATAGCGGAAGTCTTATTACAAAATAAAAGATAAATATAAAACGAACTAAGGATCGTCGGCGCCAATGTCAACTGAGAAACGCCACCTGGATCGAATCGAACTCCTCGATACGTGGCTCCTCCTGAACCACCTGTTCTTCTCCTGTGGGGGTGTGAGACAGCAAGGGTGAGCTCACACATGTTCATCGCTCAACAAGGTGTGGGGAATAATGTGGCATGAACTCACAAAGGTGGGAGTTCATGAAGTGTAAGGCTGATCAACAATAGAGGTTAAAGCTGAGCATTGCTTTTAATTAATTGGTCAAAGTTTTATTAGCAGTTACTAAGTGTAGGTAAATACCAAACCTTAAATAAAGTAAAAGAACAAAATTAATAATAACCCAAGCAGTGCAAATGACAAAATTGAATTTAGGTTCCATAATTTAATCATCGGAGAGTCCTGAGCCGCTCATGACCGTGAGCTCGGCTAGTATACCAGTTTTACACTCTGCAGAGGTTGTACCCTTTACCCACAAGTCGTGTTTCCCATGTCGCCAGGGTTAGCTAGGCCCTTAGACACTACCAAGGTGAATGGCTAGGGATCCAGTACGAGGCCTTTACAAAGTTCTACTAGCTTCCGAAAACCCGCTACAGTTTATGGGAAGAGCACTTGCAAGAATCCCTCGTCTGACCGCCATCGCAGCAAAATCAACCCAAGAACCTCCTTGCATGCAACTCCCCTACTGCCCTTGCCCCTTTCGGGTAAGGTAGTCTTCCACTAGCTTTCCTAATTAGTTAGCCAAGGGGTCCCATTCCTCCCTTGTGGTGGCACGTGTTTCTCAAGTTAAGCTCCATGTTCCAATTAACAATAATATAATGATCTTGACATCAACATAAATAGAATAACAAAATAACTGGAACACGAATATAATGAATGATTATCCCAAAACCATATAAAGCAATAGCAAAAACTACCCATGTGATTCAGGGGTAAACAAGGTAATGAGATAAACAATCTAGGGTGACCTATCGGGTCCCATCAAAATTAAACCTATGCATGGTAAATGATTATAAAGAACATTGTTGGGTAACAAAATTGAATCAAGGGCACAACTTGCCTGGCACTTGAGATTCCAGGTACCAACTTGCTTTTCAGATGACACGTGTCCTCGCGCTAGTCGTAGCAATACAAACAAATATGGTATATATAAAATTAACATCACACCAAACATAAGAATATACTGCATAATAATGATCTACACGTTGTTACGAGACTAACGCAACTTGAACGGATCAAATCGGAGTTAAAACGAAGCAGTTATGAATTTCTAATGATTTTATGTGTTTTGTACAAGATTAAATAGGATATAAATTTTATTGCAACATTCATGTCAAAACAGTGGTACTATGTGATAAACAATAATATTACAAAATTATGGGAATTCGAATGGATAAATTTGGGCTCCATATGAATTTTCTAGGAATTATACAAGTTCTAGTAATTATTTTACATTAATAATCATTTTAGAAATGAATTTATCAGAGTTTACTATTGGCTGGACTGCGCCCCAAATAAACAGAAACTCAGGGGTGAACAAAGAAGATTTCCTAAGACACTGTGAACAGTCCCTGTGGACCACGGGTTCATTCTTAACTAACCGAGGGGCTCTTTTAAAAGACTGCCAGGGCGAAGGGGTACGGTGAAATCTAAGCCATCTGACCAAAATCGAGTGGCTCAGATTAGATCTATTATAGGCGGAACCGCTACGCTTCTATAGCCATGAGATTTGCGACGAACGGCAGATATACACGTGATAACCTAAGCCGCAGATTGGACGATCAACGATCAACTTTTCATGCTACGAAGAGGTATCGCTATCCTATGATCCGAGCCGCAGTTTTGAAATCTAACGGCACCAGAGTGTTTCTTCCCCCCAGCCGAACGCCCAGGTCCAATCCTGAGCACGCCCGCGCCGCCGTGTCCATGGCGAAGAACCCGCCAGCGCACATCGATGCGGTGCCCGAGCAACAATCCTGGGCCCCCGCGACTTATACGCGATGTCCAAACCCACCCGAATGCACTGGTCTAACAATCACCGGAATTCGCGCAACACCGACGCGCACCCATGGCGAGCAGCGGGAGCACAAGTCCAGCGACAAATTCCCCCTCCCTAACAACTCTATTCCTCTAATCTACCGATGTAACGCATTGATGAGGTAAAGGCGATGGGTTCTGCGGTAGATTACCGGTGAGTGGAGCGAAGGCGCGCCCCGACCGCAAGGACGAGCGGCGTGGCGTCCGCGGCCAAATCCGGTAGGCAACCGGCGATGTCCGATCTGGCTTTCGGGTTGGGGCTGAAGACTACGAGTGCAGAATTGTTGGGGCAACGCCCAAGCACTTTCTGAGGCCTCGACGTCGGCGCGACGACAGTCAATGGCGAGGCGGTGGGGCTCTCTCGTGGCAGAATTGGAATTCTGGAGTTTGGTGAGGCAAGTGATGTGCCGAGTTTTTAACAGGAATTGAGGTGCGGACCAAGGCTTCATGCCGCGCGAATCGGGCGGGTAGCTTGCTAGCTAGTGCTAGGGAGTTTGGGGTCGCGGCGAGGATCTCACGGAGGCATCCTTCGGTCTGCGGGATCCGATCCTCGCGGGGGGGAAGGTCCCGACCTGTAACACCCTGAATTTGGGGTATAAAAATTTCTTTGCTCATATTCACAAATTCAGGTGTTACTTCCCTTTTCTCATCCTTCCCCAATCTTCTCTTTCTCATTTCTATAGGAGAAAAGTGGTTATTTTATTTGTAACTATAGTCTATTAGCTCAAACTCCAAGGGAGTATGAATTGTTGCATCATGTTGAACCCTAGATTTCACTTTTGTTTGGTGCATAATTCTTAGAAAGTCTAATTTGAATTTGTGGCTTATTTGAATTTGAATCAAATAGAGAAAATAAAAAGAAAAGGGAAAAACAATTCCAAAATAAAAGAAAAAAGGAAAGGAGCCCGCTTCCCCGCCCCCCTCGGCCTTTCGGCCCAGTCGGCCCACCTCGCGCGCGCGCGCCTCTCCCGCCTCTCCTCTCTCTGCCCGCGGGCCCCGCCTGTCGGCGCGGCCGCCTTCCGCGCGCCCGCCTCCCGCTCTCTCTGATCACCCGGCCCCACCTGTCGGCGCTGCCGCTTCCCCGCGCGTGCGCCCGCTCCCTCGCTCTCTCTCTGCCCGTGGGCCCCCTCAGTCAGCCCCGCGTTCCCCGCCCCGCGCCCGCTTTCTTCTCTCTCTCTGCGTCGCGGGCCCGGCTTGTCAGCTCCCTCGTCCTCGCGTAACCGCCGCCGAGCTGCGCGCGCCCGCCTTCTCCACGCCCACGTCGCGCGTGGGGCTCGGCCCAACCCCGCCCTCGGCCACTAGAGCCCCGAACCTCACTCGCCCTCTCCCCCTCCCTCATTTGCGCACCAACCGGCCCCTCTCTCACCTCTCCCTCGCTGCGCGCACGCCAAAGCGCCATCGCCGCGAACCGCCGCCGCCCGAGCTCGTTCCTCCGTCGCCGTTGGAGCTCCGCCGTGCCTTTTGCCACGGTGAGCTCCGCCCCGACGTCCACAACCCGGGACGCGCTCCAATTTCCCCTTCGCCTCCCTATTTCTCTCTGCCCGCGCTCACCCGCAGTCCGCCGTGCAGCCGCCACCGTCGACCCGGGCCACCGTCGCGTCTCCGTCGCCGCCGAGGAGTCCCCGGAGGCCGCTTTGAGGTAAGGGACCTCTCCCGCCCCTATTGGCCTTTGTCTTGCTCTCTATCGCGTTTAATTCCTCGCCGGAGTAGTTTAGCGCCGCCGCCGAGCCGCTCCACCGTGAACCGCCCCCCTCCGGTGCCCCTACCCCGGCCCAGACCCCACCAGAAGGTTCCCCGCGCCCTCCCCAACCTCCCCGGCCACTCAGGTCGCCCCGGGGACCCGCTGGGCCCCCGCGCCCCTCGTCTCCGGCGAGCACCTCCGCCGCGGGGACGGGCGCCGCCGCCTCAGCTGGCTGGGGAAAGAGGCAGAAGCAGCCGCCCCGATCCCCGCCGTCCATCTCAGATCGGACGATCCCGTTTTAAATAGCCCGAATCCAATCGTAGCCGTCCGCCCAAGATCCAACGGCCCAGGGCCGCTTTTCCCCGCGCCCCGCCTCTCTGCCGCTGGGCCCCGCCTGCCAGTCACTCGCGCCCGCGCTGCCCGCTGGCCCCGCCTGTCAGCCGCCGCGCTCGCGCTGCCCGCCCGGCCCCGCCTGTCAGCCGCCGCGCTCGCGCTGCCCGCCCGGCCCCGCCTGTCAGCCGCCCAGGCCGCCGCGCGCCCGCGCGCCCGCCGCAGGATCTAATCCTGGCCGTTGATCTGAGATCCAACGGCTGTAGGCGCCCGATACCCCTTCGCCCGCGCGTTTTCTTAAAGAACCCCTCTGTTTTCTGGAAATTGCGCCCGCCGTCCCTGGTTTCTCGCAGTTAAGTCCTCAGACCTTTTATTTAATTCAAAATAGGTCCTTAGGGTATATTTTTAACCCCTAAACTTGTAAAATTCATAACTTTGCCATATGAACTCCAAATTAGGTGCTTCAAATTGCAAAATGTTCATAAAATTATTATCTATCTGTTTATGCAATGTTTCCCTGCTGTTTCTATGTCCCAATTAATGGTTAATCATTAGGATAGGATTAATGTTATGGGAACCCTATTTGAGATAAATAAAAGATAGTAGACTTTAATAAAAGTTGGAGCACTTAAGTTTATGGACTCAAACACCTAAGTTTGGGAACTTAAAACCAGATAATGATTTAATCCCACCACTGACTTAAACCTGATTAGTGGATAATGAATCCTTTTGTATAGTCCTCTACCCCAGACCTAGGGAATACCAGAGTGCCTATCCCTTTTCTATTATGAACTTGTGATCTCTCTGCTGCATATGTTTGGTATATTGTTTTTGTTTGTTATTTCCCAAGTGCATAGTGTGAATGATTACTTTACGTAGACAACGAGCAGTCTGTGTTTCCCGAGGAAGTTGTAGAGGAAGTCCCTGATCAGCAGTTTGGTGAAGGCAAGTGTCCTCTGACCCATTATGTCCTATTCATTTATAACTTACTCCCCCGCATTACTTACTTGAAACCTAAGGATTGACTAGCTTTACACTTTACTTTATCCTTGATGACCTTATGGGCTATTATGGTTAGCATTTTGCTACTGCTTAACTTAATCAATGAACATGATGTGACTATTTATGATACTGTTATCCTGATGATGTTGATGGTCTGGTGATACTCTAGGGGGCTCAGGCTGTTTTCTGAGTACCTCTCCGTAAGGACCTGTTCGTTGAGAGACCACCCGGGATAACAGTGCAACCATGAGGGTGAAATGGGATGCCCTTAGCTAATTAATTAGAGGAACTAGAGGTGTAGTTGCTTCGCCGTCGTGCCGTCAATGGGGTCCAGGCACAGTGCTTGCTCTGCCGAGGCTGAGTGCCGAGGTTCTTTCGTTTTGCTTTTGTTAGTCACTCTCCTGCGGGGAGGAGTACTGTGTTTATCAAACTGGAGAAACCTAACGGGCAGCTATAATCTCTAGGGAATCTTTGTAAAAGCTACGTAGTGATGCCCTGCCGGACCACCTAGGTAGTGGTCAATGGGGATTAGCTCTCCCCGGGCAGAAAGGGAATCATGACTCGTGGGTAAAGTGTGCGACCTCTGCAGAGGGTAGTGAAACTGATATATCAGCCGTGCTCACGGTTAAGAGCAGCCTTGGGATCCTCTTTGATTAGAGATACAGATGGTTTGAGATACAAGGATTATGTTATGGTTTTGGTTCGAATATGATGATGTTGTTCCTCGATGAGGAAATGGTTCATGGGTTGGTTAATGCTAAAATCTGGCTTCTACTAATGATAAATACCTGTCCAACTAAAAGCAACTGCTTGACCTTAACCCCACATAAAGCTAGTCCACTTCAGCCAAAACGGGACATTTGCTGAGTACGTTGATGTGTACTCATCCTTGCTTTACCACCAAACACCAGGTTGTCCGCATTGTAATCACTGCTCCAGAGAAGGCGAAGTCGTGGAAGGAGACTTCCAGGAGTTCCAAGACTACGACGAATTCTAGGTGTGGGTTGGCGGCAACCCCCAGTCAGCTGCCTGTGAAGGCCTTATCTTTACTGCGTTTCGCTAGCACTTTGATTTAACTGTTAAGTTGATGACTATGTGGACGTCTATGACTCTGTGATGTAATTAAGTTAATACTTTCTTAAGTTATTATTTGAGCAATGTGCATTGATGTTCATTTATGTAATCGTTGTGTACGTGAGTTCTGATCCTGGCACGTACATAGTTCGCACTTGGTTTGCCTTCCAAAACCGGGTGTGACATAAGTGGTATCAAAGCCGTGCTGACTGTAGGACCGCTGACCTAGAGTAGCACTGGTCGTACTAAGGACTATTGACCTTCCCTCTCACCTTGACCTCTGATGTTACTTCAAAAGTCGGTCACCTCGACCAACCCTATGTTTTACTACATATATATATACTATATTATACCTTGTTAAAAATTTTTTTATCTTATTCTGTCTATGGTTTATTCACTTGTCATATTAGTTCTGCTCTTACTCTTATGCTCACGGTGTCTTTTGTAGATGGCTCGTCTTAGACACACTGCACATAAGTCGGTGATTCCTTTCCTGCCGTCTCGACTTGCGGAGCGTCGTCTGCACCGCACCGTGTCCGGTCAGTCGAGTCACCTGGAGAGACTGCACCACCGCCTGCGTGAGGAGCAAGAACGCCGACGCCAGCACAGAGAGCAGCAGGGCTCTTCCTCCTCATCCCAGCATGAGGTGGAGTCCGTGAGGCCCCGTTCCTCTGTCGCCCAGTTGGAGGCGCCCCCTGCACCACCGCGGGACGCCCCGACTGTTGGAGGAGCTACTGGAGGAGGTCTTGGAGAAGACCCCGACGACGACGACTCAGACCACAGCACGGAGTCTTCTGAGCCGCAGGAGGCGGAAGGATGGGTCGCCCGACCCATCACCCGTGACGCCGCTCGCGGTTGTCACTTCCACGACGCACTCGACACCTTGCTGCGCCAGGCTTTCGACCGGCACACCTGGTCGATCGAGTATCGTTGTGTAGTCTACCAGCACAGTCGCGGGAGGTACCCGGACCGCTGGGAGGCTACCTGCCTAGTTCGCCGTCCGGAGGATGACCTCCGGGGTGCGGAGGCCGTTTCGGAGCACTATTCCATCTCCGAGAGGGACACTGCAGAGGCGGCTATGCAGGATGCAGCACGACGTGCACTCTCCCAGTACTGTTCTTTGTTCGGTGGGGTGGCCGACGGTCTTAACCTTCGGTACTACCCCCGCCGCCCTACTGGCAGCACAGAGAGTGTGGTTGTCTCCCCTGTTGGTGAGGCTAACCCTAGGTTGAGCAGCACAGTCAACCTAGTCACAGTGCTTAACACCGAGCTGGACCATTCTCTGGACGAGCTGAGCAGGGCTCGAACGGAGATTGCGGAGTTGCGTGCTGAGCTGGCAGAGCGCCATCACCAGGAGGGTGGTTCTCTCGCTCCTGTTGGGACTCAGCACCCTTACCGCTCGCCGCCACGTGGTCACCACACTTATGGTTCCCCTGCCTGTAAGACCAGGATAGATCTGGATCCTTAGATCGTTAGCGTCGAAGTTTGTAATAATTCTTAAGTCAGATGTCTCAGTCTTAAATAGTTAGTTTAGTTTGCTTATCAGTTGCTTCCAATTAGCTTAGTTTGCTTATCAGTTGCTTGCATGCTTGTTATGATGAACTTGTGCTGGATTTGAATCTTTGTAATGACTGTCGCCAACCTGTGGGTTTCCCCTGCAGTTTGGCCTAGCTAAAATGTTAATAAAGTCAGTTATTTAGTTGGGAAGCCATTTACTTCTACTTTCCTTTCTATCTGAGAAGCTGTGTTGAATCATAATGAGGATCAGTGAAGCTCTTTGTTCACTCAGTGGCATGAAGAATTCTGTATTCTCTTTTCTTATGCTGGAGGGTTGTAAGATCAACGCTGATGTATGAATGTCTTCCACAGATGTCTGACAACAGGCGCCGATGCAACAGGCGTGCTCAGCAAGAGCAGCATGACCAGCAGGAAGAACAACAGAGGCAGCCTCCCCCGCCACCCCCGATGACAGTGGAGCAGATGTTCTTGATGCAGACTCAGGCAGTGCAGGCCATTGGGCAGACTCTGGCAGCCATGCAGCAGGCTCAACAGCAACCCCAACCCCAGTTGCAAGTGCAGATGCCCCAGATGCCACAGGATAAGCGTGGTGAGTTCATGAGAGGGCACCCTCCTACCTTCGCCCATTCTGCTGACCCCATGGATGCAGAAGACTGGTTGCGTGCAGTGGAAAGAGAACTGCGCACCGCCCAATGTAACGACAGGGAGAAGGTTCTGTATGGTCCCCGTCAGCTAAGGGGAGCAGCCCAGTCCTGGTGGGAGTCCTACCTCGCCACCCATGCTGACCCCGAAGCCATCACCTGGGAAGAATTCAGCGAGAGTTTCCGCAGGTACCATGTGCCGGAGGGACTGATGATCGTGAAGAAGGAGGAGTTTCTGGCTCTGAAGCAGGGACCCCTGTCTGTTAGTGAATACAGAGACAAGTTTCTGCAGCTATCTCGTTATGCACCTGAGGATGTCAACACTGATGCTAAAAGGCAGTACAGGTTCATGAGAGGTTTGGTGGATCCCCTGCATTACCAGCTGATGAACCACACCTTCCCCACCTTCCAGCACCTGATCGATAGGGCAGTTATGACTGAGAAGAAGCGTAAGGATATGGAAGATCGGAAGCGCAAGATGAGTGGACCCCAGACCGGAGGCATCAGCCGTCCACGTTTCTCAGGCAGTTCATCTCAGCAAGGCAGGCTCGGTCACCCACAGGGATATCAGAATCAGAACCAGCGTCCGCATCAGCAGCAGTTTCAGAGGCAGTATCAGCAGCAGCAGCAGTATCGTCAGAACAGCCAGCAGGGAGGTAATCAGTATCAGAAGCAGAACAACCAGGCACCTCGCCTTCCTGCCCCAGCAGCAAACCAGAGCAACCAAGCAGCCCCAGCACAAGGAGGAGGCAGAGGATGTTTCCACTGTGGAGAACAAGGCCACTAGGCGATGCAGTGCCCGAAGAAGATGGCGCAGCAGCAGACCAACCCCAATGCTCCAACAAGGCAAGGTGTACTGCAGCCGACAGCAGGCAATCGTAACCAAGCGTACAACCATGGAAAGGTGAACCACTTGGAGGCCGAAGCGATCCAGGATGCACCAGATGTGGCAGTAGGTATGTTCTCAGTCGAATCTCATCCCACGAAAGTGCTATTTGATATTGGTGCAACTCATTCATTTGTCACTGCAACCTGGGTAGAATTGCATAACATCTCAGTAGAGGCAATGATGCCGCCCATGAGGATTAATTCGGTTGGTGGCAAGGTGCAAACAGATAAAATATGCTCAAATATAAGGGTGGAAATAAGGGGGATAGGGTTCCCCAGTGATCTAATAGTAATAGACACCCCTGGGATAGATGTTATTCTAGGGATGAATTGGTTAATGAAGTATGAAGCGAATGTTAGCTGTGACAAGAGGACCGTAACATTGAAGTCCCCGTCAGGAGAAGAGGTAGTGGCCGAGCTAAGGATGCCTAAATCAGCGGAGGGTGTCTGTCACCAGATTTCAGTTGATAGTAAGGAGCCCAACCCGCTCGAGGCTATCAAGGTTGTGTCGGACTTTCTGGACATATTTCCCGAGGAGCTAACGGGCATGCCACCCGAGAGAAAGGTTGAATTTGCCATAGAGCTTATCCCTGGTACCGCCCCCATCTCCAAAAGAGCCTACCGAGTGTCTGGACCAGAATTGGTGGAACTCAAGAAGCAGATAGATGAGATGTTAGAGAAGGGTTACATCAGACCAAGTACCTCGCCTTGGGCCGCTCCGGTGTTGTTTGTAGAGAAGAAAGATGGTACCAAAAGGATGTGCATAGACTACAGAGCTTTGAATGAAGTCACTGTCAAGAACAAGTACCCCCTGCCAAGGATAGAAGATTTGTTCGACCAGCTCAGAGGTGCCAGCGTATTCTCGAAGATAGATCTGAGATCAGGCTACCATCAACTCAGAATCTGACCCTCGGACATACCAAAGACGGCATTCATCACCAAGTACGGGTTATATGAATTCACAGTTATGTCCTTCGGTTTGACAAATGCGCCAGCTTTCTTTATGTACCTGATGAACAGTGTGTTCATGGATTATCTGGACAAGTTTGTGGTAGTGTTTATCGATGATATTCTCATATACTCTCGAAGTGAAGAAGATCATGTAGAGCATTTGAAGATGGTATTGCAAAGGCTACGGGAGCATCAGCTGTATGCCAAGCTGAGCAAATGCGAGTTCTGGATTCATGAAGTCCTGTTTCTGGGTCACATCATAAATCAAGATGGGTTGGCAGTGGATCCAAAGAAAGTAGCAGATATCCTGAACTGGAAAGCACCAAAGGATGTTCGTGGGATCAAGAGCTTCATTGGAATGGCTGGGTATTACAGGCGTTTCATCGAAGGCTTCTCAAAGATTGCTAGACCAATGACAGCGTTACTAGCGAAGAAAGTTGAGTTTAAGTGGACCCAAAAGTGTCAGGAAGCATTTGAGGAACTGAAAAATAGGTTGACTACAGCTCCGGTGTTAGTCCTGCCTGATGTTCACAAGCCATTCTCGGTGTATTGCGATGCTTCTTACACCGGATTGGGATGTGTGCTAATGCAAGAAGGAAGAGTTGTAGCATATTCATCTCGACAGCTGAAGATCCATGAGAAGAATTATCCCACACATGACCTGGAGTTGGCAGCAGTAGTTCATGCTTTGAAGACCTGGAGACATTACTTGTATGGGCAGAAGTGCGACATCTACACAGATCATAAAAGTCTGAAGTACATATTCACCCAGTCAGAGTTAAACATGAGACAGCGAAGATGGTTGGAATTGATCAAAGACTATGAGTTGGAGATACATTACCATCCAGGCAAAGCCAATGTGGTTGCGGATGCTCTGAGCAGGAAGAGTCAAGTCAATATGTTGGCCACGTACCCAATGCCATATGAGTTAGCCAAGGAGTTCGACAGACTGAGTCTCGGTTTCCTGAACAGTACGCAAGGAGTAACAGTGGAATTAGAGCCCACCCTAGAGCGGGAGATCAAAGAAGGGCAGAAGGATGATGAAAGCATCAACAAGATCCGGCAGCTAATCTTAGAAGGAAGAGGCAAAGACTTTCGAGAGGATGAAGAGGGAGTAATATGGTTCAAGGACCGATTGTGTGTCCCCGACCTCAAACCTATTCGGGAGCTGATCCTAAAGGAAGCTCATGAGACAGCCTACTCCATACACCCGGGAAGCGAAAAGATGTACCAGGATTTAAAAAGGAGGTTTTGGTGGTATGGCATGAAAAGAGAGATCGCAGAATATGTTGCCATTTGTGATAGCTGTCAGAGGACCAAAGCAGAGCATCAAAGGCCCGCCGGATTGTTGCAGCCATTGCGGATTCCTCAGTGGAAGTGGGATGAGATCGGGATGGATTTTATAGTTGGCCTACCTCGTACCCGGGCCGGCTATGATTCCATCTGGGTGGTTGTGGACCGATTAACAAAGGTGGCCCATTTCATACCTGTGAAGACCACATACACCGGAGCAACGTTAGCTGAGTTATACATGTCACGGATAGTTTGCCTTCATGGTGTGCCGAAGAAGATAGTGTCAGATCGAGGAACGCAGTTCACCTCTCATTTTTGGCAGCAGCTACAAGAAGCTTTGGGCACCCATTTGAACTTTAGCTCGGCTTATCATCCGCAGACAGACGGGCAGACTGAAAGAACTAACCAGATCCTAGAAGATATGCTGAGAGCCTGTGCGTTGCAAGACAAGTCAGGATGGGACAAAAGGTTACCTTATGCAGAATTCTCCTACAACAATAGCTACCAGGCCAGCTTGAAGATGTCACCGTTTCAGGCACTCTATGGACGGAGTTGTAGGACTCCGCTGCATTGGGACCAGCCTGGAGAGAGACAGGTGTTTGGCCCCGACATCCTGCTTGAAGCCGAAGAGAATATCAAAATGGTTCGGGAGAACTTGAAGATAGCCCAGTCAAGACAGCGAAGCTATGCGGACCGAAGGAGAAGAGAACTGAGTTTCGAAGTGGGGGATTTCGTCTATCTAAAGGTGTCACCGATCAGGGGAGTCAGAAGGTTCGGAGTTAAAGGCAAGTTAGCACCCCGGTACGTTGGACCATACCAGATTCAAGCAAAGCGTGGAGAAGTGGCTTATCAACTCAACCTACCAGAAAGTTTGTCGGCAGTACACAATGTGTTCCACGTGTCGCAATTGAAGAAGTGTCTGCGAGTACCAGAAGAACAGTTGCCAGTGGAGGGTTTGGAAGTCCAGGAGGATCTGACATACATAGAGAAGCCAACGCAGATTCTGGAGTTTGCAGACAGAGTCACCCGGAGGAATACCATCAGAATGTGCAAAGTCAGATGGGGTCACCACTCCGAGGAAGAAGCAACCTGGGAACGAGAAGATGATCTGAAGGCCAAATACCCTGAACTCTTTGCTGACCAACCCTGAATCTCGGGGCGAGATTCTTTTAAGGGGGATAGGTTTGTAACACCCTGAATTTGGGGTATAAAAATTTCTTTGCTCATATTCACAAATTCAGGTGTTACTTCCCTTTTCTCATCCTTCCCCAATCTTCTCTTTCTCATTTCTATAGGAGAAAAGTGGTTATTTTATTTGTAACTATAGTCTATTAGCTCAAACTCCAAGGGAGTATGAATTGTTGCATCATGTTGAACCCTAGATTTCACTTTTGTTTGGTGCATAATTCTTAGAAAGTCTAATTTGAATTTGTGGCTTATTTGAATTTGAATCAAATAGAGAAAATAAAAAGAAAAGGGAAAAACAATTCCAAAATAAAAGAAAAAAGGAAAGGAGCCCGCTTCCCCGCCCCCCTCGGCCTTTCGGCCCAGTCGGCCCACCTCGCGCGCGCGCCTCTCCCGCCTCTCCTCTCTCTGCCCGCGGGCCCCGCCTGTCAGCGCGGCCGCCTTCCGCGCGCCCGCCTCCCGCTCTCTCTGATCGCCCGGCCCCACCTGTCGGCGCTGCCGCTTCCCCGCGCGTGCGCCCGCTCCCTCGCTCTCTCTCTCTGCCCGTGGGCCCCCTCAGTCAGCCCCGCGTTCCCCGCCCCGCGCCCGCTTTCTTCTCTCTCTCTCTGCGTCGCGGGCCCGGCTTGTCAGCTCCCTCGTCCTCGCGTAACCGCCGCCGAGCTGCGCGCGCCCGCCTTCTCCGCGCCCACGTCGCGCATGGGGCTCGCCCCAACCCCGCCCTCGGCCACTAGAGCCCCGAACCTCACTCGCCCTCTCCCCCTCCCTCATTTGCGCACCAACCGGCCCCTCTCTCACCTCTCCCTCGCTGCGCGCACGCCAAAGCGCCATCGCCGCGAACCGCCGCCGCCCGAGCTCGTTCCTCCATTGCCGTTGGAGCTCCGCCGTGCCTTTTGCCACGGTGAGCTCCGCCCCGACGTCCACAACCCGGGACACGCTCCAATTTCCCCTTCCCCTCCCTATTTCTCTCTGCCCGCGCTCACCCGCAGTCCGCCGTGCAGCCGCCACCGTCGACCCGGGCCACCGTCGCGTCTCCGTCGCCGCCGAGGAGTCCCCGGAGGCCGCTTTGAGGTAAGGGACCTCTCCCGCCCCTATTGGCCTTTGTCTTGCTCTCTATCGCGTTTAATTCCTCGCCGGAGTAGTTTAGCGCCGCCGCCGAGCCGCTCCACCGTGAACCGCCCCCCTCCGGTGCCCCTACCCCGGCCCAGACCCCACCAGAAGGTTCCCCGCGCCCTCCCCAACCTCCCCGGCCACTCAGGTCGCCCCGGGGACCCGCTGGGCCCCCGCGCCCCTCGTCTCCGGCGAGCACCTCCGCCGTGGGGACGGGCGCCGCCGCCTCAGCTGGCTGGGGAAGGAGGCAGAAGCAGCCGCCCCGATCCCCGCCGTCCATCTCAGATCGAACGATCCCGTTTTAAATAGCCCGAATCCAATCGTAGCCGTCCGCCCAAGATCCAACGGCCCAGGGCCGCTTTCCCCTGCGCCCCGCCTCTCTGCCGCTGGGCCCCGCCTGCCAGTCGCTCGCGCCCGCGCTGCCCGCTGGCCCCGCCTGTCAGCCGCCGCGCTCGCGCTGCCCGCCCGGCCCCGCCTGTCAGCCGCCCAGGCCGCCGCGCGCCCGCGCGCCCGCCGCAGGATCTAATCCTGGCCGTTGATCTGAGATCCAACGGCTGTAGGCGCCCGATACCCCTTCGCCCGCGCGTTTTCTTAAAGAACCCCTCTGTTTTCTGGAAATTGCGGCCGCCGTCCCTGGTTTCTCGCAGTTAAGTCCTCAGACCTTTTATTTAATTAAAAATAGGTCCTTAGGGTATATTTTTAACCCCTAAACTTGTAAAATTCATAACTTTGCCATATGAACTCCAAATTAGGTGCTTCAAATTGCAAAATGTTCATAAAATTATTATCTATCTGTTTATGCAATGCTTCCCTGCTGTTTCTATGTCCCAATTAATGGTTAATCATTAGGATAGGATTAATGTTATGGGAACCCTATTTGAGATAAATAAAAGATAGTAGACTTTAATAAAAGTTGGAGCACTTAAGTTTATGGACTCAAACACCTAAGTTTAGGAACTTAAAACCAGATAATGATTTAATCCCACCACTGACTTAAACCTGATTAGTGGATAATGAATCCTTTTGTATAGTCCTCTACCCCAGACCTAGGGAATACCAGAGTGCCTATCCCTTTTCTATTATGAACTTGTGATCTCTCTGCTGCATATGTTTGGTATATTGTTTTTGTTTGTTATTTCCCAAGTGCATAGTGTGAATGATTACTTTACGTAGACAACGAGCAGTCTGTGTTTCCCGAGGAAGTTGCAGAGGAAGTCCCTGATCAGCAGTTTGGTGAAGGCAAGTGTCCTCTGACCCATTATGTCCTATTCATTTATAACTTACTCCCCCGCATTACTTACTTGAAACCTAAGGATTGACTAGCTTTACACTTTACTTTATCCTTGATGACCTTATGGGCTATTATGGTTAGCATTTTGCTACTGCTTAACTTAATCAATGAACATGATGTGACTATTTATGATACTGTTATCCTGATGATGTTGATGGTCTGGTGATACTCTAGGGGGCTCAGGCTGTTTTCTGAGTACCTCTCCGTAAGGACCTGTTCGTTGAGAGACCACCCGGGATAACAGTGCAACCATGAGGGTGAAATGGGATGCCCTTAGCTAATTAATTAGAGGAACTAGAGGTGTAGTTGCTTCGCCGTCATGCCGTCAATGGGGTCCAGGCACAGTGCTTGCTCTGCCGAGGCTGAGTGCCGAGGTTCTTTCATTTTGCTTTTGTTAGTCACTCTCCTGCGGGGAGGAGTACTGTGTTTATCAAACTGGAGAAACCTAATGGGCAGCTATGATCTCTAGGGAATCTTTGTAAAAGCTACGTAGTGATGCCCTGCCGGACCACCTAGGTAGTGGTCAATGGGGATTAGCTCTCCCCGGGCAGAAAGGGAATCATGACTCGTGGGTAAAGTGTGCGACCTCTGCAGAGGGTAGTGAAACTGATATATCAGCCGTGCTCACGGTTAAGAGCAGCCTTGGGATCCTCTTTGATTAGAGATACAGATGGTTCGAGATACAAGGATTATGTTATGGTTTTGGTTCGAATATGATGATGTTGTTCCTCGATGAGGAAATGGTTCATGGGTTGGTTAATGCTAAAATCTGGCTTCTACTAATGATAAATACCTGTCCAACTAAAAGCAACTGCTTGACCTTAACCCCACATAAAGCTAGTCCACTTCAGCCAAAACGGGACATTTGCTGAGTACGTTGATGTGTACTCATCCTTGCTTTACCACCAAACACCAGGTTGTCCGCATTGTAATCACTGCTCCGGAGAAGGCGAAGTCGTGGAAGGAGACTTCCAGGAGTTCCAAGACTACGACGAATTCTAGGTGTGGGTTGGCGGCAACCCCCAGTCAGCTGCCTGTGAAGGCCTTATCTTTACTGCGTTTCGCTAGCACTTTGATTTAACTGTTAAGTTGATGACTATGTGGACGTCTATGACTCTGTGATGTAATTAAGTTAATACTTTCTTAAGTTATTATTCAAGCAATGTGCATTGATGTTCATTTATGTAATCGCTGTGTACGTGAGTTCTGATCCTGGCACGTACATAGTTCGCACTTGGTTTGCCTTCCAAAACCGGGTGTGACACGACCTGTGGGTCCCCGACGCAGTGAGGGCGTGAGCACAACCCTGAGGTGAGAGCGACTGCCAGAAGGGGGCCCACCATACAGCGCCCATGACGCGGCCAACGACGTGGAGGTGGAGACAGGGAGCAGGTCTGCGATTTGCTGCGCCATTCATGCGGTGCACGATGACCAGAGTTGAGGGATGCATCTGGAATGTGGGGACCGCCTGGCAGAGGGATTTGCGCAGGGGTATGCCAGGGTGGGTCCAAGCGGGTGTGAGAGAGGAGGATGGGCCGAGGGAAATGGACTTGGCCCAAGTCTGGACAGGTGAACTTCTCTTTTTTCTATTTTCTTTTCTTGTCTTCTTTCCTTTTTTTAATTTTCAGATTCCTAATTTAAATACCCATTCAAATTCAAACTTCATGGCCAATTAGTTCTCTCATTAAAGACTCATTTTAGACAAGGTATGGATAAATTTGTCTAAATTTAGTATTTATTTCATGATAATTATTGCTCTCTTTCTCCAATTCTAGAGTTTCTTTTAGATCTCAAATTCCCAATTGGGTATTAATATTTTTCTTTTCACATTATTCTATGTTGTCACAAAATGCACACAAAATAAAACTCCAGCATGATGCATGTATTATTTTTGGGTGTCCTTTGTCATTTATTTATTTGTTTAATTGTGGTGTTCACATGAAATGATAAATAGAGATGGCACTCATGTATACAAAGGAATATGACTTTCTCCTTTAGATTTTCTTACAAAGTGGGTATTACAGGGGCACGGCTCCTTGAGCATCTTGTCGAACGCGCCGGCCCCTCCAGGGGGCTTCCGAGGGTTCCTGTGCTCGGCAGCAGCGACAAGATTCGCGTCAGCGGCGTTGCGCTTCGCTTGCGCCTTCTTCTTGGCCTTCTTCTTCACGCCACGCTAGGCGGACGCCTTGGGGGGGTCTTCCTTCGGCTCCCCCTGAGGCTGCTTGTCTTCCCGGAAGATGGCCTCGACCGCCTCCTGACCCGAGGCGAACTTGGTGGCGACGTCCATCAATTCGCTCGCCTTGGTGGGAGTCTTGCGCCCTAGTTTGCTCACCAGGTCTCGGCAAGTGGTGCCGGCGAGGAAAGCTCCAATGACGTCCGAGTCGGTGATGTTAGGCAGCTTGGTGCGCTGCTTCAAAAACCGCCGGATGTACTCTCGGAGAGATTCCCCAGGCTGCTGGCGGCAGCTTCGGAGATCCCATGAGTTCCTAGGGCGCATGTATGTGCCCTGGAAATTTCCTGTGAAAGTCTTGACCAGGTCGTCAAAGTCGGAGATCTGCGTAGGAGGCAGATGCTCTAGCTAGGCCCAGGCGGCGTCGGAGAGGAAAAGGGGTAGATTACGGATGATGAGGTTGTCATCATCCGCCCCTCCCAACTGGCATGCCAGTCGGTAGTCCGCGAGCCACAACTCCGGCCTCGTCTCCCCCGAGTACTTGGTGATGGTAGTCGGGGCTTGGAAACGGGCGGGGAACGACGCTCGTCGTATGGCGTGGCTGAAGACTCGCGAACCGGGTGGCTCGGGCGAGGGACTCCGATCCTCCTTGTTGTCGCAGCGTCCCCCGCGCCTAGGATGGTAGCCTCAGCGCACCTTCTCGTCGAGGCAGGCTCGATGAACGCGATGGTGACGCTCGTTGCCGAGGCGATCCCGAGCGGCAGGTGCCTCGTTCTATGTGCGCTTGAGATGGACCGAGGCCTCTCGCATGCGTCGGGAGGATGCTGCGTGATGCTCCGAGGGGTCAGCTCGCCTTCGGGACGTGGAGCTCTTGGCTCATCGAACTACGGCACCTTTCAGGAGATCCTTGAGTTCGCCTTGGATACGCCATCCTTCGGTGGTGGATGGCTCGGGCATGGTTCGAAGTAGCATCGCCGCTGCAGCTAGGTCCTGGCCGGACCCGCTGACGGCCGGGGGCAGCGCTGCCCTGGCATTGTCGATGATGCGGCGCTGGACGTCTTGGGCCCGATGACAGGCTCCTCCGGCGAGTGTTTGGCCTACCCACTCCTATTCGATGTTCTGGTGGAGCTGCACAAGCCGCCCTGCTTCCTCATCGACCCTGGCCTGCATCTCACGGATTTGCTCGAGCTGTGTGTCCTAACCCCCCCCCCCCGTAGGGACTGGGACCACAGCTAGCTCCCGCGGGATGTCAACGCGAGATGCGGGCCTAGGGGGATCGTCAACTTCTGGCATACCGAGGTGGTTGCCTTCATCGTGATCTCCCTGATCGACGTGGAAACATTCACGACTTGGGCCGTAACCCTCGTCGTCAAGGCCATGGCCATCGTCAGAACAACCGGAGAGGCAGTGGCCACATGCGGACATGAAGTCCCGTAGGGCACCGGGATCATCGAGGTCAGAGAAATCCCAACCGAAGTCGGGGTCGTCCTCTTCCTCGGAACCCACCAGTCCGGAGGTTGAGACGGCTGTCAGTCAGTCCCAGGTTGACCACATATGGTACCCCAGAAGGTTTGGATACGCCCTTATGAAAGCGCTCACCGTAGCGGGGTCGCTAGGTGGATTGAAGCTGAATCAAAAGGGAACAGGATGGAATACGAACGGTACCTTTGGTCGATGGACAGTGGTGAATTTGCGTCGGGGACGAAACGCACCGTCGTCTCAGGTACGAGGGTGACACCCAGCAGGTCCTTTGTGAGGGTGCTGGCGTCGTCAGTCCGCTTGGGGCTAGCACGTTGCAGGGAAGCGGTGCTTGTCGTCGTCTCAGGGGCGAGGACAACACCCGACATGTCCCCCGGAGGAGTGCCAGCGTCGTCCACTCGATCCAGCTTGACAACCGATAAGGTGCCGCCTCCCGTGTGGCCACGGTTGCCCCGTCTCTGTCTCCCCCGGTGAGGAGGGTGGCGGAGACGACCCGAGTGCTCCTCTTCCACTGCGGGGAGATGTCGTCGTGGAGGGCGCCTCCGCCGGGCGAGCCGTTGACTGTCGTTGTCGTCGTGCCGTTGAGGGAGGAGTACCATGTCGTAGCTGCCGTCGAGGGACATGAACTCGAGACTCCCGAAGCGGAGCACCGTCCCGGGCTGGAGAGGTTGCTGAAGTCTACCCATCTGGAACTCAACGGGAAAGTGTTCGTTAACACGCAGCAGGCCCCTACCTGGCGCGCCAACTGTCGGCGTTTCGGACCCGGGGGGTCCCTCGACCGACGAGTAAATTTGTCGTTGCGTGCCCCTGCCCAGATGGGTTGGTGCGAGATGGAACACAAGTGGGGGAATGAGCCTTGTATTATCATGCACCAGGGTGCTTGTACTAGGGGTTACAAGCGTGGCGAGAGAGTGAGAGCGAGGGTGAGAGGGAGCGAGTAGCAAAGAGCGAGAGAGAGAGAGGGTCTGGCCCCTGCTCGTCTTCTCCCACCGTGCGTTCGTATGCTCGTATGTTTGTTCCTCTTTTCCCTCTCCCCTCTCGTCCCTCCTTCCGTCCCCCCTCCCGTTTGGGGCCCTGGACACTCCCTTTTATAGACGTAAGGAGATGCCCAGCTGTACAATGGGGTGTAGATGGGAGCTAACGTGGCTGGCAGGGAAGTGCCCTGAGCCCTGTACAGATAACAACGTGACCGTCGGGGGGGGGGTCTCGAGTCCTATAGAGGTAGTATCGTGGCCATCGGAGAAGTACCTTGAGCCCTGTAGCAGTACAGCTGTCGGTGCTGTATGGATCCTGCTAACGTCCCCTTGCTTCCGTAGGGGGCTTGAGAACCACAAACGTCATGGTTTCATGCGGGAAACCACCATCGCCTGTCACCGGGGTAAGCTGGATGGGACGCCGGTCTTGTTCCTTCGTAGCCTGAGCTAGCTAGGAGTAGGGTAATGATGCATCCCTTGTGGCGCGGTTGATCCGAGCCTAAGGTCAGTCGAGGTGGCGGCTCCTCCATGGCTGAGGCTGGGGCTGAGGCCCAGGGTCGGGCGAGGATCTGACTCTTCCCGAGGCCGAGGTCGAGGCCGAGCCCTGGGGTCGGGCGAGGCGGAGATCTCCTCCCGAGGCCGTGGTTGAGGTCGAGGCCGAGCCCCGGGGTCGGGCGAGGCGGAGCTTCCTATTGCGCCCGAGGCTTATCTTGACTGTTGTCGGTTTTGCCCGGGTGGTTGGCACAGCAGCCGGAGCGGGGCAGGCGGCGCTGTTTTCCTGTCAGATCGGTCAGTGAAAGGGTGAAGTGACTGCGGTCACTTCGACCTTGCCGACTGAGGCGCGCGTGTCAGGATAAGGTGTCAGGCGATCCCAGCGTTAAATGTGCATGCGATACGGTCGGCTGGTAAGGCGATTTGGCCAAGGTCGCTTGCACGACAAGGCTTGCCTTTGGCTGAGCCGAGGGCGCGCTCACTGCCTTAGGAGACCCTCGGGCGAGACGAGAACTCGCCCTGGACCACTGTTCCGCCCGAGGCCAGGCTCAGGCGAGGCGAGGCCGAGTCCCTTGGTAGACGAAGCTTTGACTTTGACTCGAACTATAAGCCTTCATGGTTTGCTCAGAAGGTGTTTTCCAACCGTGATTAGGAGTGTTGGGGGTACCCCTAATTTCGGTACCCGACAAGCATCACGTTCATTTTATGACACACTGCACCCCATGAATAGTATGATATAAGTTGTCTCCATACTTTGACCCAAATATGTACTTTTGGCATTTGAGTACAAAAGTGTTATTTTCTGAAATGCATATATTTAGGGGAGGAAACTATATCATAGGATTCAAAATCTTATTTATCAAATCTTATGTAAGCTTTAAATGTGTTGTATCAATCACCAAAAAGGGGGAGATTGAAAGTGCATTCATCCCTTTTGTGAGTTTTGGTGATTTGGATAACAACACATTTAAAGGTCTAACGAGTTTGCTAAGTGTTGAACAGGAAATTCAGTATGATGAACATACTTGAATAGTGTATAATGATCAGTGAACAAAGATTCAACACAAGGTTAAATAACCAGTGAGACATTACAAATGGATATAATATGATCTCTATATTGGTTTGAATATATGGACAAGACCTGAGAAATCACTACATACATATGACCAGAATAGAGGATGAAGTGATTAAGAGGATTGGTCAAGTCAAAGTGAATAAGATATGAGGAATCGTGAATTGGCTTGACCATATTACTATCAGTCCATATATGCTTCTATGAGAATCAAACTAGAGCTTGATTGATCTTAACAATTATATCTAGAAGACATTCAAGCAAGGTTCACAATATTGAAGAAATGATTCTCTCAATTGATGCTCAATAGGATGTGACGCAAGAATGGCTTGATAGGGTGAAGATAGCAAGGAAAGGGCTTCGAGGAACTAAGCGAAGGTGAAGGCCAAGCAACGGCTTGTAGACCGAGGTACCATGGCTAAGGTGAAGAAGAGAGTACTTGCACTAAGTCGATGAACTAATTAGCTATGAAGAGTTATAACATGTTGATGCATCAATAAGGTGACTTGAAACCATGATTTGAACTCATATATGGTGATATGGTACAAGTCACAGGGTTTGATTTGTGTTTGCTTCAAAAGGTGAGACAAAGATGTTTGTGATCCTTATGAAGCAATGCCATGGAGAAATCACACATGAGACACCAATGACTCAAGTTGTTTACTTAATTAATTTTATTTAATTTGAGTAAAGGATTCGTCGTACTAAAAAGGGGGATCCAAAAACAAGGTTGGTGTTTGCCAAAGCTCAAACCTCTATATTCAAAAGCTATTTTTTGAAAACCAAAAATCTCTTTAACATTCTATGGTAGACCATGGTTAGGTTTGAGAAACCTACAGTGTTCTTGTTGAAAAGCAACTGAACTTCTTCAACTGTAGCTGAGCTTTTCAGCTGAGCTGAACTTCAGCTGAGTTGAGCATCTTTAGCTGCAGCTGAGCTGAACTTCAGCTGAGTTGAGCTTCTTCAGCTGCAGCTGAGCTGAACTTTAGCTAGGTTGAGTTTTCTCAACTCCAGCTGAACTTCAACTTCAACCGGGGTCCAGGGCAAGTTCAACCGGGGTCCAGAGAGGTTCAACTGGGGTCCAAGGAAAAGTTCAGCTGGGGTTTTTTCCTCGGACCTCACTGGTCAAAACCGGTTGAACCGGTCCTAGGGGAGGTTCAACCGGTGTCAGGGTCACCTGACCGGTCTGACCTCCTGACTGGCAGACTGACTGCCAGTCTGACCCCCAGACGGTTGAACCGGCCCTAGGGGCAGTTCAACTGGTGTCAGGACCTGTTTTTGAAGTCTGACCTGCAGTCTGCCAGTCTGACTGGCAGACTGACTATCAGCCTGCCCCAGGCGGTTGAACCGGTTCTAGGGGCGGTTCAACCGGTCCTCCACAGCCAAAATGAGTCCAATGGCTAGTTTTGAAGCCCCCACCTATATATACTCACTCCTACCTCTCTCCCCACACAAGAGCATGACCCAAACTCCATTTCTAACTTGAAGAACACCTCCCACTCTCTCTCACACATCTCTTGCCTCTCCCATTTCAAATCTTTGGAGAGAAATCTTTAAGTGAGTTTGAGAGCTGCGGTTTTTGTGCTTCATCTCCAAATCTCTCTTGCTCTTCTTCATTCGAGCTTTGGTACTACATCGAGTTCTTTGTGGATTCATTACTCTTGGAGCTTCTAGCTCCTAGACGACTAGGTGTCTCTTGTGAGTCTCCAAATCTTGTGGAAGACCACAAGAAAGTTTGTAATACCCGCTCGTTTGAGCAAAGATTAGTGTGTGAGCTTGACCTTTGTGGTCGGCAAAGGGAGGATTAGGGTTAAAAGAGACCCGGCTCTTTGTGGGCGCCTCAACGAGGAAGTAGGGCACCTTGGTGGTGTGACCGAACCTTGGGATAAATCTTGTGTCTCTTGTGTTCTTGCTCATTGTGTTTATTCGTGTTATTCGTTCCCTCACCATTCCGTGGAAGATTTGCTTATATATTTTTGGTGTGTGGATTTTGAGAAGTGCCCTTCTCAGATCTACTACTTTGAACCATGTGGATCATTTAGAACATCTCACTTCCAAAGTTAACTGGGTGAATTTCGAGATCAATTCAGTTTTATAACTCATCGTTTAGTTGAGCTTGTGCAAACCACTTGAACCGGTTTTGACACCTGTTGAATTGGTTTTACCCAGTTTGCTTCTAGTTTTTGTTGAAAAAGTTTTAACTTACCTATTCACCCCCCCCCCTCTAGGCAACTTTCAGTAAATAATTGGTAGAAAAATACATGATTAAATATGGAAAATGCTTTTTACACCTGATGTGTTATGCTCATGCAATAATTTTGGTGTCTATTTTTCTGCTTTTATTTCTCGTAGCAGATATTTAGCAGAAAATTATTAAAATGCATGTAAAGTCTATATTGTCCATACTTAAAAGCTCTAAATATTTGTGTTGCGTTGAGCTTCAGACTCACGCCAAGCGATTAAATTGTATAGTGGGTACTCGAACATGTCGATCAGGCTGCGTTGTTAATCGGTTGAGTTATGGCATTAGCTGAGCATTGGCTGCGTCCTGGCAACACAATGCAATATTTGTGTCGTACGAACTTGGCTGCGTCATGTGATTGCTATGTAGCACTCTCGTTTAATCGGACAGCTCCCGTTGAGTCAAACTGCCATCGCTGAGTCGCGTATTTTTCGCATGCCCTGTAGGCACTGTCTGTCTACCGTGATTATCGAACCACAATTACACCTGTTGCGCACGTTGCGTGGACTTATCGTGTACCCCGATTACCGAGCCACAACTGCGCCTGTTGCGCTTATTACGAAGGCTTGTTATGTTGTTGTAGCTCTGATGGCCTAAAAGTCACCTAGAGGGGAGGTGAATAGGGCGAAACTGAAATTTACAAAGTTAATCACAACTACAAGTCGGGTTAGCGTTAGAAATATAAACGAGTCCGAGAGAGAGGGTGAAAACAAATCACAAGCAAATAAGGAATGAGACATAAGGATTTGTTTTACTGAGGTTCGGTTCTTGCAAACCTACTCCCCGTTAAGGTGGTCACAAAGACCAGGTCTCTTTCAACCCTTTCCCTCTCTCAAACGGTCACTTAGACTGAGTGAGCTTCTCTTCTCAATCACACGGGACACAAAGTCCCCGCAAGGACCACCACACAATTGGTGTCTCTTGCCTTGGTTACAAGTGAGTGATTCACAAGAAAGAATGAGAAAGAAAAGAAGCAATCCAAGCGCAAGAGCTCAAATGAACACAAATGTCGCTCTCTCTAGTCACTATTTGATTTGGAGTGATTTCGGACTTGGGAGAGGATTTGATATCTTTGGTTGTGTCTAGAATTGAATGCTATAGCTCTTGTATGAGGTGTGAATGCTGAAAACTTGGATGTAATTGAATGGGGGGTGGTTGGGGTATTTATAGCCCCAACCACCAAAATGTGGCCGTTGGAAGTCTGTTGTCGCATGGCGCACCGGACAGTCTGGTGCGCCACCGGACACTGTCCGGTGCGCCAGCCACGTCAGCCAGCTGTTGGGGTTCGACCGTTGGAGCTCTGACTTGTGAGGCCTCTGGGCTGTCCGGTGGTGCACCGGACAAGTCCTGTAGACTGTCTGGTGCGCCAGCTGCGCGTGCTCTGACCTCTACGCGCGCAGGCGCGCATTAAATGCGTTGCAGTCGACCGTTGCACACAAAGTAGCAGTTGCTTCGCTGGCACACCGGACAGTCCGGTGTGCCACCGGACACTGTCCGGTGCATACACCGGACGGTCCGGTGAATTATAGCGGAGCGGCCTCCATTTTCCCGAAGGTAGCGAGTTCAGCGTCGAGTTCCCTGGTGCACCGGCGCACCGGACAGTCCGGTGCGCCAGACCAGGGTGCCTTTGGGTTGTCTTTAGCTCACTTTATTTGAACCCTTTCTTGGTCTTTTTATTGGTCTATTGTGAACCTTTGGCACCTATAAAACTTATAATCTAGAGCAAACTAGTTAGTCCAATTATTTGTGTTGGCAATTCAACCACCAAAATCAATTAGGAAAAGGTGTAAGCCTATTTCCCTTTCAATCTCCCCCTTTTTGGTGATTGATGCCAACAGAAACCAAAGCAAATATCAAAGTGCAGAATTGAACTAGTTTGCATAATGTAAGTGCAAAGGTTGCTTGGAATGAAACCAATAAATATTACTTACTAGATGCGCATGGATGTCTTTTCTTTTTATTAACATTTTGGACCACGCTTGCACCACACGTTTTGTTTTGCAAAATGTTTTGGAAATTCTTTTCAAAGTTCTTTTGCAAATAGTCAAAGGTAAATGAATAAGATTTTTGAGAAGCATTTTCAAGATTTGAAATTTTCTCCCCCTGTTTCAAATGCTTTTCCTTTGACTAAACAAAACTCCCCCTTAATGAAATCCTCCTCTTAGTGTTCAAGAGGGTTTTAGATATTAATTTTGAAGAGGGTATAGCAATTTAAAATTATATCAAAATAAGATACTAATTGAAAAACTTCTTTTAATACCAAATAGAAGACTATAATGTTTGAAATTGGTGGTGGTGTGGTCCTTTTGCTTTGGGCTAATACTCTCTCCCCCTTTGGCATGAATCGCCAAAAACAGATATTTGAGTGAAATATAAGCCCTTTTTAAATACTCTCTCCCCCTTTGGATGGAAGAAAAGGAGTGAAGATTATACCAAAGTTGGAGAGATTGTGCGGAGCAACGGCGAAGGATGAATGATTCGATGGAGCGGAGTGGAAGCCTTGTCTTCGCCGAAGACTCCATTTCCCTTTCAATCTATGACTTAGCATGGAATGGACTTGAAGGAATACATTAGTCATAGCACATGAAAGAGATGATCAAAGGTATACATATGAGCTATGTGTGCAAAACATCAATAAAAGTTTCTAGAATCAAGAATATTTAGCTCATGCCTAAGTTTGGTAAAAGTCTGTTCATCCAATGGCTTGGTAAAGATATCGGCTAATTGTTCTTTGGTGCTAACATATGCAATCTCGATATCCCCCTTTTGTTGGTGATCCCTTAGAAAATGATACTGAATGGCTATGTGTTTAGTGCGGCTATGCTCAACGGGATTATCCGCCATGCGGATCACACTCTCATTATCACATAGAAGAGGAACTTTGGTTAATTTGTAACCATAGTCCCTAAGGGTTTGCCTCATCCAAAGCAATTGCGCGCAACAGTGGCCTGCGGCAATATACTCGGCTTCGGCGGTTGAAAGAGCTACAAAATTTTGCTTCTTTGAAGCCCAAGACACCAGAGATCTTCCCAAGAACTAGCAAGTCCCTGATGTGCTCTTTCTATTAATTTTGCACCCTGCCCAATCGGCATCGGAATAACCAATTAAATCAAATGTGGATCCCCTGGGGTACCAAAGGCCAAACTTAGGAGTATAAACTAAATATCTCAAGATTCGTTTTACGGCCCTAAGGTGAGCTTCCTTAGGATCGGCTTGGAATCTTGCACACATGCATACGGAAAGCATAATGTCCGGTCGTGAAGCACATAAATAGAGTAAAGAACCTATCATCAACCGGTATACCTTTTGATCTACGGATTTACCTCCCGTGTCGAGGTCGAGATGTCCATTTGTTCCCATGGGTGTCTTGATGGGTTTGGCGTCTTTCATCCCAAACTTGGTTAGAATGTCTTGAATGTACTTCGTTTGGCTAATGAAAGTGCCCTCTTGGAGTTGCTTGACTTGGAATCCTAGAAAATACTTCAACTCCCCCATCATTGACATCTCGAATTTTTGTGTCATGATCCTACTAAATTCTTCACATGTAGATTTGTTAGTAGACCCAAATATAATATCATCAACATAAATTTGGCATACAAACAAATCATTTGCAAGTGTTTTAGTAAATAAAGTAGGATCGGCTTTTCCGACTTTGAAGCCATTTGCAATAAGAAAATCTCTTCGGCATTCATACCATGCTCTTGGGGCTTGCTTGAGCCCATAAAGCGCCTTAGAGAGTCTATAAACATGATTAGGATACTCACTGTCTTCAAAGCCAGGAGGTTGCTCAACATAGACCTCTTCCTTGATTGGTCCATTGAGGAAGGCACTTTTCACGTCCATTTGATAAAGCTTGAAGCCATGGTAAGTAGCATAGGCAAGTAAAATGCGAATTGACTCAAGCCTAGCTACGGGTGCATAGGTTTCACCGAATTCCAAACCTTCGACTTGTGAGTATCCCTTGGCCACAAGTCGGGCTTTGTTCCTTGTCACCACACCATGCTCGTCTTGTTTGTTGCGGAAGACCCACTTGGTTCCTACAACATTTTGGTTAGGACGTGGAACTAAATGCCATACCTCATTCCTCGTGAAGTTGTTGAGCTCCTCTTGCATCGCCATCACCCAATCCGAATCTTGAAGTGCTTCCTCTACCCTATGTGGCTCAATGGAGGAAACAAAAGAGTAATGCTCACAAAAATGTGCAACACGAGATCTAGTGGTTACCCCCTTATGAATGTCGCCGAGGATGGTGTTGACGGGGTGATCTCGTTGGATTGCTTGGTGGACTCTTGGGTGTGGCGGCCTTGGAACTTGCTCATCCTCCTTGTCTTGATCATTTGCATCTCCCCCTTGATCATTGTCGTTGTCTTGAGGTGGCTCGTCTTCTTGATCTTCTTCTTCATCATCTTGAGCCTCATCCTCATCTTGAGTTGGTGGAGATGCTTGCATGGAGGAGGATTGTTGATCTTGTGCTTGAATGGGCTCTTCAATTTCCTTAGGACACACAACCCCAATGGACATGTTCCTTAGCGCGACGCACAGAGCCTCTTCATCATCTAATTCATCAAGATCATCTTGCTCTACTTGAGAGCCGTTAGTCTCATCAAACACAATGTCACAAGAAACTTCAACTAGTCCAATGGACTTGTTAAAGACTCTATATGCCCTTATGTTTGAATCATATCCTAGTAAAAAGCCTTCTACAGCCTTTTGAGCAAATTTAGATTTTCTACCTCTTTTAACAAGTATAAAACATTTGTTACCAAAGACTCTAAAATATGAAACATTGGGCTTTTTACCGGTTAGGAGTTCGTAAGATGTCTTCTTGAGGATTCGGTGTAGATACAACCGGTTGATGGCATAGCAAGCGGTGTTGACTGCCTCGGCCCAAAACCGATCCGAAGTCTTGTACTCATCAAGCATGGTTCTTGCCATGTCCAATAGAGTTCTATTCTTCCTCTCCACTACACCATTTTGTTGTGGTGTGTAGGGAGAAGAGAACTCATGCTTGATGCCCTCCTCCTCAAGAAAGCCTTCGATTTGTGAATTCTTGAACTCTGTCCCATTATCGCTTCTTATTTTCTTGATCCTCAAGCTGAACTCATTTTGAGCCCGTCTCAAGAATCCCTTTAAAGTCTCTTGGGTTTGAGATTTTTCCTGTAAAAAGAATACCCAAGTGAAGCGAGAATAGTCATCCACAATAACAAGACAGTACTTACTCCCGCTGATGCTTATGTAAGCGATCGGGCCGAATAGGTCCATGTGGAGGAGCTCGAGTGGCCTGTCAGTCGTCAAGATGTTCTTATGTGGATGATGAATGCCAACTTGCTTCCCGGCTTGGCATGCGCTACAAATCCTGTCTTTCTCAAAATGAACATTGGTTAGTCCTAAAATGTGTTCTCCCTTTAGAAGCTTGTGAAGATTCTTCATCCCAACATGTGCTAGTCGGCGATGCCAGAGCCAGCCCATGTTAGTCTTAGCAATTAAGCAAGTGTCGAGTTCAGCTCTATTGAAATCAACTAAGTATAGCTGACCCTCCAACACTCCCTTAAATGCTACTGAATCATCACTTCTTCTAAAGACAGTGACACCTACATCAGTAAATAGACAGTTGTAGCCCATTCTGCATAGTTGAGAAACGGAAAGCAAATTGTAATCTAATGAATCAACAAGAAAAACATTGGAAATGGAATGGTCAGGTGATATAGCAATTTTACCCAATCCTTTGACCAAACCTTGGTTTCCATCCCCGAATGTGATAGCTCATTGGGGATCTTGGTTTTTCTCATAGGAGGAGAACATCTTCTTCTCCCCTGTCATGTGGTTTGTGCACCCGCTATCGATGATCCAACTTGAGCCCCCGAATGCATAAACCTACAAAACAAATTTAGTTCTTGTTTTTAGGTACCCAAACAGTTTTGGGTCCTTTGACATTAGATACAAGAACTTTGGGTACCCAAACACAAGTCTTTGATCCCTTGTGTTTGTCCCCAACATACTTGGCAACTACTCTGCCGGATTTGTTAGTCAAAACATAAGATGCATCAAAATTTTTAAATGAAATGCTAGGTTCATTTGATGCACTAGGAGTCCTTTTTCTAGGCAATTTAGCACGAGTTGATTGCCTAGAGCTAGATGTCTCACCCTTATATATAAAAGCATGATTAGGGCCAGAGTGAGACTTCCTAGAATGAATTCTCCTAATTTTGTGCTCGGGATAACCGGCAGGGTACAAAATGTAACCCTCGTTATCCTGAGGCATGGGAGCCTTGCCCTTAACAAAGTTAGATAATTTTTTAGGAGGGGCATTAAGTTTGACATTGTCCCCCTTTTGGAAGCCAATGACATCCTTGATGCCAGGGCGTCTCCCACTATAAAGCATACTACGAGCAAATTTAAATTTTTCATTTTCTAGTTCATGCTCGGCAATTTTAGCATCTAATTTTGCTATATGATCGTTTTGTTGTTTAATTAAAATCATGTGATCATGAATAGCATCAATGTCAACATCTCTACATCTAGTGCAAATAGAAACATGCTCAATAGTGGATGTAGAGGGTTTGCAAGTTTTTAGTTCAACAATCTTAGCATGTAAAATATCATTTTCACTTCTAAGATCGGAAATGGACGCATTGCAAACATCTAAGTCTTTAGCCTTAGCAATCAATTTTTCATTTTCAATTCTAAGGCTAGCAAGAGAGACATTTAATTTTTCAATCTTAGCAATAGAAATAGCATGATCATTTCTAAGATTGGCATATGAATCATCACAAACATTTGAATCAACCTTAGCAATTAATTTAGCATTTTCATTTCTAAGGTTGGCAATAACATCATGGCATGTGCTTAGCTCACTAGTTAATTTTTCACATTTTTCCATCTCTAGAGCATAAGCATTCTTAACCTTAACATGCTTCTTATTTTCCTTAATTAGGAAGTCCTCTTGGCTATCCAAGAGATCATCATTATCATGAATAGTGCTAATTAATTTATTTAACTTCTCCTTTTGTTGCATGTTAAGGTTGGCAAAAAGAGTAAATAAATCATCCTCATCATCATTAGAATTTGCCTCATCACTAGAGGTGGCATATTTGGTGGAGGATTTAGATTTAACCTTTTTCTTTTTGCCGTCCTTTGCCATGAGGCACTTGTGGCCGACGTTGGGGAAGAGAAGTCCCTTGTTGACGGCGATGTTGGCGGCGTCCTCGTCGGAGGAGGAGTCGGTGGAGCTCTCGTCGGAGTCCCACTCGCGACACACATGGGCATCGCCGCCCTTCTTCTTGTGGTACCTCTTCTTTTCTTTTCTTCTCCCCTTCTTGTCGTCGCCCTTGTCACTGTCACTGGAAATAGGACATTTTGCTATAAAGTGACCGGGCTTACCACACTTGTAGCAAACCTTCTTGGAGCGGGGCTTGTAGTCCTTCCCCCTCCTTTGCTTGAGGATTTGTCGAAAGCTTTTGATGATTAAAGCCATCTCCTCATTATCGAGCTTTGAGGCGTCGATGAGGAGCCTACTTGGTGTAGACTCTTCCTTTTTCTCCTCCGTTGCCTTGAATGCAACAGGTTGTGCCTCGGGCGTGGAGGAGGTGCCTTGCTCGATGATTTTCTTTGAGCCTTTGATCATTAACTCAAAGCTTACAAACTTTCCTATAACCTCCTCGGGAGACATTAGCTTGTATCTAGGATCACCTCAAATTAATTGAACTTGCATAGGGTTAAGAAAAATGAGGGATCTAAGAATAACCTTGACCATCTCATGGTCATCCCTTTTTGTACTCCCGAGGTTGCGCACTTGGTTCACCAAGGTCTTCAACCGATTGTACATCGCTTGTGGATCCTCCCCTTGGTGAAGCATGAACCGACCGAGCTCCCCCTCGATCGTCTCCCGCTTGGTGATTTTTGTCACCTCGTCTCCTTCGTGCGCGGTCTTGAGCACGTCCCAAATTTCCTTTGCGCTCTTCAACCCTTGCACCTTATTATACTCCTCTCGACTTAGAGAGGCGAGGAGTATAGTAGTGGCTTGGGAGTTGAAGTGGTGGATTTGGGCCACTTCGTCCAAATCGTAGTCCTCATCCCCTACGGATGGTACCTGTACACCAAACTCAACAACATTCCAAATGCTTGTGTGGAGTGAGGTTAGATGATGCCTCATTTTGTCACTCCACATATTATAATCTTCACCGTCAAAAACCGGTGGTTTGCCTAATGGAACGGAGAGTAAAGGAGTACGCTTTGAAATACGAGGGTAGCATAGGGGAATCTTACTATACTTCTTGCGCTCATGGCGCTTAGAAGTAATGGACGGCGCGTCGGAGCCGGAGGTGGATGGCGATGAAGAATCGGTCTCGTAGTAGACCACCTTCCTCATCTTTTTCTTGTCGCCACTCCGATGCGACTTGTGGGAAGAGGATTCCTTCTCCTTCCCTTTGTTGCGGGACTCTCCCGATGTAGCCTTCCCGTGGCTTGTAGCGGGCTTGTCGCCGGTCACCATCTCCTTCTTGGCGTGATCTCCCGATATCACTTCAAGCGGTTGGGCTCTAATGAAGCACCGACTCTGATACCAATTGAAAGTCACCTAGAGGGGGGTGAATAGGGCGAAACTGAAATTTACAAAGTTAATCACAACTACAAGTCGGGTTAGCGTTAGAAATATAAACGAGTCCGAGAGAGAGGGTGAAAACAAATCACAAGCAAATAAGGAATGAGACATAAGGATTTGTTTTACTGAGGTTCGGTTCTTGCAAACCTACTCCCCGTTGAGGTGGTCACAAAGACTGGGTCTCTTTCAACCCTTTCCCTCTCTCAAACGGTCACTTAGACTGAGTGAGCTTCTCTTCTCAATCACACGGGACACAAAGTCCCCGCAAGGACCACCACACAATTGGTGTCTCTTGCCTTGGTTACAAGTGAGTGATTCACAAGAAAGAATGAGAAAGAAAAGAAGCAATCCAAGCGCAAGAGCTCAAATGAACACAAATGTCGCTCTCTCTAGTCACTATTTGATTTGGAGTGATTTCGGACTTGGGAGAGGATTTGATATCTTTGGTTGTGTCTAGAATTGAATGCTATAGCTCTTGTATGAGGTGTGAATGCTGAAAACTTGGATGTAATTGAATGTGGGGTGGTTGGGGTATTTATAGCCCCAACCACCAAAATGTGGCCATTGGAAGTCTGCTGTCGCATGGCGCACCGGACAGTCTGGTGCGCCACCGGACACTGTCCGGTGCGCCAGCCACGTCAGCCAGCCGTTGGGGTTCGACCGTTAGAGCTCTGACTTTTGGGGCCTCTGGGCTGTTCGGTGGTGCACCGGACAAGTCCTGTAGACTGTCCGGTGTGCCAGCTGCGCGTGCTCTGACCTCTGTGTGCGCAGGCGCGCATTAAATGCGTTGCAGTCGACCGTTGCGCGCGAAGTAGCCATTGCTCTGCTGGCACACCGGATAGTCCGGTGTGCCACCGGACACTATCCGGTGCATACACCGGACGGTCCGGTGAATTATAGCGGAGCGGCCTCCATTTTCCCGAAGGTAGCGAGTTCAGCGTCGAGTTCCCTGGTGCACCAGACACTGTCCGGTGGCGCACCGGACAGTCCGGTGCGCCAGACCAGGGTGCCTTTGGGTTGTCTTTAGCTCACTTTGTTTGAACCCTTTCTTGGTCTTTTTATTGGTCTATTGTGAACCTTTGGCACCTGTAAAACTTATAATCTAGAGCAAACTAGTTAGTCCAATTATTTGTGTTGGCAATTCAACCACCAAAATCAATTAGGAAAAGGTGTAAGCCTATTTCCCTTTCATGGCCGCACCCGCGTTGACACCAAATACGCTAGATCTTGTACTCGCGTGGATTGTGGTGAGTTGTTCAAGGCCCTGAAGTCATATTATGCACAACCTTCCTAAAATTTGTTTTTGTTTGGCTCTATATTTTATTTGATTGTGTTGTGTGGCATCATATATTTATATATATCGCCAAGTGGCCATAACAGCTGTATCAAGCTCTATAGTGCTTGGAAATCTGGGAAATTAAATTGAAATACAACTAAGCACAGATAAGTTAATTTTCTGCTCTCTCCTCATGCATAAAGTTTTACCCAAAGTAACCCGAAGATATATAATATAATGCATGAAAGCCTTTTTGGCATAGAAGACATCACAAATTGGGATTCTATTAGTAAGCAAAAGGCCTTACCAAATGATTTAAGACTATAAATCTCAGCTATACATTGCTCAACCAGATGTTAGCACATTGCTCTCTTTTTCGCTAAATGACATGAAGCAAACTATAAGATAAAAGGACATGTAATAGCCAGCAACACGAAGTTGCGAGTATACTGAGTGGTTATTCTGAGAAATTTTTCACTATATTGGTGTGAAAACCATAGTGTGTTCCCGTCGAACCACTTTACTCATTCTATCTAGGATCTCTATGCTTGTGTCGCATACATCTCTCGGAATTGTAAATACTTATAGTCACTGAATTGACTCGGGATAGTCCTTTGACAAGTTTGGTATACACTATAAGCTAAATGGTAAAGGTCGGTCCTGAATGGACACATACCTAGGGTTTATGTAGCCGAACTACACTGAATTCCACCCTTTGGCATGCTTATCATTATCTAACTCTGATCTACTAGAAGTGAGAAGAGTAGACAAATAACTATGAAATCCCACATCACCACAGAGCTTGAAGCTAAATTAGACATTAACATGTCCTTGGTCCTCAAAGCCAGAAGAGTCATATGTCTTGACCACTAGACTACTAGTCTACTAGTGATGATAATTTGTGATAGAAATATGAAGATCTTGTAGAGACCTGTTGTATCCTCTCTACTCCTGATGATTTCTTCGTATGAGAGTAGTACTATCTGTTGTTGAAGATGGATCCTAGGAGGATACCGGTCTTGTTTCATTCTTGTCAAGCAATTATCATCATTTGTTTCATGAAAAGCTAGTTATATGGTGATTTTTCCCAGATAAAAATGAATTCTTAGCCTTGTCTGTTCTATTCGAAAGCTTCTCTTTTTGCCAAACAACAAAGAGATTGAAATAATGCTTTATAGAACAAATTGGTATATAATATGAGGAGAAATGTTTGCCCTGCTGGCAGCATCACAAATTATTAACTATTGTTATAAATTCTCTCTCAAAATTATAATACCCAAAAATGTTGCACAAATTGATACCCAATTTCAGAACAGTATGAGTAATTGGGTAAACCATGGGTAGTGATAAAAACGAGCTGGACTATACATCTATGCATATAAAAATATTTGCTTGGCAGCATTGGCCTGATGCTGTGCACTTTACTACCATTATCTACACACATATTTTCCTATGTGCTTAAAAGCACAATGCAACCAGTGAATGTCCTTGTGAGCATTAGACCCTAATGGTCATTTTACTTGTTGATCTGAAGTCAACTAATGGCTCCTAACGACGAATGGTATTCATGAGCCCTTGAAGGACACTTATGGATAAAATAGTGTTGTGCATGTTAGTCTAAATCTTAATGATTGACTATGCATTTGGTAATAATAACAATAAGTTTGTAGAATTGTAACCACGAAGCAACTTGTTGTTGCGTGTCTCGCTGGATGTTGAGACTAACCCTTCATGTTGAAGGAAAAATATGTAGTATTCATGCCACTACATTAATATAAGTCCAAAGCTCACTGCATAAAACCCTGATCTGTAATGTGCGTAAGATTTCCCAAATAAATCACCACAATAGCATACATTGGCCACAACTAGATGATTGTGGTTGGGGATTTTATCTGTTTGCTTTTAGAACATCTCGGCATTAGGGGGAGGAATGCCCATATAATGTAATGCCTTAATATTCTATTAAACGCACAAAAGCCAAACTGA
This sequence comes from Zea luxurians, assembly GCA_029449295.1. Classification (NCBI taxonomy): domain Eukaryota; kingdom Viridiplantae; phylum Streptophyta; class Magnoliopsida; order Poales; family Poaceae; genus Zea; species Zea luxurians. Next base: position 48,026,541 of record JAOPSE010000021.1, read on the forward strand.
ACCTGTCGTTCAGTGTGTACTCCTGTGTATATAGAGTTTGCCAGAAATCGTTGAGGAGTAACCATATTGGTCTGAATGCTTCTACCTAATGTAGATGTGGATATACCCGGGATTAATATCATATCCACATTTGACTTATTGGTATTTGATCTATTCTCGGGGATGCCTGCGAATATGATCCATTATCCTTAGTCAAGCATGTGTTCCGATTGCAGATTCACATGGTCTGTGATAACTCTCCTCCGATTAATTCACCCTGATGGTGATTTGTCTCATGATGAGGTTCATCTTGATGATAAAATTCCTAGCAATGCGTGCAATATCATTGTGCTGGGAATACGGAACAATGAATCTTTCGTTTTGGGAAATGACAGAGATCATTATTAAATGTGGGAGACAAATATGACGACACCTATCTTGCTCCTCTAGAATGCAAATGGATCCAAAAACAAAGTCCTAGGCATGAGTGCTTTAAGCTCTCCTATCGGGTCATTGATAAATACAATCGAGGCTGAACCAATAATCGCAAAATGAAAGTCATGAGCTTGAAGTTCAAACATTTATGGGAACTATTGAAATAATGTGTGGTGAATGCGATGGTTCAAGTGGTCTTGTGAGAGACCCATCCCACATATGTGTTGAATAAACACTGTTCCACTATGTAATATATCTGGAAAATGGAATGAATTAAAATATGCAGTTAATATGATTCTGAAGATCCATCATGAGGTCCTAGGAGGACTCTTATCTTTGAATTATAAATATGCAACATATAAATCTCATACCAAATAATACATTCCTGATGAATGATCACTCTCCTATGTAGGGATAATATCTCCTAGTTGAGATTATCGTTCCTAGATGGAACCTATCTAGAAGAAACAAAGTCTGTGTTGAACACTAAAGTTTAATAACCCATATAAAGGGATAAAGACTCATATAGAACCAAAAAGGAATAAGATGAGGTACCAAAGGACTTAAAGTTCACCGAATAAGCACATGTGCATTCCACGAGTTTTACTCATGGTATTTTCCACTTGATGTGGAATTACGGTATCATCTAAAGCCCCAATGGCACAAACCTATAAGGTTTAGGTGTTACTGACAAAATATCCCCATTGTGTCAGAAACTCAGAATGATAGACTATAACGATATATCTGATCGATGAAAAATCCCTGATGGATTACGATCTTTGATGGACTTTTGTTACAACATCATAGATGTTGCATGGATGAACGCCTGGAGCGATGTGTCATATTTAGAATATGTACTATTGCAACTATATCATCCCCTAAAGTCCTATAGAAGGACATGTTACTTGCTTTGCACAACTATGTATAAATTGTGGTGTAAGATAGAAAATGATAGCACCCCAACCTCATCCATTCTCATTATTCCAGATGAACAATGAGACATATATCTTGAAGAATATGCTTGAGTTATGAGGGATAACAACTTTGACATATGTCATCGTCAGGGGGAGCGAATGCTTATATTGATCACAATCGTGAGACAATAAATGTCATATTTTATGCCCTGAAGGCATCGGCTTGATGATCAATATGTGAACCTTTATGGAAATTTCTATCAAATATAAAAATCCAGTCGATCGAACACCATCAGTCAAAATGGCTTGTTTATATTGATACGTGCACTTACCTCAAATATCCTAGAATTGAGTAGAGGTGAAGTTCCTGATATAATCCTTGCAGCAGTATGCAATCCGTTTGCTAAATCTCTATGTGTGTATACTTATAGAAGAAGATGTTTTGTCTTATTGATATGGTTTTGCAAGGATCAGAGGGAGCACATTTCTAAAGTTAGCCCTTGTAGAAGATTCGACAGAATCTAGATCCCAAAGGATCGAAATCTGTCCCGATGACAGCTGTTGTACTCTCTTTCCCTTGGTGAGTTTTCTTGAAGTTTCTCACATGAGGTTTTTAACGAGGCAACAAAGTGCAAATGCAATTTGTATCACCATGTACTCTTTCTCCATATTTTTCCCATTGGATTTTTGGAGTTTTAATGAGTCATGTGTTGGTCGCGGTATTCGCCCAAGGGGGAGTGTTAAGTAACCCTAATTAGGGTTATGTGGGCAAATACCTGCTTTGCCCCTGAGAGGTCTCACATCTCTATATAAGGAACATGTACACCCCCTCATAAGATAGAGATGAGAAAGAGGCCAGAGGCCCAACCCTATATCGTGTCTCGTGTGTTTCTTATGTCGTGCTTATGGGAAGGGAGACGGGTCCTCTACAGCTTCTTGCGTCTCTACTGCTGACGGGAGGGAAGGGATCGGATCTGGTGATCCATGGTAACGTAGTTCTCAACAACAACTACTCCTGTGCTGTGAGGATCCAAGGTTATGGTAATGTTGGAAGTGCAGGAGAGGCAACAGCTAGCATGCTGCTTGGATGCTGAGAAGCTCGGACAGAACGAGCAAGAACAATGCAAAGGTGTTTGGACCATCGTGTGTGAGTTAGTGTTGCGCAGGCCCATGTAAGGGAAGACATTTATATATTGATGTAAGCATGAGTAGAGGATATGAATGTTCAGAACAAACACAACAATTTATCTTTCCTTCACTACTCCTTTCTTCTTCCTCACGCTGCTACTACCTGCTCCATGCTCTTCTCATTCTTCCCTAGATCTCTCATCTTCTACATTCCCTAGCTGTAGCTAACAATTGGTATCAGATTCGTTCGATCCTCAGAATTTTATACCTCCATCTGTCTTCCTCAACTTCACCGCATCGACATGTCGTTCGACATGAAGGTCATCCTCGGTGCCATCGGCAAGCTGTTCGACGAGTTCGACGCTCATTGGGAGCGCCGTCAGGAGGCCTCAGGGGCCGCAGTCATCGCCGACAACTGGGGCGGGGGCTTCAACGGAGATGAGTACTCATTCGAGCAGTACTGCGCGGCGCCATCCATCGTCACCGACAACTAGGGCGGGCTCTTCGACTCGCCCTCACCGCTTGACCCCTACGACGTCAACCTCACCAAAGGCGGGCCGCCCTCCATCGATGGCCACTCCGCCTCCCTCACCCCGTTTGTCCACGACGTCGCCGCCCAGATCTGTTATCAGGAAGTTGAGGCACAGCTCACTGCACCAGACAACGACGACAGATCGGACATTCGCGAGGCCGACGTTAGGGCCCCCGCGCCCGACGACCGGCTATTGGTGTCGCCCGAGGGCATCTGCCAGGAGGTAACCTGCCTCTTCTCCACCGACTCGGACGCGGCTACAGACGTGCGGATCCGTCAGATCGAGGTCGATACCGGTGCTTGGGCACCCCGCGTCAGTGCATTGGAGTCCTATGCCGCCGCCGCCGATGTGAACACTGACTCCCCGTTGCGTCAAATCGAAGAAGATGGTGGAGTTCGTGTCGCGGCGCTGGAATCCGTCGTCCCGGTGTTTGACGTCTGGCGGCCCCAGGTGGACTCCTCCATCGAGCATCTTCAAACCTCTGCGGCGCAGATCCGTGCATTCCTCCCCTCGCTGGAGTCGCCATGGTCCCAGTACACTCGCCGCGACGAATCCGGCCACCCGAACGCCTACGGCGCCGCCAGCATCCTCGTCCCCGTCAAGTGCGTGCTCCACGAACCCCCACTCGGTGGCTACGACGGCTCCCTCGATGACGACCCGGAGTCCGGTGTCACCTACATCGACGCGCCACTCGACCGAGCCGTCAGTTGCGTTGGCCACGCACCGGCAGCGCCGGCCGCACTCCGCACCGATGCTGTGGGTGTAGTAGGTCGTGGGCTACTGGCTCAGGTGGTGGCTGCCGGGTCAACACAAGCCACATGTTCGATGATTTACCTGGCCGACGACCGCAACTTGGCTGATATCTCTGTTGGCGCGCTCTGGGAGGAGACAATGGAACAAGCAGCAACTACTCTACAGCCTAGTGGTCCTGAGAAGAAATCGGTGCTCCTCTCCTCATCCACTGATGGTAAACTCGGTAGTCTGAAGGCCTATCATCTCGCTCGAGGCCTGTGTGCCCGATGTGACGAGAAATGGCATCAAGGTCACAAGTGCAATGATATTGTGCAGTTACACGTGCTGCAAGAGGTATGGGACTTAATGGCTGAACCTGCAGCGGAAGAAACAGCACTTGATGAGTCCCAACCTGGCGATGCAGTGGCTATGGCCATTTCCTCTGAAGCCTTTTTTGTTTCCACTTCTCCTCTACAAGTGCAGGTGGCCAATGGTAGTATGATTTCCTGGACCAGTGTGATCAGTCAAGCAGCTTGGAATATTCAGGGTTATTGTTTTACTCTCGACAATTGGTTATGCATCCCATATGAGGGTATACAGATTGTGTTGCATGGTTGTGCTTCTTCACAGCATACTGATGTTCTTCTGCTTATTACACCGGTGGATTCTTCAGATTATGCTGTTAACTTAGGCATTATTTCATCAACTTGTGTTGAAGGTATTATCCTGCAAATCTTCAATACAACAAGTGTGCCTTATAATGTGGTGTTTCTATCAGCTTTGTCAATGAGATGTGTTGAAGGGAAATCTGGCCTCATTCCAAAGCTTGTCAAGCCCAATTCGGTAGCCATGGTGACTATTGCAAGCAAGCCTGCATCGGATTCAATTGATGCTCAAGTGGTGTTTGATGAAATGCAGCAATGGTTTCGAACATGGATCCAACGACAACCAGATTCATGGTGCCAGAGTTGTTGTCTGTCTTCTGTGATTGATGCTCTGCTTGGAGGGTGTTCTAGCATTGGTGCTCATTGCGTGTGTCACCTGCTTAAGGTATATGCTCTTGTTACTAAACTTCATGATTGGATTGGGCACACACAGTCACAAAAACTAAGAAGCTACAGAGGCAATATCCCTGGGTTAAGACCAATTCCATGGCCATCCTTCATTTTACTAAGCAGAGAGAATAAGCTTACTAAGTCATCAGTCATGGTCACTGTTAGTGCGATTCAGGACCTTTGTGAGCTTAAAGTGGATCTGTACAAGCGTATGATCATGACCATCAAGGCAAATGGAAGCATGCCAGCTGTTGTCATTGGAGAAGTATTCAGGGCCTATGCATACCGACGGCTGCTTGGCTCCCTTGAAGATGCTGTGAGCAATGGAGTAGATTGCACGAAACACCGTGCAACTATTGATGCCATTGTTTTTCTCTTGCCTGCTGAGGACAATTCAGTACCAAGTGGTTTTCTTATTATGCTTCTAAGAGCTGCATGTTTGCTTGAATCTGGAAAGTTCCATCGCATTAACTTGATCAAGAGAATAGGCACACAGTTGGATGGTGATTCAGTTTTAGACCTTCTTATACCACTAAATACTAATGAAGACAATATATCCAGCATAGATTTGAACATGGCAATAGTGGAAAAATTCATGTTACAGAATGGTGATAGTGTAGTTTCTGTTGATCCGTATTGGTCCTAGCCAAATTCAGATGAAACTGAAGAAAATGTCATGTATCGCTTGGAGTCAGTTGGTCAGGATACCCAATTGGTTCTCTGGGATAAGGTATTGGCCGAGATTGTTGTCCCTGTTCTCATGGATTGCATACTTGTTTCGTACAAGTTCATCGGAGATGCTCCTATTGTCAATCAAAATGTGGAGGAATATGGAATTGTCAATATTGCACTAGGAGAAAGGCTAGGGCCTTGCACCACAGAATCACAAGTGCTATGGGACCCTGGTGGTTTGCAGCTCTTGCATCGACTTGAGGGCAAGTCGATTTTTAAGGAGGGGAGAATGTGAGGATCCAAGGTTATGGTAATGTTGGAAGTGCAGGAGAGGCAACAGCTAGCATGCTGCTTGGATGCTGAGAAGCTCGGACAGAACGAGCAAGAACAATGCAAAGGTGTTTGGACCATCGTGTGTGAGTTAGTGTTGCGCAGGCCCATGTAAGGGAAGACATTTATATATTGATGTAAGCATGAGTAGAGGATATGAATGTTCAGAACAAACACAACAATTTATCTTTCCTTCACTACTCCTTTCTTCTTCCTCACGCTGCTACTACCTGCTCCATGCTCTTCTCATTCTTCCCTAGATCTCTCATCTTCTCCATTCCCTAGCTGTAGCTAACATGTGCGCGGCTGCTAGTGCCTGCTGTCTTTGTCTCCTTGGATGCTAGTGTAGCATGTGCAGCGTGCTAGCTGCTACGTGCTAGAGGTTAGGTCGCTGGCTGCTATGGGGGTATGACCCCTGGCATGGTTAGAAAAAATTGGGTCGAGACTTTCAAGCCCATAGGCTCATTTTCCTATCTGAGTCTGACCGCTGTGGGCCTAAACGGATCGAGCCGGTCCGGTAAGCACGGAAAAAGTGGGCCTAAAAACGGGTCGATAAGTACGGTTTAGTAAAAAATGGGCTTGGCGATAAATGGGTCAGGTCAGACTAGCCCGCCGAGCTTAGTTTTGGGTCTGACCCGTTTATTCGTGTCGGGCTGGCTCAGGTCCGTATAAAAACGGATTGGACCAGGCTCGTACATCTACAGACATGAGAGGTGACGTCGCGAGAGGCCTAGGTGCGGAATTAGACATGAGAGCTGGCGTCGCGAGAGGCCTAGGTGCGGAATTGTAGATGCCGAGACTGTGAGAGGATGTCACCGTGACCGGGGCTACAACCCGAGTAGCCCCTGCCCCTTGGTGCACTGCCGGCCAGAGAGACGCCGTCCATGTGGGGGAGGCCAATCGGGGAGCGAGTTAGGGAGAGAGGAAATGAGAGAGAGAGTGGTAGTGTGTTCATTTTAGGAGATGAGGGGAAAAACTTAAAAAGATGTCTGAGCTACTCTAACAAATCCTAAAACACCTAATTCTAGATCCTATTTTTGAGAAAAAAGGAAAAAAAAGTATCCAACAGCTCCTTACTCCCATCTCCCCATCCCCCCTCATGTGTAAATGATTATTCTTGTTGTCCTCCCAATCTCTCTTTTTCGGTTCTCATGCTAGAAATCCAGTTCGCATGGCTACTTCGTGAGTTTCGCACCGGTGCACAGTGAGCGACAGACAACCAGCTACCCCATAGTGCTCTGGCTGTACATACGAACTACTGCCACTGTCACTGCCATCACCAATCAATGACAGGTGGGGCGCTTGCACTCAGCGTGATCGCTTTTCTGGTGGCGCTTGGCGACGAGTTCAACCGAAAAGACATTCTATAACAGGTCCACATTGATGTATTCAAAAAGAGCTTTATGAAAAATATTAGGTCCAAAATATTAGGACATGTTGAACTACTACCTTTTTTATTGGATTTAACACTTTGAGATCCCAATTTCTATGTTTCGGGAGCTATATTTTTAGAACTTGTTAGAATTGCTCTTAGAGTACTATTTAGAGAACTAATAATATTACTTATGAACACTATTATAGAAAAGATAAAAGAGGAGGAATCTAACAAAATAAGTACTGTAACAGGGAAAAAAACTTTTGTAGGTAAGGATGAAAACCCTTCATCCACTTTCAAAACCATATTTTAATCTGAAATCAGGAATAATAAAGGGATCGTTGGTCGGAAAAACAAAACCCGGAGCAATAGGATGACGATAAACAATATATAATTGATCGGGTATCGGAAATTAAAATTAAGAATATCGATGCATCTAATCACTACAAACGTTTAACTCAATGTAACAAATACACCATGATATTATAATAATATGATATACTCCCATTATGCCAAAATAAATTTTGTTTTATCTTTTTAGTTGATTCATATAATAATTAATATATTTGTTTTATATATATGTCTAAATTTATCATAATCCATTTAAATATAAACATATAAATAAAAACTAAAACAACTAATATTTCAGGACGGAAGGAATATTATTTATATGCCTTTAAGGTTTCAAAGTGCTTGACAATTTACCATTTCACGTCGACAGCCTATAAGTGTAACAGAATGGAATAAAATAATTTAACTGAACTTAATTTGACTTAAGTAGCACAATGATGACTATAGAATGGGGCAATATTTCTTCTAGTTTTTAGCATTGAGTACGTAGTACAGAACAGACTAACGACATTGCGGTGTATGGTGGCCAGTGGGCGTTGGTGCCTGGCGTCGGTGGCTACGGTCTATGGAAACCGAGAAAATCCCAAATCCCTGGTCTGCGCTCGCATTACGTGCATAGAGATAGTCCATAGTTGGACTCCCGGTTTGTTGCCTTATACTATCTTCAGCGATTTTCTCTAAATTTCTTTATTTATATCATTTTTTGTCATATCATTAGCAGTTTATTCTCTAATTTTTTATCTCCACAGCGGTTCTCCTTAAATACTTTCTTTATACTCAACTACAACCATAAAATATCATTTCTTATACCTACTTTTCATCTACTAACAATTACTCGTGGACACACTGCTACAGGAATGAATGATGCAAGAGAAAGTGAATAGTGAAACATTGCCTGTAGAGAGAGAAGGGGGCCGACACGTAGGTGACCCTACAGGGACAATGCTGCAGGAGTGGGGCGCCCCCTGTAGCCGCCATGCAAGGGGAGGGGGCTGATATGCAGTGACCGCTGCAGCCAATCTTAGGCTACCTGCAACGACCTCGCTAGCGGCCCCCTCCTCTTCATATAGCGTGTAAAGGTTAGGCTGTGTCCAGCAAGGTCCGCTAAAGGACCCGGTACCTTAAATATAGCGGACGTCAGGCTCCTTTTTACCTCCAACAACATCTGGTAAACTCACGCTAAATTTTAGCGCTCGTTCGGGAGACGCCAAATGTGGAGCTTGCTGAGCGTCCGCTAAACGCCGACCGGTTCTCTCTCCCGCGCCTTGAAATGTCTACTTTCTCTCCGTGGCAGGCACCAGGCTCGCCACGGCCTTCTCCATCGCATTCTCTCCCTCCTCGTCTGGAAGCAGCCGGCGACGGGCGGGGCCAAGGCATCGCCGACGAAGGCCGTTGCGGCATCGGGGGTGACGGCCGCCGGCAAGAGCGCGACGCTGGCGACGGGCCTCGGGAAGCTGCGCAGGTCTTCGTCGCTGAACATGGCGGCGTCGTTCACGCGGGTGTGCCTGTGCGGACCCATCTCCTGTGGCGTCGCGCCGGAGGTACAGCTACCCGCGCGCATCGACTGCGTCGGTGTCCGGGTGCGCGAGCCCGCTGCCGGCGGCCGAGCTGCAGGCCGCCGTTGGGCGGGGGAGGCTGGCCGCGGGCAAAGGAGGCGGCTGCGAGGGCGGCCGCCGCGTGTTCCGCGGCAAGTCGCTGACGGACGACGTGCTGATGCGGCGGTTTGTGGTTGAAGATGGAGGTGGTCCTCGGCGGCGCGACGAGTAATGTGATAATTAATTGGTTATTTGGCAAACAAGGTTAAGATTTGTAGCTTAGACTGTGGTCTCGTGATTGAATTTGAATACGACTATTTAACATTGAATAAATAAGTTAGTTGTGTATTATGTTAATACTGTAGCTATGGAGGACCAAATTTAGGGAATGTTATTGGAGACTAAGATGATATAGAGGATAAAAAAATTTAGGGTGTGCTGTAAAGGACAGAGAATATTTCTTTAAAGGACGAAATTTAGGGGACGTTGCTGGAGACAGCCTTAATGCTACTGTCTGCACTTGTCTGCACTGGTTCACTCTACAGAAGTTACATGGCAAGGGGCGGCACAATACTTCACCAGATCTAGGGGAGCGCTATGCAGTCCTCTTATCTCGATTTCAGTGCTCGACACTATTTATTAGTTATATAAAAAATGGTATAGATGATAAAATGTACGGGAAATAATATTTTATAGAGGTAGTGGATATAGGGAGAATATTTAGGAGATAAAATATTGATAATGTGACGCAAAAAATGATATTGGGGAAAATTTAGGAAAACCACTGTGAATAGTATTAGATTGAATGCGGTTGGTGGGTTTGGATGCTCTAATAGACCTGATTTTTTATACAAATAAAACAGAAAAATACTAGTTGGATTTTCTTATATAAAGGGTAGTTTGCAAACTTAAATCTTTCTTAAGATTCCAAGGAAAAATTAAGTTAATTTTTCGCAGCCCCAAAAATCCGGGAGAGAATTTCAGTTTTCAAAATAGTTGAAAATAGCCCCAAATACGATTGGAAAAATGTTTCAGCCGTTTTCGTTCCCACCACTTTTTTTAGAAATTTTTTTGTTCCTGTATTTTTTTGCAGATATAGTATAAGCTCCACTATTTAGACTGTATTCAGCAGTTCATTTATATGGTCAATTAAAATATTATTTTGTATAATAAACTATATTATTTATAAAACTGTTTTGTATTTAAAACTGTATTTAAATATAGAGTGTAACATCGGTCAATACCGGATTTTCCGATGCCGTTTCCATCCCAAGGTGTACGGCAGATTCCCCGCGCACCGCGCACGCCACGGCCGAACCCGACTGGCGACGCGTCGCCCGTTGTTCGGTGGAGTGAGCCGGGGCCCGTGCTTGCCGTCCCGTAGGCCCCTGCCCCTGCGGCCCTGCCCGTGACCGCCCCGCACCCCCACAGCCGGGGGTCGCCGGTTTCCGCGACTCCAAATCCGCGTGCGCCGCCCGCCCTCTAAATCTGCCTCGCCGGCAGCCGGGCGGGGGCCACCACGTCACACCCAGCCTCTCCTCTCCGCCCGCCCGCCCGCCCGCTTCTTCTTCCTCGCCATCCCTTCTTCTAGCGCGGAGGCGCAGATCCATCGGGCTTCGGGGGCTCGGCTCCATCCCTCTGCCAGCTGGTAAGGCCGCCCTGGCTGGGACTTCTCTCTGGTTGTATTGCTGCTACTACAAGCACTCGGGGTACTCAGATCTGTTTTCCGATCCCGGTCGCTTCACCTCGTCGCGCTTCCTGTCGTCTGCTGCGTGTTGTCGCAGTAATGCCAGACTGTTCTCACCAAAATCGCTCGGATCTCATGCTTACTAAGTTGTCTGGTCGTTTGCGTCCCTGTGCTCAGCCAGCTCCTCAGCTGCAGAGGTTGTGACGGACGGACAAGGTTGCTGAATGCACTTCCTTTCTGTGCCAGGGATTGGATTGGAGCATCTTCCCAGCACCACCCACGCGGAAGCCATGACCATTCAGTTGCTCCGCTGACGACTCCTCTGACGACAGCACGCCTGCGCTGACCTGCAGGCCTCTCGCCCACGCTGCCCTGACAGGGTAAAGTCAGGGGGTGGCGTGTGTGGGTGGGGGGACAATCAGGTGAATAATCATGGACAGAAGAGCTGGGGCGATCCTAGTGTTCCTGCTCGTCGTCCTGGTCTGGGATGTGGCGGCGGTCGCCGAGACCGAGCCTGGCAGCGTGCGGCTAGTACAGGAGGCGCCACATAGGAAGGTGGTGGAGGATGGGGCCAAGGCGGGGAGGGTGCCGGTGTCGACCGTCGCGTGGTCCACGCTTGCCATGGCCGCGGCGACGGGGTTGGGAGCGGTGCCCTTCTTTTTCATGGAGCTCGAAGCTCAGTGGGCGGGCCTTTGCAATGGACTGGCGGCCGGGGTGATGCTGGCCGCCAGCTTTGACCTTGTGCAGGAAGGGCAGGTGTATGGCAGTGGGAGCTGGGTTGTGTTCGGAATTCTGAGTGGAGGTATATTTATTTGGCTTTGTAAGAAGGTGCGTAACAATTCCTCTTCATTTTTCTTTGATACTATTACTAACCATTCATATCATGGAGTTTCATCATCTTGCAAATATCAAGCCACATTTCAGTGGATTTATACCCGAAGGAACTATTCGTGAATGTCATACAAGTTTGTTCAATAGTAGGATTTTGTATGGGGACCAATGCCATAATCATCTGATACACTTCCCAATTATACAAAATCAAGGTTGCTAAACACTAGCTATCTTAGACCTTGTGAAAAGCCTATTCCTATATGTCTAGATATGTTAGCAGTTGCTAAACAAAACATATCATTGACATTTATAAGGGCGCTAATGTCAAAATATTTGTCAGCATAGTGGTGCTAGCAATCATATAAAACCCACTTATATGGTCTTTCACCCAAAGATTTTTTGTAGCTGTCATATAACAACATATTTCTTGTTGTTGGAATAATGACTCTTCATTCTTTTGGAGAAGGCTCTGGTGTGGGTGTTTCCTTTGCTGGCTCAAAAGGGTTCTCTCAGGGTCTTCTAGTTACTATAGCTATAGCTGTCAGAGTGACAGTCGCAGTTTTAGCAACCGCATAACTTAAATGGGCATATTTGAGCACACTGCTCACATAATGTATGTGCACACACACTTCCCTCATGTATGCTTACAACTTTACAAGATAGTGTGCAGGATGCCTAAATAAAACTAAAAGACATATTTCACTTTACACTTGCATTTTAAGTGTGTTCATCATCATATCAAATTTAGCTGGTACTTATGTTTTCAGATTAATTGGGATAACCTCTTCTCCATTATTTTGTTATATTTATTTATCTTTCATAACATAACTTATATTATTTCCCTGTCTGCAGTTTCTTGAGCAATATGGAGAAGTAAGCATGTTAGATATAAAAGGGGCAGATGCAAGTAAAGTTATTCTTGTTGTTGGAATAATGACTCTTCATTCTTTTGGAGAAGGCTCTGGTGTGGGTGTTTCCTTTGCTGGCTCAAAAGGGTTCTCTCAGGGTCTTCTAGTTACTATAGCTATAGCAGTGCACAACATTCCGGAAGGCTTAGCAGTAAGCATGGTTCTCGCATCTAGAGGGGTGTCCCCCCAAAAGGCAATGATGTGGAGTATCATTACATCTTTACCACAGGTGCAGTTCTTAACTTCATTTTCTGAGTTGAAATATGAAATAATTTCATCAGTTTATTGTCTTTATTCTTGAAACATTACGAAAAGCGTACCAACTTTTGAGTTATCTTGATCTATTTGCAACTATGAAGGGACAAAAAATCAACCTTTGTTTTGTGGACTTTTAAAGTAACTATGTTTTCCTCTTTCTCCCGGTGTCTGACTCTGTTTATTCATGTTCATGTGTTTGTTTGTGCAAGAGAGTGATTCAGTGTAGAGTGTAGATTGACAGGTTTTTCTGTGTTTGTTTGTGCGGGAGTTCATGTGTCTGCTCGTATGCAACTGCAGTCTAATTCAGTTTCAGTAGCGACATTATTTACTTCGTTTTTGTTTGCAAACCCAGCCAATTGTTGCTGTTCCTGCATTCCTCTGTGCCGATGCATTCCAGAAGGTGCTTCCCTTTTGTACTGGTTTCGCAGCAGGGTGCATGATATGGATTGTTATAGCGGAGGTTCTTCCTGACGCTTTTAAGGTGAGTACCCGAACCATATGCTAAGAAAAATGTGCATACATTTGTTTGAGGAAGCAGTTGACATTTTCTCTGTAATAACATACAGGAGGCAACTCCATCTCAAGTAGCTTCTGCTGGAACACTCGCTGTTGCTTTCATGGAAACATTAAGTACGGTGCTTCTGGGATTTACAGATGGCAACAAGTAAGTTTGCTACTAAACATTTTCATGGTCTAAAAGAGAGAGAGAGAACTCCCGCTGATGATAAAGATGTATTGTGCAGTGTGGAAGACGCGTCAGGCTTCTTAGTATCACTTGTGTTTGGACTCGGTCCGCTTATCGGTGGAATTATACTCGTCACATTCTCTCTTGGCTTCAGCATGCCGCACCCTCTTCTCACCGGTGTCGCATCCGGCATAGCTTTCCGTCTCGCGGCATGGAGACCTGTGCAGCTCCTGATGACCTCAAAAATGGGTCTCTTCACCACCCTCTTCCTCCTCATCGGAGGTTCCCTGGCCTACCACGCCGCAGCATCAAGCATCCTCCGGTTGTTCAATCGCAAAAGGTCTTCCGTGAACGTGATCGCGTCATCCTCCGGCCTCTCTCTCAGTGCCCTCACAGTGCAGTCCCTTCTTGCCTGTGGCGCCGTATTCCTTCACGCGTACGCCGAAGGGCTTGCGCTCGGCGTCGCGGCTCGCAAGGCCTATGGCCTCGGCCGCTACATGGTTCTCCCGGCCTCCCTCCACGGTCTTCCACGCGGCGCTGCCGCGGCGAGCTGCGTGTACGGTGCCACGGATAGCTGGCGTGGAGCCCTTGCCGCTGCCGCCTTGACAGGGCTCGCAGCGCCGAGCGCCGCCATCAGCGCGATCCTTGCGAAGATCGACTACGATGGGCTTGACTACTGGATGGTCATAGCGTGCGGGGCTCTGATCCCCAGCTTTGGCCGCGTCTTCAGGCGCTCGCTGCGGTTGGACGTGCGGAAGAGTGTCGTTGGCCTGCTGGTAGGTGTTGCCTTCGCCTCCGTGTGCTTGATGTCGACTAGATTCATCTGTCTGCACACTCCTTACTGTAACTCGGCTCCAGAAGCTGTCACATAACTTTGTTGCTGCCCCGTGCTGTTGTAAAACACATGTAATACTAGTGTAATGACGATACAAAAGGAGGATGTGGAAGGGTTACGTTGCGTCGAAGAGATCTCTTACGGCGATACAACAAAGGGAAATGGATGTTGAACAGAATTTGCCTTTTTTCTTGCTGTCACTTGTGTAAAATTATTCCCAAACATTGCCTGAACGATAGCCCATTCAGCCGTTAACCTCAGCCCCATTTGATCATTTTCTCCGAAAAGGCTCGTTTTTTTTTGGGTCCAGCTTTGCTCAGGCCTCAGGTGGTTGCCCATGACATCGGTTTTTGCCTGGTTTCAGAACAGGCGGCACTGGATCCCCGATGCATGGGCATGGCCCTCTCGCCTTTCAGTTTCAAGTCCGATCCATCCTGTCGCCAGACCGAACATATTTTGCAATCCAGAAATTTTATTGAACCAACGACAATCGTCAGCTTCCTTGTCGTATATACATGATGAACCAGTTTCTCTACAAGATTGGCAGGAACTGATTGCCTGCTGCATCGACAAATCATGTAAAGCCTGATAAACAATGCGAGTTACACACTAAACATCTTAGGTCTGATTTGGTGGATAGGTATCACAAGAGGATCTATATGGAAGAAATCTCCTTAAATAGTAAGGGCATTCCTTGCACATGGATCCCCTCGTGATCCATATCTACCAAATCAGTCCTTAAAGACTAACTAGTCGGTTGCCCGTGCGTTGTGACGGCTTACAATAAAACCCATGTAAACTATCTACCAAAAAAATTTAAGATTTTTTATTGATTGTTTCAGCTCTCCGTATAGTATTTTTTTGATTTGGCTAACTGATATTATTATTTACACCATGCAATATGTTTTGGTACAACACAGCCAATGAAGTGAGCGATTAGAAGAGAGTTCACAACGACTGATTGAACAAACAAAGATTATAAAATAATGTAATTCCATCATACAGAGACCAAATAAGAGAAAGTTTGTGAGCTCAAGTTTCTAAAATAAGTCACATGAACTCAAGCTTATAAAAAAGATAGATCAAAATATGGAGTGATTGCTAAAGTCATGCATCAATAAAAACTTGATGCGCTCCATATAAATTATGCTATTTCACAGCAATTATTAACGTTTAAAACCAACAAATAACTTTTTGTTTTACTGTTAGTGTGATAAATCATTGTTGCTCCATCCAATCAGCAACCTCAAATACCATGAAGTCTATTGCGCCAATGTGGTCTCAGAAACGACCTAATACTTGCAAGAGCCAAGAACGTCGTGCCGTGTTTGGGCTGTAGCCTCGGCTGGCCCAGCCCGACACGATTATACTTTTTTATTTTACAAAAAAACGTATATACATATATATAATTTATATTCAATATTAAAAACATCTAAGCATGATGTTCTATTGGTTAGACAACTTCACCCAGTGTCTCCTGCCCTTCTTCCTTCCTTTAGGGCATGAGTTTGAACCTCACCTCCTGCACCGTTTTTTAACATTTTACGCTGATTTAATCAAATGGGTCGACGGGCTAACGGGCTAGCCCGACACAGTCAGCATGCCAGCATGACGTGCCTAGGCCAGAGTTGTGGCCCGTGAGCGTCTGGCCTGTGCCGGGCCGCCGTTTGTGCCGGGCCGCCGTTTGGCCATCTATAGGTGTGTAGCGGATTAATTTGAAATAACTGTGAGGGGTTATTTGTAAAAAAATGACGCGGGAGGACCGTTGAAACTGGTGCTTTATATATAGTATAGATTTAGGAGGAGAGGAATGAATTGAGGGGCCTAAATACCCTTCCTGTTTAATTTTAAATAGAATGAGAAATTTTAGCCACCTCAATCCTTTTCAATTTCTTTCCCAAACTGGCACTAAGAACTTGTTCACGAGAATTTCACAAAATAAAGGTGATCTAGTATTAGGTGATCAATTTGACCGAATTTTTTGTATTTTAACCCTACTTTTGAAAAATATTTACGTTTGGATCCCCAGAAATTTTATTTGCAAGTTTGGACCCGATGCTCGGCGCCATAGCCTGTGGCACCGAGGTAACACAGCTCGGCGCCACAGCCTATGGCGCCGAGGTATGACGTGGCAGCAACGGCTACCTACGCCCAGGGCTGACCTGTCATCGATGTGGCGGCGACGCGGCCTCGTAGCTCGGCGCCACAGATCTTGGCGTCGAGCTACGGACTCCTATAAAACAGCCGCGCTGCTGGCCGAGAGCAGCACAATTCCTCTCATTTCAAAACTTCGTCAAATTTATTTGGATTCAAAGATTCGAGGTGGTTTACTTCGTAGACCAAGGTATGGTGCCCAACTGATTTGTTTTGTATATTTGGTTGTTAGTTTCATAGTTGCTCATAGTTTCATAGTTTGATAGTTTGTGTAAACTTATTATATTATCATTTCGATTATTAGTTTCATAGTTGCTCATAATATATATAGTACCATTAATATGATGAGTATATTTTATTTGATAGTTTGTGTAAACCTGTTATAAAGCATATTAGGTACAAGTGATAATTATAATTGTTTATTAGATGAAAGACATGTACCGAGAGGCGTTGTGGCAGAAGAGAGGTCGTCCTCGGGAGTTATATCCGGACGTATCTAGTAAGGATGCTCCTGTTCCTCCTGAACTCCCCGTGCCTAAATGTGACTGTGACAGACTGACTTGGGTACATCAATCACAACATCCAGACACGGCTGCTCACTGCTACTACCTTTGTGGCGGTTTGGACGTACGTAGCTTATGACTTGTCACTTAATTTTGTTCGCGTTCATTATTTTGTAGATGTGTAATTGTTGCTTCTTTCCATTATTTTAGGGGCATCAGAGGTGTTTCTTTTTCCAGTGGATCGACGGTCCTGATAAATTTGACCCTTGATATCTTCTTTTCGTTAATTGGTTGAGTGGAAGGACTAGTCATGAGCGTTTTAAGCGTTGGGTACCTCCTCCCCCGAATCCTCCACCAATGACGGATGCGGAGAAAGAGGTAGCAACAGAAAGACGGATGGACTCACCGCCTCGATGCGATTGTGGAGACCGTGCTGTCATCGACGAAGACTATGAGAAGCAGTTCTGTTGTCCGAACATTGATTATGTGAGCCCATCGATACGCTAAATGTATGAACTAGTTATTTTTTACAATAAATTACTAATTTTTCCTCCTGCAGCCATACGGGTGGCGTAAGTGTCATTTCAGAGAGTGGTTGTATGGTCCTTTGTCCCATTGGCCAGAGCCAGAGGTAAAGGAAAAGAGATACAATCAGTGGGCGGAAGAAGAGTTGAAATTTGATCCAGTACTCTGCAAATGTGGTATTGAAGCTAAGAATGGATTAGTTCCTTCCGAGCTTGGTGTTGGATATTTTTGTGGACATATGGTCGATTACGATGAGGTTGGTATTTTTTTTTGCACCAGCTGTAATGTTATAGCGGTACTTACTATTTTTTTGTAGGAGACGAGGAAATGCAGTTGGGAGAGTTACGGCGACAAAGGAGAGGTGATGCGCACAATAGAGTCCAAGAGACTAATGGGACAGAAGATGCGTTGTGGATCTCGGCTCGTCGATTCGTACATTAACGATCGCATACGCGACATGCGTAGGGAAGCAAAATCTGCCTTTTATGATAGCCCGAAGCGTGCAGAGTATAGGAGGTTGAAAGCGGCAGATGAGAAGAGAGCACATGATGCAAGGGAATGGGAAGCGGCTCAAGCCGAGAAACAGATTTTGGATAATCTTGCTGACCGCCTCAAGGGAAGTGAGTGAGAAAAATGATACTATAATTATGTTAGTACAATTTATTTATCTTGACTTTGCTAACTTATTTTGCTCATTATATTTGCAGAGATTGGATGTGGCGTAAACTATTTGGCCGATGAGGCGCATGCAAGATATGTTCAGGATAAAATGGCGACAGTTGAGCTGATGGAGGAGGAGGACGACACATCTAGATTGAGTGAGCTTATCGCTCTCGCAGAGGCAGGGTTACATGAAGAAGAGGAGGAGGACACATCAAGGTTGAGTGAGCTCATCGCACTAGCTGAGGCAGGATTACGTGCTCAAGAGGAAGAGGATGAGTTTATGTCTCAGGCCGCCGAAGAGGTAGAGGCGGCTTATTACAAGAAGAAGTCTGATGAGGCTGAGGATGAGCTATTCTCCCAAGCTGCAGATGAAGCAGAAGCCAATTATTACAAGAGAACTGTTGACAAGTGTGATGCAGGACAATGCAGCAAGTGGAATGAGGTTGTCGTTGAGGATTGCGCGATGGATGACTCCGAAGATGAGTTACTTATAGATTGTGATTCAGACTGAAGAAACTTGTAGCCTGTTATGTAGTATTTTCGTATACAAAATAATTTAGAACTCTACTTGAATATCTAAACTAGTTTAGAACTCTAAAGATGCGTTACTTATTGCTTGTCATGTTTTTTACAATTCACAAATTTTTTTTGCAAGAGTTCCCCTTGTTTTATTAACAACCACAGTTCAAATAATCACATATTATAAGACATGACCACATTTCAACATATAATACATCACAAAATAACATCGAATATAAAAACATCCACAGAACATAGTTCTTCATACAATATCCACAAACAAAGTCCAAAATACAATGTCCACAAAACATAGTCCAAAACACATAACATAGTTCACATTACAACGTCTCCAGCATGAGTCTAAATCACAAAGTTTTCAGCATAAGACCAACATCACAAAAGTATTCATTTCCTCCTAGTCTTACCCTTGCCCTTGGCCCCAAGAGCGTCGGTGCCTGGAGTGTAAGGGTCTCATGGATGCCTTCTACGTGGTGTCAGCTGTGATGGCTTAGTTGTAGGAGCATCCTGCAACTGTGATGGTCCAATCTCCTCTTGACCTGCGGCGCCAGCGCTAGTGTCATCGTCGTCGTCGTCGTTGTCCTCGTCCTCGTCGTCGTGGGCCACATCCTCAAACGTGTCCCGCGTCGATCGCGAGGAGCTCAGTCCTGCTGTAGATGGTCCAACTGCACAAATGGGAGGCTGAACGTCCTGCTGCATACGAGGCACATGCAGCTGCACGTCAACGTTCGCTAGAGACCGGCATCCACACCGAGCCGCTGCACGACGAAGACGACGTGATATCGTCTGTAATCGAAATATTAGTTACAGACATATGTTACAACATACAAATAAACAAGTTTTCTTTTAAACATTGATACTCACTGATAGTAACGAAAGCGTAGTACTATCTGAAGTTCTCTGTGAGATACGCTCAAGTTCAACAACAGATACGAGCATGAGTTTCCCTATTCACAAGTTAAAACATTAGGATGCTCAAAACTAGACATAAAGCATTGAATTGAAATCTCTAATTTTAGTAAAGAAATAGTTACCACTCTGTCAAGGATTGGAGCAGCCTCAATTTGGGACCCGTGTCGAGCAGCTATGTCGAAAGCTGTGTCTTCGTCGTCTGACGATTCTTGCTCGGTATAGTCTGCAACTGTCCACTGTCCCTTCAGCTTGCACCTAGTCACACCAGCATACCAAACCAAATACCTCCGGAAGTTGTAGTTTGTGTGCGCCTGTTCGTTCTCATAGTTAAGACCCCCCTATTGTTCCCATTCATCAATGTAATCACGGTGGTGGGTCTCGAAGTCTGTGACCTTCTTCTGTCTCTGTCTGTCGAACCTGCAAAAGTTAGAAACATATATTAGTAACTCATTCAATATTTGAATGATTAGTTAGAATAACAAGTGCATGTAGTCACTCACTTATGAAGTTCTATTGAAGTCGAGAATGGCTCCACCGGAAACTCCTGTCGCAATCCGAACTGTCGAGCAACTCTGTGGGGCAAGTGGTACTCAACAGCATAAAAACAGATGAGGGGACACCTCATTAGGTAGAGGTCCTCGTCTATTGAGCACATGCTGCTCAACTGTATGCTGGCGAAATATGGATCAAGATACGGTTGCTAGGTCACCTGCAAAAGTTTTAGAAAGCACAAGTTAGTTTATAGTCATTTTACCAACTGTTTAAGGAAAAAGATAAAAGTACACAACTCACCATCGAAGGAGTAAGTGCGTCGAGCTCGTTTGAGTACTCCACGTAAGCACGCTGGTGTTGTGCGAATGGCTCCTCGACCTGGTCCCAGCGGTAAGCAGCCGTGGGCTTAAGTCGATTTCTGGCTACCACGAACCACTCACGAGGAGCAAACTCTCCGGGTCGCCCGACGGGTATGTGTGCCCACATCCACAGCTGTAGTAGGTAGACACATCCACCTAAGCTAGCGGTCCTCGACGAACGACGACAAGCCTCGCAAAGTTGCCTGTACAGGAAGGCCAACACTGCAGAAGCCCAGCTGTAACCTCTTGTCGTATCCCAGTCAGTCAGGCAGGGCAGAAACATCCATGACGCGCTGTCGCCAGTCGCGTCTGGAAAAAGAACTGAACCAAATAGGTGGAGAATCCAAGCTCGACAATGGTATTCAACCGTCTGCTCATCTGCACCAGGTGGACACTGCCCAAAAGCCTGTCTAAGCCAGGTCAGTGGGACTCCGGTGTTGTGGCTACCTCGTAGGTCATCCAGAAGCAGTCTCCCAAGAAAGGCCTCCACCCTCTGCCTCCATCCGCCTGGTGATGCCTGACCGGTCACTGGACGACCAGTAATGCTGAGACCAAGAATCTTCTAGCAATCTTCAAGCGTCACGGTCATCTCACCGCAGGGAAGGTGGAAAGTGTGATTCTCTGGCTGCCACCTATTGGAAGACAAACGAATACAAAATCATTAGTATGCAAAGTAGATTTGATAATTGTAAATATTAAACAACTAGAGAAGTCTTTACCTGTCGACCAGAGCCATCAACGCCGCTGGGTTGAAAGTGGGCAGCCCACGGCGAACCTGGTACGATACGACGTCCAAGCCAGCCCTGTGTAGGAGAGGAGTGTACCTCTCATCGTACCTCATATCCTCCAGAAACCGGTCGTGGGTCCGGACCCGCAGAACGGGCAACACCTAGCAATCAAAAGAATTTCATTAGTCAAATATATGTCGCATATATTAATTCGAAAATTTAATATATGTGCAAAATATTACCTCTCCCTCTGTGGTGAGACGGCCCCTGTGGTGCTCGTCGTAGTGAGGGTCCAGCAAGTGGAACTGCGCCATCCTGCAAATTAAGATATCAACATATTAGAATATAAGTTGTGTACAAAGTGTAACAAAAACATCGACATATTAGAATAAAAGTTGTGTACAATAAAATATATCACACCTGACTAAGTGTCCAAATGCATGTACGTGAGTTGTGGCCAAGTCTACCGCATTTTCCGCATTCATCTGCTCTGGGTCCACGAGAAAGGGGGACGCTCGACCTCTCCTACTGCGACCGGAAACCTGATCCATAACCATGTTGCACCAGCTCCTTTTCCTACTACCACGTTTGTCCCATCGATGCGCTGGATCAGCAACGTATACCGGACCGGTGTACGTTGGCCATTATGACTCATCAAGAAATGGCTCAAAACGAGGGCTCTAGGTACGTACTAAGCTCTCTACACTGAATTCAGAAGGTATTCTGCTCTCAAATGCAAAGTTACGATGACGTGCGACCGCAACATAATGAGAACATGGAAAATGGTATTGTCTAGGTTTACCACAACCGCACGAGAATGCATCAAGTAACACGACATGTGTCCTCGAAGGTCGCACCTCACCGTCGGAAGTTATGCCGCCTAGTGTTGTTACCTCGTATTTACCCAATTCCTCATCAAAGCATTGTACCTCATGTCTATGGGCACGTTCCTTTGCATTATTAAGGTGTGATGTTGGTTTAGGTGCCCATCTCTGCCCTCGCGTCTGCATTGCCTTGGCCTGTGCGTGTCTATCATTAAACCAAGCCACAAGCCTATAAAAAGTGAATGTTACTATAGCATTGACTGGCATGCCGCGTATACCCTTGAGCACACTGTTAAATGACTCGGCCATGTTGCTAGTCTGAAACTCGAACCGCCAGCCACCTTCGTCGTAGGCCCTTGTCCATTTCTGCGGTTCCCTCAGCAATCCAGCAATCCAGTTCTTACCTTCAGCATTTGTTGCATCTTTTAGTTCCTTCAACTTATCCTCGAAAAACGAAACCTCCAACTGTCGACATACCTCCTCAAAAAGGGGGAAGTTAGCCTTGCTATGATCCTTTCGAAGAAGATTTTCTGCTAGATGTCGAGTGCATCAAACGAAATAACGATGGATATGAACAACGTGTCAAAGACACTTACTAGGATGATCCTGAACTGGATCCTGGGTCAATGGGATCTCTTGGGGGGGGGGTACCACCAGATTAGAAGCCCCACAAACGCCAGGAAGAGGACGAGAAATCCCATACTCGTGCGGCCCCGATTGAGCATCGGGCACAACAACCACTTCTTCCGGAAGCTCTACCAAAGGAGCTTCAATACGAGATGCATTGGGAATTTATGGAGTCAACCCGACTAGAGCATCACGATGAGTAACAGATAACGACTGAACAACCACATCCAAACATGGTGGAAGCATGGTCTTCACGATTCTTACATATCTCACCCAATCATCTTCTGAGGCAATGGAGATCAACCGTCGGACAACTGTTCCATATGTAATATGGGACAACAAACCCTGAATTGATATTCTAGGGTCATTTATGTCGCAACTAATCTCCTCACAAGCTCGAGCGAAAATCTTGTCAAAAGATGGTCTTTCATCGAACAACATGGTCACGATCTTCATACCATCAAAAGTAACATTCCCATAAACATCTATCCCCACGCTTCCTCCATGGTATAGGGTCACTAGGGTGTTGTTGGGGACTTGTTCTCAAATGCTAAGAGTTAAGAACAAGGCAACATAGAAGGTGTTAAACCTTAAGGTCCTTCGTCCTTTGAAACATTACGCCCCTTCGGGAAATAATGCTTTAGGACGGAGGTCACAAGAGACATACCTTCGTAAATATAATAAATAATGCCGAAGGATTCATATAAAGCGTGAAATATAAATATCAACATAGGATCATTTCTATTTTATTACCATGGAGAAATAGAAATGATTTCAAATTACAAATGTACCTTCGGTCCTGAGAAAGGGTAGAAGTACAAACGCGACGCAAAAGCCAATGCCAAGTCAGCGTGAACAGTACGGGAGTACTGTTCATCTATTTATAGACGTGGGACGCAGCCCACGTAAAATTACATCCATGTCCATTACATTTGTTAACGGTTTATGGAAATCTGTCGAGGCCCCCGAAGTCTTTTCATCTTTAGGTCGGTTCCCCCTTATGCCATCGCGCCGAAGCTTTCCTGTGCACAGTTTCGGCTGCCCTCGACCTTCGTCTGGTTCAGGCTTCGTCCTGGTCGTGCTCCATATCCATAATTCTGAATCCGAAAATACCTGTTCATATAATCCACTTGGAAAACATTGTGAAATCATGTTTTTGAGGACCTTCGGAGGACGAAGGCCCCCAACAGTAGCCCCTCGCAATATTAATTTGTAAATAATAAATTCAGATTGCGATATGGACGAAGGCCTTGAGCCGAAGGTCCGAAAAAACACCTTCCCTTTGCTAGAATAGCAACATTCACTGACAAGCGGGGCCTTTCAATTTTCAACGCCCTAGGCGTATAAATAAGATCACATCGCGAACTCATTTGGTACGCACACTTGCACTTTGCTTCGGCCCACTAAAATTTTTAGCTCTTGTTCGTTAAGATTTGCTGGTCTTTTTGATTTCGAAGCTTCGGCCTCGGGAACAATTTTTTAGCGTTCCCGAAGATGTCTGAAGGCAAGAAGATCCCTGCTGAGACGAAGCTGAGGATCCCTGCTGAGACGAAGCTGAGTCTCGAGGAAGAGAAGAATCTGGGGTTCCTGATAGCGATGGCAGAGACCAATACAGAGAAAATCACGAAGGAGATTCTCGAAGGTTTGTCCGAAGATACTGATGACAGCGACAGCTATGATGTGGAAAGTGGTGGGGAAGAGGCCGAAGATCGACCGTGGCGACCAAGCCACACAGTTTTTGGGAAAACGACCATCAAGCAGAGTCACATTGATAATATGAGGGGGCGATATTTCCGAGACATATCTATTGTGAGAGCTGATGCCGGGGAAAAAACTTCTCCCACCCCCGAAGAAGATGAAGTTGTGATTTTCCGAAGCTTCCTCAAGGCTGGGCTTCGATTCCCCCTGAGCAACTTTGTTGTTGAGGTACTAAAGACATTTCAAGTCTATCTGCATCAAATCACTCCCGAAGCCATCATAAGAATGGGAGTGTTTGTCTGGGCTGCGAGGAGCCAAGGTTTGGAACCGAACGCTAAAAGCTTCTGCAACATTCATGAGTTATTATACGAGACGAAGCCCTGGGGAAAGGAGCAATACCACAACAACTTTGGGTGCTACAGCTTCGGCGCCCGCTCCGGGTCAAGCTGCCCTGTGCCGACCTTTCGGAAGAGGTGGCCCGGAGCCTGGATGACTGAATGGTTTTATGTAAAGAATGATCTAACAGCTCAGGAGAATGTGAAGAGTATCATTATGCACCCAATCTGGCAACGCTTCGGTCTTCGAAGGCCGAAGGTCGAAATGGATGAAGCCGCCGAAGAATGCCAAAGAGCCTTCGGGGTAGTCTGCTCGTTTATTGGGACAAGGGACTTGGTCCAAGAACACATTGCCTTCAGGGTATGGCCACTTGCAGAAAAGTGGGAAATGCCGAAGGAAACCATCAAAGAGTCCGACGAAGGCGGACTAGTCAGATTAAAGTACACATTCAAATATGCAGATAAATTTATTGAACCTGATGATGACTGGCTGAAAAGCATTGAAACATTAAGTGATGAATTACTTGGGGCATATTCGAAGGCTGAAAATACTGCACTATCAGCAGCCTTCGGAGGCCGAAGAAAGAAGAGACTGAACCGAGTGTTTGATGCAGTCGGGTTCTTCTACCCTGATTATCGTTATCCCATCCGAAGGCAAAAAAGGAAAAACATAACCTCTGAAAAAGAAGAAGCTGCAACTGCTCCTAGCGAGCCAGAACCGAAAGGAAAAAGGTTGAAGGTCCTCACACACCGACCACGCCATATTGAACCAGCTTCGGTGCCTGAGTTCACCGGAGAAACTTCTTCGGCCGCCGAAGCTGAACAGCCAACCTTGCTGCCAGAAATTGCAGAGATGGCCGAAGCACCGTTCACAGAAAAAATGGAAGAAACGAAAAATCCGACTAAGGAAAAAGCATCAGAAATTTTGAGCCCTGTAGCAAATGTCGAAGCAGCAAAAATCCAAAAGGGTACAATGGTGACCCCAAAAAGGAAAAGAATGGTAAATGTACTAGATGTCCTGGAGACAATTAAGTCTTCAAGCACAACTCCAAAAAAGAGTGTTGAAATTGCTGAAGCTCCTTCTGAAGCTCCGACGCAACAAGCTGAAGCTGAAGCTGGGCCTTCAGAGCCCTTCAAGGAGCAAACTTTGGAAGTCGAAGCAACAAAAATACCAGAACCAATTTTAGTTGAAGAAACTGACACTGCCATCCCCGAAGCGCCTGCCAGCATGTGTGATTACATCATACGACATGCTTCGGGGAAAAAACTATCTGAAGAAGAAACTCATGAAGCTAACCATTATGCAAAGGAGCTAAAATATCCAAAGGGGGCAGTAATATTCAATGGGACAAATGAAGATGATTTCTTATACTGCCTGCCCGACAACAAAGAGCTATCTGTCTGCCGAGAGATGGCCAGGAGTATTGGTTTCCCGAAGCTTGAATCTGGATTAAGCGCCATGACGAAAGAAGATCTCGCAGACAGTCTTGCGTACAACAGCCTGAAGGTACGAGAATTAAACGCTTGAAAAAACCCCCTTATTATTATTTTTTTTTACGCAACTCATTCCTTTTTCCTTATATGAATTTTTTTTTGTATAGGGCCTGATCCTAAGCAACGCACTAAGAGCGCAAAAGAGCGCCGAAGATGAAAGTTATGAAATTGCGTTTAATAATTTACGCTCCGAAGTTATCAAACTGAGAAACGAAGCTTTGGAAAAAGATAAAATTCTGCTTACACTGGTAGATAAAGTGAAAAGAGACGAAGCTGCTTCAAAGGCCCAAACCGAAGCTCAAAAACGCGAGATTAAAGATCTTCAGAAACAGCTGGCTAGAGCTAAAGAGGAGCGCGCGCTTGAGGAAACGAAACGAGAACTTAGTGATTTTATGGTCAGCAAATTGGAATCAAGAGTTAAGGAGCTTCGCACATCTCAGGGGAAATGCTATGTTAAATCTATAGAATGCGTGAATAAAATTAAAACCAGCTTTGCTAGCGTCGGCGCCTTTTCCAGCGAAGAGAATTTTTCTCGAGGCAATCCCGAAGATCCGCTGGAATGGATTAGCCACGAAGCAGAGGCCTTCGAAGAGATTCTGAACAGTCGTGGCGACATATGCGCTTTTTCGGGTGCCAGAGGAATTGCTTCTGTCTTAGAGAAGAAAGGTTGCGGGCATATAAAATTTTTAGCTCAGTCCGAAGCTACCTTATCTTCCGAAGATATCAAGGACCCCTCGGCCGAAGCAAGCGTGGTTGGTGGCAAATTTTTTACTGATATCTGGAACGACGGCGGCCGAGGAATGGCGCAAGAGATCATCCAAAGAAGCGAAAAAGGCATTCATGATGCTAGAAAAGTAGCAGAAGCTGCCGAAAGGAGTACGGAGCCCGAAAGACAATTAGGTACCAATTAGTCGTTCTTATTGCGTTGTAATTTTCATTTTAAACTTTGCTCGCGATTTGTAAAAGTAATGAAGAAGTGTTCTCTTCGCTCAGAAACTGTTGAACCAACTGCCGACCCCCACACAAAAGGGGATGAAGAAATTAAACAGATGGCCGAAACTATCATGGACAAGGTTGTTGACCAACTTCTGAATGAAGCCGCCGAAGCAGTATTAAGAGAAGATTAGATACTACTTGGAAAAAACATTTAAAGTGTAATCTATGTAACACTTTGTACATTTGAATGTAATATACAAGTCTCTTTTCATTATTGAATTCTTTACGATGCATGAAACTTTAAATACATACCATTTTTGAGCCTTCGGCGAAAAAAAACACCTTCCCTTCTTTTCATGCTTCGTGAAGAAGACATTCTTCGTTAAAATTACTCTGATGAATGATATCCATGCTTCGTGAAAACATTCTCCGAAGCTATATTCCGAAGCTATACAATTTCGATGTCACTTTCTCAAAGCATCCTTTCGAAGGTTGAGAGTATCCCCTTCTCTTGCCAAATGCAATATGATGTATGATGCTCATGCTATGCAAAATGATGTGATGATGTTATGTTATGCATGTGTCATTTGTTCCGAAGATACACATAAAATATATTCGTAAGCTCTGCATTCCCTTAGGAACGTCTTTGGAGCTTCTTCGTCTTTTACTTAGACGGTTTCAGCGTTAACTTTTCGCTGTAAGCCTCCCTTAGGAGCTTCTTCGCCTTTTACTTAGGCGGTATCAGCGTTGACTTTTCGCTGTAGGCTCTGCATTCCTTTAGGAACGACTTCTGAGCAGAAAACTTACACTGCGCTCCCTTTGGAACGGCTTTTTGTGACTTCATAAACTTACTCTGCGTTCCTTAGAACGACTTTCTGCTACTCCGAAGGATTTTTGATCCGAAGGATTTCTGCAACTTAGGCTTGTGGAGCAAATAGATTTTCCTCGTAGGAAACAACGAGATTATTACATGAAAACTATCAATGTTTTTTGCTTCACAGAAAATAAAACTGAATAGAAAAGACTGCTATCAAAGGTAGGATATGTCAATAAATGTGCTTCGACTCTGGCACAGTGCTGTTGACTGTGCGAGCTTCGGACTGTTCTCTGAAGTCCCTCTGATGTGGAGCGTATTGACTCCCTTCTGGCTGCTGACCTTGCTGCAATGGAGGTGGAGGCGGAAGCTGCTGCCAGGAAGCTTGAGGTTGACTTGCCGAAGCTACAGAAGCTGCAGGGTGGTTGTCTATGTATTGTGGGATATAAGGCGGATGATACGAAGCAGTATGCATGACCTGCTTCGGTTGAGCTTGTTGAGATGCAGCTTCGGCTATTTCCTTTTGCTTCTGGATTGTAACATGGCACGTCCTAGTGGTATGGCCCTTGCCTTCTCCACAGAACAAGCAAAACAGTCTCCTTGGCTGATCTCCGAATCTTCCGCCGAAGCCCCTGGCGCCTCTGCCTCTTGGAGCTGGTGGCCGGAAGGAGGTTTGTTGTTGCCCCGAAGCCTGTGAGGAGCACTGCGGCCTGTTTTGCTGACTCCCCTTATCATCATTCTGAGTGTTGTGGATGGAACGAACATGCCTCGGGTAGTATCTTCCTCCGAAGCCCCTGGTCATTTCAGAAAATCTGAAGGCCTCCTCCCTTCTTTGGCGAAAGTCATTGTCAGCACGAATGTACTCATCCATCTTTTGGAGCAATTTCTCCAGGGTCTGAGGAGGCTTCCGAGCAAAGTATTGAGCTGCAGGTCCAGGACGAAGCCCCTTGATCATGGCTTCGATAACGATTTCATTGGGCACCGTTGGTGCCTGCGCCCTCAATCGTAAGAACCTTCGGACATACGCCTGAAGGTATTCTTCGTGATCCTGAATACACTGGAAGAGGGCTTGAGCTGTGACCGGCTTTGTTTGAAATCCTTGAAAGCTGGTCAGTAACATATCCTTCAGCTTCTGCCATGAAGTGATTGTTCCTGGCCGAAGAGAGGAATACCAAGTTTGAGCAACATTCCTGACGGCCATAACGAAAGACTTTGCCATGACTGCAGCATTGCCCCCGTACGAAGACACTGTTGCTTCGTAGCTCATCAAGAATTGCTTCGGGTCGGAGTGGCCGTCAAACATGGGAAGCTGGGGTGGCTTATAGGATGGAGGCCAAGGTGTAGCCTGCAGCTCAGCAGACAGAGGAGAAGCATCATCGAAAACAAAATTTCCCTGATGGAAATTATCATACCAGTCATCTTCGTTGACGAAGCCCTCCTGATGAAGGTCTTTCTGATGAGGCCTTCTGTTCTGCTCATCGTGAGTGAGATGGCGAACCTCCTCAGAGGCTTCGTCTATTTGCCTTTGCAACTCAGCTAGGCGGGCCATCTTCTCCTTTTTCCTCTGCACTTGTTGATGTAGCATCTCCATCTCTCTGATTTCTTGGTCTAGCTCTTCTTCCTCAAGCGTCGGGCTGACGGCTTTTCTCTTCTGGCTTCGGGCCTCCCGAAGAGAGACGGTCTCCTGGTTGTGATCTAGCGGTTGTAGTGCTCCTGCCCCAGTCGCTGAAGCTTTCTTCGGCGCCATAGCGAAGGTCTATAGCTTCCGAAGGTGTTCACAAAAACTCGAAGTGGAAGTGAGTTCACCGGAGGTGGGCGCCAATGTTGGGGACTTGTTCTCAAATGCTAAGAGTTAAGAACAAGGCAACATAGAAGGTGTTAAACCTTAAGGTCCTTCGTCCTTTGAAACATTACGCCCCTTCGGGAAATAATGCTTTAGGACGGAGGTCACAAGAGACATACCTTCGTAAATATAATAAATAATGCCGAAGGATTCATATAAAGCGTGAAATATAAATATCAACATAGGATCATTTCTATTTTATTACCATGGAGAAATAGAAATGATTTCAAATTACAAATGTACCTTCGGTCCTGAGAAAGGGTAGAAGTACAAACGCGACGCAAAAGCCAATGCCAAGTCAGCGTGAACAGTACGGGAGTACTGTTCATCTATTTATAGACGTGGGACGCAGCCCACGTAAAATTACATCCATGTCCATTACATTTGTTAACGGTTTATGGAAATCTGTCGAGGCCCCCGAAGTCTTTTCATCTTTAGGTCGGTTCCCCCTTATGCCATCGCGCCGAAGCTTTCCTGTGCACAGTTTCGGCTGCCCTCGACCTTCGTCTGGTTCAGGCTTCGTCCTGGTCGTGCTCCATATCCATAATTCTGAATCCGAAAATACCTGTTCATATAATCCACTTGGAAAACATTGTGAAATCATGTTTTTGAGGACCTTCGGAGGACGAAGGCCCCCAACAGGTGTCCATCTATTGCAAAAATGGATTACTAACTTAATAATGGCTACGTACTTAAGCCTAAAAACTTACTAAATAATAAATAAATAGTAACTACTTATTAACTAATAACTATATAGTAAATATTAAATGACCACATCAAACGAATTACATAATCTATGAATAATGTACGAAAACAAATTATACCTGAGATCTCGTACGAGTCCAGCAAACGATGGAGAAGGTCAAGTCGGAACAACACCTACGTACAAAAAAACTATTGTCAATAAAAAATTTGGCAGCACCTCCCCTGTAAAGTGATGTTTATAGAACCTGCAAATAAACGACAACACGATGGTTGCCAACACAGAAAACATGTAATATCAATGCGCTAAACAAAATGCTAACTATATAATCACTAAGAATTTACTAAACACTAACAATATGCTAAGCAAGAAACTAGCTAACTATTTTACTAAACACTAACAAGAAAATATCTAACTATTTACTAAACACTAAACAAGTGGATAGCTAACTAATTACTAAACACTAACAATAGCTAACAATATACTAAACACTAACAATTTACTAACTAAGTAACTAACAAAAATAAAAAAATTTACCTGCTGACGAAGCTCCTTGCGGCTGGCGGGCGCGCGGCGGCCGTGGCTGGCGGCGCGCGGTTTCTGCGGGGGCGACGGGCGGGGCAGCCGCGCGAAAGCGGCGGCCGGTGCCGGAGCGGGGAGGGCGCGGTGGAGCTCGGGCGGCGCGAGGGGACGGCGGCGGTGGCGGGCGCGCGCGGCGCGGCGGGCGGCGCGCGGGGCAGCTGCGGTGGAGCCACGGTGGAGCGGCAGCGGGCGCGCGCGGGGCAGCTCGGTGCGGTGGAGCGGCGGTGGAGCTCGAAGCGTTGGAGCTCGGTGCAGCCGCAACAGAGAACAGACGCGGAGAAGAAACCGCACGCGCGGTTAAGTCCTAGCTCGGCGCCAAGATCTGTGGCGCCGAGCTAGGTGCCACGCCCGCAGCCACGTCAGCGCCGGCAGCCATGGCCACGTCAACACTCGGCGCCATAGGCTATGGCGCCGAGCTGTGTTAGCTCGGCGCCATAGCCTATGGCGCCGAGCTAAGGGTCCAAATCTGAGATTAAATTTTTTTAAGGTCTAAACGTGATTTTAATCCTGTTTAAGGGCTAAATTGCAAAAAAAATCGGTCAATTTGACACTTGTGTTTGTATCGAAGTGACTCATTTTCTACGTAGCCAAAATACTATTCGTTTTAGACTAAATATACTTTCATTAATTAACCTATAAATGAAGTTTATATTTATATCTACATTCATTATTATTCATTCAAATGTAGACAGAATAAAAAAGAAGGCTAGAAAAACTATATTTCGAGATGGAGGGAGTGGTAACAAAGGCACCTGTTAGAAAATAAACATAAAACAAGTTGTTTGCTTAGCTTTAATTCGAAACGGTTTCTACTGTTTTTACAGTGTTTTGTCTCTATAGATTGCAGTGAGAAACTAGTACATGTCACATGTGTACCAAGTTTGAACATGCGAATGAATTTATGTTAACTTATTTTTATAACATCTTGCCATCTCAAACTGTTAACCTCTTGAAATCAAATCCTACATCTTAATTATATCGAGTCAAAATGATAAGACGTTTGTTCAAAGCTTTCCAAAGAAATGAATTGGTAGACTTCCGAGCGATTGGTCTCTGTCTAAAGTTTGTCTGAGACTTCAGCAAAAACTTCTGCTATTATACTGTAGCAACCTTAAGAGTCTATCGTAGGCGTCCACATTTCCGTGGTGCACGGTTCTGCCGTCTTCCCCACGCGCTGCGCGCCTGCCATCTCCGTCCGCCCTCCCACGCTTCCTTCCATCCTCGCGGCTTCCTTCGACGGCGCGGATCCCCCACCCTCGAATCCCGCCCGCGGATCCCCACCCTCGAATCAAGCAGCGGCGGGTTCCGCGCCGTCCTCGAATCGAGCAGCCACGACTTCCTTCGATGGCGCGCTTCCTTCGACGCCAAGTGTTGAGATCGAGCAGATCCGCCATCCGCGCCCTCGCCCCATCACACACTCACCCTGGCTCCGCATCCCTGCGCCGCCATACCCTCGACCTCACCCTCGCCTCATCCTCTCCTGCCCCCGCACCGCATCCAATGCGCAGATCCAGCGCCGTTGAGCGTGTGCACGACGTCGCTCGTCTGTGTAACGCCCTGAATTTGGGGGTAGAATTTTTTCTTCTTTTCCCTCACCAAATTCAGGCGTTACTCTCTTTTCTCTTCCCGTTTCGCTCCTTCCTCCCAATTTCAAACCAGTATAGTGATAGGTGTCCGTGTCGTGTATGAACAAAACCTAAGTGTCATGGGTGTTGCATCATGCCGAAGCACATTTCTTTGTTTAATGTCGCGTGTTCGTCTCGTTCCGTTTCGGTTTTCGGTTCGCGATTTAATTCCGTTTGATGGTCGTGCGTGTCGTGGGTTTCGATCCGCGAAGTGGCTCGGCCCAACCCAACCCAGCCTAGCCCAGCCCGGCCCGGTCCGGCCCGGCCCAGCCCTGCGCGCCCCCGGCGCCCACCTCCCCATGTGCCCCCTCCTCTCCTCTCTCTCTCTCATTTGGATTTCCCGCGCAGCAACCTCTCCTCCCCATCTCTCTCTCTCTCCCTCCCGTGGTGCCCTATGGTTTGGAGTCGAGATCGCCGGAGTTGGATCCCGAGGTGAGCCCCTCCCCTCTCCTCTCTCTCCCTCTCTCTCTCTCTCCCTCTCCCTCCTCTCTCTCCCTGCGCGCGCTCCCTCTTCTCCCCCCCCCCGCGCGCGCGTCCCTGCGCGGCGGCGCTCGGCCGGCCCCTCCCCCCCCCCCCCGCGGTGGCGCTCGGCCCCTCCCCTTCCCTCCCCGGCGGCGCGGCGGCCCTCCCCTCCCCTTCCCCGGCGCGGGCGCGACGGTTCGGCCCCTGCGCGCGGCCCTCAGCCCCTGCACGCGGCGTCCCAGCCCCTGGCGCAACTCGCGTAGCCCGTTTACCCCCCTAACGCGTTCCCGCGTGCGCAAACCCACGCACGCGGTGACTATTTTTGGTTGTAGTTAATTTCAAACCCCGTTAGTTAATGTGTTGTGTCGCGCGCTTCGTCGCGCGACGATTTAATTTAGTTTATATTTATTAAAGTGTTGTGTCGCGCGCTTCGTCGCGCGATGATCTATTTTAATTTCAGGTTGTTTAAGGTGCGATGTCGCGCGTCCAGACGCGCGACGTTCCACTTTAAACTCAGTTCTGTTGGAGTATGTCGTCGCGTGCTTCGTCGCGCGATGCTTAACATCTCTTTATAATTAGTGCAAGTGTCTCGTTGTGCGCTCTGTCGCGCAGCGAGTCGTTTACTTCTTAATGCAATCTAAATGTCATGTCGTACGTCTCGACGTGCGGCCACTCCCTTTCATTCATCTTCAATTGTTTATAATGATTAAATGTGGAACTTGACTTTACTTTATGCCAAACGTAGTGTCCAAATTAATTCCCTTCTATTAAGCGAGTAGTTTAATTGATAATCATGTAACGTGATCGTTTCTCGACTGTCTGTTCCTCTTTCTCTCTTAACCGTAATTGCGAGCCCACGTGGAACGTCTGTTTACTTACTGCATTCTATTGTATGGTGTACTATTCTTTTGTATTAAATATGTGGATGTATGTATGTTTGCGCTCGCATAGAGAATGATCCGGTCGGAGAGCTCGAAGAACTCGCAGGAGAAGCCCCTGAGCAGCAGTCGGTTGGTGGAGGCAAGTGTCCCTTGACCTATCCTTGTCCTATACATTCTTTAATTCACCTCCCGCATTACACATTTATACCTAAGGATTGACTAGCTTTTGTT
This sequence comes from Zea luxurians, assembly GCA_029449295.1. Taxonomy (NCBI): domain Eukaryota; kingdom Viridiplantae; phylum Streptophyta; class Magnoliopsida; order Poales; family Poaceae; genus Zea; species Zea luxurians. Next base: position 48,060,712 of record JAOPSE010000021.1, read on the forward strand.
ATCCATGTCCTTGTTTACCTATTTGGGTTGGATTATTATTGCTTAGTCTTATGCTATTGCTCAACTCTAATCAATGAACATGATGAGAATTATCAATGATACGCTGTTTTCCCTTCTTTTATTATGATGTTATACTTGTGACCTTCAAGGGGGCTCGAGCGGTTTCTCGAGTGCCTCTCCGTAAGGACTTGTTCGTTGGATGACCGCCCGGGAAAACAGTGCAACCATGAGGGTGGAGTGGGACGCCCTTAGCTGAATAATTAGAGGAACCGGGGTGTAGTTCGCTTAGCCGTTGTGCCGTCAATGGGGCTCGGTGTATGCGGCTCGCTCTGCCAAGGTTGATTTGTCCCTTGGGGAGGAGTGCGGTACATTTAGGAAACCTAACGGGCGGCTACAGCCTTGTGGAATCTTTGTAAAGGCTACGTAGTGATGCCCTGCTGGACCACCTAGGTAGTGGTCAATGGGGAGTAGCTCTCTCCGGGCAGAAAGGGAATCACGGCTTGTGGGTAAAGTGCACAACCTCTGCAGAGTGTTTGAAAACTGATATATCAGCCATGCTCGCGGTTATGAGCGGCCAAGGGAGCTCCAGTGATTAGTGGTACTTGATCAGAGATGTTCGGATTTGCAGGTGGCAATGAGATCGATGGTTTCTGGTATTGACTATGGTAATGGTAAGTGGTATTCTTTCCATTTGGAAAGAGTACGTTTGTGTTAATAACGTGGGTTAACTCTAAAACTTGGCTTTCTCTACTAGTAATAACAAATCTGACCAACTAAAAACAACTGCTTGACTTACCCCCACATAAAGCTAGTCTACTACAGCCAAACAGGACACTTGCTGAGTATGTTGATGTGTACTCACCCTTGCTCTACACACCAAACCCCCCCAGGTTTTTCGCATTGCAACCACTGCTCAGGAGAAGATGAAGTCGTGGAAGGAGACTTCCAGGAGTTCCAAGACTACGACGAGTTCTAGGCGTGGGTTAGCGGCAACCCCCAGTTGGCTGCCTGTGAAGGCCGCGTTTATCTACGTTTCTTTTCCGCACTTTGATTTATTGTAAAGACTATGTGGATGTCTCAGATATATGATGTAATCGACTATTATTTCCCTTTTTAATACTATTTGAGCACTATGTGATGATGTCCATGTTATGTAACTGCTTTGTACGTGAATTGCTGATCCTGGCACGTACATGGTTCGCATTCGGTTTACCTTCTAAAACCGGGTGTGACAGTCTGGGCGGCGGCGTCCACGGCGCGCCACTTCGCCTGTGGCTGCCTCTTGCCGCCGACCGTCGACAGCTCCACGATCTCAGAGCGTCGCGGTCGCGGTCACGCGCCGTGCCCCGTGGCGTCGTCCTCGTCGATGGCGTGGAACGAGGCGTCCCCGAGGTTGTTCACCCACGCGCTGACCCGGTCCAGTGGAGACGCCTCGGCGGAGAACACGACCCACTGGTTCGGGACGGGGTCCTCCGCGCGGCTCCTCAACGGCAACGACGCCCTTGTTCTTGGCGTCCGCGGTGGCAGTGCCCAGCGTGTCGGACGTGTACCCATGGTGCATGGTACGGCCATCTTTCCCCACATATGGCAGCATTGGTGTGGGAGTGGTCGCGCTCGCGCCCGGCCGGTGCAGGTTGTGGTGCAGGTCTACCACCACAGTTTCCGGCTCCTGGACGGGAGCACCTGTCGCGACGACCGTTTCTTCAGCAGGACGCAGTCGGTGGAGCACGAGGACCTCAAGGACGCCGTCGGACTCTAGCCGCTGCGGGCGGTCGTCGACCATCCGGGGGGCTGGTTCAGTTTATCTTGGAAGATGTCAGACAGATCCCACAACGACAAATCGAGCGGAATCACTGCTCCACTGCTCTCGCGTTGAACATGTAAGGCAAGCCGGCGCCCAAATCGGATCCGCGCTTAACTATGGATTGCACCCAAATCGGATCCACACCTATAAAATGTTCAGCGCGGCACGCCACAACAACCCAAGATTATTCCCGGTGCTCTCCATACATCTACTGCTGCAGGTACGCCCATTATCTACACAGATGCGTTGTGAGGAAATGATCTGCTTTTTTCTATTGACATGGTTATGGTTGGTATTCCTAGCTATTTGTGAGCGGATACATTCTACAAGACATTTCATTCTGCTTTAAGTAGTCGGACAACATGAGAGCAAGAAGCCCTAAGGATTTGCTAGTTGTTTGAGCGATCCAGGTGCTATATTCAGATCAGTGCATTCTCGTTGCTAAGTTTTTTAATGATTATTGGTATACTCAGATCACATACTTAAATTACATTCTATAGACTCTTTGATCTTGTGGTGTTTGTGCAGGTCCAGAACATCTGCGCTAGAACACATAAAAAAGAAGTCTACCAAAGATTTGGTTAGTTGCTTCATGCTTTCTCTTTTTCTCTCTTAATACATAGCTCTATTTGATTGATCTGTGCTATACTGCTATGTGCTATTTTTTTGTATCTCAACTTAGCAACGGGAGTTGTTCAGGACAGAGGGTGTTGTTCAATTCAATTCATATCTGTCCTTAGTTCAAACCATATCTGTTTTGGGAAGTTTAGACTCTTTCAAAAAATATTGTAAAACCTTATACAGTTCGTATATGCTAAATTGCCCCAACAGTGGAATCCCATTTCTTGATTTGAATTTTAAATGATAGATGCCAATTTATAATATTTTAGGAGACAATACTTTTAAAAAGTTGAGTCTGCATCATACAAGTAGAGAATCCATACAAAATCAAACCACTGGGAACCCAACTAGCAGGGCTGTTCTTAACAGATCTACAACGTAGGGTTGTTCTTGATGCTGCTACTATTGCGATCACAGGGCCATTGTATTGTGGTAGGTCTGGACAGTTGAGTTGTTCTAGACAAGGTTGTATTGCTTAAGTCAAATCATCTAATGGAGCTCATTCAATATTGTAAATATTCTTGTTTGTTCAACAAACTTGGTTAAACTTTGTTTTTTTTAAAATCCACTACACTTCAGGACAGAGGGTAGTTGTTCAAGTCAATCCATATCTGTCCTTAGTTCCATTTCGGTTTATTAGGAGCTGGGCGGGTGAAGAAACAAAGAGTTTTTTATAGGTTTTTGGAGTGGTTTTTGCGGGGGCGATGCAATTGAGTTGGGTATGATTTATGAATTGTACTATGGCATGGAGACCTGCCTTTTGCTACTAACATAAAGACCTGCCTTCTGCTACTATCTTATGGTGTGGAGACCTGCCTTCTATTCCACTGAGTCACTGAAAGTCGCCTAGAGGGGGGTGAATAGGGCGAAACTGAAATTTACAAAGTTAATCACAACTACAAGCCAGGTTAGCGTTAGAAATATAATCGAGTCCGAGAGAGAGGGTGAAAAACAAATCGCAAGCAAATAAAGAGTGAGACACAAGGATTTGTTTTACCGAGGTTCGGTTCTTGCAAACCTACTCCCCGTTGAGGTGGTCACGAGGATCGGGTCTCTTTCAACCCTTTCCCTCTCTCAAACGGTCACTTAGACCGAGTGAGCTTCTCTTCTCAATCACACAGGACACAAAGTCCCCGCAAGGACCACCACACAATTGGTGTCTCTTGCCTCGGTTACAATTGAGTGAATCTCAAGAAAGAATGAGAAAGAAAACAAGCAATCCAAGCGCAAGAGCTCAAATGAACACAAGTCACCCTCTCACTAGTCACTATTGATTGGAATTGAACTAGAGACTTGGGAGAGGATTTGATCTCTTTGGTTGTGTCTAGAATTGAATGCTATAGCTCTTGTAAGGTGTAGAAGTCTGAAAACTTGGATGCTCTTGAATGTGGAGTGGTTGGGGTATTTATAGCCCCAACCACCAAAGTAGCCGTTGGTGGAGGCTGTTGTCGCATGGCGCACCGGACAGTCCGGTGCGCCAGCCATGTCACCTGGCCGTTAGGGTTCGACCGTTGGAGCTCTAACTGGTGGGGCCTCTGGGCTGTCCGGTGGTGCACCGGACAAGTCCTGTAGACTGTCCGGTGCGCCTGCTACGCGTGCTCTGACCTCTGCGCGCGCAGGCGCGCATTTAATGCGTTGCAGTCGACCGTTGCGCGCGAAGTAGCCGTTGCTCTGCTGGAACACCAGACAGTCCGGTGTGCCACCGGACATTGTTCGGTGCATTCACCGGACGGTCCGGTGAATTATAGCGGAGCGGCCTCCATTTTTCCGAAGGTAGCGAGTTCAGCTTCGATTTCCCTGGTGCACCGGACACTGTCCGATGCGCCAGACCAGGTTGCCTTTGGGATTTCTTTAGCTCTCTTTATTTGAACCCATCTTTGGTCTCTTTATTGGCTTGTTGTGAACCTTTGGCACCTGTAGAGCTTATAGACTAGAGCAAACTAGTTAGTCCAATTATTTGTGTTGGGCAATTCAACCACCAAAATCAATTAGGAAAAAGGTGTAAGCCTATTTCCCTTTCAATCTCCCCCTTTTTGGTGATTGATGCCAACACAAACCAAAGCAAATATAAAAGTGCAGAATTGAACTAGTTTGTATAATGTAAGTGCAAAGGTTACTTGGAATGAAACCAATAAATATTACTTACTAGATGCGCATGGATGTCTTTTCTTTTTATTAACATTTTGGACCACGCTTGCACCACACGTTTTGTTTTTTGCAAAATGTTTTGGAAATTCTTTTCAAAGTTCTTTTGCAAATAGTCAAAGGTAAATGAATAAGATTTTGAGAAGCATTTTCAAGTTTTGAATTTTTCTCCCCCTGGTTCAAATGCTTTTCCTTTGACTAAACAAAACTCCCCCTTAATGAAATCCTCCTCTTAGTGTTCAAGAGGGTTTTAGATATTAATTTTGAAGAGGGTATACCAATTTGAAATTGTATCCAAATAAGATACCAATTGAAAAACTTCTTTTAACACCAAATAAAAGACTAAAATTTTTTTAAATTGGTGGTGGTGCGGTCCTTTTGCTTTGGGCTAATACTCTCTCCCCCTTTGGCATGAATCACCAAAAACGGATGCTTGAGTGAAATATAAGCCCTTTTAAACTACTCTCTCCCCCTTTGGACGTAAGTAAAGGAATGAAGATTATACCAAAGTTGGAGAGTTGGTGCGGAGCGACGGCGAAGGATGAATGATTTGATGGAGCGGAGTGGAAGCCTTGTCTTCGCCGAAGACTCCTTTTCCCTTTCAATCTATGACTTAGCATGAAATGGACTTGAAGGAACACATTAGTCATAGCACATGAAAGAGATGATCAAAGGTATACATATGAGCTATGTGTGCAAAACATTAATAAAAGTTTCTAGAATCAAGAATATTTAGCTCATGCCTAAGTTTGGTAAAAGTTTGTTCATCCAATGGTTTGGTAAAGATATCGGCTAATTGTTCTTTGGTGCTAACATATGCAATCTCGATATCCCCCTTTTGTTGGTGATCCCTTAAAAAATGATATCGAATGGCTATGTGTTTAGTGCGGCTATGCTCAACGGGATTATCCGCCATACGGATTGCACTCTCATTATCACATAGAAGAGGAACTTTGGTTAATTTGTAACCATAGTCCCTAAGGGTTTGCCTCATCCAAAGCAATTGCGCGCAACAATGGGCTGCGGCAATATACTCGGCTTCGGCGGTTGAAAGAGCCACAAAATTTTGCTTCTTTGAAGCCCAAGACACCAGAGATCTTCCCAAGAACTGGCAAGTCCCCGATGTGCTCTTTCTATTAATTTTGCACCCTGCCCAATCGGCATCGGAATAACCAATTAAATCAAATGTGGATCCCCTAGGTACCAAAGGCCAAACTTAGGAGTATAAACTAAATATCTCAAGATTCGTTTTACGGCCCTAAGATGAGCTTCCTTAGGATCGGCTTGGAATCTTGCACACATGCATACGGAAAGCATAATATCTGGTCGTGAAGCACATAAATATAGTAAGGAACCTATCATCGACCGATATACCTTTTGGTCTACGGATTTACCTCCCGTGTCGAGGTCGAGATGCCCATTAGTTCCCATGGGTGTCTTGATGGGCTTGGCGTCCTTCATCCCAAACTTGGTTAGAATGTCTTAAGTGTACTTCGTTTGGCTAATGAAGGTGCCCTCTTGGAGCTGCTTGACTTGGAATCCTAAGAAATACTTCAACTCCCCCATCATAAACATCTCGAATTTCTGTGTCATGATCCTACTAAATTCCTCACATGTAGATTCGTTAGTAGACCCAAATATAATATCATCAACATAAATTTGGCATACAAACAAATCATTTGCAAGAGTTTTAGTAAATAAAGTAGGATCGGCCTTTCCAACTTTGAAGCCATTAGTAATAAGGAAATCTCTTAGGCATTCATACCATGCTTTTGGGGCTTGCTTGAGCCCATAAAGTGCCTTAGAGAGTCTATAAACGTGGTTAGGATACTCACTGTCTTCAAAGCCAGGAGGTTGCTCAACATAAACCTCTTCCTTGATTGGTCCATTGAGGAAGGCACTTTTCACGTCCATTTGGTAGAGCTTAAAGCCATGGTAAGTAGCATAGGCAAGTAAAATGCGAATTGATTCAAGCCTAGCTACGGGTGCATAGGTTTCACCGAAATCCAAACCTTCAACTTGTGAGTATCCCTTGGCCACAAGTCGGGCTTTGTTCCTTGTCACCACACCATGCTCGTCTTGTCTGTTGCGGAAGACCCACTTGGTGCCTACAACATTTTGGTTAGGACATGGAACTAAATGCCATACCTCATTCCTTGTGAAGTTGTTGAGCTCCTCTTGCATCGCCATCACCCAATCTGAATCTTGAAGTGCTTCCTCTACCCTGTGTGGCTCAATAGAGGAAACAAAAGAGTAATGCTCACAAAAATGTGCAACACGAGATCTAGTGGTTACCCCCTTATGAATGTCGCCGAGGATGGTGTTCACGGGGTGATCTCGTTGGATTGCTTGGTGGACTCTTAGGTGTGGCGGCCTTGGAACTTGCTCATCCCCCTTGATCATTGTCATTGTCTTGAGGTGGCTCATCTTCTTGATCTTCTTCTTCATCATCTTGAGCCTCTTCCTCATCTTGGGTTGGTGGAGATGCTTGCACGGAGGAGGATGGTTGATCTTGTGTTTGAATGGGCTCTTCGGATTCCTTAGGACACACATCCCCAATGGACATGTTCCTTAGCGCTATGCACGAAGCCTCTTCATCATCTAATTCATCAAGATCAACTTGCTCTACTTGAGAGCCGTTAGTCTCATCAAACACAATGTCACAAGAAACTTCAACTAGTCCAGTGGACTTGTTAAAGACTCTATATGCCCTTGTGTTTGAATCATATCCTAGTAAAAAGCCTTCTACAGCCTTAGGAGCAAATTTTGATTTTCTACCTCTTTTTACAAGAATAAAACATTTGCTACCGAAGACTCTAAAATATGAAACATTGGGCTTTTTACCGGTTAGGAGTTCATAAGATGTCTTCTTGAGGATTTGGTGTAGATACAACCGGTTGATGGCGTAGCAAGCGGTGTTGACCGCCTCGGCCCAAAACCGATCCGAAGTCTTGTACTCATCAAGCATGGTTCTTGCCATGTCCAATAGAGTTCTATTCTTCCTCTCCACTACACCATTTTATTGTGGCGTGTAGGGAGAAGAGAACTCATGCTTGATCCCCTCCTCCTCAAGGAAGCCTTCGATTAGTGAGTTCTTGAACTCCGTTCCATTATCGCTTCTAATTTTCTTGATCCTTAAGCTGAACTCATTTTGAGCCCGTCTCAAGAATCCCTTTAAGGTCTCTTGGGTTTGAGATTTTTCCTGTAAAAAGAATACCCAAGTGAAGTGAGAATAGTCATCCACAATAACAAGACAGTACTTACTCCCGCCGATGCTTATGTAAGCGATCGGGCCGAATAGGTCCATATGGAGGAGCTCGAGTGGCCTATCAGTCGTCAAGATGTTCTTGTGTGGATGATGAGCGCCAACTTGCTTCCCGGCTTGGCATGCGCTACAAATCCTGTCTTTCTCAAAATGAACATTGGTTAGTCCTAAAATATGTTCACCCTTTAGAAGCTTGTGATGATTCTTCATCCCAACATGTGCTAGTCGGCGATGCCAGAGCCAGCCCATGTTAGTCTTAGCAATTAAGCAAGTGTCGAGTTCAGCTCTATTGAAATCAACTAAGTATAACTGACCCTCTAACACTCCCTTAAATGCTACTGAATCATCACTTCTTCTAAAGACAGTGACACCTACATCAGTAAATAGACAGTTGTAGCTCATTTTGCATAGTTGAGAAACAGAAAGCAAATTGTAATCTAATGAATCAACAAGAAAAACATTTGAAATGGAATGGTCAGGTGATATAGCAATTTTACCCAATCCTTTGACCAAACCTTGATTTCCATCTCCGAATGTGATAGCTCGTTGGGGATCTTGGTTTTTCTCATAAGAGGAGAACATCTTCTTCTCCCCTGTCATATGGTTTGTGCACCCGCTATCGATGATCCAACTTAAGCCCCCGGATGCATAAACCTACAAAACAAATTTAGTTCTTGTTTTTAGGTACCCAAACAGTTTTGGGTCCTTTAACATTAGATACAAGAACTTTGGGTACCCAAACACAAGTCTTTGATCCCTTGTGTTTGTCCCCAACATACTTGGCAACTACTTTGCCGGATTTATTAGTCAAAACATAGGATGCATCAAAAGTTTTGAATGAAATGCTAGGTTCATTTGATGCACTAGGAGTTTTCCTTTTAGGCAATTTAGCACGAGTTGATTGCCTAGAACTAGATGTCTCACCCTTATACATAAAAGCATGATTAGGGCCAGAGTGAGACTTCCTAGAATGAATTCTCCTAATCTTATGCTCGGGATAACCGGCAGGGTACAAAATGTAACCCTCGTTATCCTGAGGCATGGGAGCCTTGCCCTTAACAAAGTTAGATAATTTTTTAGGAGGGCATTAAGTTTGACATTGTCTCCCTTTTGGAAGCCAATGCCATCCTTGATGCCAGGGCGTCTCCCACTATAAAGCATACTACGAGCAAATTTAAATTTTTCATTTTCAAGTTCATGCTCGGCAATTCTAGCATCTAATTTTGCTATATGATCATTTTGTTGTTTAATTAAAGCCATATGATCATGAATAGCATCAATGTCAACATCTCTACATCTAGTGCAAATAGAAACATGCTCAATGGTAGATGTAGAGGGTTTGCAAGTTTTTAGTTCAACAATCTTAGCATGTAAAATATCATTTTCACTTCTAAGATCGGAAATGGAAGCATTGAAACATCTAAACCTTAGCAATCAATTTTTCATTTTCAATCCTAAGGCTAGCAAGAGAGGCATTTAATTTTTCAATCTTAGCAATAGAAATAGCATGATCATTTCTAAGATTGGCATATGAATCATCACAAATATTTGAATCAACCTTAGCAACTAATTTAGCATTTTCATTTCTAAGGTTGGAAATAACATCATGGCAAATAATTAGCTCACTAGATAATTTTTCGCATTTTTCCATTTCTAGAGCATAAGCATTCTTAACCTTAACATGCTTCTTATTTTCCTTAATTAGGAAGTCCTCTTGGCTATCCAAGAGTTCATCCTTATCATGAATAGCGCTAATCAATTCATTTAACTTTTCTTTTTGTTCCATGTTAAGGTTGGCAAAAAGAGTAAACAAATTATCCTCCTCATTACTAGAATTGTCTTCATCACTAGAGGATGCATATTTAGTGGAGGATTTGGATTTAACCTTCTTCTTCTTGCCGTCCTTTGCCATGAGGCACTTGTGACCGATGTTGGGGAAGAGAAGTCCCCTGTTGACGGCGATGTTGGCGGCGTCCTCGTCGGAGGAGGAGTCGGTGGAGCTCTCGTCGGAGTCCCACTCACGGCACACATGGGCATCGCTGCCCTTCTTATGGTACCTCTTCTTTTCCTTTCTTCTCCCCTACTTGTCGTCGCCCCTGTCACTGTCACTAGAAATAGGACATTTTGCTATAAAGTGACCGGGCTCACCACACTTGTAGCAAACCTTCTTGGAGCGGGGCTTGTAGCAAACCTCCCGACATCACTTCGAGCGGTTAGGCTCTAATGAAGCACCGGGCTTTGATACCAATTGAAAGTCGCCTAGAGGGGGGTGAATAGGGCGAAACTGAAATTTACAAAGTTAATCACAACTACAAGCCGGGTTAGCGTTAGAAATATAATCGAGTCCGAGAGAGAGGGTGAAAAACAAATCGCAAGCAAATAAAGAGTGAGACACAAGGATTTGTTTTACCAAGGTTCGGTTCTTGCAAACCTACTCCCTGTTGAGGTGGTCACGAAGACCGGGTCTCTTTCAACCCTTTCCCTCTATCAAACGGTCACTTAGACCGAGTGAGCTTCTCTTCTCAATCACACGAGACACAAAGTCCCCGCAAGGACCACCACACAATTGGTGTCTCTTGCCTCGGTTACAATTGAGTGAATCTCAAGAAAGAATGAGAAAGAAAAGAAGCAATCCAAGCGCAATAGCTCAAATGAACACAAGTCACCCTCTCACTAGTCACTATTGATTGGAATTGAACTAGAGACTTGGGAGAGGATTTGATCTCTTTGGTTGTGTCTAGAATTGAATGCTATAGCTCTTGTAAGGTGTAGAAGTCTGAAAACTTGGATGCTCTTGAATGTGGAGTGGTTGGGGTATTTATAGCCCCAACCACCAAAGTAGCCGTTAGTGGAGGCTGCTGTCGCATGGCGCACCGGACCGTTCGGTGCGCCACCGGACACTGTCCGGTGCGCCAGCCACGTCACCCGACCGTTAGGGTTCGACCGTTGGAGCTCTGACTGGTGGGGCCTCTGGGCTGTCCGGTGGTGCACCGGACAAGTCCTGTAGACTGTCCGGTGCACCTGCTATGCGTGCTCTGACCTCTGCGCGCGCAGACGCGCATTTAATGCGTTGCAGTCGACCGTTGCGCGCGAAGTAGTCGTTGCTCCGCTGGCACACCGGACAGTCCGGTGTGCCACCGGACATTGTCCGGTGCATTCACCGGACGGTTCGGTGAATTATAGCGGAGCGGCCTCCATTTTCCCGAAGGTAGCGAGTTCAGCTTCGATTTCCCTGGTGCACCGGACACTGTCCGGTGGCACACCAGACAGTCCGGTGCGCCAGACCAGGGTGCCTTTGGGATTTCTTTAGCTCTCTTTATTTGAACCCATCTTTGGTCTCTTGATTGGCTTGTTGTGAACCTTTGGCACCTGTAGAACTTATAGACTAGAGCAAACTAGTTAGTCCAATTATTTGTGTTGGCAATTCAACCACCAAAATCAATTAGGAAAAAGGTGTAAGCCTATTTCCCTTTTAGTCACCCAACGGTCCATTTGGTTCGTGGCCAGGCCTGGGAGTACCGTCCAGGTAGATGCATCCGGCTGCCAGGCACTCGAAATCAGCGGCCCAGAGAGCTGCCTGGCTTAGGCAACTTTGCCGGGGTCACAACTCACAACCAAACAAGCCTCTCAAAGCAGCCTCTCCGCATTTGTTGGGGAAGGGTTGCCTCGGTTTATCTCTTCCCTAGACCCCAATCATGTGGGAGCCTCTGTTACTAGGTCTGCCCATAAGACAATAAATGCAAGCCATGAAAGGGCATCATAAAAATACAAAATGCCTAACATCCATAATTGTTATTCATCATGGGATTCCAAACAGATTAGCATAAGCCCACTATACTGCAGAAGCATTCTAACAGGACATTCACATAAGTCAGGAATGCTACTGCTAAGTGCCATTGTAGGAAACGGGTGACGCCTAAGAGGGGGGGGGGTGAATTAGGACTTCTAAAATTTTTACTAAACTAGGCCACAATTAAATCCCTAGAGCAAAACCTATGCAAATAATCAAAACTAGAATGTGCAAACTAGGTTTTGTCTAAGTGTTGCTATCTCTACCGCAAAAGGCTAAGTTTCAATCTATACTAAATAAGTATGACTACAAGATTGAAACTTAAATGCTTAATATAAATGCGGAATGTAAAGAGCTAAGTAGAGAAGCAAACTCTCGTGGATGACGCCGGTATTTTTACCGAGGTATCCGGAACCATGCAAGGTCCCGACTAATCCTCGTTGGTGCCCCTACGCAAAGGGAAGCCCACGCGAGGGCCAAGCACCACGGTCGAGTAACTCCGTAGAGAGCCACGGGCCTTCTCCACGCGCAAGTGGTGCTCCGCTTCCGGCTCCTCTCGGACGCTCCCCGCCGTCTCCACTATCGAGCTTCTGGCCGAAACGCCGTGGGCCTCGTTCCCTCCGGTACACGGTGGCGGCCGTGACACAAACGCGGTTGTCACGGTCTCGCAAGACTCTCGCCCCACTCGGTACAATTACAACGACTCACGCAAGAGCCGAGGGGTTGTGAGGTTTATCTAAACTCACTCAACAATCTAGGGTTCACCTAGAGCAAGCGCTAAAGCGGTCTAACTAACCTAAGCACTTCGCAAAGCACCTACGCTAATTACCGAGTGATTCTATTAAGCACTTGAGTGTTTGAGCTCTTGGAAATGTGCACTATATGCCTTAGTATGTTGCTTGGGCTCTCACACTTGAGAATGGCCGGTTGGGGTGGTATTTATAGCCTCCACACCCCAAACTAGCCGTTGGACAGAAAGCAGCAGCTTTCTATCGTCGGGTGCACCGGACAGTCCGGTGCACCACCGGACACTGCACAGTAGATGTCCGGTGCACGCCACGTCAGCCGACCGTTGGCGCCTGTAGCAGTCGACCGTTGGATCCGACCGTTGCCGTCTGCCCGTTGGCACACCGGACAGTCCGGTGCTACAGCCAGAGAGCGCCTGTCTGCGGCCTCTCTGCGCAGACTGTCCGGTGCCTCACCGGACAGTCCAGTGCACACCGGACACCAATGTCCGGTGCGCCACCAGGCGCTGGCTGACAGCCCTTATCTTGGATTTCTTCGCTGATTTCTTCGGGCTTCTTTGTTCTTGAGTATTGGACTCCTATGTATCTTTTTATGTCTTCTTTTGAGGTGTTGCATCCTCATTGCCTTGGTCCAATTCTCTTCGCATCCTGTGAACTACAAACACAAACACTAGAAAACTTATTAGTTCACGGATTGTGTTGTTCATCAAACACCAAAACTCAATTAGCCAAATGGCCCGGGGTCCATTTTCCTTACAATCTCCCCCTTTTTGGTGGTTGATGACAACACAACCAAAGCAAGCAAATAATACAAGTATTTGAATGAAAATATGCATTTTACTTGCTAAGATGCATGATTGTCCCCACAATGTGATATTATGGACTTAAGCCTCCCCCTAACTCCATAATTCACTTACTTCCTATTTTTGGACCAAATAACCAAAACCACTTGAAAAGCCATTTGTAGATATAAAATTTTAAATTGGTGGTGTTTGGTGGTGTTTGATATAGATTTCATTGCTTTGGTCCCTAATCTTCTCCCCCTTTGGCATCAACCACCGAAAAGGAAGACATTAAAAGCATGTAGGAAGTAAATAAAAGCTTGCCCTCAACAAGAATTGAATCAAATGATATCGCTAGAAGGATATTAAATTAAGCCATGAATGATACCACTTGTAGGGATCCTTAAAAGATTACTCCCCCTAAATGAGTATGCTCCTTTAGAAAGAGTTTTTCTCCCCCTTTAGAGATGAAGAAATACTCCCCCTGACAGAGATTCTCTACTTAGGAAAAGAGCATGTGAAAATTAGAGGTGCAAGACATGATTTGAAAAGACTAACTTCCCTTATGCATAGGTGTAACGCCCCGAATTTTGCAGTTGAATTTTTTCTTTTCTTTACTCGCCAAAATTCGGGCGTTACCTTTTCTTTTTCTTTTTCCCCTCGCTAGACCTTGACCTTTTCCAAAGCTTTAGCGGGATTCAGTTTGGAATTCCCGTGTAAAGAAAACCATAAAACTGTTTTATGTTGTTTGATGCACCATGCCGAACTATGCATTCTTTGATTGTTTGAAAGTGCAAATGCATTCATCTAGGAAAATCGGATTTCGAAAATAAGGAGATAATCTTTTCCTTTTTCTTTTTCTTTCTTTCTCTCTCCCTCTTCCCCTTTCTCTCTCCCGCGCCGTGGGCCTCTTGGCCGGCCCAGCCGCCCCCCGCGCCCCCCTCTTGGGCCTTGGCCGGCCCAGCCGCCCCCCCCCCCACCTCCCCTTTTCCCCAATCTTCTCTCCCTCCCTCTCATTTTCTCTCCTTCTCTCCCTAGCCGCCGTCCCTACCCCCCCCTGCCCTAGCCGCCGCCCTCGCCGTCGGCCGCCCGCGCCGGTGAGCCCCCCCCCTCCTCTCTCCTCCCCTCTCCCCTCTCCCCTCTCCCCTCCTCTCCCCCTCCCTGTCCGGCCATGGCCCGGCCGCCCCTGGCCGCGCCGTCCTGGCCCCAGCCCCGCCCGGCCAGCCCCAGCCCCCGCCCGGTTCGGCCGCCCCGGCCGCCCAGCTCGGCCGCCCGCGCCCGCGCCCGCCCCCAGCCCAGCCGCTCGCTCGGCCCCCGGTTCAACCGCCCTAGGGCCGGTTCAACCGCCCCCCTGTTCTTTTTTTTTATTTTTATTTTATTTTATTTTATTTACTTTCTGTGATCATAGTTATTTTATTTTAGGTAGGCTAATCATTGTTAATGTTATTGAAATATGAAGCTTAATTTAGAATTCCGTTACGCTAATTGATTCATGTAATTAATTGTTTATCTCATTCAATGTTGATCAACTAAAAATGATTAGGTTTCCATTAGTGCATATAACAGAATTCTTTTGTTAAGAACCAATTGTAACTAAACATTAGTGCATAAGATTTAACCCCCTGCGAGACCCTTTCCCGTTTGTTTCTTTCTAATCATAATGAATGCGATATCGAATGTCATACTTGATGCATATTCACTTTACTTGTTCCCTTGTATGGTGTACTGTTCTTCTGTATTAAATATATGGATGTATGTATGTTTGCGCTCGCATAGAGAACGATCCGGTCGAAGAGCCCGAGGAATTCGCAGGAGAAGCCCCTGAGCAGCAGTCGGTTGGTGGAGGCAAGTGTCCTTTGACCTATCTCTGTCCTATTCATTCTTTAATTCACCTCCCGCATTACACATTTATACCTAAGGATTGACTAGCTTTTGTTACCCATGTCCTTGTTTACCTATTTGGGTCGGATTATTACTGCTTAGTCTGATGCTAATGCTCAACTCTAATCAATGAACATGATGTGATTATCTATGATACGCTGTTTTCCCTTCTTATTTATGATTATACTTGTGGCATTTAAGGGGACTCGAGCGGTTTCTCGAGTGCCTCTCCGTAAGGACCTGTTCAATGGATGACCGCCCGGGAAAACAGTGCAACCATGAGGGTGGAATGGGACGCCCTTAGCTGAATAATTAGAGGATCCGGGGTGTAGTTCGCTTAGCCGTTGTGCCGTCAATGGGGCTCGGTGTATGCGGCTCGCTCTGCCAAGGTTGATTTGTCCCTTGGGGAGGAGTGCGGTACATTTAGGAAACCTAACGGGCGGCTACAACCCCGGGGAGTCTTTGTAAAGGCTACGTAGTGATGCCCTGCTGGACCACCTAGGTAGTGGTCAATGGGGAGTCGCTCTCTCCGGGCAGAAAGGGAATCACGGCTTGTGGGTAAAGTGCACAACCTCTGCAGAGTGTTATGAAACTGATATATCAGCCGTGCTCGCGGTTATGAGCGGCCAAGGGAGCTCCAGAGATCAGTGATACTTGATCAGAGATACTTTGGTACAGGTGGCAATGAGATTGATGGTTCTGATTATGACTATGGTATTGGTAAGTGGTATTCTTTCCGTTTGGAAAGGATACATTGGGCTAATAACTTGGGTTAATGTTAAAACCTGGCTCTCTACTAGTAAGTAATAACCTGACCAACTAAAAGCAACTGCTTGACTTATCCCCACATAAAGCTAGTCCACTACAGCCAAACGGGATGCTTGCTGAGTATGTTGATGTGTACTCACCCTTGCTCTACACACCAAACCCCCCCCCCCAGGTTGTCAGCATTGCAACCACTGCTCAGGAGAAGGTGAAGCTATGGAAGGAAACTTCCAGGAGTTCCAAGACTACGACGAGTTCTAGGCGTGGGTTAGCGGCAACCCCCAGTCGGCTGCCTGTGAAGGCCGCGGTTATCTACGTTTCGTTTTCGCACTTTGATTTATTGTAAGAACTATATGGACGTCTCAGACGTATGATGTAATCGACTATTATTTCCCTTTTAATACTATTTGAGCACTGTGTGATGATGTCCATGTTATGTAACTGCTATGTACGTGAATAACTGATCCTGGCACGTACATGGTTCGCATTCGGTTTGCCTTCTAAAAACCGGGTGTGACATAAGTGGTATCAAAGCCGTGCTGACTGTAGGACCGCTAACCTAGAGTAGAATGGTCGTTCTAAGGATTATGGACCTCTGTCCCTGCCTTGACTTTGATATCCCTTCAAAAGTTGGTCCTACTGACCAAACCTATGTTCTACTATATATTATACCTTGCTGAAAATTTTGTTTATTCTAATCCTTTATTTATTTATGATTCATTATTTGCTGGTCATATTAATTCTGTTCTCACCCTTTTGCTTGCGATGTCTTTTGTAGATGGCTCGTCTTAGACACACTGCACGAAAGTCCGTCATCCCCTTCTTACCCTCCCGCCTTGCTGAGCGTCCGCTTCGCCGTCCCGTGGCCGGACAGACCAGCCACTTGGAGAGACTGCACCACCGCCTGCATGAGGAGCAGGAACGTCGACGACAGGAGCAGCAGGGCTCTTCCTTCTCGCTCCAGCAGGAGATAGAGTCGGTGAGGAGCTGCTCCCCTGTGCTTCCCCTGGAGGCGCCCCCTGCACCACCACTGGGCGTCCCAGCTTCTGGAGTAGCTGTTGGAGGAGACCCAGACAACGGAGGTGGCAACGCCAGCTTGAGCCACGACATCGACTTCTCTGCTGACCATGAGCCGGAAGGATGGGTTGCTCGACCCATCACTCACGACGCTGCTCGCGGGTGTCACTTCCACGACGCGCTCGACACCCTGCTACGTCGGGCACTTGACCGGCGTACTTGGTCCATCGAGTATCGCTGTGTGGTCTACCAGCATAGTCGCGGGGTCTACCCGGACCGCTGGGAGGCGACCTGCTTGGTGCGCCGTCCGGAGAACAGTCTCCAGGGCGCGGAGGCCTGCTCAGAGCACTATTCTATCTCTGAGCGGGACTCAGCTGAGGCAGCCATGCAGGATGCTGCACGGCGTGCGCTTTCGCACTACTGCTCGGTTCTCGGTGGGGTAGCTGACGGCCTCGACCTGAAGTATTACCCCCGCCGTCCATCTGGCAGCACAGGAGGCGTGATTGTTTCACCTGCTGGTGAGGACAATCCTAGGTTGAGCAGCACAGTCAACCTAGCCGCCGTGCTAAACACGGAGCTGGACCATGCATTAGACGAGCTGAGTAGGGCTCGTGCTGAGATCGCCCTGCTGCGGGCTGAGCGCGCGGAACGTCGTCACTTGGATGATGGTTCCCCCGCTCCCGTTGGGACTCAGCACCCGTACCGCTCACCTCGGCGTGGACTCCAGTCTTATGGCAATCCCGACTGCAAGACCAAGATAAATCTAGAACCATAGATCGTTAGAGTTGGATCTTGTAATTAATATGAAATATATATACATAGAAGCTTCAGTCTTAGCGTTAGTCTCGGTCTTAGTTAGTCTTAGTTAGACAGGGTAGTTTGCTATATCCTGTGCATTTATGTTTGTCATGATGAACTATGTTTGGTTTGGATCTTTGTAATGATTGTCACCAGAGTGTGGGTATCCCCTGCATTTTGGTTTACCTATTATGTTAATGGAGTTAGTTATATAGTTGGGAAAAACCTTTATTCCACTTTCCTCTTTATCTGAGAAGCTGTGTGGTCTGTGTTGGAGATCAGTGGAGATTCTCATCTGTTCAGTGCTGTTGGAGAATTCTATACTCTTTTCTTATGCTGCAAGATTTGCCAGATCAGTTCTGATGTGTGGTCGCATTCTGCAGATGTCAGAGAACAGGCGCAGAGGAGGAAGGCGTGCTCAGCAGGAGCAAGCCGGTCAGCAAGATGAGGCGCCCCAGCAGCAGCAGCTGCCGCCCCCGCCCCCGATGTCCATCGAGCAGATGTTTCTGATGCAGACTCAAGCAGTTCAGGCCATCGGTCAGACTCTGGCCGCCATTCAGCAGCAGCAGCAGCAACAACAACAAGCACCACCCCAGCCTCAGATGCCTCAGATGCCTAGAGACAAGCGTGCTGAATTCATGAGAGGTCATCCACCAACGTTCGCTCACTCTTCTGACCCCATGGATGCTGAAGATTGGCTGCGTACTGTGGAGCGGGAGTTGCATACCGCTCAGTGTGATGACAGGGAGAAAGTCTTATATGGTCCCCGTCTGTTGAGAGGAGCAGCCCAGTCATGGTGGGAGTCTTACCTCGCCACCCATGCCGACCCCGACACCATCACCTGGGAAGAGTTCAGAGGTAGCTTTCGTCAGTACCATGTGCCTGCAGGTCTGATGACAGTGAAGAAGGAGGAGTTCCAAGCCCTTAAGCAAGGGTCATCATCTGTCAGTGAGTATCGAGACAGGTTTCTGCAGTTGTCCCGCTATGCTCCTGAAGATGTCAACACCGATGCCAAGCGACAGTACCGTTTCTTGAGAGGCTTGGTTGACCCTCTGCAGTATCAGCTGATGAATCACACCTTCCCGACATTCCAGCACCTGATTGACAGAGCAATCATGACAGAAAGGAAGCGTAAGGAGATGGAAGATCGTAAGCGCAAGATCAGTGGACCCCAGCCTGGAAGCAGCAGCCGCCCTCGCTTTTCAGGCAATCAACCTCAGCAGTTCAGGCAGAACCAGCGTCCACCTCAGCAGCATCAGCAGCGTCAGCAGCATCAGCAGTTCCAAAGGCAGTATCCTCAGCATCAGTACCAGAACCGTCAGAGCAATCAGTCAGGAGGAGGTCAGTTTCAGAGGCAGAATCAGCAGGCACCTCGTCTTCCTGCCCCAGCAAGCCAGCAGAACAATCAGGCAGCACCAGCTCAGGTTGGAAACAGAGCATGTTTCCACTGTGGAGAGCAAGGCCACTGGGTGATGCAATGTCCGAAGAAAGCAGCCCAGCAGCAGTCAGGCCCCAATGCCCCAGCGAAGCAGAATGTGTCTCAGTCTGGAGCAGGCAACCGCCCTCAGCAGCGCTATAATCATGGAAGATTGAACCACTTGGAGGCTGAAGCAGTTCAGGAGACCCCCGACATGATAGTAGGTATGTTTCCAGTCGATTCCCATATTGCAGAAGTGTTATTTGATACTGGAGCAACGCATTCTTTCATTACTGCATCATGGGTAGAAGCAAATAATCTTCCAATTACTACCATGTCAACCCCCATTCAAATTGACTCAGCTGGTGGTAGAATTCGAGCTGATAGCATATGTTTGGGTGTAAGTGTGGAAATAAGGGGGATAGCATTTCCCGCTAACCTTATAGTAATGGGTACTCAGGGAATAGATGTCATCCTAGGGATGAATTGGCTAGATAAGTATCAGGCAGTTATCAGTTGTGATAAAAGGACAATCAAGTTGGTGTCCCCACTAGGAGAGGAAGTGGTGACCGAGTTAGTCCCGCCTGAGCCGAAGAGAGGAAGTTGTTATCAGATGGCTGTCGACAGCAGTGAAGCAGACCCAATTGAGAGTATCAAGGTTGTGTCTGAATTCCCAGATGTGTTTCCAAAGGATTTACCGGGTATGCCACCAGAGCGGAAAGTTGAGTTTGCCATAGAGCTTCTTCCTGGAACCGCCCCTATCTTTAAGAGAGCTTACAGAATATCTGGACCAGAGTTGGTTGAGCTTAAGAAGCAGATTGATGAGCTGTCAGAGAAAGGTTACATCCGGCCAAGCACCTCGCCTTGGGCCGACCCTGTCCTGTTTGTGGAGAAGAAAGATGGCACCAAGAGGATGTGTATCGATTATCGAGCTTTGAATGAAGTCACGATCAAGAACAAGTATCCCTTGCCCAGAATAGAAGATCTGTTCGACCAGTTGAGAGGAGCCAGTGTGTTCTCCAAGATAGATCTGAGGTCAGGTTATCATCAGCTCAGGATCCGACCTTCGGACATTCCGAAGACGGCATTCATTACCAAGTATGGGTTGTATGAGTTCACAGTGATGTCTTTTGGTTTGACCAATGCACCAGCGTTCTTTATGAATCTGATGAACAGTGTATTCATGGATTATCTCGATAAGTTTGTGGTGGTATTCATTGATGACATTCTGGTTTATTCTCAAAGCGAAGAAGAGCATGCAGATCATTTGAGGATGGTATTGCAGAGATTGCGAGAGCACCAGTTGTATGCAAAGTTGAGCAAGTGTGAGTTCTGGATCAGCGAAGTCCTGTTCTTGGGTCACATAATCAACAAGGAAGGATTGGCTGTGGATCCGAAGAAAGTGGCAGACATTCTGAACTGGAAAGCGCCAACGGATGCTCGAGGAATCAAGAGCTTCATTGGAATGGCCAGATATTATCGGCGATTCATTGAAGGGTTTTCGAAGATTGCGAAACCAATGACAGCGTTGCTAGGCAACAAGGTTGAGTTCAAGTGGACCCAGAAATGTCAAGAGGCCTTCGAAGCGCTGAAAGAGAAGTTGACAACAGCGCCTGTCCTAGTCTTGCCTGATGTGCACAAGCCCTTCTCTGTGTACTGTGATGCTTGTTACATAGGTTTGGGATGCGTGTTGATGCAAGAGGGAAGAGTTGTGGCTTACTCGTCCCGACAGCTGAAGGTTCACGAGAAGAATTACCCAATCCATGATCTAGAGTTGGCAGCAGTGGTTCACGCACTGAAGACATGGAGGCACTATCTGTATGGACAGAAATGCGATGTTTACACAGATCACAAGAGTCTGAAGTACATATTCACTCAGTCAGAATTGAACATGAGGCAACGAAGATGGTTAGAGCTGATCAAAGACTATGAGTTGGAGATCCATTACCATCCAGGCAAAGCAAACGTAGTGGCAGATGCTTTGAGCAGGAAGAGTCAAGTCAATCTGATGGTCGCTCGTCCGATGCCTTATGAGTTGGCTAAAGAGTTTGACAGGTTGAGTCTCGGATTTCTGAACAATTCGCGAGGAGTCACAGTTGAATTGGAACCTACCTTGGAGCGCGAAATCAAAGAAGCGCAGAAGAATGATGAGAAGATCAGTGAGATTCGGCGACTGATTCTAGATGGCAGAGGCAAAGATTTTTGAGAAGATGCAGAAGGCGTGATATGGTTCAAAGACCGCTTGTGTGTTCCCAATGTCCAGTCTATTCGGGAGTTGATTCTCAAGGAAGCTCACGAGACAGCCTATTCGATTCACCCTGGCAGTGAGAAGATGTATCAGGATCTGAAGAAAAAATTCTGGTGGTACGGAATGAAGAGGGAAATCACAGAGCACATGGCTAAGTGCGATAGTTGCCGAAGAATTAAGGCAGAGCACCAGAGACCTGCTGGATTGTTGCAACCGTTGCAGATTCCTCAGTGGAAATGGGATGAAATTGGTATGGATTTCATAGTCGGATTGCCTCGCACTCGAGCCGGCTACGATTCTATTTGGGTAGTAGTGGACCGTTTGACCAAGTCAGCCCACTTCATACCTGTCAAGACCAGCTACAACAGTGCAGTATTGGCAGAGTTGTATATGTCTCGGATCGTTTGTCTTCATGGTGTGCCAAAGAAGATAGTGTCAGACAGAGGAACGCAGTTCACCTCTCATTTCTGGCAGCAGTTGTGTCGGGGACCATAATTAGGGGTACCCTCAAGACGTCTAATTCTCAGCTGGTAACCCCCATCAGCATAAAGCTGCAGAGGCCTGATGGGTTTGATTAAGTCAGGGATCAGTCCATACGAGTGACTTGGTCACGCCACGCCCGAGCCTAGCCTCGGGCGAGGGCAGCCGACCCTAAGATGACTCCGTCTCGCCTGAGGCCTCCTCTTTCACGGCAGACGCATCTCCGGCTCGCCCGAGGCCCCGCCTTCGATAAGAAGAAACCCTGACTAAATCACCACGCCAACCGACCCAGTCACCTGGGCGTTTAACACAAAAGGTAAGACCGACGGGCGACCAGACTTCGCCAGAGGTGCCATAGGAGGTTCTGCCCGACCCAGGGCTCGGACTCGGGCTAAGGCCCCGGAAGACGGCGAACTCCGCTCCGCCCGACCCAGGGCTCGGACTTGGGCTGAGGCCCCGGAAGACGGCGAACTCCGCTCCGCCCGACCCAGGGCTCGGACTCGGGCTAAGACCCCGGAAGACGGCGAACTCCGCTCCGCCCGACCCAGGGCTCGGACTTGGGCTAAGGCCCCGGAAGACGGCGAACTCCGCTCCGCCCGACCCAGGGCTCGGACTCGGGCTAAGGCCCCGGAAGACGACGAACTCCGCCTCGCCCGACCCAGGGCTCGGACTCCGCCTCAGCCTCTGCCGAACGATCTCCGCCTCGCCCGACCCAGGGCTCGGACTCTGCCTCTGTCTTGCAGGACGGACTCGACCTCGGCTTCGGAGGAACCTCCACGACACCCGACCTAGGACACGAGACCGCCACGTCAACAGGAAGCGTCATCATCACCCTGCCCTGAGCCGACTTGGGTCGCAGAGAACAAGACCGGTGTCCCATCTGGCCAGCTACGCCAGATAGGCAAATGATGGCGCCCCGCTAGACCATGACGACGGTGGCTCTCAGCTCCCTTACGAAAGCAGGAGGACGTCAGCAAGGGTCCAGCCACTCCGACAGCTGTCCCTCCGTCCGGCTCCGTTACTCCTCCAACAGCCACGACGCCACACCAACAGGGTGCCAAGATCTCTCCGGCTGCCACCTAGGCATGTACTTAGGGCGCTAGCTCTCCCTCGCTAGACACGTAGCACCTTGCTACACCCCCATCTTGTACACCTGGATCCTCTCCTTACGACTATAAAAGGAAGGACCAGGGCCTTCTTAGAGAAGGTTGGCCTCGCGGGGACGAAGGGCAGGGGCAGGCGCTCTCTCGGGGCCGCTCGCTTCCCCTCACCTCGCGCGGACGCTTGTAACCCCCTACTGCAAGCGCACCCGACCTGGGCGCGGGACGAACACGAAGGCCGCGGGAATTCTCCGACTCCCCCACGACCCGGCTCCGGCCACCGACCGCTCTCTCTGTTCCCCCCTTCGCACTCGCCCACGCGCTCGACCCATCTGGGCTGGGGCACGCGGCACACTCACTCGTCGGCTCGGGGACCCCCCGGTCTCGGAACGCCGACAGTTGGCGCGCCAGGTAGGGGCACGCTGCGTGTTGACGAGCAGTTTCCCGTCAAGCTCCAGATGGGCAGTCTCCAACGACCTCTTCAACCCGGGACGGTGCTCCATTTCGGGAGCCTCGAGTTCATGTCTCTCGACAGCAGCTACGACATGATACTCCTTCCACCGCCGCGCGACAGCGACAATGGTGGCGGACAACCCGCCCGCCAGCGGCGGAATCGACGACGCCTTTCCCGCGTGGGGGAAGGACGACTTTCGAGCTCGCCCCATCCTCTCCCTCGCCATCGGAGGAGGAGGAGGAGGGGCAACCAGGGCCGAGCGGGAGGCCGCGCTCCGACGGCTGTCGAGCAAATCGACGTCCCCGGCGCCTCAACGGAGGACACGCTAAGCGTTGCCCTCGCGTTCGAGGCGAAGGCGAGCATCATCCCCCCGCAACACGTCGACCCCGAGCAGATGGACGACGCCAGCACGCTCACGGAGGGCCTGCAGGACGTCGCCCTCGTACCCAAGACGACGGCGCGGTCAGCCCCCGACGTGACTTCGTCGCTCCTCGTCGACAAAAAGGTACCGACTGCTCCCCATCTTTCGTCATTTCGACTCGACCTCAGCCCGCCTGGCGACCTCGCTTTGGCGGGCGCTCACATTGAGG
The DNA here is from genome assembly GCA_029449295.1 of Zea luxurians. Classification (NCBI taxonomy): domain Eukaryota; kingdom Viridiplantae; phylum Streptophyta; class Magnoliopsida; order Poales; family Poaceae; genus Zea; species Zea luxurians. Next base: position 48,084,615 of record JAOPSE010000021.1, read on the forward strand.
CGAGTGCAACCTCTCTGGGGTTTCGTGTGCGGTCGCCTTGGGACCGATTGACGGGTGTCTCGACCTACGGACCCTCTGGGTCCGAGGAAGATGACGACCCCAGCATCTGCTGGGATTTCTCCGGATCTGGCAACCCTAGTGCCATGCGGGACTTCATGACCGCATGTGACTACTGCCTCTCCGACTGTTCCGACGGCAGCCGCAGCCTTGGCGACAAGGACTGCGGCCCGAGCCGCGAATGTTTCCACATCGAGCTAGGGGATCCCTCCGGAGGCGGCTGTCTCGGCATGCCGGAGGATGGTGATCCCCCTAGGCCAGCGCCTCGCGCCGACATCCCGCGGGAGCTAGCTGTGGTCCCCGCTCCGGCGGGGGGTCACGACCCACAGCTCGAGCAAGTCCGCGGGGCGCAGGCCGGGCTCGACGAGGAAGCAGGAGCGCTCGAGGTAATCCGCCAGAACATCGGGCAGGTATGGGCGAGCCAGCCCCCGGCCGGAGGAATACGTCACCTGCCCCAAGGTCTCCAGCACCGCATCACCAACGATGCCAGGGACAGACCGCCACCCGCGTCCGGCGGAACCGGTCAGGACCTGGCCGCCGCAGCGATGCTCCTCCGCGCAATGCCGGAGTCATCAACCACCGAGGGTCGGCGAATCCAGGGAGAACTCAAGCATCTCCTGGAAGGCGCTGCGGCTCGGCGGGCCGAAAGCTCTGCCTCCCGAAGGCAGGGGTACCCCTCGGAACCTCGTGCCGCGACTTCCCGACTCACGCGGGAAGCCTCGGTCTTCACCGAGCGCACGCGCAACACCGCGCCTGCGGCCCCGGGCCACCTCGGCGACGAGCACCCTCATCGCGACCGTCGGGCACGCCTCGACGAAAGGGTGCGCCGAGGCTATCACCCCAGGCGTGGGGGACGCTACGACAGCGGGGAGGATCGGAGTCCCTCGCCCGAACCACCCGGTCCGCAGGTCTTTAGCCGAGCCATTCTGCGGGCGCCATTTCCGCCCCGATTCCGACCCCCGACTACTATCACGAAGTACTCGGGGGAAACGAGACCGGAATTGTGGCTTGCGGACTACCGCCTGGCCTGTCAACTGGGTGGGACGGACGATGACAACCTCATCATCCGAAACCTCCCCCTGTTCCTCTCCGACACCGCTCGTGCCTGGTTGGAGCACCTGCCTCCGGGGCAGATTTCCAACTGGGAAGATCTGGTCCAGGCTTTTGCCGGCAACTTCCAGGGCACGTACGTGCGCCCCGGGAATTCCTGGGACCTCCGAAGCTGTCGGCAACTGCCGGGAGAGTCTCTCCGAGACTATATCCGGCGGTTCTCGAAGCAGCGCACCGAGCTGCCCAACGTCACCGACTCCGATGTCATCGGCGCGTTCCTCGCCGGCACCACCTGCCGTGACCTGGTGAGCAAGTTGGGTCGCAAGACCCCCACCAGGGCGAGCGAGCTGATGGACATCGCCACCAAGTTCGCCTCCGGCCAGGAGGCGGTAGAGGCCATCTTCCGAAAGGACAAGCAGCCCCAGGGCCGCCCGTCGGAAGATGCCCCCGAGGCGTCCACTCCGCGCGGCGCCAAGAAGAAAGGCAGGAGAAAGTCGCAAGCGAAACGCGACGTTCCCGATGCAGACCTTGTCGCCGCCGCCGAGCACAAGAACCCTCGGAAGCCCCCCGGAGGTGCTAACCTCTTCGACAAGGCACTCAAGGAGACGTGCCCCTACCATCAGGGGCCCGTCAAGCACACCCTCGAGGAGTGCGTCATGCTTCGGCGCCACTTCCACAGGGCCGGGCCACCCACAGAGGGTGGCAAGGCCCGCGACGACGACAAAAGGGAGGATCGCCAAGCAGGAGAGTTCCCAGAGGTCCGCGACTGCTTCATGATCTACGGAGGGCATGCGGCGAATGCCTCGGCTCGGCATCGTAAGCAAGAGCGTCGGGAGGTCTGCTCGGTGAAGGTGGCGGCGCCAGTCTACCTAGACTGGTCCGACAAGCCCATCACCTTCGACCGGGACGACCACCCCGACCACGTGCCGAGCCCAGGGAAGTACCCGCTCGTCGTCGATCCCGTCATCGGCGACGTCAGGCTCACCAAGGTCTTGATGGATGGAGGCAGCTGCCTCAACATCATCTACGCTGAGACCCTCAGGCTCCTGCGCATCGATCTGTCATCCGTCCGAGCAGGCGCTGCGCCCTTCCATGGGATCATCCCCGGGAAGCGTGTCCAGCCCCTTGGACAGCTCGACCTATCTGTCTGCTTCGGAACACCCTCCAACTTCCGAAGGGAGACTTTGACGTTCGAGGTGGTCGGGTTCCGAGGAACCTACCACGCGGTGTTGGGAAGGCCATGCTACGCGAAGTTCATGGCCATCCCCAACTACACCTACCTGAAGCTCAAGATGCCGGGCCCCAACGGGGTCATCACCGTCGGCCCCACGTACAAACACGCATTCGAATGCGATGTGGAGTGCGTGGAGTACGCCGAGGCCCTCGCCGAGTCCGAGGCCCTCATTGCCGACCTGGAAAGCCTCTCCCGAGAGGTGCCGGACGTGAAGCGACATGCCGGCAATTTCGAGCCAGCGGAGACGGTTAAGGCCGTCCCTCTCGACCCCAGTGGCGACACCTCCAAGCAGATTCGGATCGGATCCGGGCTCGACCCCAAATAGGAAGCAGTGCTCGTCGACTTTCTCCGCGCAAACGCCGACGTCTTTGCGTGGAGTCCCTCGGACATGCCCGGCATACCGAGGGATGTCGCCGAGCACTCGCTGGATATTCGGGCCGGGGCCCGACCGGTCAGACAGCCTCTACGCCGATTCGACGAGGAAAGGCGCAGGGTGATAGGCGAGGAGATCCACAAGTTGATGGCAGCAGGGTTCATTAAAGAGGTATTCCATCCCGAATGGCTTGCCAACCCTGTACTTGTGAGGAAAAAAGGGGGGAAGTGGCGGATGTGTGTAGACTATACTGGTCTCAACAAAGCATGTCCGAAGGTCCCCTACCCTCTACCTCGCATCGATCAGATCGTGGACTCCACTGCAGGGTGCGAAACCCTGTCTTTCCTCGATGCCTACTCAGGGTATCATCAAATCAAGATGAAAGAGTCCGACCAGCTCGCGACTTCTTTCATCACGCCCTTCGGCATGTACTGTTATGTCACAATGCCGTTCGGTTTGAGGAACGCGGGTGCAACCTACCAGCGGTGCATGAACCATGTGTTCGGCGAACACATCGGTCGCACGGTCGAGGCCTACGTCGACGACATCGTAGTCAAGATGAGGAAAGCCTCCGACCTTCTCTCCGACCTCGAACTGACATTCCGGTGTCTCAAGGCGAAGGGCGTCAAGCTCAATCCCGAGAAGTGCGTCTTCGGGGTGCCCCGGGGCATGCTTTTGGGATTCATCGTCTCCGAGCGTGGCATCGAAGCCAACCCGGAGAAGATCGCGGCCATCACAAGCATGGGGCCCATCAAGGACTTAAAAGGCGTACAGAGGGTCATGGGATGCCTCGCGGCCTTGAGCCGTTTCATCTCGCGCCTCGGCGAAAGAGGCCTGCCCCTGTACCGCCTCTTAAGGAAGGTCGAGTGCTTCACTTGGACTCCCGAAGCCGAGCAAGCCCTCGGGAACCTGAAGGCGCTCCTCCCCCAGGCGCCCGTCTTGGTACCCCCAGCTGATGGAGAAACCCTCTTGGTCTACGTCGCCGCAACCACTCAGGTGGTCAGCACCGCGATCGTGGTCGAAAGGCAGGAAGAGGGGCATGCTTTGCCCATTCAGAGGCCAGTTTACTTCGTCAGCGAAGTGCTGTCCGAGACCAAGATCCGCTACCCGCAAGTCCAGAAGCTGCTATACGCAGTGATCCTGACGAGGCGAAAGCTGCGACATTACTTCGAGCCCCATCCGGTGACTGTGGTGTCATCCTTCCCCCTGGGGGAGATCATCCAGTGCCGAGAGGCCTCGGGGCGGATCGCGAAGTGGGCGGTGGAAATCATGGGCGAGGCAATCTCGTTTGCCCCTCGGAAGGCCATCAAGTCCCAGGTACTGGCGGATTTCGTAGCCGAATGGGTCGATACCCAGTTGCCGACGGCTCCGATCCAGCCAGAGCTCTGGACCATGTTTTTCGACGGGTCGCTGATGAAGACGGGGGCCGGCGCGGGCCTGCTTTTCGTCTCGCCCCTCGGGAAACACCTGCGCTACGTGCTCCGCCTCCATTTCCCGGCGTCCAACAATGTGGCTGAGTACGAGGCTCTGATCAACGGATTGTGAATCGCCATCGAGCTAGGGGTCCGACGCCTCGATGCACGCGGCGACTCGCAGCTCGTCATCGACCAAGTCATGAAGAACTCCCTCTGCCGCGACCCGAAGATGGAGGCCTACTGTGAGGAGGTTCGACGCCTGGAAGACAAGTTCTACGGGCTCGAGCTTAACCACATCGCCCGGCGCTACAACGAGACTGCGGACGAGTTGGCGAAGATAGCCTCGGGGCGAACGACGGTTCCCCCGGACGTCTTCTCCCGGGATCTGCATCAACCCTCCGTCAAGATAGGCGACGCGCCCGAGCCCGAGGCACCCTCGGCCTCGTCCGAGGTGACCTCGGCCCAGCCCGAGCCATCCTCGGCTCAACCCGAGGAACCCTCGGAGCCCGAGGGCGAAGCGCTGCGCATCGAGGAGGAGTAGGATGGGGTCGTGCCAGATCAAGATTGGCAGACCCCATACCTGCAATATCTCCACCGAGGAGAACTACCCCTCGACCGAGCCGAGGCTCGGCGGGTAGCGCGACGCGCCAAATCGTTCGTCTTGCTGGGCGATGAGAAGGAGCTCTACCACCGAAGCCCCTCGGGCATCCTCCAGCGATGTATCTCCATCGCCGAAGGTCAGGAACTCCTGCGGGAAATACACTCGGGGGCTTGCGGTCACCATGCAGCACCTCGAACCCTCGTCGGGAACGCCTTCCGCCAAGGCTTCTACTGCGCCTGCGAAGGGTGCCAATTCTATGCGAAGCAGACCCACCTGCCCGCTCAGGCTCTGCAGACGATACCCATCACCTGGCCCTTCGCTGTGTGGGGTCTGGACCTCGTCGGCCCTCTGCAGAAGGCGCCCGGGGGCTACACGCACCTGCTGGTCGCCATCGACAAATTCTCCAAGTGGATCGAGGTCCGACCCCTGAACAGCATCAGGTCCGAGCAGGCGGTGGCGTTCTTCACCAACATCATCCATCGCTTCGGGGTCCCGAACTCAATCATCACCGACAATGGCACCCAGTTCACCGGCAAAAAATTCTTGGATTTTTGCGAAGATCATAACATCCGGGTGGACTGGGCCGCCGTAGCTCATCCCATGTCGAATGGGCAAGTAGAGCGTGCCAATGGCATGATCCTACAAGGGCTCAAGCCTCGGATCTACAACAACCTCAACAAGTTCGGCAAGCGGTGGGTGAAGGAACTCCCCTCGGTGGTCTGGAGCCTGAGGACGACGCCAAGCCGAGCCACGGGTTTCACGCCGTTCTTCCTGGTCTACGGGGCCGAGGCCGTCCTGCCCGCGGACCTGGAATACGGCTCCCCGAGGACGAGGGCCTACAACGAAGAAAGCAACCAAGCTAGCCGAGAAGACTCGCTGGACCAGCTGGACGAGGCTCGGGACAGGGCCTTACTACACTCGGCGCGGTATCAGCAGTCCCTGCGACGCTACCACGCCCGAGGGGTCCGACCCCGAGACCTCCAGGTGGGCGACCTGGTGCTTCGGCTGCGGCAAGACGCCCGAGGGAGGCACAAGCTCACGCCCCCCTGGGAGGGGCCGTTCGTCATCGCCAAAGTTCTGAAGCCCGGAACGTACAAGCTGGCCAACAGTCAAGGCGAGGTCTACGGCAATGCTTGGAACATCCAACAGCTACGTCGTTTCTACCCTTGAGATATTTCCAAGATTGTTCATATACCTCGCACCCACGCAAAGTTTAGTCAACAAGGAAGGGTCGGCCTCGCCTCGGCAAAGCCCGACCCTCCCTCGGGGGCTAAAAGGGGGGAAACCCCCTCTGCGTCAAAATTTTCCTCGAAAAGAAAATCTCTTTTACCAGAACGTCTTTCGTGCTTTTTGACTACTTCGAAAAGCGGGTCCTGGAAACGACGGGGTACACGTAAGCAGTCAAGGCTGACCGAGCCGAGGGACTCCTACGCCTCCGGGATACGGATACCTCACTCATCACCTTCTGCGATAAGTAACTCGCGCTCGGATAAGGCGAATCCGCGGATCGAACGAGTCTTTACGTACGGAAGCTCTTCTGTCGAAGCGATTCTTCGAGCCTTCTCGACTGAGCCAGTGACAGGGCCTCATGGACGGGTAAAGGTACGCGTAAGCGGCAAGGCCGACCGAGCCGAGGGACTCCCACGCCTCCGGGATACGGATACCTCACTCATCGCCTTCCGCGAGAAGCAACTCTTGCTCGCACTAACATCCCTGCTACCGACAAAAAGTCCAGATACTCGAAACAAGAGGAAAAGAGACGCAGCTTTATAACGCAGCAAGGGTGTGTGTTCTGGCCTCGACGGCCGCACAAGGCCCACGCTACAAGACGATTTGACCCTGCAGGCTCGGATCTTGACGCTGGAAGAGGGCGATGACACCCTCGGCATGGGTAGCACCTTCAGCAAGGCCCGACCTAGCCTCGGACGGCGACGCGGTCCGAGGGCCTCTGCTCCGAAGGACGACGTCATCACCACGCTCGAGCAATCTCTGCCAGGGACTTCTCCGAGAACCCGGCCCGAGCGGACGGCTCGGCCGGCCACCTCCGGGGCCTCGGCCGACCGCCTTCCGAGGGCGCCTGCTCGGTCCGAAGCCTCGGCTGATCAACTCCGACGACGATCCTGCCAACGGACAACCTGGCTAGGCTCCGGCCAACCAGGTTTCATTTTCGAGCCAACTCCGCCTCTGCTCATGCTGATATCGCTACCCCCGGCCTCGGCTCGTCGAAGAGCGGCCGAGGGGTTTCTTTAACTAAGCTAGAGGAGCCTCGGACAATAGGGCCGACCGAGCCGAGGAACTCCTACGCCTCCGGGATACGGATACCTCACTCGTCACCTTGACACGGGGCGACTCATGCTTGGTGAAGCGGTTCAGACAATCGGCAGACGAGTCTTAGTGCTCGGAAATGAGGAAAAAACACGGCTCCGCGCCGTGGTTACATACTTGTTCAGGCCCCGAAAGCCGAAATGAACAAAAAAGCCCGGCACTCGAAGTGCCATTACAAACGGAACTCCGGTTCCGTCCCTGCGGGTACGGACAACCTCCCCGCCAGGGAAGCCCGTGGAGCGACAAGCTCCGGGCGAATCACCAGCAAACGCGGGACGCCTCTAAGCACCCCGGCAGATCCTCGCAGCCGTCCTCGCCGCGAATGCGAGGAGGAAGACGGAATGTTGCATCCTAGCTGGGCAGCAACAGTTCTCCTTCCCCGGCATGACTGGAGGATGTCTCCGCCGTGGGGCTAAAAGGCGATTGCCACCACCAGAAGCTGGAAAATGAGGTGGCCCGCCGACCCGCGTAGGAGGTGAGGCCCCGGCTCACCTCGCTCCCCGCCCCGGCGAGGATGACGAACACCCTCAACACTGAGGGCGGCGCCGGGACCGCGGTCCGGTTTGCCCCTCCCCACCCAGGAGCTGGTGGTCACCGTCTCGGGTGACCCCCAGCCGAGGGGGCAACCGGGCTGCATGATGAAAATCCTTGAAGCCGAACGATGGCTGAAAGGTACCAACCCCCACGGAGTTGCGTTCCTCCGGCGATGGGGCGAAAAGACGGCGGTTTCCCCCATCCGGGGGCTCGAAAGATGGAGAGACACAATGCATAGGGGAGGAAGGAGACATGGTCACCTTACGAAAGGGGTCGCCCTCCTTTTAAAGGCACCTCCCCCTACTTGCGCCCTCGACCGTCACGAGCTGAGTCTTCTCCAACACGCCTCCAAAGTCCTCCCCTGCGGCGCGGGGGCTGGGGCCCACCTGTCATGCAGACCGGCTCTAAGCAGAAGAAGCCGAACCGCCGCGCACGACGCACGCAACCACCCAGCGGTTACAAGTAACCCTCCACTTTTGCCCGGACCAGCGGGCGAAAGGGGCAGGCGGCCATGCAGGCGGCATGCAACCGCGCCAAGTGGACGCGCCTCTCCGACTCCTGACAAGCCAGCGCGACGGCTCAAGCCCACGCGTCGTGCAACTGGCGCGCCGGGTTCTGCATGCGAGCCGCTGTGCCACTCGCTCCACCACCGCACCTCCTCGATTGCGGAACCAATACCGCGATTCGAGGCGACCCAGCCCGCGACCCAGTAGCGCCGGCCTGGCGCAGCGGTCAAAAGCGGTCAAAAATGGGCCGGCAGTAATGACGGTGGCAGGCGCGCGAGAGCAGCGGTCGCGCCATCTGCCAAGCTCATGTCCCATCCGGAGGCAGCAAGAGAACCCCCTCTCACGGCGTGAAGACGACGCGCCCGTGACCCGTACCTCGAACGGCTCGCGCACGCGCAACGGCAACCTCGCCAGCTACTCACCCCGGCGCATTAACTCCGCGGCTCGACGGGCAGCGCTACGGGCGGGAGCGGCTGGTGACGTTTCGCCCTCGCCAAAACAACCGCGCCGGAAAAAGGTACGCCACGACGTTCAATTTCGAATCCTTTTTCCCTTTTTTCCTTCTTTCTCTATCTCTTGCAACAGGGACCGAGAAGGGGGATAACCCCAAAGGGATCCTTCCCCGTGAAGGAACTAGGCTCCGAGCCTCCCTACTGATCAGGGGTTCGAAGGCTGGCCCCCCGAAGGGTTCAACAGCCGCCTCAGATCGCGTGGGCCCGACACCCACTACTGGTCAGGGGTTCGAAGGTCGGCCCCCGAAAGGTCCCACGACCGCCTCAGGCTACTCGGGCTCCGTGCCCCCTACTGATCAGGGGTTCGAAGGCTGGCCTGTCGAAGGGTTCACAGTTGCCTCAGACGCCGAGCGAGGGATGACCAGGGGTACGTTCGATACATAACCAAGGCTCGGGCTGCGCTCCCGAGGTACCCTAGGACATTTCCGAGACCAGCGGGAACGACTCTGTAACGGAATCCCATCGGAGGGAGGCAACGAGCCCTCGGACCCCGTCGCTAGGGGACCGGGTCCGGCAGATCACCCGCAGGTACTTTTGGGCGTGCCTCCGGGCCCCTAGCCGACCCCTAACGAACGGGGCACGGACGTCCACTCGGATTACCCGATTGCAGCTCACCGGAGACACCATGTTCGGTGCCCATCGAGGGTAACATGGCGCACTCCCCCCCTCCTCCTTGCGGAAAGGCGACGTAGGGGCGTATATAAAAAAGCCGAGTCTGTCCCTGATCGTCCTCTCGCTCCGTGCAGAGGCTCGGGGGCTGCTCTCGCAAAACCGGCTCCGGCCAAACCGTTGACAGCGTCAACATACCAGCCCGAGAACTTGGGCCCCGACAGTGCACCTGGGTTACGCCCTGCTCGCATGAGGGAACCGCCAGACCAGCCGAGGCATTGCGCAAGGCATTAAGACCTCGAAGGAGTGAAACCACTCCTCCGAGGCCTCGGGGGCTACACCCGGCGGGTGCGCTCGCGCGCACCCACCGGAACAAAGTACCACCGAGAAAGGCTGGTCCCCATGCAAAAAAGTGCGACGCAAGCCTCCAAGCGAGTGTTAACACTCTCTTCGAGGCTCGGGGGCTACTGTCGGGGACCATAATTAGGGGTACCCTCAAGACGTCTAATTCTCAGCTGGTAACCCCCATCAGCATAAAGCTGCAGAGGCCTGATGGGTTTGATTAAGTCAGGGATCAGTCCATACGAGTGACTTGGTCACGCCACGCCCGAGCCTAGCCTCGGGCGAGGGCAACCGACCCTAAGATGACTCCGTCTCGCCTGAGGCCTCCTCTTTCACGGCAGACGCATCTCCGGCTCGCCCGAGGCCCCGCCTTCGATAAGAAGAAACCCTGACTAAATCACCGCGCCAACCGACCCAGTCACCTGGGCGTTTAACACAAAAGGTAAGACCGACGGGCGACCAGACTTCGCCAGAGGTGCCATAGGAGGTTCTGCCCGACCCAGGGCTCGGACTCGGGCTAAGGCCCCGGAAGACGGCGAACTCCGCTCCGCCCGACCCAGGGCTCGGACTTGGGCTAAGGCCCCGGAAGACAGCGAACTCCGCTCCGCCCGACCCAGGGCTCGGACTCGGGCTAAGACCCCGGAAGACGGCGAACTCCGCTCCGCCCGACCCAGGGCTCGGACTTGGGCTAAGGCCCCGGAAGACGGCGAACTCCGCTCCGCCCGACCCAGGGCTCGGACTCGGGCTAAGGCCCCGGAAGACGACGAACTCCGCCTCGCCCGACCCAGGGCTCGGACTCCGCCTCAGCCTCTGCCGAACGATCTCCGCCTCGCCCGACCCAGGGCTCGGACTCTGCCTCTGTCTTGCAGGACGGACTCGACCTCGGCTTCGGAGGAACCTCCACGACACCCGACCTAGGACACGAGACCGCCACGTCAACAGGAAGCGTCATCATCACCCTGCCCTGAGCCGACTTGGGTCGCAGAGAACAAGACCGGTGTCCCATCTGGCCAGCTACGCCAGATAGGCAAATGATGGCGCCCCGCTAGACCATGACGACGGCGGCTCTCAGCTCCCTTACGAAAGCAGGAGGACGTCAGCAAGGGTCCAGCCACTCCGACAGCTGTCCCTCCGTCCGGCTCCGTTACTCCTCCAACAGCCACGACGCCACACCAACAGGGTGCCAAGATCTCTCCGGCTGCCACCTAGGCATGTACTTAGGGCGCTAGCTCTCCCTCGCTAGACACGTAGCACCTTGCTACACCCCCATCTTGTACACCTGGATCCTCTCCTTACGACTATAAAAGGAAGGACCAGGGCCTTCTTAGAGAAGGTTGGCCTCGCGGGGACGAAGGGCAGGGGCAGGCGCTCTCTCGGGGCCGCTCGCTTCCCCTCACCTCGCGCGGACGCTTGTAACCCCCTACTGCAAGCGCACCCGACCTGGGCGCGGGACGAACACGAAGGCCGCGGGAATTCTCCGACTCCCCCACGACCCGGCTCCGGCCACCGACCGCTCTCTCTGTTCCCCCCTTCGCGCTCGCCCACGCGCTCGACCCATCTGGGCTGGGGCACGCGGCACACTCACTCGTCGGCTCGGGGACCCCCCGGTCTCGGAACGCCGACAAGTTGCATGAAGCTTTGGGCACACATCTGAATTTCAGTTCAGCTTATCATCCGCAGACAGATGGCCAGACCGAAAGAACCAATCAAATTCTTGAAGACATGTTGAGAGCCTGTGCGTTGCAAGATCAGTCCGGATGGGACAAGCGATTGCCTTATGCAGAGTTTTCCTATAACAACAGTTATCAGGCCAGTTTGAAGATGTCACCATTTCAAGCGCTCTATGGAAGGAGTTGTAGAACTCCGTTGCAATGGGATCAGCCTGGAGAAAAGCAAGTGTTTGGGCCAGATATTTTGCTTGAAGCCGAAGAGAACATCAAGATGGTTCGAGAGAATCTGAAGATAGCGCAATCAAGGCAGCGAAGCTATGCAGACACAAGAAGAAGAGAGCTGAGTTTTGAAGTCGGAGACTTTGTCTATCTGAAAGTGTCACCGATCAGAGGAGTCAGAAGATTCGGAGTGAAAGGCAAGCTAGCACCCCGCTACATTGGTCCGTATCAAATTCTCTCAAAGCGTGGAGAAGTGGCTTATCAGCTCAGTCTGCCAGAAAATTTGTCCGCTGTGCATGATGTCTTTCATGTGTCTCAGTTGAAGAAGTGCTTGCGTGTGCCAGAAGAGCAGTTGCCAGTGGAAGGTCTGGAAGTCCAGGAGGACTTGACCTATGTTGAGAAGCCAGCTCAGATCCTTGAGGTTGCAGACAGAGTCACCCGAAGGAAGACCATCAGAATGTGCAAAGTCAGATGGAGTCACCACTCTGAGGAAGAAGCAACCTGGGAGAGTGAAGATGATTTGATGGCTAAGTACCCAGAGCTCTTTGCTAGCCAGCCCTGAATCTCGAGGGCGAGATTCTTTTAAGGGGGATAGGTTTGTAACGCCCCGAATTTTGCAGTTGAATTTTTTCTTTTCTTTACTCGCCAAAATTCGGGCGTTACCTTTTCTTTTTCTTTTTCCCCTCGCTAGACCTTGACCTTTTCCAAAGCTTTAGCGGGATTCAGTTTGGAATTCCCGTGTAAAGAAAACCATAAAACTGTTTTATGTTGTTTGATGCACCATGCCGAACTATGCATTCTTTGATTGTTTGAAAGTGCAAATGCATTCATCTAGGAAAATCGGATTTCGAAAATAAGGAGATAATCTTTTTCTTTTTCTTTTTCTTTCTTTCTCTCTCCCTCTTCCCCTTTCTCTCTCCCGTGCCGTGGGCCTCTTGGCCGGCCCAGCCGCCCCCCGCGCCCCCCTCTTGGGCCTTGGCCGGCCCAGCCGCCCCCCACCTCCCCTTTTCCCCAATCTTCTCTCCCTCCCTCTCATTTTCTCTCCTTCTCTCCCTAGCCGCCGTCCCTACCCCCCCTGCCCTAGCCGCCACCCTCGCCGTCGACCGCCCGCGCCGGTGAGCCCCCCCCTCCTCTCTCCTCCCCTCTCCCCTCTCCCCTCCTCTCCCCCTCCCTGTCCGGCCATGGCCCGGCCGCCCCTGGCCGCGCCGTCCTGGCCCCAGCCCCGCCCGGCCAGCCCCAGCCGGCCCCGGCCAGCCCCAGCCGGCCCCGGCCAGCCCCAGCCGGCCCCGGCCAACCCCAGCCCCCGCCCGGTTCGGCCGCCCCGGCCGCCCAGCTCGGCCGCCCGCGCCCGCGCCCGCCCCCAGCCCAGCCGCTCACTCGGCCCCCGGTTCAACCGCCCTAGGGCCGGTTCAACCGCCCCCCTATTCTTTTTTTTATTATTTTTATTTTATTTTATTTTATTTACTTTCTGTGATCATAGTTATTTTATTTTAGGTAGGCTAATCATTGTTAATGTTATTGAAATATGAAGCTTAATTTAGAATTCCGTTACGCTAATTGATTCATGTAATTAATTGTTTATCTCATTCAATGTTGATCAACTAAAAATGATTAGGTTTCCATTAGTGCATATAACAGAATTCTTTTGTTAAGAACCAATTGTAACTAAACATTAGTGCATAAGATTTAACCCCCTGCGAGACCCTTTCCCGTTTGTTTCTTTCTAATCATAATGAATGCGATATCGAATGTCATACTTGATGCATATTCACTTTACTTGTTCCCTTGTATGGTGTACTGTTCTTCTGTATTAAATATATGGATGTATGTATGTTTGCGCTCGCATAGAGAACGATCCGGTCGAAGAGCCCGAGGAATTCGCAGGAGAAGCCCCTGAGCAGCAGTCGGTTGGTGGAGGCAAGTGTCCTTTGACCTATCTCTGTCCTATTCATTCTTTAATTCACCTCCCGCATTACACATTTATACCTAAGGATTGACTAGCTTTTGTTACCCATGTCCTTGTTTACCTATTTGGGTCGGATTATTACTGCTTAGTCTGATGCTAATGCTCAACTCTAATCAATGAACATGATGTGATTATCTATGATACGCTGTTTTCCCTTCTTATTTATGATTATACTTGTGGCATTTAAGGGGACTCGAGCGGTTTCTCGAGTGCCTCTCCGTAAGGACCTGTTCAATGGATGACCGCCCGGGAAAACAGTGCAACCATGAGGGTGGAATGGGATGCCCTTAGCTGAACAATTAGAGGATCCGGGGTGTAGTTCGCTTAGCCGTTGTGCCGTCAATGGGGCTCGGTGTATGCGGCTCGCTCTGCCAAGGTTGATTTGTCCCTTGGGGAGGAGTGCGGTACATTTAGGAAACCTAACGGGCGGCTACAGCCCCGGGGAGTCTTTGTAAAGGCTACGTAGTGATGCCCTGCTGGACCACCTAGGTAGTGGTCAATGGGGAGTCGCTCTCTCCGGGCAGAAAGGGAATCACGGCTTGTGGGTAAAGTGCACAACCTCTGCAGAGTGTTATGAAACTGATATATCAGCCGTGCTCGCGGTTATGAGCGGCCAAGGGAGCTCCAGAGATTAGTGATACTTGATCAGAGATACTTTGGTACAGGTGGCAATGAGATTGATGGTTCTGATTATGACTATGGTATTGGTAAGTGGTATTCTTTCCGTTTGGAAAGGATACATTGGGCTAATAACTTGGGTTAATGTTAAAACCTGGCTCTCTACTAGTAAGTAATAACCTGACCAACTAAAAGCAACTGCTTGACTTATCCCCACATAAAGCTAGTCCACTACAGCCAAACGGGATGCTTGCTGAGTATGTTGATGTGTACTCACCCTTGCTCTACACACCAAACCCCCCCAGGTTGTCAGCATTGCAACCACTGCTCAGGAGAAGGTGAAGCTGTGGAAGGAGACTTCCAGGAGTTCCAAGACTACGACGAGTTCTAGGCGTGGGTTAGCGGCAACCCCCAGTCGGCTGCCTGTGAAGGCCGCGGTTATCTACGTTTCGTTTTCGCACTTTGATTTATTGTAAGAACTATATGGACGTCTCAGACGTATGATGTAATCGACTATTATTTCCCTTTTAATACTATTTGAGCACTGTGTGATGATGTCCATATTATGTAACTGCTGTGTACGTGAATAACTGATCCTGGCACGTACATGGTTCGCATTCGGTTTGCCTTCTAAAAACCGGGTGTGACAATAGGTAACAGAATATGAGTTAACTACTTATGCATTTTTAGCAACATGGAAGCATATGATATGAAATATAGTCTAATCAAATATTGGAGAAGACATGTAAATGATACTGAATGTAGTCTCAAAAGATACCAATTGAAAGTCAATGGTGAGCTTGAGAGACATAAGAGTTCTTGGAGATTTTGGAGTGGAAGATTGTTGTCTTTCTCCGGGGACTTCATTTTCCTTACAATGAGACTATCACATGAAATAGACTTGAAAAGATGTTAGTCTCAAAGTGTTAGATTATAGAGTAACCTCCCCCTAAAGGTGTGCATACAAGTTTTGAATACTTGTAGGAGACATGCACTTTGATTTGATATCAAGAGGGGTAAATTATCCATAATCCTAACTTTGGCACAGATAAGTTAAATGATACAACTTGTAGAAATCAAAATTTTCAATTTATGCATCATTTACTATGGAGTGATATAGAAGCTATGTGTCGTGCTTAAATAAACATTTTAAGCCATGTAGGTTTGCTTTAAGTATATGAATTAAAAACAAGCAATCCTACCATATGATTTGCCTAGTATGCATGATTTTAAGCAAAAGTACATAACACATGTAATACTAGGCAAGAAAGGTAAACTAGATACAAGGTAAATAGATACGCATATCTAAAAACGAAGAATACAATAAAGCTAGTTACCTTAGTCATGGGTGGGAAATTTGGGTCCAAAATTTTCACTAACCCACTTGGCAATAAACTTGATCCAATATGATGTATCCCATGATATACATCCCAAATTTGCCAAGTCTCCAAATTTCCCGCAGACCTTCGGTCCACTCACTTCCCTTTCGGGATCCAAACCTTCTTGGTGCTTTTCATGGTTGAAATTATTTCCTTTGGCACCCAGATGCGTTTGGCCCTCTTTCCTTTGTTGGCTTGCTTGTTGGCCTTGATTGCTATCACCTTTCCGTTCTTTTTCTTCTTGATCAAATATGGTGTAGCATCCTTTTTGTTCACCTTTTTGATGTAGGTGTTTGAGATTTTGCTTGATGGCTTTTGCTTGAGCTTTTGTCTTTGTTTATCCCCGGTCATCGCCTTGCATTGGAAAGACTTGTGGCCTTCCTTGTGGCATAGCCTACAAATCACAGTTTCTCCCTCCATAGGCTTGTTCACTCCCGCAGTGGTGTTATCCTGTGGAGGTTGGATTTGTTTGGCTTTGCCTTTCTTGTCATACAAAGCCTTGCCAAGGCAAGCCACTTCTTGCTTTAATTGTTCATTTTCCTTTGCAACCTCATCCGAACATGTCTCTACAACAATATTCTCAACAACGACTTGGTTGCAGGGGTTATAATCATCAATTAAATCAAAGCAGGAAGTAGAAGCATCTTTCTTAATTATTTCAGGTATTTCAACTAAAGATGTTGCTGGGGTGCTACCAATGTTTTCTAGCTTAGTAGTTAGCTCATTATTGTGTATGCTAAGAATTTCCATTTTCTCTAGCAAATTTTCAATAGCTTCTTGGGAGCTAGCTAACTTAGCCTTAAGTTTTTCATTCTTCTTAATAAGGTTGTCATCGGTAGCAGTGGATGGAGCACTAGATTCTAATAGCTCAATTTTAGTTGTTAGCTCACTATTTAAGTTTGCAAAAGTTTCAAATTTTTCTAGCAAACCTTTGTAATCATTTTGAGAGCTAACCAACTTACTTTTCAAAGTTTTAAGCTGAGCTTTTTGCTTAGTGCAAACATCCTGGAAAAATTCTACGGCTTCCGCAAGCTCATCTAGAGAGGGCTTTCCCTCCCCTTCATCATCACTGCTACTTTCATCACTAGAGGATGGAATGCTTTTGTTACCTCTTGCCATAAGGCATTTGTGTGATGACCGTGATGATCGTGACGAGGACCGGTGGCTGCGCGTCCTTGGAAGTTCATCTTCACTTGAAGAATCATCCCAAGTTCTAACACTTGTTAGCGCCTTGCCTTTGCTCCTCTCCTTTTTGGGTTTGGCCATATTTGGACAGTTGTCCCTGAAGTGGCCCTTCTCCCCACATGCGAAGCATCCTCTCTTCCTTTGCTTTTTCCTGTCAATGTTAAAGAGAAGATCCTCGACCTGCAGGGGCACACCCATTAGATTAATCTTGCGGATCATCCTCATTACCTTTCCGACGCGTCGGATTGTTTCCTCGTCCTCGGAGGATGATGTGCATGGTTGATTATCTTCATCATCATCACTTTCTTCTTCTTCCTCTTCTTCACTTGAGGAACTTGGAGTGGGAGCCTTCTTTTTGCCCTTCCTTTCATCACATGCAAAAGCATATGGCCTTGAGGAAGTTGGCTCCTCTCCCCGACTCATTTTTCGCGACATCTCAAAGGCCGCGATTTTCCCAATCACAATGGTCGGGGTCATGTTGCTCAAATCCTCCATGTTGTGAAGGATGGTGATGATGCTCCCATATCTTTGTTGTGGTAGCAGGGAGATAATCTTCCTCACAATGTCCGCATCACCTAGCTTATTAATGCCAATAGAATTGAGCTCATTGATAATTAGATTCAAACGAGAATACATGTCTCTAACAAGCTCATCATCTTTCATAGCAAAAGAATTATACTCATTTAAGACTAGGCAATGTTTTTGCTCACGAACATTGGATGTGTCGTCATGGAGCTCATGCAATTTTAGCCAAATCTCATTAGCAGTTTTCAGGGTAAATACTTGATTGAAAATATCCATGCTAAGAGATTCATACAAGCAATTTTTGGCTCTAGCATTTAAATGGATTTCTTTTTCCTCACTCGTGGTGGGTTTCTCGGGATTCTTGAGAGATTTCATCCCATCACGAGTGACTCTCCAAACACCTAGATCAACGACCTCTAGGTAACAAGCCATTCTAGCACTATAATATGGGAAGTTAGTGCCGTCAAAGTGTGGTGGCCTATGGGTATCCATCCCTTCCTCTAAAAAGCGTCGGCTCTTTTAGCGGTGAAGCTAAAGCGTTTCAAATGAGCCGAACCGGGCTCTGATACCACTTGTAGGAAACGGGTGACGCCTAAGAGGGGGGGGTGAATTAGGACTTCTAAAACTTTTACTAAACTAGGCCACAATTAAATCCCTAGAGCAAAACCTATGCAAATAATCAAAACTAGAATGTGCAAACTAGGTTTTGTCTAAGTGTTGCTATCTCTACCGCAAAAGGCTAAGTTTCAATCTATACTAAATAAGTATGACTACAAGATTGAAACTTAAATGCTTAATATAAATGCGGAATGTAAAGAGCTAAGTAGAGAAGCAAACTCTCGTGGATGACGCCGGTATTTTTACCGAGGTATCCGGAACCATGCAAGGTCCCGACTAATCCTCGTTGGTGCCCCTACGCAAAGGGAAGCCCACGCGAGGGCCAAGCACCACGGTCGAGTAACTCCGTAGAGAGCCACGGGCCTTCTCCACGCGCAAGTGGTGCTCCGCTTCCGGCTCCTCTCGGACGCTCCCCGCCGTCTCCACTATCGAGCTTCCGGCCGAAACGCCGCGGGCCTCGTTCCCTCCGGTACACGGTGGCGGCCGTGACACAAACGCGGTTGTCACGGTCTCGCAAGACTCTCGCCCCACTCGGTACAATTACAACGACTCACGCAAGAGCCGAGGGGTTGTGAGGTTTATCTAAACTCACTCAACAATCTAGGGTTCACCTAGAGCAAGCGCTAAAGCGGTCTAACTAACCTAAGCACTTCGCAAAGCACCTACGCTAATCACCGAGTGATTCTATTAAGCACTTGGGTGTTTGAGCTCTTGGAAATGTGCACTATATGCCTTAGTATGTTGCTTGGGCTCTCACACTTGAGAATGGCCGGTTGGGGTGGTATTTATAGCCTCCACACCCCAAACTAGCCGTTGGACAGAAAGCAGCAGCTTTCTGTCGTCGGGTGCACCGGACAGTCCGGTGCACCACCGGACACTGCACAGTAGATGTCCGGTGCACGCCACGTCAGCCGACCGTTGGCGCCTGTAGCAGTCGACCGTTGGATCCGACCGTTGCCGTCTGCCCGTTGGCATACCGGACAGTCCGGTGCTACAGCCAGAGAGCGCCTATCTGCGGCCTCTCTGCGTAGACTGTCCGGTGCCTCACCGGACAGTCCGGTGCACACCGGACACCAATGTCCGGTGCGCCACCAGGCGCTGGCTGACAGCCCTTATCTTGGATTTCTTCGCTGATTTCTTCGGGCTTCTTTGTTCTTGAGTATTGGACTCCTATGTATCTTTTTATGTCTTCTTTTGAGGTGTTGCATCCTCATTGCCTTGGTCCAATTCTCTTCGCATCCTGTGAACTACAAACACAAACACTAGAAAACTTATTAGTTCACGGATTGTGTTGTTCATCAAACACCAAAACTCAATTAGCCAAATGGCCCGGGGTCCATTTTCCTTACAGCCATCTATATACCATGTTAGTACATGATAAAATGACGCACAAGTTAAGCTATCAAAATATTTATGTTTAAAACAAAAGGATAGATGCTCTAGTTACCTTCATCACAAATGAAATTATCTCGGACAGCTAAGCCTAAATGACAGAATTCAGAAAGCAGTGTACAGCTGGGGCAGATAAAAAAATGTTTGAGCATTAAGATGACTTTATGGAACAATTCGATGCATATGCATGAGCATCTTCTACACATTTCACAGTTCCCTTAGTCACGATTGGAAACAGTCTCAAACAACTAAGCCTAACTAACAATAAATGTACGCATATCTGTACTTCTTGTAAAATTCACTGCAACAATTGGTTCTCAAACTTGGCTTGGAGGTACCATTCAGGTCCCTAAACATCCATGACATTTGGTAAACTTGTCTGTTAACTATGCAATGAGGACTTGGACCAGCTGGTGGGCTCCACATGGTAGGCGAGAGCAGGCATCCTCTTCCTTCCCTACCTCTTCATCCTCCAACCCAGACTTGCCATGGTGGCCTCTTTCCTGGCTGCTAAGTGTACTTACTGACCACAAGTGGATGTCCTAAATCTTTGTGCCAGCATCTAGAATGCTACCATATCTAGAGAGAGAGAGAGAGTAGTGACAGATATGTGGGCCCCACTTCTGTAGATAGTGAACAATGAATTAACATGAATTACTACAGAGTTTAGGACCTCACATGATGCAATTGCCAAGATTATTGACCTGAATCCATATACTAGCTAGCTCTATAGAATATGTATCTATTACTACCAAACCACCACTGTTTACTAATGGGTTGAATTTCGTGCATTCACTTTAGGGGGTTGGCCACGTTCCATCGGACTATCTGCCATTCGAAGTATTTGCTACCTATCAAAGGTGGATAGATGGGGCTGCTTCTCTCTGATAGCGTTTGTCGTACTCTTGTGCTGCAAAATATTTCATATATTTCTAATGTTTGATTCCTACTTAACTCAATACCTCTTATGCATTAACATTTGTAGAGATGAACAGATAATGTTCAAGGTCTTTGAAGAAGAGCTGAAAGATTTTCCTATAGATCTGCAAAGTGGGTCATTTGTCATGTTACAAACTGGAATCATGTTTTTTATTAACTTTATCAATGTGAATATTATAATTTGCTAATGCTAATTTTTTTCATTAAATGGTTTGAATTTACAGATCCTAAACTGGTTGTCACATTTGAATTTACAGATCCTAAACTGGTTGTCACATTATCCAACAGATGTGAAAAGCTATATTAGGCCTGGTCGTGTTATTCTAACTATTTACCTTCACCTCCCTAATTGGATGTGGGATGAGTAGTATCGCACTACATTAATAGTGAATTTAGATATGTATATGTTTTCTTTATAGTATACGGTGCAGAAGCAAATTGCTTACCTACTATTATTTTTCTTTTCTATTAAAGCTTGATGATGACCTAGCTTTGTGGACAGAAAATCTTATTAGCTTGTCCAATGATAGTTCTGGAGAACATGATGGTTGCATGCTAGGGTACAGGACTACCTAACATTGAGTTGCATGGTCCGTTCATCTTATTTGGAGTAATTATTCATATATTCCAGGATCAGCTTCATTAGTCTTTCTTTCCTTATTTTTGTTAGGTAGTCTTATGTTTGCATTCCCTCTGGCAACCAGTATTTGTGACAAGCATAAGAGACCACCAATTGCAGTTGCTTGTTCTTCGTATATAAAATTCTCTGTGAAAGGATTCAATATAGTTCAACTAACCAGAGTATGTATCTTTTTTCACATTTAAATGTGTCCCCGAAACTAACTTGTATTAACTAATTTTGTTGTAGATTACTTTGTGTGTTTGGTGAAAAAAATGTTTAATTCAAGAAGACTCGCAGATGCTACATGAAGATTCAACTATGCAACAAGGCCCTCAATGCTTAACCTTCTTTTGTTCCTTTCCTTGTACAAGTGGAAGAGAATTCATAGAGGTACATGGTTCGTGTATTTTTTTATATCCATTCAGTTATTTACTTTTTAAAAATACAAGTTTAGTTTTCAGCTTAAGTAAACATGATTTGGTAGTAATATACAAGTTACAATGTACCTGGGTGTGCTATGCTCTTACAAAATATTACTGCTGCTAAATTGTTTCATAGTACCAATTTCATATGATAAATGATTAGTATTTGTTTTATCAGATTTGATGTAGTAACATATAGCACTATTTTAGAATTGTATTCTTTCTAGAACGGATGGGGTACAGTTTGAACATCCTTTGATGTAGCCTCTGTTTGACAAAGTACAGAATTGATGGAACTTCTAATTTAATTATTTTTTCTTTTTGTCTATTAGGAAGCGCTTATCTCTACTACTACATAAGAAGCTAATGTAGACGTTCACAGAAGCTTTTGGTGCACGGTTCTGCCGAGGATCTCCGCCATCAACGCTCGCCATCGGATCGAACCAGTACGCGATATCAGCACCGCCCATTGCCGAGGCCGCCATCCTCCCGCAATCCCCGCCTATTGCCTTGCCTGCCCCTTCCATCCTCCTTCCCACCCCTCCTTCCATCCTCGCCCACGCGCTCCACACGTCCCCGCCATCGCGCTCGCCTTCCATCCTCCTCCCCACCCCTCCTTCCATCCTCGCCTGCGCGCTCCGCACGTCCCCGTCGTCGCGCTCGCCTCCCTCCTCTTTGTTGCCTCCACGTCGGCCTCCACCCCGCTCTCCGACACGCTTGCCGTTGTCTTGGATTTCTGGTGCACTCTCTTCTCTACGACGCGAGCAAGGGCGGCGCTTGCCATGGCATCGACGGGAACCAGGCATCACTCTCCCTATCTCTCGGGTACGCGTTTATTTCATCTCTAGGGTCTAGAGTTTAGTAGCGCCGCCGCCAACATCCTCGCCGTTGCGACAAGCACCGACCGCTCGCTTCCCCCTCCCTCCTCTCGTCGGCGCCAGCGAGCCGCACGCCGTGTGTCGTGTGGGTCGGCTACCCGGGTATCGGCGCCAGCGAGCCCTCGCCCCCCATCCCCCTGCCAATCTCGGCGTCGGCGCTCCGCTCGCCATCCCTGCAGGCCACGCCCATGCCCCCCGCCTCCATAGTCCCTGTCATCGGCGACCTCAGATCCAACAGGTTGGTCTGCTTGCGCCGTGATCGCGGAAGCTACCGCGCCTTCGTCTCCATGGATGAGGTCCTGGATTTGTGTGTCACTGGCGCGGAATGTGAGCCGTGGTTGGTTAACGATGTCGGCTTGTGTGTGTGTGTCCGTTCGTTAGGATGGTACGGGCAGGAGGATCAGGCCACCGTCGAGGAACGCGCTCTCCGCTGTGTTCCAGCGAGAAGGTGCCCAACCATTTTTTTTTGGTTCAATCTGTCGTTCCGTACTGTCCTTTGCTCATTCTTGAAGTTGAATGGTGGTGATTGTTTATGTTTTTTTATTGGTGTTGCTGGCTTGTACATTGTACTGTCTGGTTCAGATGAGGGATCAAGGGTGGCGCAGGCGGCGAGCTCGTGGGTGGAACAGACTGGTGAGAGCAAGAGGATGGATCAGGAGCTTGAGCCCTAGGTAAGCCATTCTGAAAATTTGTATCGCGCTGATTTACCCGCTTTAGGATTTGTAGTTGTCGTTCGTTTCTCAATGCGCTTGGTTATCGATACTGCTATCTCATGGTCTCAGTTCAGCTGAGTGCACTTAACTAGGACCAGCATGTGCAGTAGAAAATCCCTGGTTAATTATGGGTCCTTCTAACCTCCGTTCGTTGCTTGAATTTCTCGTTATACGTGGCATGTTCATTCAAGTTGTTTACTTACAATCACATAATGCTTGCGGTGTTACGTGGGACATGCTAATTTCTTTGGATGTTAGCATGTGAACTTGTGAGTCAGTTCATTGCTCATTTCATTGAACCTATGCTGCCATGCTGGTGAAGAGACAATGAAGCAGCCAGTTGGTGCTATAAACACAATACACCTCGCTCCCAGATCCGCATTCGCCTCCGCCTCAGATCCCTACAGCGTGATGCGAGGGAACAGCAACCGCGCGGCCTCCCCATCCTGAGCACCTCAAATCCGATGCCCCTCCCCAAGCCATTCCCTCGGCCGCGACAGCGACGGCAACGAGCATGGCCCCCCTCTACCACCTCTGCCTTTCCATTTGTGGCCTCCACATCGCCCCAACGTTGACCCCTCCGTCCTCCCCCTCTACTCCCAGCGCAACACCGCCACGCCTGCGCTATCCCACCCGATGGATGTGTTGCCGCCTCTGCAGCACGCCCCGTCGCTACCGACCCCGCCCAGCCATGCATTTGGAGTTCACAATATGGAGACATGGTTTATCCACCGGACAACGAGGATGGTGCGTGGATGGCGAGGGAGGACCTCCACTGGACCTACTCCGCACCTCTTCCTGTCTACCGAGGCCAAGCAGAATCAAACTTGTCCTAGCGTGCCACTACTCCTACCAAAGCAGAATCAAACTTTTAGAAAGGTATTTTCTTCACAATATTATTCTCTTTTGATGTATTCTCCTAATTGTGTTTGCATGGGGCAGACGTACGAGCGGGCCAACATCTCGCGGTGGCTCGCCCTGGGCAACCGGACCTGCCCGACCACGATGCAGGAGCTCTAGGACGACGCCCTCACCCCCAATGCCACTCTCCGACAACTCATCGCCGCCTGGTTCTGCATTTTGTTTTCTTATCTGTCAATCATGTTTTTCCATATTACTGCAGGTGGGTCTGATTAATTATTTAAATGTAGTTTATCTTAGATACTGTTTGAACGTATGGGATGTTGGAGGACAGAAGACAATCATGTCTTACTGGAGAAATTACTTTGAGCAGACTAATGGGTTAGTTTGGTTTGCTGATAGTTCAGACATAAGGAGGCTTGATGATTGCCGTGCTGAACTCCACAATCTCTTGAAAGAAGAGGTATGCTATTACGGTATCAGCAGACCTCTAAGCAATGGTGATGAACTTAATTTCTATAATGATCGAAATGGTAGAGGTCCTGTAATTGATATAAATGAATAATGCTACTGGATTAGTATCAAAGCCCATTTACTTAATGATAGAGGTCTCTTGGTTAATGAACTGGAATAGATATTTTTCTCTCGATGGTATCAAGCTCTATATCTTTGTGCATAGAAATTGTAAACCACAAAGCAAGTACAATGACATTTATTTGGTAGTAAAGAATGATGTCTCTTTGACACTGTAGGATAAAGGTTTACCTATCTAGGGAGTGTTCTATTGTTGATTTTTGCAAATAAGCAAGACATGCAAGGAGCTCTAAAACCAACTGGAATCGCGAAGGTAAGCGAACTTCAGTCATTTATTATATGCATTAGAGACATGTTTTCCTGTCTGTGACATCATTTTTAACTTGTACTGTGTTTTTTCGGTCCTCATGGTTGCCAAGATTTTACTTAGTTCGATGTGGGAGCAAAAGGATATGCCAAATTGAATGTAGTTTCATCAGTTATGCTCTATTATGGATGTTCAGAGGCATCCAATTTCAGTGTGTACTGCAATACTTGGGTCCACCTGTACGTGGTAGATGTTCTGCATTTTGTTTTCTTATAAATTAGATTTGGCTTCCATTATGTTGTTCTCTTTTGGAACAGAGTCACTCTCCGACAGCTCATCGCCGCTTGGTTCTCCCGTTGGTACACAAGGTTTAAGAAGCGTTACGCGGACTTCCACGGTCGCGCTGCCGATCTCGTCCACGGCCTCCGGGGCACGGCGATGCCCAGGAGACAGGCCCTCGAGGAAGAGCAATGTACAGAAGAGAAAGGTATCTCGACTATTCCAAAGCACAAGTATGCATCCAAAGCCTGTTCCCCAAAAGGTGCGTGAACTTTGTTCTTGATTTTGTCAGACTAAATGTGGGTGAACTTTGTACTGCAGTTTTTGTTTAAATAAACTTTGGACTGTTTAAATTACTGATGCATCCAACCACTGTTTTTCTTTACTGTTTGTTGATACATGACCAGATGCCCAGTTGAGTTCACCCAAAAGGTTTATTACAACACGAAAAAATCTGAGATAAAATGTTTTTTATTTAAATGAACTTTGTACTGCAGTATTTATAGACATATTTTGGCACCCGGTCGTTTACTATTTTTGTTTTATTAATACCTCTTGTGTTTCCCTTTCACTTCCTTTGTATAAACTGTATGCCTCTGTTTTCATTCTCAGGAACCTTTATCTGCAGCTCTCTCTGCGCTTACTCTTGTTGTGCAATTTAATGGGTGGCTATCATTTTTCCTCTTGCTTTATTATAAACTTCCTCTGCGGCCAGAAACTCACAAGACATACTATGAATACACTGGCTTGTGGCACATCTATGGGCTTCTTGCCATGAATTCATGGTTCTGGAGCCATATATCACAGTTGGTAGGCTCTATCACAATGGATACATCCTTTCTGATGAATTGCCTGTTGCTAACTCATTGACCAAGATCTGGTATCTTTTGCAGTGACACAATTTGGATAGAAAAGCTATATTTTTCATCAGATGCTGCCTTTCTAGGGTATTCCCTCATTTTGACGATAGTTGGTGAGCATGTAGTAGCAAGTTTCATGGGCTCTAGTAGATTAACTGACCTTTGTGTGTTCCATTAGCCTGTGAAGTTCGAAACTGGTCATATTGCTAAGAATTCTAGGAGGTTACTATTAGGGCCCAGAGTAAATGACTACGTGCTGATGAAAATCTGTTCAGATTAATCATTCTGGAACTTGTACTAACAATTGAAGCAAGTGGAGGCATAGCACCAATTGTGTCTGTGCTGCAGCTCTGGATGTCAGTAGACAAGAGGTACATGGCTAGAAATGCACCACATTACTATTTTGCTTTGCTTCTAATGGCTACCAAACTATTTAATTTATTCTAGCGTTCTTTCTTGATAATTAACCTTATCTTTTTTTGACAATGTACATAGAAAAGCTGATATTTAGCCTGCTTTATTCATATGTGAGGCTTTGAACCTCCTTCCATACGTATATAAGCATTTTTACAATCTAGATAATGGAATTATTTTGAAGCAAATGAAACTGTTAGTTGATTAGTCCCTTTGCTGATTGTCTTCATGATAACATGGTTTCTTCGAGTTACTTCAAATAAAAATTGTATAATTCAGTAGGATCATGTAATCCTGCTGTGATACACCGCAATGCTGGCATTCATGTAATCCTAGGTGGTGGTTATGTCATGTGTAACTAACAATAGCTGATGCAAACTTTCTTTTCATGGAATATATAGCTGATATAAATTGCAATGCAGGTGTATCAGAGAGAAGCACTTCAAGGTTAATTTGTTGAGCAAATTGGAGATGCTGGATTTTGTATTTTGGTAGGTGATGTATGCTTTTCAGCATGGCGTATTTTATTGAACTGGTCAAGTCCTGCAGAAGCTGAAACTGATCATGGATAAGACTTTGCCTTGTGTCACAATGGGTGCATTTGCTGGTGGTCCTTGGATCAGGTTGCTCATGGGTGGTGAATGATCTGACGACTTCAGAAGAGGATAGATCTGAGATTACCTTTCATGCATGTCAAGGAAGTTAAGTAGCTGATGCCATCAAAGAAATGGAGAAACGTCAGGTGAACCGCGAGCAGAATTCTGTGGCGCATTTGTTAGCGTAGTTAGTTAGGACTCTGTTCATACAGCTGTTCGATTAAGCCAAATACCTAATTTAGTTTTATATTGGTTGTTGTCAAAGAATTTGTGAAATATTGAGGTTGATAATATATGTGGCGTTCGTTTTTATGTAATCATTGTTCACTAATATTTTGTCGAATATTTTATATTATATAGACATTACTAAGAACGTAAGGGGTCGCTCGTGCTCTGTAAAGGTACAAACAATCATGATTGTGGAGGAGCGTGACGGCGAGGGTCGATTGGCGTCCGACCACGATTTGCATGTGGCTTGTGCTCGTCGCCACCGCAATGACGCCCACCCATGTGCTCATCACCTTAATTGTTTAGATTGCTGAGTTTGGCAAGTTAGCAGCATAATCTTTCTCGAACAATCTACACTGTCTAACTGTGAAACTGACAGATGAGTGGCTTTGAAATTTATAATCCTTCACCAAGGTGCATTGCATTTTACTCCACATGATAGATTTGTTCGATGTGTAAGGCTTTTAATGTTTATAAAAATTCTTAACTTTTAAAAGATGCTAACAAGAACACAAAATGGTAATTAGTATTTTTGAATTTTAATATATTATCATAATATGTTCACTCCGTAGCAACGCACGGGCGTTTACCTATAACACATATGTACATAAGTTTTCGTGTTATTATACGGTTCCGTTGCAACGCACGGGCACTCACCTAGTTCAGCATTATGAGTGATATTCCTTATTTCTTTAGAGCATTCGCGGACAGGAAACACGAAAGAGATAGGTCTGGGTACTGCTAACATGTTTTATGGACCAAGATGCTGGCAGGCACTCTTTTGGTCATTCCGGAGGTACTGCTAACATATTTACATGACACTGCCTACCAGTATATTTGAACTATCAGCTACATGTTGTAGTTTTGTATAAATATTTGTCCTTTAACTAAAACTCAGAAGTGAAGATCGATGCATCTAGCTGTGTTCTGCATTCTCGAATGACTTTGGTGCTAAACGCAGAAGGAAGATACTAAACTACAGAGTATTCCCCCTTTGATAGCTTCTTATTCTCGCTTGAGACAGCCCTACCGGCTCTACACACATAACTTTGTAGTTGTTATTATATTGAACATGCTCCTTACACAATTGAGTTTAGAGGAGCGGATGGTTAGGAAGAAATAGATAACTGATATCATTTTGGACTACTTTATGTAGTCACTCCAGGGCGCCCAAAAGGCGTCGGATGTTGTAGTCATTGCATAATATTTGTTTCAGCTATCCATAATATTTGTTTCTCGTTATCATTGGTCTATGTCAGTTATTTTGATTGCGTTGATGAGCTTTTGAGAGTTGGTACATAAAGTAATATTTTGCATGCTCTGAAGTCTTAATCAGTGCTACAAAAATTTAATTCTTGAGAACGGTACTCTATCAATGTGGAAGAATGATCTAGGAGATAAATCTTTTGTCCTATATAATTCAAATGTTTATATATGTGTGTTGATACAGGCTAATGTACATATTCTAAATATTTCTTTACATCTTGATTTCAGGTTGGGGCCAACCTGCCGAGAGGATGCGAGAGTATTAGAACTATTTCTTTACTTCTCATTTTAATTAGACTAGAAAGAGAGATAAGTCAATTTAATAGAGGTCCAATGTAAATATCATACTATCATAGCAAAAGTTATATGAATACACATATATGATGAATAATAATTGTGGATGACACTCTATAAAGTGACTATTTGTTTTTAAAATAGATTGATTTGTCTTATTAGCTCGTGGAATGGTAAAAGGTTACCATGCATTTCCATTGTGAGTATTGTTCTCATACTTGGTCAACATCATTCTTCTATAACAAATTGTCTTTACTGAGTTTAATGTTGTCTTATACCGAATTGTCGGTACCCTAAAACTAGGGTACCCCCTGCTACTATATAAAGACGCAGTACCCACACAGCTATCTCTTAGTCGCGTGGTAGAAGAGCTGTATGTGGGACCAGGCCACGACTCGCCCCAGCCTCGGGCGACTACTCTGGGTCCACAGCAGCGCCCGACTCCACCACATGGGTGGGTTTGGAGCCGCCACGTGTCCAGAGAAGGTGATATACTCCAAGGCAACAACGGTGAGTCTGGACCCCCATGGGAGAGCGTCGGACCCCTGGATATGCGGTCCGGACCTCTAAGCTTGGTCTAGGACCGCCATGTGTGCAAGTCGGACCCCTGGAATGGGATCCGGACCCTCCCGTATGGGGTCTGGGCCACCCACAATGGGGTCCCAAGGTCCCAGGACAGAACATACACAGGCCTTGAATAGGACCCAGGCGAGGTCCGGTACCGACACGTGTCCAGACCTAGTCTGGTGCGGACCTGTCCGCATACACTTCTGCTCCCCGCCCAGGCGGAGACCCGATGCTGCCACGTGGCCTACTGCACGTGACGTAAGCCAACAGGCGGAGCCTGACGTAAGGCCTTTGGGTTACGCGGCCTCTGCATTTATTGAGGATAAGGCGCGCCGCCTGTCCATTCCACTGGCAGGCGGTGTGCCGCCTCTGCATTTATTGAGACCTGTCCATTCCGCTGGCAGGCGGCGACCTGTCCATTCTGCAGCTGGCGTGCCTGTCCATTCCACTGGCAGACGGCACGCCCATACTGCCGCGTGCACTACGCTCATCATTACTCGCACGTTACCAAGGAAGCTGCCGCCACATATCATAACTGCGTGGACTACGGACATCATGGCGCCCGGAGATTGCTCAGGTGTCACTTGTATTAGTTACTCCTATAATGTATTCCTTCCATTATGCTCCTGGGTCCACATGTCAGGGCTCAGCATCCTTGTATGTGCCTCCCTTGAGCTATAAAAGGGAAGGCACACAACGTTACAAGGTAGACCCAACTCAAGCTCTCGAGCAGACCCTCAGGCAGACTCACAAGCTCTCAATACAACATACACACAATGGAGGTAGGGTTTTACGCTCCGGCAGCCGAAACCACTATAATCCCTTGTGTGCTCTTGTGTTCATCCCGAATCCACCTAGCAGGCAAAACGCTTAGGCCCCCTCCTCATCTTAGGATTTAGGGCGGGTGCGTTCCGCCACCCGGCCGGAGATTTTCCTCTCCGACATTTGGCGCGCCAGGTAGGGATGCTTGGCTTTAGGTTTTTTGCCTGCTTTTCTGCTCGACACGATGGTTCAGATCATCGAGCACCACGACTTGACTTCTGAGGACTTATTGATGGAGGAAGAAGCTGCATCTTCCATGCCACGAAGCTCCAACCACCCTGCGCCTGGTGCTGCTGCTGTGCGCGCTGTGCAGCAGCACACGCCTGCACAGACATCCCGAGCTCCGTCAGGGGTTGCTCCTAGGGCGTTTGTCTGTGGTCAGGGAGTTGCTACGCCACCCTCCAAGTTCCACGGCCTCGCCGGGGGCCATAAAGCAGTGGCGTGACGATGTCGATCGTCTCCTTGGCATGGCGCAATCTGGCTAAGCCAGGCTTAGGACTCGGTCATTCCGGTGTTAGCACAAAGCGTCGGCGTCAATGCGCTCACCCTCGGTGAAGGCCGCACCGACTGAGGACCTACGGGCGGAGCTCAACCGCAGGCGTGCGATAGAGGACGCTCCAGTCTCCCTGGAGAGGCCTAATGACCTGCGGGCAGAACTCAACCGTAGGCGTGCGCGAGGATGCCTGAGTCTCTCTAGAGAGGGCACGTGAGTGCTGGCAGAACATCGAGGGTCGCAACCTCGACCTAGACTTCACCGCGGTTGCGCCGCAAACTCCAAGGGGTGCCCGAATTCAGGCGGGTGTCCCATTGGTCGGCGTGGGCTGCGCCGCACTGGCGGATCATCTCCGCGCGACGACTTGGCCATCCAAGTTCCGGCCACAACTGTTGGAAAAGTATGACGGTACGTCAAACCCGTCGAAATTCTTGCAGGTATACGTCACCGCTATTAAGGCAGCAGGTGGAGACACTGCTGTAATGGCAACATATTTCCATGTAGCCTTGTCTAGGCCAGCCCGGACCTGGCTCATGAACCTCACCCCGGGATCGATCTACTCCCAGGAAGAGCTCTACACGCGGTTCATAGCTAATTTTGCCAGTGCTTATCAGCAGCATGGCATGGAGGCTCACCTCCATGCAGTGAGGCAGGAACCCAGGGAAACTCTCCGGGCTTTCATCTCCCGCTTCACTAAGGTACGAGGGACTATACCTCGTATCTCTGATGCTTCCATCATCACCGCTTTCCGCCAGGGGGTACGTGATGAGAAGATGCTGGAGAAGTTGGCCACGTATGACATGGAAACTATCACCACGCTCTTTGCTCTAGCTGACAAGTGTGCTAGAGCTGCCGAGGGCCATGCATGGCACTCGGCACCACAGACCGGGGTTGCCCAGACGGGTGGCTTGGGTGCCGTCACCCAGGACGGCAAAAAAAAGAAGAAGAACCGTGGCCACGAGAGGCTGCAGTCTGCTGCTCCGGTCGTCGCAACTGCGACTAGGGGCCGAAACGAGCGCAACAAGCGCCCACGGCCACAGGGAGGCAACGGTGGCTCATGCCCTGTGCACCCCAACAGTCGCCACAGCGCCTCGGAGTGCCACGAGATCATCAAGCTTGCAAGCATGTCAGCGAGCGGCGTGAGTAGACTTCCAAGGATGGCTCTCCACCTCGTCGTCGGCCTAGCAAGGAGAGGGTCGACGATGGTGATGTGGCCGCGGGAGAACGGGACCTCGGGTACCAGTCCACCGAGCAAGTCCTCAAGGACATCCTCACTAGAGACTCCGACTCCGGTGATGATAACGACCGCTGCAAGAAGTTGTACGTGATGTATGGCAGAAGCTAGGAACCCACCTCCTGCAGGAACGTGAAGTCCCTGCGCCGCGAGGTCCTGTCGGCAACCCTAGGGGTCCTGAGGGTAGCCCCACACTAGCGGTGGCGGAGCACCACTATCTCCTTCGGGACATCCGACTGCCCCGAGAACATGGCAGGGGCCGGCATACTGTCGCTCATCACCGCCCCTGTCATTGCCAACATCAAGCTGCATCATGTTCTGATCGACGGTGGGGCTAGGCTCAACGTCATCAGCCACGCTGCGTTCAGGCAGCTGCAGATCCCAGGGTCCCGGCTGGGACCCTCTCATCCATTCTCCAGAGTGGGCGCTCAACTGGTGTATCCCCTTGGGAGCATCACGCTCCTGGTTACATTCGGGATAGAGGAAAACTTCCACACCGAGAACGTCCAGTTCGATGTTGCGGAGGTTAACCTCCCTTTCAATGCCATCATTGGTAGGCCGGCCCTGTACCGGTTCATGGCCATTGCCCATTACGGGTATTTGGTCCTCAAGATGTTGTCTCCTGCTGGGGTCCTCACCGTGCAGGGCGACCGTGTCACCGCGCTGGCATGCTCTGGCGGCAGAGATCGCTCGCCCAGAGGACAGGGGGAGGGACCCCTCGACCTCATGTACCAAGGCGCCTACCAAGGTGCCCAAGGTGCAACCGTCAGGAGCAGACGGCGGACCCGTCAAGACCATCCAGGTCAGCGCGGACTCCTCCCAGACCACCCGCATCGCGGGCAATCTGGAGGAGAAATAGGAACTCACGCTCATCGCCTTCCTCTGGGCAAATATCGACGTTTTCGCATGGGAACCGTCGCAGATGCCTGGGATCCCTAGGGAGGTGATTGAGCACCATCTGAAGATCCACCCTGACGCCAAACCGGTGAGTCAGAAGCCTCAGAGACAGTCTGTTGAGCGGCAGGACTTCATCCGTAAGGAGGTCCAGAAGCTGCTAGACGTTGGCTTCATCGAAGAGGTTCATCACCCAGTGTGGCTGGCCAACCCAGTCATCGTTCCAAAGGCGAACGGGAAGCTTCGAATGTGCATCGACTACACCAGCCTTAATAAGGCTTGTCCCAAGGACCCGTATCCACTTCCACGCATAGATCAGATCATGGATTCTACCTCCGGGTGCGACCTCTTGTCCTTTCTAGATGCCTACTCTGGTTTCTATCAGATCCAGATGGCTAGGGAAGATAGGAAGCATACCGCTTTTGTAACAGTGGATGGGCTTTACTGCTATGTTGTAATGCCCTACGGTTTGAGAAACACCTTGCCAACATTTGTACGGGCGATGAGTAAGACCTTCGGGGACCTGATTAGGGACAGGATAGAGATATATGTCAATGACATCGTGGTCAAGACTAAGCAGGGGTCGACTCTGGTGGAAGACCTGACCCTGGTCGTTGACAAGCTACGGGCGACGCGCACGAAGCTGAACCCAGACAAATGCGTCTTTGGTGTCTCCGCTGGGAAGTTGCTGGGATTCCTGGTCTCGCACCGGGGCATTGAAGCAAACCCGGAGAAGATCAAAGTGATTGAGGCGATGAGGCCTCTAGCCCATATCAAGAACGTCTAGAAGCTTACGGGGTCATTAGCCGCCCTTAGCTGCTTCATTTCAAGGCTGGCTGAGAGGGCGCTACCCTTCTTCAAGCTGTTGCGGAAGTCTGGCCCATTCTCTTGGACCAAAGAGGCGGAACAAGCCTTGCAAGAGTTGAAGCAGCACCTGGTGTCCTTGCCAATACTGGTAGCTCTAGAACCTAGGGAGCTATTGTATTTATACATCGCAGCAGCTGCAGAAGCGGTGAGCATGGTGCTGGTCGTCGAAAGGACGGCACAAGAAGGCCAAGAGCCTGAGGGCTCGGGACCAGCTACAGGGGTCCGGACCGTTCAGAGGCTGGTCTACTACATCAGCGAGGTCCTCCATGAAGCAAAGGCCAGGTACCTTGAGACGCACAAACTTCTCTATGTTGTACTTGTTGCGTCCAGGAGGTTGCGCCACTATTTCCAGGCACACATGGTCGTGGTGGTGACCTCCTTTCCGTTAAGGGCCATCCTCCACAACTCTAACGCCGCAGGCAACATCGCCAAGTGGGTCGTGGAGCTCGCTGAGTTCCAGCTAGACTTCCAGCCTCGCCACGCTGTTAAGAGCGAGGTCCTGGCTGACTTCATCGTGGAGTGGACACCTCCCCCGAGCGCTCCTAGAGGTCTGGATCCCGATTCGAACCTCACACCTGTGGAGCCTAGGGGTCCGGTCTTCACCGAGCCCCACTGGATGCTCTTCTTCGACGGATCCGCTCGTCAGCAAGTTGGCGGGGCTGGGGTGGTCCTCATCGACCCAAGCGGAGATCAAGTGAAGTACATGGTGCACCTTGAGTTCAAGGCCACCAACAATATGGCAGAGTACGAAGCATTGATCTTTGGCTTGTCGGCCGCCCTATCCCTGGGGATCCGCCAGCTCCTTGTGAAGGGGGACTCTCAACTAATCATCAAGCAAGTTCGTGGGGAATGTAGCCGCAACGAGCCCAGGCTCGTAGCTTACCTCCTCCATGTAAGGAAGCTGGAAAATGACTTCACTGCCCTAAAACTGTAACATGTTCCTCAGGCTGACAACTCGGCGGCAGATGAACTCTCCACGAGGGCATCAACTTGGGCACCCGTGCCCGAGGGCGTCTTCGGAAGACGGCTGCTGAGACCCACCGCCCAGCCTGCCGAACTGGGCGAAGGGGGCGAGACTAGCACCTCAAAGCTAGCGGTCCTGGTGGCGTCCCATCTACAGAACCCACCGAAGACTGTTTGTGCTATAAGGGGTTCTGCCAACCTCTTAGCGCACTGCCAATAGCTCAGAGTGGTCCCGATGCATGGATCTCCGAGATCCGGGACTACCTGAAGGAAAATATCCTTCCTAAAGATCATGTGTCCGCAAAGCGCATAGTGTGGTTGGCTAAACGATACGCGGTGGTGGAAGGGGATCTCTACCGCCGTGGCGCCAACGGCATTCTCATGCGGTGCATCACCCAGAGTGCGGAAGTCATTCCTCATCCCGCACGCTGGTCGGTAAGGCCTTCCGACATGGCTTCTATTGGCCAACCGCCCTCCAGGATGCAGCTGAGATGGTAAAGTCCTGCAAGGCGTGTCAGTTCCACGCAAAGCAGATACACACACCAGATCAGGCTCTGCAGATGATTCCACCCTCCTGGCCATTCGCCGTATGGGGGGTGGATATCCTAGGACCATTTCCCAGGGTCGTCGGCGGGTACCGCTTCCTCTTCGTCGCCATCGACAAGTTCACAAAGTGGCCAGAGGCCACCCCTGTGGTCAATATCACCCAGGGTGTTGCTGTTGCTTTCCTCGGGTCGATTGTCTGTAGATTTGGGGTCCCAAGCCGTATCATTACGGACAACGGGACCCAGTTTACAAGTCAGCTCTTCCAAGAGTATTACAAGGGCATCGGCACCCAGCTCTGCTTTGCGTCTGTGGCTCATCCCAGGAGCAACGACCAGGAGGAGAGGGCAAACGCAGAAATCCTCAGGGGACTCAAGACACGCACCTATGACTGCTTGAAAAAGCATGGTGCAAATTGGGTCAACGAGCTTCCGTCCGTGCTATGGGGGAACCGGACCACACCCAGCTGAACTACCAGGGAGACCCCGTTCTTCCTAGTCTACGGGGCCGAAGCTTGCCTTCCCCCGAAAATCATTATGGGCTCCCCATGGGTCCAAGCTTTCGATGAGTCTATGCAGGAACAGCTACGGCGTGAGGACGTGGACTTCATCGACGAGCACAGATGGCGAGCGGCAATCCGAAATGCATGGTACAACCAGGCGCTCAGGCGCTACCACCAACGGTTCGTGCATAGTAGAGAGCTCAGGGTCGAGGACCTGGTCCTAAGGTGAGTACTGAACCGAGAAGGGCTCCACAAACTCTCCCCCAGCTAGGAGGGACCCTTCAAAGTGACAGAAATATGCCGACCCTGGTGTGTCTGCCTTGCCACAACTGAAGGAGTGCCTCTTCCCAATCCCTGGAACATAGAGCATCTCCGTAAGTTTTTCCCATAAAAGCAAACCTGAGAAATTCAGTTTACTTCCTTTGTAACTAGGTTGCGCATATATGTACGTCAACCCGGTGAGGTCCGCCCTCATAAACCCGGTATGTTGGCCTACACTCATATATATCAAGTTATAAGGAAAAGATTCACCCCCAGATTTGTTTTTGTGATGGTCTGTTCTACTTCAATTTATGATTATTTTTTATCTAACTCACCCATACAGTTTCCCACCCTTGCTGGTATGATGACATCCGACTTGAGTAGCCAGGCTTGCAGTTTAGGACCCCTCGACAGGGGGGTCCGGTAGCCTGGGGGCTAGTTATAGAGAATGTGTACTTGTCTCCTAGGGTGGTCCAGAGCTGTGTAGCCGCTTAGCTTGGTTCCGTACCCTAAACCTGCACGCCCCACAACTCTGTGACGGGTATCCTAGTATTTAGAGCTATAGTTCTGTGGGTCTGGCAACCTGGGGTCCATTTCTAGAGAATGGACACTCGTCTCTTGGGGTGGTCCGGAGCTATGTAGCCGCTTAGCCTAGTTCCGTACCCTAAGCCTGCACGCTCCACCACTCTACGATGGGTGTCCTAGTATTTGGAGCCATGATCCAGGGGGTCCGGGCATACGGCTTGGCTTCCCAGGCTAAATCTTGCAGGTCCTGTTGCATGAATCAAAGGATAAAATATACTAGTTGGTGGGTCCTATGGGTGTACTACTAAAGCTTCCTAGCTAAAGCTGTGTGCAGGTCCAGGTCCCGATCCAGACGCAGGTAGTATTAAACCGTAGAGACTACCTCCTAGGGACCGGGTAGCTAGTCTTCTCTTAAGTATACTGGTATCCAGCCTCGACACATCGAGCCTACATCCCAGGGTGGCCAAGTACCAGAGAAAAGGTGGTAACGCTACATACAGCGAACATAAATAGCATACAGATAAGTTCTGGCGCTATTAAGTTAATAGTTCTCAAAAGTGTCTTATGAAACCGAAAGTTATTACAAACTGCACCCCAGCTAGACCCTGGATTTATCTCTACAGGTACGGACTATTCGTCGTCAGCAGGATCCCGCTAGAAGTGCTCGGCCACCAGCTCACGGTGTCTTGAACACCCTCCCGGGTGGCGTCTTCAGTGTCGGCCACCGGACTAGTGATCACCGGCTCCAAGGATATGGTCGGGTCGTGGCTCCGGAAGCACGTCAAGATATACTCAATCACCGCCCGGCAGAGCCTACCGCCCTCGGCCTCCAGGCAGGCACCAAGAATCTGGCCCAGGTGTCGGAGGCGATCGGCGGTGGAGTCCAGCACCGGGAGCGTGTCGGAGATGGACGTCGGCAGCTCCGACACCGGGATGGGACTCATCCCTAGCGGCACTAGTGTCGTGCTCGCCTCGCTGACCCATGCGGCGATGCACTGAACCCCGGTGCAATGCTCTGCCTGAAGGTCTTCAAGAGCCTTCCTGGTGGCCTCCACCGCCTGGGGGCCCGGTGCCGTCTGTGCCGCCTGGAACTACCGGATCCCCTCCTCCAGCTTTCGCTCCTTCTCCTCTGCCTCCAGCTCGTGCTCGGCCAGTAACATGCCCCGTCTTTCAAGCATTTCCTCCTGGAAGGCGAGGTCTGTCTCTCGCCTGGTGAGATCCGCCGCCCGCTTGTCTAGGGATGCATCCTTCTCCTTGAGGTTCTCCTCGGCGAGGGCAATGTCGCTGGCCTTGTCCTCCAGCTCTTGCTGCCATTTCTTCATTCTTTCTATGGCCTCCACTTGCTGGACTCGCTGGGCCTCCAGGGTCTGGTCCAGGGCCTGTAGCTTGGCCCGGAGCTCTGTTGTGAGGGCCTCCCTCTCGCTCAGGGCCTCCTCCCTCTTGGCCAGCCTCTTCTCCCGTCACGACGCCTCTAGCTCCCTGGCAAACACCTTCTGGATGTCCCTTTTGTAGTCTTTGCGGTCCCGTGCGAGTTCGGACCGCTCAGAGGCGAACTAGCGGGACGCCGCCTTGGTGCGCTCCTCCAGCTGGGTGCGCCAGTCGCTGAGGCACTGGTGCTCGGCCTCAAGCGCCTCCCACTCCCACAGGATCGTCGCCTCAGTCTCACGAAGAGCCTGATGGGCACGAGATAGCACCCAGGGAGGGGAACTGGCGCTGCTTCTGGCTCGGCGCCAGACCAGAGCCGCCGCCCAAAAACCACCTCCGTCTCCTCCGGAGTGGGCGACGGGATGGAGCTGGACGCACCCCTCGCGTCACCCTCGACAGAAGGAGTGGGCACAGTTGGGACCTCCTCCGCTGCTGCCGATGGTGTACTCGACGGCATCACCGTCGTTGAGGCTGTGGTAGCCGTCGGTGCAGTTGGGACCTCCTCCGCCGCTGCGATGCCGCTTGAACATTGGCGCCGCTGCTGCAGGACCCCCAACTGGAGCATGGGAGCCCGGTGGCGCTGTCTCAGCGGCAGCAGCCGGGGGCGGATCGCCGGCACCACTCCCAGCAGATGCCTACTGCTGAGAGCCAACCCCGCCAGTGAGCATGGTATCTGGTGGAGGAGGCGCGACCTTGGGAGCAGAGGGGGAGGAAGCCCTGGCAAACAAAGGATGGGTTAAGACTCGTCGGCATGATAACTACACTCGTGGAAAAAGGGGCTACACTTACTTGGGGCCCTAGACCTTCCAGCGACCCTGGAAGCGGGACGTTCGATGCTGTTGCTGCTGTTGTTACTGTGATGGTGGCGGTGGCGGTGGCACCGGGGGACTGGCGTGCCTCTACGCGCCGGGGGCCTGGGAGCTGGCCTCCTCGGCCCCGCCAGCAGTCCTCTGGCGCTTCTGGGGGGGGTCCGAGACAAGTGACCCGTTGGTGTGACACAACCAGCGTCGCCTCTCCTCCTCCGACCCCCAGAACCAACTGGGGCGGAGGTGCTGCTTGCAGCCCCTTTACCCTTGTCCAAAGGGCTGGGGGCCGCGGCAGGATCGAGCGCTGGGGGTCGCACCAACGGGTTGGGGACCCCCAGCCGGTACACCGGGGATCTGGATCCCGTGGAGGGGGTCCCAACCGTCGGTCTGATGAACTGCCATGCTGCTCTTGTCGAGGGTCGGCAGCGTGGCCAGGACCACCGTTCGTAGCCCTGGATCATCACACAACACCGGGATGTCCTGGGGGAGTATCAAAGATTCAGGGACAAAGGACTCACCAGTAACCCCCTTCACCAGGAGTTCCAACTCCTCCCAGGACAGATCGGTGCCCGGCCCGCGCTGGATCCGACCGATATCATTTGGGCCAGTGAACCAGCAGCACAGGCGCAGCCTCCTCTGTAGCGGCATGACCCGGCGCTTCAGGAAGTCCCCGACCACATGCATGGAGGTCAGACCATAGATTGCCAAGGTCTTGATCCTCTCCAGTATGGGCAGGAGCTCTGGCGACAGCGATGGCTTGGTCCTCTAGTGCTTGTGGTCGAGGGATGGCCCGTTGCTCGGCAGGACGAGGCGGTCGTTGGCCTCGGCGCTGGCAATCACCCAGTCACCACGCCAGTTTTCCCACCTTGTGCTGCCCAAGGTGGAGATGTAGGCTACGGCCGAATCTGGCCTCGTTTGGATGTAGTAGGCACTGAGATGGTCCTTGGCCTTCTCAGACTTGACTAGCATGAAGAAATGGCAGAAGAGGGAAGTGCAGGGGGCCACCCCCACGAACATCTCGTAGAGGTGGACGAAGATGGCCGCCTGGAGGACGAAGTGGGGCGTGAGGTGCTGAAGCTAGAGCCCGAACTCCTCCAACAACAGCAAGAAGAAAGGCGAGATTGGTAGAGCCAACCCGCAGGAGACGTAGGAGACGAACAGAACAAACTCCCCGACGGCGAGATCGCCGAAGGGAGCGGCGCCGGCGCGGATCCTTGCGGCGTACGCTGGCGAGCGCCACCCAAGCCGCCGCGCACCAGGTTGAGCACCGCCTCAGTCTAGAAGCGGTCGGGATGTGCTAGCGAAGACATGGCAACTACGGCGGCACGAGCGTAAAGCTGAGGAGCATGAAGGCAAAAGGGCACAGCCAGCGGCGCGGGCGTGGAACGAAGAAGCTCGAAGACAAAAGGGCGCAGTCGATTGGAAGAGAATGCGAAAGGGTAACTGCTGCACACGGAGGTGAACCCTTTTTCAAGGAAACTCTCTCGCTCGTGCCCCGAGGCGCTGCAGGAAATCCCGTCCGACGCGCACCTAGTGCCCAGGCGGCCCAGTCTCTGACTCGGGGGACCAGGTCCACAAGTCATACAGCTGGTGTGCCGGTCTCCGAGTGCGGAAGAAGCGAACCATCACGCAGGGTGCAAACCGCCGCGCACAATCGTGCACCGCTTCGGGGCCGCTGCAGAGAGATATTTTTTAACCAAGGCGGCGGCAACGAGGCGCTCCGCGCGTGGCCCGATGGAACTGCCAGATGTGGGGCCATGGGTCAGTCAGCCGCGGGGACAGATATGGCAGTTGACGTGACCGAAGGCAGATTGACAACGTGTGCGTCGACAGATGCGCTGAATTAATATGGTGCGTCGGCGGCGTACTAAGATGGCGCCCCAATCACCGGTCATGACATGTTGAGGCGAAATGCAAGTTTTTGGCCCCACCTACAGGCTCGCATCCTCCCCTGAGGTGGGCCCGGGGGCCACTGTCGGTACCCTAAAACTAGGGTACCCCCTGCTACTATATAAAGACGCAGCACCCATGCGGCTATCTCTTAGTCGCGTGGTAGAAGAGCTGTATGTGGGACCAGGCCATGACTCGCCCCAGTCTCGGGCGACTACTCTGGGTCCACAGCAGCGCCCGACTCTACCACATGGGTGGGTCCGGAGCCGCCACGTGTCCAGAGAAGGTGATATACTCCAAGGCACCAACAGTGAGTCAGAAACCCCATGGGAGAGCACCGGACCCCTAGATATGCGGTCCGGACCTCCAAGGATGGTCCAGGACCGCCACGTGTGCAAGTTGGACCCCTGGAATGGGATTCGGACCCTCCCATATGGGGTTCGGGCCACCCACAATGGGGTCCCAAGGTCCCAGGACAGAACATACACGGGCCTTAAACAGGACCCAGGCGGGGGTCCGGTATCGACACGTGTCCAGACCTAGTCTGGTGTGGACCTGTTCGCATATACTTCTGCTCCCCGCCCAGGCGAAGACCCGATGCTGCCACGTGGCCTACTGCACGTGACGTAAGCCAACGGGCGGAGCCTGACGTAAGGCCTCTGGGTTACGCGGCCTCTGCATTTATTAAGGATAAGGCGCGCCGCCTGTCCATTCCACTGGCAGGCGGTGTGCCGCCTCTGCATTTATTGAGACCTGTCCATTCCGCTGGCAGGCGGCAACCTGTCCATTCCGCTGGCAGGCGGCGACCTGTCCATTCCGCTGGCAGGCGGCGACCTGTCCATTCCGCAAGTGGCGTACATGTCCATTCCACTGGCAGGCGGCACGCCCATACTGCCGCGTGCACTACGCTCATCATTACTCACACGTTACCAAGGAAGCTGTCGCCGCATATCAATACTGCGTGGACTGCAGACATCATGGTGCTCGGAGATTGCTCAGACGTCACTTGCATTAGTTACTCCTATAATGTATTCCTTCCATTATGCTCCTGGGCCCACATGTCGGGGCTCAGCATCCTTGTATGTGCCTCCCTTGAGCTATAAAAGGGAAGGCACACAACGTTACAAGGTAGAGCCAACTCAAGCTCTCGAGCAGGCCCTTAGGCAAACTCACAAGCTCTCAATACAACATACACACAGCGGAGGTAGGGTTTTACGCTCCAGCGGCCCGAACCACTATAATCCCTTGTGTGCTCTTGTGTTCATCCCGAATCCACCTAGCAGGCAAAACGCTTAGGCCCCCTCCCCATCTTAGGATTTAGGGCGGGTGCGTTCCGCCACCCGGCCGGAGATTTTCCTCTCCGACACGAATGTACAGTCTTAAATATACTGATGACTAAATTGTTGGTAGAATTGATAAAATATATGGAGAATTAATGTAATGACAATATTCCAGAAGAAATACAAAAAAATATTAAGCGCATGAGTGTTTAGTTGGTTTTCATATATACATATGTTATTTGTAAATACTCGAGTTTAGGATAAAAACAAAGATTTATAATTTTTGTTCTCACTTGCTATTCCATCGTTTTGGTATGAATTTTAATGTGTATTCACTTCGTTACGATTACAATTACCACCTTTTAGGTTTGTCGTAATGTTACCATGGACACGATTTATGGTAACGTGCGCCACTGTAATTTAAGAAATTACTTTTTAATAATCATATTAATACAATTTGAACTTATGTATGTAACACAAAAAAATAAGTATATTTAATATTTGAAATGTAATATTTTTCAAACTCATTGCCACACAATTGAAAACGATTTATTTTTACAATTTAGAAGAACTGTGCACTTCGACGTTCGTGCCTAGAAAAAATTGAGTCGTCGTTAGAGATGTATCAAAATATTTCTTATCTAGAGCTCGTATACTATATTTGTTTCACAAACTTAATTTTGTTGTTGTATGACTACCACAAAGTTATAGCGATAGCTTATTTTTGATTAACAACACAACATATTGTCATACATATGTTATCGTGGTATTATATGTTTCCGTTGCAACGCACGGGCACTTACCTAGTGGTTCCTTAAAACCGTGACTTCATCTAGAGCGGCATAAATTACAAGAGAAAAAACGGAAGGGAATGAGAGGGATTAAACTTATTTCTATTTAATTTTTTACTAGGAATAAATTTAATCACCTCCAATCTCCTTCGATCCACCTAAGGCCCTCAGGGTCATTAAACGTAAGTCAAAGATCTTCGTCTCAGTTCCTTAAACAATTGCAGCAGGGCTGAAAGGAAACGGCAGACAGTGGATAGT
This sequence comes from Zea luxurians, assembly GCA_029449295.1. Classification (NCBI taxonomy): domain Eukaryota; kingdom Viridiplantae; phylum Streptophyta; class Magnoliopsida; order Poales; family Poaceae; genus Zea; species Zea luxurians. The sequence continues at coordinate 48,127,079 of JAOPSE010000021.1, forward strand.
TCACGGCATAGTAAGCTTACAAGTTATTTTTAAATCTAATTGGAATTGGGAGTATTGGTTTTAAGAAACTGCTGTATGTACTATGTAGTATCTCTTTCAATCAGTTTTTTCCCCTTCTCTTGAATCACTATAGCAGATGTGGCTGCCGGTTGCAGTAGCGAAGAAAGGGAACGTCACATTCAATTCAATTCACTTCCAGATATAAACCCATGATAACTCAAAACATGGCGAGATGTTAAATTTATACTGGATGTTGGTTATTTAAGAAATCATACACGTCAGCCTTCCATTTGTTATATATACCACAAATATCTATACGATTTAGCAACATAACGAAAGACATCTATGGGGGGAAACACATTGTTTACGTTTGAACAACACTCTTACTAGGGACACCCCCTTTTACATAATAAAAGTCCTCACATAATAAAATAAAAACATCCCATGGTCGATCTTATAGACCTAGTTACAAAATACGAGTATATAAATATTATTGCAAAGTATGTGTGTATTTGTTGAATTAGAAAATGCACAAAACTCACGCAAAGGTTAAGTTTTGGTGCTAACTTATATTTAAGTTTTAGCATTATTACTCTTGTAAAGTCTCGTGCAGTAGCATAGGATGATCGACTATGTTATGGCAAACAATCTATGCCTTTAACTTTCCTTAACTATATGGAAATGTGTTGTGGCAGAAAAATGTATGGAAGAGAACACGCAAAGATATATGGTTGCAATGGTGGAACAGGATGGGATAAGACGATCCCTTAGATAAATTTTTTTGGTTCAGAGCCAGGGTTGGGACAGGACCATCATATTACCATTTGATATCGTCCCCAATTGTCTCTCAAAATTGGGCATACACATTTATTACTCGTGTCTCTCTCCCATCCATCTAACCAAACAAATGACGTGATCAATCCATCCCTACTTATCCATCAAACCAAACAAAAAATAGTGATTGTCTCATCCTCTAACCAAACACGACTAGAGATCATTTCATCCCTTAAACCAGAGTCCATCTCATTTTCAATTTTGGTCTGTCCCACGACTAAACACATTAATGTGGCCTAAGTTTTTTTCAGAGTTCCAATATTACCTCTGTCCTACAAAGAGTGATGCATTGGTTTTATTCTAAACTAACATAACTTTTGTTGGACCCAGCATGTTTTGCTGCCCTACAGTACAGCTGCAAGCTACAACAGCTATTCGGACTGTTGCAGCTGCAATCTATAGAGATAAAATATCGTAGAAGTTGCAGCAAGCCACAACGAACATGGTTCAAGCATTTAGAAATGGTTATTATTATTATTATTATTATTATTATTATTATTATTATTATTATTATTATTATTATTATTATTATTAATGACATCAAATCGATTCAATATAAAAAAATATGTTATAAAAATCTAATCATATTTGTTTGATGTTATTAATATTTATATTTTTCATATGTATGTATTTAAAGCTAAGGTTGTTATGGAATAGCTGATAAAAATACTACATATCCTGTTTGGATCCCACGGATTAACCAATATCTAGAAAGTGCTTCAAATTTTGTTATTAGACTGTCCGGATATCTTGTTGTGAGAGAGAAATACATTTTTCCAAAATGTGCAAGACTGTCTATACTCTATGTTAGTCTCTTATCCGATTCAAAAAATCATAAGGTAGCCCTAAGCTAGCAGGCTATTAGAGATGCCTTTAATATTGCTAGCACGTCAGGTTGCATGTGTCGGTAGATTATTCCATAACTTGTACTTTTACCTCCAATAAATAGGAGGTCAACCGGGCCCATTCAGAATAACGGCACAATCAACAGTAGCGGCGCGCAGATCGGACGGCCGGTCGCGCGCGGCGGCGGCAGCGCTGGAGGCTGCTGGACGGTGGATGCGACCGCCCGCAAGCCGCGCGGCGTGCAGCCTGCGTCGTCCCGACTCCAACACCCCACCCGCGGCAGAGGCCAGCCAGACCAGAGGCGGGGCGGCCAGCAGCGGCAGCGCTTTAAAAATTCCCGGCGCCCGCGCAGCCAGCTTGGTTGCCACGGCAGCGGTACCAGGGGCCTCCCCTCAGCTTCAGCTCCCTCTTCCGGGCCGGCCTTCTCCCCCGGTCCTCCCTCATATAAAAACGCAACCGCCACAGGCCCTCCCTCCATCGTCCAGCGAAGCAGCGTCGAGCAGAGCAGCGCACGGACGGACTCCCATTCCCAGGGGATCAACCGAGTCAACCAGCCATGAAGCTCAGGACGCTTTCTATCACGAGGTGCGCGCCGTCGCCGCTGGGGTGCGTGGGCATGGGCGGCGGGAGGAGGAGGACGGTCCTCGTGGCCCTGCGCCGGGACGCCGCCGGCAGGGAGCTGCTCACCTGGGCGCTCGTCAAGGCCGCCGCCGCCGGCGACCGCGTCGTCGCGCTCCACGTATCCACGGTCGCCGCAGACGGTGCGCGCATCTCTCCCCGCGACAGTACACCGCCCTCGTTTACTTTACTTTACTCCCCGGCGTCCGGTTCCTGACATCGGTTGGTTGCTCTGTTTCTCGTGCTCGCCGGCCGCGCAGGAGAAATGGCCGCGGCGGAGGAGGACAGGACGAGAGCCAGCGACTCGCTCGCCTCCGTGCTCGGCGCGTACCGGGGGTTCTGCGAGCGCAACCAGATCGACCTGGAGCTCAAGCTCTGCGAGGGACCGTCCATCAAAAAGGCCCTGGTGGCTGAGGCCACCTCCTGCGCCGCCGCGCACCTCGTCCTCGGCGTCACCAGGAGCTCCAGGCCTTCCGGGTACCGTACCGTACCGAACCCGCACGCGCTCCTCCGCTCCGCCTCTTCCGCATTGCAGATTAAAACGCTCAGTCAGATGCCGTAACCCTGTTCTGTTCGTACGTACGTTTCGTCAGATCGTCCGCCACCGCCACCGCCGTCGCGAGGTACTGCGCCAAGAGAGTGCCCCCGAGCTGCATGGTCACCGCGGTCAGCAACGGCGCCGTCGTGTACCGCAGAGATCCAGTGCAGCACCACCACCACCAGCTGCTCAGCCCCTACAGCGCAGGTGTGTGTGTGTGCGCGCTACTGCTGCTGCCATGGTTCTGTTGTTCCATCTGGATTTACACTTACATTTTGCATTTGGTCGGTACAGTGGTCGAGACGCCGCGGCGGCTGTACCGCAAGATCCTGGACGCGAGGACGGCGGCGGGAGACAAGTCCCAGGACGACATGGCGATCGACGACGTCGGCCGGTCGGCTCGCCGGAACATGTCCCAGGCGATGAGCGCCCTGGTCTCGCCGAGAGTGACGCTGGCGTCGGGTCCGGTGAGGTCGTCGTGCCACGGGCAGGAGTCGTCATCGTCACCTAAGGTGTCCGCCGGCTGGCCTCTCCTGAAGAAAGACAGCATGCCTGCCTTGCCGGAGCTGTCAGAGGTATCTGTGGTTGAGTGGGCCATGCAGCTGCCGACCAGGTGTTGTTCCGACCAGAGATCCGATGAGAAACAGGTTCCGGAGGAGCTGGCCTCGCTCAGAGACAAGTACTCGTCCAAGTACACAGTGTTCAGGCACAGCGAGCTTGCCAAGATCACCAATGGCTTCTCTCCAGGTACGGACCGTACGTCTCCATTGCAATGCCGAGACTTGGGGAAAAAAGAACTTGTTTACAGATAAATCGAGCTGACGATCGATGATGGATTGATTTGAATTGATTTTGCCGTGCAGATCGCCTTGTTGGGAAAGGCGGCGCCGGCCGGGTCTACCGGGGGTGTACCGTAGGAGGCAAGGAGCTCGCGGTGAAGGTCCTGAAACCATCAGAGGACGTGGTCAAGGATTTCGCGTCGGAGGTCGACGTCCTCAGCTCGGTGGAGCACGAGAACGCCATGTCCCTCGTCGGGTTCTGCGTCGACGGCGGCAGGGACAGGCTGATGCTCGTGTACGACTACATGCCGCGAGGAAGCCTGGAGGAGGCGCTGCACGGGCACGGCGGCGGGGTGCAAGCACCTGGCAAGGGCGGTGGTGGGGTAGCGCTAGGCTGGCCGGAGAGGTGCAAGGTGGCGGCCGGCGTGGCGCGCGCCCTCGAGTACCTCCACGGCGACGGCGGCGTAGGGCACCGCCGGCCCATGATCCACCGGGACGTCAAGTCGTCCAACATCCTCGTCGCCGCCGACTTCGAGCCCAAGGTGAGGAGAGGAACCCGCGTGCATTTCCGGGCTTTCCGCGTTTCAGCAGCGGCAAACGTTCTTCTTCGGGTCCTGTGACGGACGACTGAAGAGCTGTAGTTAATCTGGCGTGACATGAGCTGATCTGAGCCCCCTCTTCTGTTCTGTGTGCTCGTACGATGATACAGCTGTGTGACTTCGGCCTCGCGATGTGGGCGGACGACGCGGCGGCGCAGGTTACCGGCGACGACGTCGCCGGAACATTCGGGTGCGCGGCGCTTTTCGGCCATCTTTTCGGTCCTATCTAAACAAAATAATCAGCTGACGAACGTGGATGTCTCTCTTGGCATGGCAGATACCTTGCTCCGGAGTACTTCATGCACGGGAAGGTGAGCGAGAAGATGGACGTGTACGCGTTCGGCGTCGTGCTCCTGGAGCTCGTCTCCGGGAGGAAGCCGGTGAGCGCCGGCGGGCCCAGGGGCAAGGGGAGCCTCGTGATGTGGGCCAACTCCGTCATACAGGGCGGAAAGGTCATGGACCTCGTCGACCCCAACCTACCGCTACCGGCGACGGGCGGCGACGGTGGCGAGGTCGAGCGGATGGCCCTCGCTGCTGCGCTGTGCATCCGGCGAGCGCACCAGCACCGGCCGACCATGAGCAATGTAATATACTGTCCCACTTCTGAACGAACTCAACGCATACATATATCCCGTCCATTACGCTGACGTGCCGCTGCGCTTCGGCGTCAGGTGGTGAAGCTGCTGGCCGGCGACGGCGATGCCGTCGCATGGGCGAAGTCGCAAGTGTGCGTGCCCGGCGACAACGATATCGATGGCCGGCGCCACGGCTGCGGCGCCGCCACCTCGCCGGAGGAGAAGGGCGGCGACATCCAGTCCTACATCAACCTCGCCCTGCGCGACATCGTCGACGACGACGACAACGACGCCTCGTCCGTCGGCAGCGCCGTGTCGTTGGAGGAGTACCTCAGGGGGCGATGGAGCCGCTCGTCCAGCTTCGAGGGCTGACCGGCCGGCGGCCGAACGAATCCGCCGCCTGCTCGATCCACCAGTTGCGGGGATCGCGCGCCATTTTTGTGTGTGTGTACAAGTACAACTGTACATAGGTCGGTCGTTCTCTTTGATTCTTTGTTCTTTGATCACAGTTTTGTTCCTCCTTGCAAATGAATTCGTGCATTCACAAACGGATGCAATAATACAGTTTGGACAGAAGAAAAGATACTAGTAAAGGCCCTGTTTGTTTGGGATTATAATCTATGTAGATTATATAATCCAATATAAATAAGCTAGTGAGAAAACAAACAAGCAACTTATCTCAAGATTATATATGTCGGGGACCATAATTAGGGGTACCCTCAAGGCTTCTAATTCTCAGCTGGTAACCTCCATCAGCACAAAGCTGAAAAGGCCTGATGGGTGCGATTAAGTCAGGGATCGGTCCATTCGAGGGACTCGATCACGCCTCGCCCGAGCCTAGCCTCGGGCAAGGGCAGCCGACCCCGGAGGATCTCCGTCTCGCCCGAGGCCCCCCTCCAGCAACGAACACATTTCCGGCTCGCCCGAGGCCCTGTCTTCGCCAAGAAGCAACTCTGACCAAATCGCCGCGCCGACCGACCAAATCGCAGGAGCATTTAATGCAAAGGTGGCCTGACACCTTTATCCTGACGTGCGCCCTTCAGTCGACAGAGCCGAAGTGACCGCAGTCACTTCGCCGCTCCACTGACCGACCTGACAGAAGGACAGCGCCGCCTGCGCCGCACCGACTGCAGTGCCACTTGACAGAGTGAGGCTGACAGGAAGTCAGGCCCGACCTCAGGCACCATAGGAAGCTCCGCTCCGCCCGACCCAGGACTCGGACTCGGGCTAAGCCCCTGAAGACGGCGAACTCCGCTCCGCCCGACCCAGGGCTCGGACTTGGGCTAAGCCCCGGAAGACGGCGAACTCCGCTCCGCCCGACCCAGGGCTCGGACTCGGGCTAAGCCCCTGAAGACGGCGAACTCCGCTCCACCCGACGCAGGGCTCGGACTTGGGCTAAGCCCCGGAAGACGGCGAACTCCGCTCCGCCCGACCCAGGGCTCGGACTTGGGCTAAGCCCCAGAAGACGGCGAACTCCGCTCCGCCTGACCCCGGGCTCGGACTCGGGCTAAGCCCCGGAAGACGGCGAACTCCGCTCCACCCGACCCAGGGCTCGGACTTGGGCTAAGCCCCAGAAGACGGTGAACTCCGCTCCGCCCGACCCCGGGCTCGGACTCGGGCTAAGCCCCGGAAGGCGGCGAACTCCGCTCCACCCGACCCAGGGCTCGGACTTGGGCTAAGCCCCGGAAGACGGCGAACTCCGCACCGCCCAACCCAGGGCTCGGACTTGGGCTTAGCCCCAGAAGACGACGAACTCCGCTTCGCCCGACCCTAGGGCTCGGACTCAGCCCTGGCCTCAGCCGACGGTCTCCGCCTCGCCCGACCCAGGGGCTCGGACTCGACCATGGCCACGGAAGACAGACTCGACCTCCACCTCGGAGGAGCCTCCACATCACCCAACCTAGGGCGCAGACCGACCACGTCGACAGGAAGCGCCATCATTACCCTACCCCAAGCTGACTCAGGCTACGGGGAACAAGACCGGCGTCCCATCTGGCTCGCTTCGCCAGATAGGCAATGATGGCGCCCCGCACGCTCTATGACGACGGCGGCTCTCAGCCCCCTTACGGAAGCAAGAGGACGTCAGCAAGGACTCGACAGCCCCGACAGCTGTCCTTCCGCCAGGCTCCAGCGCTCCTCCGACAGCCACGACACCACACGAACCGGGTGCCAAAACCTCTCCGGCTACCACGACGGCATGTACTTAGGGCGCTAGCTCTCCTCCGCTAGACACGTAGCACTCTGCTACACCCCCCATTGTACACCTGGATCCTCTCCTTATGCCTATAAAAGGAAGGACCAGGGCCCTCTTACAGAGGGTTGGCCGCGCGGTGACGAGGATGGGACAGGCGCTCATGTGAGGCCGCTCGCTCCCTCTCCCGCGTGGACGCTTGTAACCCCCTACTGCAAGCGCACCCGACCTGGGCGGGGGACGAACACGAAGGCCGCGGGATTTCCACCTCTCTCACGCCCATCTCCGGCCACCTCTCTTCCCCCCTTCGCGCTCGACTCGCACCGACCCATCTGGGCTGGGGCACGCGGCGACACTTCACTCGTCGGCCCAGGGACCCCCCGGTCTCGAAACGCCGACAGTTGGCGCGCCAGGTAGGGGCCTGCTGCGTGTTGACGAACAGCTTCCCGTCAAGCTCTAGATGGGCAGTCTCCAGCAACCTCTCCAGCCCGGGACGGTGCTCCGTTTCGGGAGTCTTGAGTTCATGTCCCTCGACGGCGGCTACTACATGATACTCCTTCCCCCGCCGTGCGACAGCGACAATGGCGGCCGACAGTCCGCCCGTCGGCGGCGGAATCGACGACGTCTTCCCCGCGTGGTGGAAGAACAACATTCGAGCTCACCCCGTCCTCTCTCCCGCCGACAGAGGAGGAGGCGGGGCAACCAAGGCCAAGCAGGAGGCAGCGCCTCGTCGGCTGTCGAGCGAGTCGACGGCGCCAGCACCCTAACGGGGGGCGCGTCGGGCATCGATCTTGCGTTTGAGATGAAGACGAGCGTCGTCTCCCCACGACACGCCAATTCCGAGCAAACGGACGACGCTAGCACACTCGCGAAAGGCTTGCTGGACGTCACCCTCGTACCTGGGACGACGGTGCAGTCAGTCCCCGATGTGACTTCATCACCGCCCGTCGACCAAGAGGTACCGACCGATTCCCATCTCACGCCTTTCGGATTCAGCCTCGACCCGCCAAGCGCCTTCGCTTTGGCGGACGCTCTCGTAGAGGCGAGTCCAAACCCTCTGGGGTATCGTATGCGGTCACCCTGGGACTGGCTGACGGACGTCTCGACCTACAGACCCTCGGGGTCCGAGGAAGATGACGAGCCCGATTTCTGTTGGGATTTCTCCGGACTTGGTAACCCCAGTGCCATGCGGGACTTCATGACCGCATGCGACTACTGCCTTTCCGACTGTTCCGATGGTAGCCGCAGCCTCGGCGACGAGGACTGCGGCCCAAGCCGCGAATGTTTCCACGTCGATCTAGGGGGTCCCTCCAAAGGCAACCATCTTGGTATGCCGGAGAACGGTGATCTCCCTAGGCCTGCGCCTCACGTTGACATCCTACGGGAGCTAGCTGTGGTCCCCGTTCAGGCGGGGGGTCATGACCCACAGCTCGAGCAAATCCGCGGGGTGCAGGCCAGGCTTGACGAGGGAGCAGGAGCACTTGAGCCGATCCGCCGGGACATCGGGCAGGAATGGGCGGGCCAGCCTCCGGCCGGAGAAATGCGTCATCTACCCCAGGGTATCCAACACCGCATCGCCGACGATGTCAGGGTAAGGCCGTCACCCGCTTCCAGTGGGGTCGGCCAGAACCTGGTTGCGGCGGCAATGCTTCTCCGCGCGATGCCGGAGCCATCGACCACCGAGGGGCGGCGAATCTAGGGAGAACTCAAGAATCTCCTGGAGAGCGCCGCGGTCCGGCGGGCCGAAAGCTCTGCCTCCCGAAGGCAGGGGTACCCCTCGGAACATCATGTCGCGACTTCCTGATTCATGCGGGAAGCCTCGGTCTACACCGGGCGCACGCGCAACACAGCGCCTGCGGCCCCGGGACGCCTCGGCAACGAGCACCGTCACCGCGACCGTCGGGCCCGCCTCGACGAGAGGGTGCGCCGAGGCTACCACCCCAGGCGCGGAGGACGCTACGACAGCGGGGAGGATCAGAGTCCCTCGCCCGAACCACCCGGTCCGCAGGCCTTCAGCCGGGCCATACGACGGGCGCCGTTCCCGACCCGGTTCCGACCCCCGACTACTATCACAAAGTACTCGGGGGAGACGAGACCGGAGCTGTGGCTCGCGGACTACCGGCTGGCCTGCCAACTGGGTGGAACGGACGATGACAACCTCATCATCCGCAACCTCCCCCTGTTCCTCTCTGACACCGCTCGTGCCTGGTTGGAGCACCTGCCTCCGGGGCAGATCTCCAACTGGGACGACCTGGTCCAAGCCTTCGCCGGCAATTTCCAGGGCATGTATGTGCGCCCTGGGAATTCCTGGGACCTCCGAAGCTGCCAACAGCAGCCGGGAGAGTCTCTCCGGGACTACATCCGGCGATTCTCGAAGCAGCGCACCGAGCTGCCCAACATCACCGACTCGGATGTCATCGGCGCGTTCCTCGCCGGCACCACCTGCCGCGACCTGGTGAGCAAGCTGGGTCGCAAGACCCCCACCAGGGCGAGCGAGCTGATGGACATCGCCACCAAGTTCGCCTCTGGCCAGGAGGCGGTCGAGGCTATCTTCCGGAAGGACAAGCAGCCCCAGGGCCGCCCACCGAAAGATGCCCCCGAGGCGTCAACTCAGCGCGGCACCAAGAAGAAGGGCAAGAAGAAGTCGCAAGCGAAACGCGACGCCGTCGACACGGACCTTGTCGCCGCCGCCGAGTACAAGAACCCTCGGAAACCCCCCGAAGGTGCCAACCTCTTCGACAAGATGCTCAAGAAGCCGTGCCCCTATCATCAGGGGCCCGTCAAGCACACCCTTGAGGAGTGCGCTATGCTTCGGCGCCACTTCCACAGGGCCGGGCCACCCGCGGAGGGTGGCAGGGCTCGCGACGACGACAAGAAGGAAGATCACCAGGCAGGAGAGTTCCCCGAGGTCCACGACTGCATCATGATATACGGTGGGCAAGCGGCGAACGCCTCGGCTCGGCACCGCAAGCAAGAGCGTCGGGAGGTCTGTTCGGTGAAGGTGGCGGCGCCAGTCTACCTTGACTGGTCCGACAAGCCCATCACCTTCGACCAAGCCGACCACCCCGACCACGTGCCGAGCCCGGGGAAATACCCGCTCGTTGTCGACCCCGTCATCGGCGACGTCAGGCTCACCAAGGTCCTCATGGACGGAGGCAGCAGCCTCAACATCATCTACGCCGAGACCCTCGGGCTCCTGCGTGTCGATCTATCCTCGGTCCGGGCAGGCGCTGCGCCTTTCCACGGGATCATCCCCGGGAAGCGCGTCCAGCCCCTCGGACAACTCGACCTTCCTGTCTGCTTCGGAACGCCCTCCAACTTCCGAAGGGAGACCCTTACGTTCGAGGTGGTCGGGTTCCGAGGAACCTACCACGCGGTACCGGGGAGGCCATGCTACGCGAAGTTCATGGCCGTCCCCAACTACACCTACCTCAAGCTCAAGATGCCGGGCCCCAACGGGGTCATCACCGTTGGCCCCACGTACAAACACGCGTTCGAATGCGACGTGGAGTGCGTGGAGTACGCCGAGGCCCTCGCCGAGTCCGAGGCCCTCATCGCCGACCTGGAGAGCCTCTCTAAGGAGGTGCCAGACGTGAAGCGTCACGCCGGCAACTTCGAGCCAGCGGAGACGGTTAAGTCCGTCCCCCTCGACCCCAGCAGCGACGCCTCCAAGCAGATCCGGATTGGCTCCGAGCTCGATCCCAAATAGGAAGCAGTGCTCGTCGACTTTCTCCGCGCGAATGCCGACGTCTTCGCGTGGAGTCCCTCGGACATGCCCGGCATACCGAGGGATGTCGCCGAGCACTCGCTGGACATCCGAGCCGGAGCCCGACCCGTCATGCAGCCTTTGCGCCGATTCGACGAAGAGAAGCGCAGAGCCATAGGCGAGGAGATCCACAAGCTAATGGCGGCAGGGTTCATCAAAGAGGTATTCCATCCCGAATGGCTTGCCAACCCTGTGCTTGTGAGAAAGAAAGGAGGGAAATGGCGGATGTGTGTAGACTACACTGGTCTAAACAAAGCATGTCCGAAGGTTCCCTACCCTCTGCCTCGCATCGATCAAATCGTGGATTCCACTGCTGGGTGCGAAACCCTGTCTTTCCTCGATGCCTACTCCGGGTATCACCAAATCAGGATGAAGGAGTCCGACCAGCTCGCGACTTCTTTCATCACGCCCTTCGGCATGTACTGCTATGTCACCGTACCGTTCGGCTTGAGGAATGCGGGCGTGACGTACCAGCGGTGCATGAACCATGTGTTCGGCCAACACATTGGCCGGACGGTCGAGGCCTACGTCGATGACATCGTAGTCAAGACGAGGAAAGCCTCCGACCTCCTTTCCGACCTTGAAGTGACATTCCGATGTCTCAAGGCAAAAGGCGTGAAGCTCAATCCCGAAAAGTGTGTCTTCGGGGTACCCCGAGGCATGCTCTTGGGGTTCATCGTCTCCGAGCGGGGCATCGAAGCCAACCCGGAGAAGATCGCAACCATCACCAGCATGGGGCCCATCAAGGACTTGAAAGGCGTACAGAGAGTCATGGGATGTCTTGCGGCCCTGAGCCGTTCCATCTCGCACCTCGGCGAAAGAGGCCTGCCTCTGTACCGCCTCGGGGCGAATAACGGTTCCCCCGGAAGCCTTCTCCCGAGACCTGCATCAACCCTCCGTCAAGATCGACGACACGCCCGAGCCCGAGGCACCCTCGGCCCAGCCCGAGGTACCCTTGGCTCGGTCCGAGGTACCCACGGTTCGGCCCGAGGTGCCCTCGGCCCCCGAGGGTGAGGCACTGCGCGTCGAGGAGGAGCGAAGCGGGGTCACACCTAATCGAAACTGGCAGACCTCGTACCTGCAATATCTCCACCGAGGAGAGCTACCCCTCGACCGAGCCAAAGCTCGGCGGCTGGCGCGGCGCGCCAAGTCGTTCGTCTTGCTGGGAGATGGGAAGGAGCTCCACCACCACAGCCCCTCAGGCTTCCTCCAGTGATGCATTCCCATCGCCAAAGGCCAGGAGCCCCTACGAGAGGTACACTCGGGGGCTTGCGACCATCGCGCAGCACCCCGAGCCCTTGTTGGAGACACTCGGGGGCTACACGCACCCCTGGGAAGGGCCGCTCGTCATCGCCAAAGTTCTAAAGCCCGGGACAAACAAACTGGCCGACAGTCAAGGCAAGGTCTGCACCAACACTTGGAACGTCTAACAGCTACGTCGCCTCTACCCTTAAGATGCTTTCAAGTTGTTCGCATACCTCGCCCCCACACAAGTTTTAGTCATCAAGGAAGGGTCAGCCTTGCCTCGGCAGAGCCCGATCCTCCCTCGGGGGCTAAAAAGGGGGGAACCCCTCTGCGTCAAAATTTTCAATCGAAAAGGCTTTTGTGTTCCCCCAGCTATGTCGGAAGCAGGACCCCAAGGAGCGAATGCGAGTGCATGTAAGTGGCAAGGTTGAGTGAGCCAGGGGACTCCTACGCCTCTGGGTTACGGACACCTCACTCGTCACCCACCACGAAAAGTGACTCCTACTTGGGGAAGCCACCCTGCTACTGACGGGCGGGGCCGGACACGCAAAATGAAAGGGAAAGGAGCACGACTTTATGCAACGGTAATAAAGTGTTCAGGCCTCAGCGGCCGCAGAAAGACACACGTGCATCCAACAGAAACTGCTCCGACAGAGTTAGGCGTCGCCCGGGGAAGGAGCCGCGCCTTCGGCTTCGTCCCCGCCCTCGGCAAAGTCCATCCCGGCTTCGGACGACGGCGCAGGCGGGAGGATCTCTGCCTCGAAGGTGGTCGCCAGCACTGCGCTCGGACCCGCGGCGGCCGCGTCGAGCCTCTGGACTTCTGCCAGGGCGGCTTCATCTTCGTCAGGAAGGCAATACCCCTCGCTGACCCGCTCCAGGTCCACGACATAGTGGGAAGCGAGCACGGCGAAGGCCCGCCTAACGCCGTGGTGTAGCGCCTCGCGGAGTCTGCCGCGCACATGATCGCTCAAGGCCTGCAGGCGACTTTGAGGGGAGCTTCCCGAGGGGACGTTGCCGAAGCCAAGGACCCGGCAGAAGTCCGAGACGGCCTCGGACATGGCCACGTGGTCGGCCTCCCTCTGCTCGGCCGCCCCGGCAAGCGCCTTGGCGGACTCATCAAGGGCGGACTCGAGCTCTGCGAACAGCCAGAACGAAAGACCTCAAACACAAGCGGAGGAAACAAGCTGAAACGAAAACTGAAAATGGCCAGGGCGTACCTCCGGCTCGGGCACGCTGCTCCGAGGCTGCGACCTGGGCTACGGCTAGGTCGGCTGCAAGGGCTCCAGCCCGGCTTTCGGCCTCGGCAGCCCGGCCCCGAGATTGGTCCCGCTCATTGACGACCTGGTCGAACTCCGACTGCTGTCGTCGCACTTCTGCGCGTGCCGCTGCCGCCTCGGCTCTCAGATCGGTGCAGAGCAACCGAAGGTCCGCCACCTCGGTGCCCTGCTGAGAGAGGCGCGCAGTAGCCCCAGCGAGCGAGGTCCTCAGGGATCGCAGCGAGCCCCAGACGTCGGCCTCGTGGCAGATGAACGACGACTTAGCGGCACTCAGATCCGTCAGATCCTGAGGGAAGGAAGCGGGGCGTCACAAAAGACGCCTTGGTCACAAAAAAAAGGTATGCCTGAAACCGTTACCTAGAGGATTTTGGGGACGTCCCTGCAGAAAACCTCCAGCGACGACCGGAGCGACCCCACCGTTGCTTCAGCACACTCGCGGAGCTCGTCCCAAGACTGCTCCTCCCGTTCATCGTCAAGAACGAAGAAGGGATCCGAGGCCTCATGGGTCCGGAACCGGAGCAACTGGCGCCGACCCTCGGAGCTCCGCCGCACAGCGACAAGGCTGCCGCTCGGCGGGACGGATCGCGTCTCCACGCCCCCTCCTCCGAGGCACCGAGCGCCGACGCCTCGGCCATCTCAACGTCGGCAGCAACAGGTCGCTCCCCGACTGGGACGGCAGCGGCTTCAGTAGCAACAGGTGCCAGCACCACCGGCACGTCCGGTGGGGCCGGGGCCACGTCCGCGTCAGCCGCCTCCTCTAGCACGATGGCCGCCTCGGCAGAAGAGCCAGCCTCGGGAACTCGCTCCACGGCGACTGGTGCCGCCTGAGCCCCATGCTGTGGAGCGCCTTGCGAGAAGGTCAGCTGAACGGCAAGGCCCGGAGCGGCGCTGGCTGCGGAAGCCGATGCCGTCTTAAGGGCCTTTCGAGGGAGCCAGATCGGTCAGGCCATGGCTTCGCTTGCTGAGGAGGAAAGAAAAATCGCGGTCGGGACATACGAATGAAAAGCCAGGACGAAGACGTTCCAAGATACTTACCCGCTTCGGGCCATGATCAACCGTGCCTGAGGGGAGGTCTCTCGGATCTCAACCCCCAAAGGCGCCGCCAAGGTCCGCCTCGCCGGCAGCTTCGGCACCACCCTTGCTTTGGGCGCCTTGGACGCCCAGGAGACGGACTGCCCAGGCACTGCCACGGCGACCTGAGGGTCGCTCTCCTGCGCTGCCGGCGTGGGCGACGGCTCTCGGGGAACAGACGCCTCGGCCTGGCTCCCCGGGGTCACCTCAACTCCCCCGGCCGAGGGGTCAAGTACCCTCTCGGTCTGCCCCCGCTCTTCGGGCCGAGACCTCGGCGTCCCGACTCCGGGGACTGACGGCACCAGCCCACTCGGGGGCTGGCTTGACGGCTCCTGGCCTAACCTCAAGCCAGGGCTGAAGCCGAGGCGGGCAGCCATGTCGTCTTCCTCGTCATCATCTTCATCATCGTTGTCGTCATCAGGCGTTTCCGGCGACGGCTCCCTCGGGAGCCCCTCCCTCTCCTACCGACGACGGAGCTTCTCCAAGGCGTCTCGAGCCCGCATCCGCTCGCGGGCCCGGGCCTTCTCCGCGTCCTTCTTTTTCTTCTTCTCCTCCGCGGCAACCCGCCAAGCTGCTCGGTCCACCGCATCCTCCGGGACCCGTGGCAGGGAAGGCTTGTGCCACCCTACCTCCTGGAGACGGATGGAAATCCCGACCGTAAGAACCAGGGGCAACCCGACGCAAGAAGAAGGAAGGAGCGGACACTCACCAGAGTCACGCACCCTTGGTCAGGGCGCATCAAGGGCTGGGAAAGGGCGCTAGCGTCCGGTTTCCCCAACGCGATGGCCACCCGCCCATGGAGAACGTCGACGGGAAGAGGATCCGAGGACATCCGCGAGCCCTCCAAGTCAGCCTCCGGCGTCATCTCCCAAAGCGGCAACCACCGTTCCGCCAAGGGAAGCACCCTCCGGCGGTGGATGGCGGCAATCACTCCCGCGGCGGTGAGTCCCCCTTTCCGCAGCGCCTCCAGGGCCTTGAGAAGGGGCTCGAGGTTCTTCTGTCTATCGTGCGGGGTCCCGTGGCGCCAAGCATCGGCGGCGACGGTAACCACTCGCTGGGAAAACAGCGGGAGCATCTCGTCGTTGTTCCGGAGGAAGAACCACCTGCGCTGCCACCCTTTATTCGAGGACGCAAGGATGGCGGGAATGTACAGCAATGCTCGTGACTGCTTCAGCTGGAGGATGCAGCCGCCGGCCCGCACTGCCGCGCGGACCCTTCTCTCCCCCGTCGGCGAAGCAAAAAGCTCCGTGGAAAAGAGATGAGTCCACAAGTCCCAGTGGGGGGCGATCCCCAAATACCCTTCACACACCGCTACGAAGATGACGGCTTGCGAGATGGAGTTGGGGCTGAGGTTGTGCAACTCCACCCCATAGTTGTGCAGGATCGCCCGCATAAAGCGGCTCGCCGGCACACCGAATCCCCGCTCATGAAAGGAGACAAAGCTCACGACGTACCCGACGGCAGGGGCGGAGCAGCTCCGCTCGTAGGGGGAATCCACTCCGGCCGCTTCTCATCAGAGAGAGGGCGAAGTAAACCCTGAAAGTCGCCTAGAGGGGGGGTGAATAGGGCGAAACTGAAAATCACAAAAATAATCACAACTACAAGCCGGATTAGCGTTAGAAATATAGTAGAGTCCGCGAGAGAGGGCGCAAAACAAATCGCAAGTGAATAATGAAGTGAGACACACGGATTTGTTTTACCGAGGTTCGGTTCTCTCAAACCTACTCCCCGTTGAGGAGGCCACAAAGGCCGGGTCTCTTTCAACCCTTCCCTCTCTCAAACGGTCCCTCGGACCGAGTGAGCTTCTCTTTCTCAAATCACTTGGGAATCAAACTTCCCGCAAGGACCACCACACAATTGGTGTCTCTTGCCTCAATTGCAAGTGAGTGTTTGATCACAAGAAAGAATGCCAAAGAAAAAGAAGCGATCCAAGCGCAAGAGCTCAAATGAACACAACAAATCACTCTCACTAGTCACTAGGGCTTTGTGTGGAGTTGGGAGAGGATTTGATCTCTTTTGGTGTGCTTTGCAATGAATGCTAGCTCTTGTATAGTGGTTGGAAGTTGGAAAACTTGGATGCAATGAATGGTGGGGTGGTTGGGGTATTTATAGCCCCAACCACCAAACTTGACCGTTGGTGGAGGCTGTCTGTCGATGGCGCACCGGACAGTCCGGTGCACACCGGACATGTCCGGTGCCCCCGCCACATCATCAATGCCGTTGGATTCTGACCGTTGGAGCTTCTGACATCTGGGCCCGCCTGGATGTCCGGTGCACACCGGACATCACCTGTTCATTGTCCGGTGCGCCAGTATGGGCGCGCCTGACTTCTGCGCGCGCAGAGCGCGCATTAAATGCGCCGCAGGTAGCCGTTGGCGCCGAAATAGCCGTTGCTCCGAGGTTACACCGGACAGTCCGGTGCACACCGGACATGTTCGGTGAATTATAGCGGAGCGGCTGCTGCGCGAACCCGAGGCTGGCGAGTTCCTGAGGCCGCGCTCCCTTGGAGCACCGGACACTGTCCGGTGTACACCGGACAGTCCGGTGAATTATAGCGAAGCGGCCTGAGAAATTCCCGAAGGTGGCGAGTTCGAGTTGGAGTCCTCTGGTGCACCGGACACTGTCCGGTGGCGCACCGGACACTGTCCGGTGTACACCGGACAGTCCGGTGCCTCCAGACCAGAGGTGCCTTCGGTTGCCTCTTTGCTCCTTTGTTGAATCCAAAACTTGATCTTTTTATTGGCTGAGTGTGAACCTTTTGCACCTGTATAACTTATACACTAGAGCAAATTAGTTAGTCCAATATTTGTGTTGGGCAATTCAACCACCAAAATTATTAGGGACTAGGTGTAAGCCTAATTCCCTTTCAATCTCCCCCTTTTTGATGATTGATGCCAACACAAACCAAAGCAAATATAGAAGTGCATAATTGAACTAGTTTGCATGATGTAAGTGCAAAGGTTGCTTGGAATTAAGCCAATATAAATGCTTACATGATGCGCATGGATTGATTTCTTTGTTTTTGACATATTGAACCACATTTGCACCAAGAGTTTTGTTTTTGCAAATTCTTTTGTAAATTCCTTTCAAAGTCCTTTTGCAAGATAGTCAAAGGTAAATGAATAAGATTTTGCAAAGCATTTTCAAGTTTTGAAATTTTCTTCCTTTGTTCAAAATGCTTTCCCTTTGACTAAACAAAACCCCCCCTCAATTAAAGTCTCCTCTTACTGTTCAAGAGGGTTTTAAGACATCAATTTTGAAAATACTACTTGCTCCCCCTTAAGAACACGAAGAGATATCAATTTGAAATTTTCCAATTGAAAATCATTAATTTTTAAAATTAGGGTGGTGGTGCGGTGTGGTGGTGCGGTCCTTTTGCTTTGGGCCAATACTTTCTCCCCCTTTGGCATGAATCGCCAAAAACGGATACTTAGAATGAAATATAGGCCCTTGGAAGTACTTTCTCCTCCTTTGGTCGTAAAATAAATGAGTGAAGATTATACCAAAGATGGAGAGTGATGCGGAGCGACGGCGAAGGATGAGTAGTAGAGTGGAGTGGAAGCCTTGTCTTCGCCGAAGACTCCAATTCCCTTTCAATATACCTATGACTTGGTTTGGAATACACTTGAAAACACATTAGTCATAGCATATAAAAGAGACATGATCAAAGGTATTATTATGAGCTATGTGCGCAAGATTAGCAAAAGAAATTCCTAGAATCAAGAATATTAAGCTCATGCCTAAGTCTGGTAAAAGATTGTTCATCAAGTGGCTTGGTAAAGATATCAGCTAATTGATATTTAGTGTTAATGTATGAAATCTCGATATCCCCCTTTTGTTGGTGATCCCGAAGAAAATGATACTGAATGGCTATGTGTTTAGTGCGGCTATGCTCAACGGGATTATCCGCCATGCGGATTGCACTCTCATTATCACATAGAAGAGGAACTTTGGTTAATTTGTAACCGTAGTCCCGCAGGGTTTGCCTCATCCAAAGCAATTGCGCGCAACAGTGGCCTGCGGCAATATACTCGGCTTCGGCGGTAGAAAGAGCGACCGAATTTTGCTTCTTTGAAGCCCAAGACACCAAGGATCTTCCCAAGAACTGGCAAGTCCCCGATGTGCTCTTTCTATTAATCCTACACCCTGCCCAATCGGCATCCGAATAACCAATCAAATCAAAAGTGGATCCCCGAGGGTACCAAAGCCCAAACTTAGGAGTATAAGCCAAATATCTCAAGATTCGTTTTACGGCCGTAAGGTGTGATTCGTTAGGGTCGGCTTGGAATCTTGCACACATGCATACGGAAAGCATAATGTCCGGTCGAGATGCACATAAATAAAGCAATGAACCAATCATCGACCGGTATACCTTTTGATCCACGGACTTACCTCCCGTGTCGAGGTCGAGATGCCCATTTGTTCCCATGGGAGTCTTGATGGGCTTGGCATCCTTCATTCCAAACTTGCTTAGAATGTCTTGAGTATACTTCGTTTGGCTAATGAAAGTGCCCTCTTGGAGTTGCTTGACTTGAAATCCTAAGAAATATTTCAACTCCCCCATCATAGACATCTCGAATTTCTGTGTCATGATCCTACTAAATTCTTCACATGTAGATTTGTTAGTAGACCCAAATATAATATCATCAACATAAATTTGGCATACAAACAAATCATTATCAAGTGTTTTGGTGAATAAAGTAGGATCGGCTTTGCCGACTTTGAAGCCATTTGCAATAAGGAAATCTCTAAGGCATTCATACCATGCTCTTGGGGCTTGCTTGAGCCCGTAAAGCGCCTTAGAGAGCCTATAAACATGGTTAGGGTACTCACTGTCTTCAAAGCCGGGAGGTTGCTCAACATAGACCTCCTCCTTGATTGGTCCATTGAGGAAGGCACTCTTCACGTCCATTTGATAAAGCTTGAAGCCATGGTAAGTAGCATAGGCTAATAATATGCGAATTGACTCAAGCCTAGCTACGGGTGCATAGGTTTCACCAAAATCCAAACCTTCGACTTGTGAATACCCCTTGGCCACGAGTCGAGCTTTGTTCCTTGTCACCACACCATGCTCGTCTTGCTTGTTGCGGAAGACCCACTTGGTTCCTACAACATTTTGATTAGGACGTGGAACTAAATGCCATACCTCATTCCTTGTGAAATTGTTGAGCTCCTCTTGCATCGCCATCACCCAATCCGCATCTTGAAGTGCTTCCTCTACCCTGTGTGGCTCAATAGAGGAAACAAAAGAGTAATGTTCACAAAAATGTGCAACACGAGATCGAGTAGTTACCCCCTTATGAATGTCGCCGAGGATGGTGTCGACGGGGTGATCTCGTTGTATTGCTTGGTGGACTCTTGGGTGTGGCGGCCTTGGTTGTTCATCCTCCTCGTCTTCATCATTTGCACCTCCCCCTTGATCGTTGCCGTCATTTTGAGGTGGCTCATCTTCTTGATCTTCTTGTTCAACATCTTGAGCCTCATTCTCAATTTGAGTTGGTGGAGATGCTTGCATGGAGGAGGATGGTTGATCTTGTGTATGTGGAGGCTCTTTGGATTCCTTAGGACACACATCCCCAATGGACATGTTCCTTAGTGCTATGCATGGAGCCTGTTCTTCACCTATCTCATCAAGATCAACTTGCTCTATTTGAGAGCCGTTAGTCTCATCAAACACAACGTCACAAGAAACTTCAACAAGTCCTGAGGACTTGTTAAAGACTCTATATGCCCTTGTGTTTGAGTCATATCCTAGTAAAAAGCCTTCTACAGTTTTAGGAGCAAATTTAGATTTTCTACCTCTTTTGACAAGAATAAAACATTTGCTACCAAAAACTCTAAAATATGAAATATTGGGCTTTTTACCGGTTAGGAGTTCATAGGATGTCTTCTTGAGGATTCGGTGAAGATATAACCGGTTGATGGCGTAGCAAGCGGTGTTGACCGCTTCGGCCCAAAACCGATCAGGTGTCTTGTATTCATCAAGCATGGTTCTTGCCATGTCCAATAGAGTTCGATTCTTCCTCTCCACTACACCATTTTGTTGTGGAGTGTAGGGAGAAGAGAACTCATGCTTGATGCCCTCCTCCTCAAGGAAGCCTTCAATTTGAGAGTTCTTGAACTCCGTCCCATTGTCGCTTCTAATTTTCTTGATCCTTAAGCCGAACTCATTTTGAGCCCGTCTCAAGAATCCCTTTAAAGTCTCTTGGGTATGAGATTTGTCCTGCAAAAAGAACACCCAAGTGAAGCGAGAATAATCATCCACAATAACTAGACAGTACTTACTCCCGCCGATGCTTATGTAAGCAATCGGGCCGAATAAATCCATGTGTAGGAGCTCCAGTGGCCTGTCACTTGTCATGATGTTCTTGTGTGGATGATGAGTGCCAACTTGCTTCCCGGCTTGGCATGCGCTACAAATCCTGTCTTTCTCAAAATGAACATTTGTTAGTCCTAAAATGTGTTCTCCCTTTAGAAGCTTATGAAGATTCTTCATTCCAACATGAGCTAGTCGACGGTGCCAGAGCCAACCCAAGTTAGTCTTAGCAATTAAGCAAGTGTCGAGTTCAGCTCTATCAAAATCTACCAAGTATAGCTGACCCTCTAACACTCCCTTAAATGCTATTGAATCATCACTTCTTCTAAAGACAGTGACACCTACATCAGTAAATAGACAGTTGTAGCCCATTTGACATAATTGGGATACGGAAAGCAAATTGTAATCTAAAGAATCTACAAGAAAAACATTGGAAATAGTGTGGTCAGGTGATATAACAATTTTACCCAATCCTTTGACCAAACCTTGATTTCCATCCCCGAATGTGATAGCTCGTTGGGGATCTTGGTTTTTCTCATATGAGGAGAACATCTTTTTCTCTCCTGTCATGTGGTTTGTGCACCCGCTGTCGAGTATCCAACTTGAGCCCCCGGATGCATAAACCTACAAAACAATTTTAGTTCTTGACTTTAGGTACCCAAACGGTTTTGGGTCCTTTGGCATTAGAAACAAGAACTTTGGGTACCCAAACACAAGTCTTGGAGCCCTTGTGTTTGCCCCCAACAATCTTGGCAACTACCTTGCCGGATTTGCTAGTAAGCACATAAGAAGCATCAAAAGTTTTAAATAAAATAGCATGATTATTTGATGCATTAGGAGTTTTCTTTCTAGGCAACTTGGCACGGGTTGGTTGCCTACAGCTAGATGTCTCATCCTTATACATAAAAGCATGGTTAGGGCCGGAGTGAGACTTCCTAGAATGAGTTCTCCTAATTTTGCTCTCAGGATAGCCGGCAGGGTACAAAATGTAGCCCTCGTTATCCTGAGGTATGGGAGCCTTGCCCTTAACAAAGTTAGACAAGTTCTTAGGAGGGGCATTAAGTTTGACATGGTCTCCCCTTTGGAAGCCAATGCCATCCTTGATGCCAGGGCGTCTCCCATTATAGAGCATACTTCTAGCAAATTTAAACTTTTCATTTTCTAAGTTATGCTCGGCAATTTTAGCGTCTAATAATGCTATATGATCATTTTGTTGTTTAATTAAAGCCATGTGATCATGAATAGCATTGACATCAACATCTCTACATCTAGTACAAATAGAAACATGCTCAACATTAGATGTAGAGGGTTTGCAAGATTTTAATTCAATAACCTTAGCATGTAATAGATCATTTTTAGTTCTAAGGTCGGAAATAGTAACATTACAAACGTCTAATTCTTTAGCCTTAGCAATTAATTTCTCATTCTCATTTCTAAGGCTAGCAATAGAAACATTCAATTCATCAATCCTAGCAAGCAAATCAACATTATCATTTCTAGGATAGGAAGTTGAATCAATACAAATATGAGAATCAACCTTAGCAATTAAATTAGCATTTTCATTTCTAAGGTTGGCAATAGTGTCATGGCAAGTGCTTAGCTCACTAGATAATTTGTTACATTTTTCTACCTCAAGAGCATAAGCATTTTTAACCTTAACATGTTTCTTATTTTCCTTGATTAGGAAGTCCTCTTGGGAGTCCAAGAGATCATCCTTTTCATGGATGGCACTAATTAGCTCATTTAATTTTTCCTTTTGTTCCATGTTAAGGTTGGCAAAAAGGATATGCAAATTATCTTCCTCACCACTAGCATTATCATCACTAGAAGATTCATATTTGGTGGAGGAGTTAGATTTAACCTTCTTCCTTTTGCCGTCCTTTGCCATGAGGCACTTGTGGCCGACGTTGGGGAAGAGGAGTCCCTTGGTGACGGCGATGTTGGCGGCGTCCTCGTCGGAGGAGGACTCGGTGGTGCTCTCGTTGGAGTCCCATTCCCGGCAAACATGGGCATCGCCGCCCTTCTTCTTGTAATACTTCTTCTTTTCTCTCCTCCTTCCCTTCTTGTCGTCGCCCCTGTCACTGTCACTAGACATAGGACATTTTGCAATAAAATGACCGGGCTTACCACACTTGTAGCAAACCTTATTGGAACGGGATTTGTAGTCCTTCCCCTTCCGTTGCTTGAGGATTTGCCGAAAGCTTTTGATGATTAAGGCCATCTCCTCATTGTCGAGCTTGGAGGCGTCAATTGGTTGTCTACTTGGTGTAGACTCCTCCTTCTTCTCCTCCGTTGCCTTGAAGGCCACCGGTTGCGCCTCGGATGTGGAAGGTTCGTCAAGCTCGTTGATCTTCTTTGAGCCCTTAATCATGCATTCAAAGCTCACAAAATTCCCGATAACTTCCTCGGGGGTCATTAGTGGATATCTAGGATTACCACGAATTAATTGAACTTGAGTGGGGTTAAGGAAAATAAGAGCTCTTAAAATAACCTTAACCACCTCGTGATCATCCCACTTTTTGCTCCCGAGGTTGCGCACTTGGTTCACCAAGGTCTTGAGCCGGTTGTACATATCTTGTGGCTCCTCCCCTTGGCGAAGACGGAAGCGACCGAGCTCCCCCTCGATCGTTTCCCGCTTGGTGATCTTGGTGAGTTCATCACCCTCGTGCGCCGTCTTGAGTAGGTCCCAAATCTCCTTTGCATTCTTCAACCCTTGTACTTTGTTGTATTCCTCCTTGCTTAGAGAGGCGAGGAGAATGGTTGTGGCTTGGGAGTTGAAGTGCTCGATTTGGGCCACTTCGTCCGTATCATAATCCTCATCCCCTATTGATGGTACCTGTGCTCCAAACTCAACAACATTCCATATACTTTTGTGGAGTGAGGTTAGATGAAATTTCATTAAATCACTCCACCTAGCATAATCTTCGCCGTCAAAAGTTGGCGGTTTGCCTAATGGAACGGAAAGTAATGGAGTATGTCTAGATGTACGGGGATAGTGTAAGGGGATCTTACTAAACTTCTTGCGCTCTTGGCGCTTAGAAGTTACGGACGGTGCATCAGAGTCGGAGGTGGATGTTGATGAAGTGTCGGTCTCGTAGTAGACCACCTTCCTCATCCTCTTGTGCTTGTCACCTTTCCGATGCGACTTGTGAGAAGAAGATTTTTCCTTCTTCTCTTTGTGGTGAGAAGAGGAAGATCTTTTCTCCTTCCGTTTGGAGGATTCCTTCTTCTTCTCCCTCCTCTTGGTGCGGGACTCTTCCGATGAAGTGCTCCCTTGGCTTGTAGTGGGCTTGTCGCCGGTCTCCATCTCCCTCTTGGTGTGATCTCCCGACATCACTTCGAGCGGTTAGGCTCTAATGAAGCACCGGGCTCTGATACCAATTGAAAGTCGCCTAGAGGTGGGGTGAATAGGGCGAAACTGAAAATCACAAAAATAATCACAACTACAAGCCGAGTTAGCGTTAGAAATATAGTAGAGTCCGCGAGAGAGGGCGCAAAACAAATCGCAAGCGAATAATGAAGTGAGACACACGGATTTGTTTTACCGAGGTTCGGTTCTCTCAAACCTACTCCCCGTTGAGGAGGCCACAAAGGCCGGGTCTCTTTCAACCCTTCCCTCTCTCAAACGGTCCCTCGGACCGAGTGAGCTTCTCTTTCTCAAATCACTTGGGAATCAAACTTCCCGCAAGGACCACCACACAATTGGTGTCTCTTGCCTCAATTGCAAGTGAGTGTTTGATCACAAGAAAGAATGCCAAAGAAAAAGAAGCGATCCAAGCGCAAGAGCTCAAATGAACACAACAAATCACTCTCACTAGTCACTAGGGCTTTGTGTGGAGTTGGGAGAGGATTTGATCTCTTTTGGTGTGCTTTGCAATGAATGCTAGCTCTTGTATAGTGGTTGGAAGTTGGAAAACTTGGATGCAATGAATGGTGGGGTGGTTGGGGTATTTATAGCCCCAACCACCAAACTTGACCGTTGGTGGAGGCTGTCTGTCGATGGTGCACCGGACAGTCCGGTGCACACCGGACATGTCCGGTGCCCCCGCCACGTCATCAATGCCGTTGGATTCTGACCGTTGGAGCTTCTGACATCTGGGCCCGCCTGGATGTCCGGTGCACACCGGACATCACCTGTTCATTGTCCGGTGCGCCAGTATGGGCGCGCCTGACTTCTGCGCGCGCAGAGCGCGCATTAAATGCGCCGCAGGTAGCCGTTGGCGCCGAAATAGTCGTTGCTCCGAGGTTACACCGGACAGTCCGGTGCACACCGGACATGTCCGGTGAATTATAGCGGAGCGGCTGCTGCGCGAACCCGAGGCTGGCGAGTTCCTGAGGCCGCGCTCCCTTGGAGCACCGGACACTGTCCGGTGTACACCGGACAGTCCGGTGAATTATAGCGAAGCGGCCTGAGAAATTCCCGAAGGTGGCGAGTTCGAGTTGGAGTCCTCTGGTGCACCGGACACTGTCCGGTGTACACCGGACAGTCCGGTGCCTCCAGACCAGAGGTGCCTTCGGTTGCCTCTTTGCTCCTTTGTTGAATCCAAAACTTGATCGTTTTATTGGCTGAGTGTGAACCTTTTGCACCTGTATAACTTATACACTAGAGCAAACTAGTTAGTCCAATATTTGTGTTGGGCAATTCAACCACCAAAATTATTAGGGACTAGGTGTAAGCCTAATTCCCTTTCAAACCCTCAGCAACAAGATCCTCCAGGTCACCCGCCGTGACCGTGGAGAAAGGCCATGGATCGCGCGGCGAGATGATGGTCACCCGGTCGGCCATCACCGAGCAAAAGGGGTGGCGGCGGAAAGGACTGGGTAAGCGGTTCCCTTTTCTCTGGCTAAACCTCTCGGGTTGCGAAAACCTAAGGGGGAAGCGGAGCAAAGAACCGTCGCCAGACCCTCCTCCGAGTATATAAAGGCCAAGACGAGACCCGTTCAACGTTTCGTCCGGACCCGCCGCGGGATTCAAAAAACCCAAAGCGAAACGGTCGTTCCTCGAACGGCTCGCGCACGCGCAACGGCCGCCCCGCGAACCGCACGCCCCGTCGCATTAACTCCGCGGCGGGAAAGGCGGCGCCTCCGGCAGGGGAAGCGAGCGACGCTTCGCCTTCGCCATAATGACCGCGTCAAAAAAGGTATGCCACATCGTTCAATTTTGTATCCTCTTTCTCTCTCTTACGACAGGGACCGGGAAAGGGGGATACCCCGAAAAGGATCCTTCTCCGTGAAGGAACCAGGCTCCGAGCCTCCCTACTGATCAGAGGTTCGAAGGCTGGCCCCTCGGAGGGGTTCAACAGCCGCCTCAGAGCGCGTGGGCTCCACACCCACTACTGGTCAGAGGTTCGAAGGTCGGCCCCTCGGAAGGGTTCAACGACCGCCTCAGGCTACTCGGGCTCCACGCCCACTACTGATCAGGGGTTCGAAGGCTGGCCCTCGAAGGGTTCACAGCCGCCTCAGACGCAGAGCGAGGGATGACCATGGGTACGTTCGATACATAACCAAGGCTCGGGCTGCGCTCCCGAGGTACCCTAGGACATTTTCGAGACCAGCGGGAACGATCTTGTAACGAAATCCCATCAGAGGGAGGCATCGAGCCCTCGGACCCCGTCGACAGGGGACCGGGTCCGGCAGATCACCCGTAGGTACTTTTGGGCGCGCCTCTGGGCCTCTAGCTGACCCCTAGCAAATGGGGCACGGACGTCCGCTCGGATTACCCGCCAGCAGCTCACCGGAGACACCATGTTCGGCGCCCACCGAGGGCAACATGGCGCTTTCCCCCCCTCCTTGCGAAAAGGCGACGCAGGGGCGTATGTAAAAAAGTCGAGTCTGTCCCTGATCGTCCTCTCGCCCTGTGCAGAGGCTCGGGGGCTGCTCTCGCAAACCCGGCTCCGGCCAAACCGTTGACAGCGTCAACATACCAGCCCGAGAATTTGGGACCCGACCGTGCACCCGGGCTA
This sequence comes from Zea luxurians, assembly GCA_029449295.1. Classification (NCBI taxonomy): domain Eukaryota; kingdom Viridiplantae; phylum Streptophyta; class Magnoliopsida; order Poales; family Poaceae; genus Zea; species Zea luxurians. The sequence goes on from JAOPSE010000021.1 coordinate 48,153,697, forward strand.
CGGCCAGCTCGCATGAGGGAACGACCAGACCAGCCAAAGCATTGCGCGAGGCATTAAGACCTCGGAGGAGTCAAACCACTCCTCCGAGGCCTCGGGGGCTACACTCGGCGGGTGCGCTCACGCGCACCCACCGGAACAAAACGCAACCGAGAAAGGCTGGTCCCCTTGCAAAAAAGTGCGACAAAAGCCTCCAAGCGAGTGTTAACACTCCCTTCGAGGCTCGGGGGCTACTGTCGGGGACCATAATTAGGGGTACCCTCAAGGCTCCTAATTCTCAGCTGGTAACCCCCATCAGCACAAAGCTGCAAAGGCAGATGGGTGCGATTAAGTCAGGGATCGGTCCATTTGAGGGACTCGATCACGCCTCGCCCGAGCCTAGCCTCGGGCAAGGGCAGCCGACCCCGGAGGATCTCCGTCTCGCCCGAGGCCCCCCCTCCAGCAACGAACACATTTCCGGCTCACCCGAGGCCCTGTCTTCGCCAAGAAGCAACCCTGACCAAATCGCCGCGCCGACCGACCAAATCACAGGAGCATTTAATGCAAAGGTGGCCTGACACCTTTATCCTGACGCGCGCCCTTCAGTCGACAGAGCCGAAGTGACCGCAGTCACTTCGCCGCTCCACTGACAGACCTGACAGAACGACAGCGCCGCCTGCGCCGCACCGACTGCAGTGCCACTTGACAGAGTGAGGCTGACAGGCAGTCAGGCCCGACCTCAGGCACCATAGGAAGCTCCGCTCCGCCCGACCCAGGGCTCGGACTCGGGCTAAGCCCCTGAAGACGGCGAACTCCGCTCCGCCCGACCCAGGGCTCGGACTCGGGCTAAGCCCCTGAAGACGGCGAACTCCGCTCCGCCCGACCCAGGGCTCGGACTCGGGCTAAGCCCCGGAAGACGGCGAACTCCGCTCCGCCCGACCCAGGGCTCGGACTCGGGCTAAGCCCCTGAAGACGGCGAACTCCGCTCCGCCCGACCCAGGGCTCGGACTTGGGCTAAGCCCCGGAAGACGACGAACTCCGCTACGCCCGACCCCGTGCTCGGACTCGGGCTAAGCCCCGGAAGACGACGAACTCCGCTCCGCCTGACCCAGGGCTCGGACTTGGGCTAAGCCCCGGAAGACGGCGAACTCCGCACCGCCCAACCCAGGGCTCGGACTTGGGCTCAGCCCCAGAAGACGACGAACTCCGCTTCGCCCGACCCCAGGGCTCGGACTCAGCCCTGGCCTCAGCCGACGGTCTCCGCCTCGCCCGACCCAGGGGCTCGGACTCGACCACGGCCACGGAAGACAGACTCGACCTCGACCTCGGAGGAGCCTCCACATCGCCCAACCTAGGGCGCGGACCGACCACGTCGACAGGAAGCGCCATCATTACCCTACCCCAAGCTGACTCAGGCTACGGGGAACAAGACCGGCGTCCCATCTGGCTCGCTCCGCCAGATAGGCAATGATGGCGCCCCGCACGCTCTGTGACGACGGCGGCTCTCAGCCCCCTTACGGAAGCAAGAGGACGTCAGCAAGGACTCGACAGCCCCCACAGCTGTCCTTCCGCCAGGCTCCAGCGCTCCTCCGACGGCCACGATACCACACGAACCGGGTGCCAAAACCTCTCCGGCTGCCACGACGGCATGTACTTAGGGCGCTAGCTCTCCTCCGCTAGACACGTAGCACTCTGCTACACCCCCCATTGTACACCTGGATCCTCTCCTTACGCCTATAAAAGGAAGGATCAGGACCCTCTTACAGAGGGTTGGCCGCGCGATGACGAGGACGGGACAGGCGCTCGCGTGAGGCCGCTCGCTCCCTCTCCCGCGTGGACGCTTGTAACCCCCTACTGCAAGCGCACCCGACCTGGGCGAGGGACGAACACGAAGGCCGCGGGATTTCCACCTCTCTCACGCCCATCTCCGGCCACCTCTCTTCCCCCTTCGCGCTCGGCCTCGCGCCGACCCATCTGGGCTGGGGCACGCGGCGACACTTCACTCATCGGCCCAGGGACCCCCCGGTCTCGAAACGCCGACAATATAGCACTTGAGATTATGATAATCCTATAAGCTCATCAAATGATGCTTATTTCAGCTTATTTTTTTATGAAAGACTCACTACCCATGGCAAGTTGATTAAAATTACTTTCAATTGCCATCCACTTGTCTATAGACGTTCTCACCCACCAGATAAGTAAAACAGTCAAAGGTATTGTTGTATTTGTATGCATATGAATAATAAGACGAGTCCAAATAATCTGAGCTAACAAACAACAACACCTACTTTATTTAATCCAGAGCAAATAATCCAGATATTGCCCGTGTGCTGTATAAGTTGAAACAAACAGGGCCAAAGTCGAGCACCGTCTGCTGTTACAACTTGAATGAGAGTACAAATATTGCCCGTGTAATATAAGATCCGGTGAAAAATAGACCTGCCGCTGTCCCAGTCAGCGCAGGCGCGAAGCACACAAAACAGGAAGAATCTTAACGTACATGCCAACGGTGGAAGTCAACGAAACGAAATGCTGCATGATTTAGGAACAAAGCAAGTTGCACCGCGAAGCACATGCGGATGCATCAAATCATAGCAGCACGTACAGCCTAGCTCGAAGCACATGCGTATGCATATGGCCGTTGTATATACCTCGCGATGACGACGGACGATGACGACGGACCGAGTCGCCATTTTCGGCCGTTGTATACCTCGAAGGATATGCGTATGCATACGGCCGATGCAATAATAAGCCAATCAAACTTGATGTAAAAAGGTCAAACGAATTATAAATTGAGACAGAGACAGAGAGAGTATTAGTTAGCAGTTATTATATCGATTAAAATCTCCAACATCGTGGCATAGATGCAACATGCACTGTCAGTCCTTGAATGCTCGTGAGCAAAAGCAAGTTCACACTCACAACAATCCTCTCCTGATAGAGAGGAGACAACATACCGCCTACAATATATATGATACTACGAAACAGTAGTGCTTTCAGAGCATGATATGCTCACTTAACTTGTGTCAGTCTTCTCCAGTGCTGAAAATAAAAATTGATACATCCATAAATGGTGCGGCCATAAATGAAAAATCACAACTTGAATCGCAGCTAAAGAAAAAAAATTCAACTTACTGTTGTAGTTGAGCAACTTCTCAATGAGGTCAACATGGGTCATGAGCATTCGCCTGCAGCAGTATCGGAACAATTCCAAAGCATCCAGAGCATCCCTGGCAATTGAAAGCATAGAAATTGAGATCATGAGAATGCTACCAGTTTAAGACAAATTTGTGAATACAGACTAGAGGCAATCTTTAACGATACTTGATAGAAAATACAAATCAAGCAATAACAAGGACACGGAGCTCTTAGGCTATCTCCACCAGCTCTCCTATCATATTCCTTATCTCATTTTCTATTTTAAACTCGACTCTGCAAACAATGTTATCTACAATGTAAAACAATGTTTTTGCACGACCATATGCATGATCTGCTGGACACAACTTTATATGCTCAGAGAACTCAGTAGGTCAAAATCTTTACCAACTGCGATGCATAGCACAAAATCATAATATACTATAGTATATTTAGATTACTGTTGATAGATGAGTTTTCCTTTAATGATTGATGGGCTACATTGCAAACAAGAGTAAACAGACAAGCTAGGAAGGGGCTCAACTCCATCGTCATCTCAGAAGCATGGCCAATTTGTAACCACCACAACCAGTGTGTGTTTTAGGGTCTCTTTCCTAAACTAGCAGGAGTGCTTCTAGTTAGTGAGGAGATGCAGTTTTTGGAGTATGACCAGGGCTCAAAAGGATTGTCCCATCTTATCTGCACTCGTGTCACAAATAAGGCTAGTTTCAAGCAAGATGGCTAGTCTTATCTCTAACCAGAATCCTAATGAACCTTTCATACTAAAGGACCCAGCCCATATGGCCTAGCTGACTGCACTCACGACAGGTGTCCACTGGTTTAATAGATTTGGATTTAGTACTATGAAACATGTTGTTCATTTATGTAGGGTCGTATCATGTCAACTCGAGGTTCGTTTTGGTGTTTTGGTACAGTGGTTGCCGCCTCATCTGAACCCTGGGCGCTCAGTAAGGATGGCAGTAGTTGGTTTCAGGGTAAGAACAGTTTAAGTTTTACAAACTTAGGTAATTTCTGTTGCCATGAATAATGAAATTAAAATGTACTATTAAACATAAATAGCATTAGTAATGACTAATTTCAACCACCAACACTCAGGATGTATAAATATAACAAAAGGTTAAGCATGAGATCCTAGTAGGGCATAAAAAGAGAAACCCTGAAGTTACAGACATATACATCTTAGCTAATCTGAACTAAGATAACATGTAGGCGAACCGAGGACACATAATGACAATTTGATACCATACAAATAAAGCTTAGAGGCTACAAATCTTTTAATGCAGTACAAAGATAACTACCTATAGATCAGTGATCTCTGGTCAGTAAACTGTTAATCATTATCAGGCATATAGTCAAGGACACAAACAATGCTACTGCTGCTAAATCAGTATGCACATGCACAATCTCTTATTGAATAACTACGGATCAATACACTATTGGTTATCTCTGTCGTTAACAAAATATACAGCATATTGCATTGATATTCTTAACAGCCTAGAGTCCGAATTTTACAAATATAAAAAAGATTACTAAAGTTTTGCAATTAACAAGAGCTACCACACTGAAGAGAACGCATAATTGATCTCATATGCCAGGATCCATAACAAATTTTAGGAAAGGGGCTGCTTTGACAGAACTTATAAATGGATATGTTTATTTATATAGGGAGAAGAAGCATAGAAACCGTATCCCTTTGGCATAACTCAGACTTGTGCAAAGCATCGCATATCTTTACCTCAGCACCAAAACAAACTTCTTGTTTTAAACCTCTTAAAACACCACAGCACGATGCAACAGAAACACCACTCGAGATGCAGTGATAAAACCACAATATAAGAGCCCTGAGATGAAAAGACAGGAGATTTTACCCTTCCGAGTAGTCGGCCTGGAGGAGGTCGAGGTAGAGGTCCCACTTGTTCCCAATCACCTGTAATATCGAGAAACAAACACACCTTAGTTCAACTCGCTATCACAACAACGTATCCTCCCCACATGCTCGAGACGTGGCTGGCAGCCTAGCAAGCAGTGCTCGCGGTGACTGCTGCAGGCCCAGAGGGGTACCGAGTTGTCGCTTCGCGACTCGAACCAAACCCTAGAGAACTAACCTAACCCAAACCGGCCGCGCAAAACTGTAGAGCGAGTCGGGAGGGACGTGTTACCTTGCCGCAGGTGAAGCAGCGCACCGGTATGATCATCTTCGCCGCCGCCGCCGCTGGAACCCGGAGCTGGAGAGGGGGAAGGGTCTGCTCTGCTCGTTCGGTCGTGGTCTCGTGGAGGAGGTTGTGAACGAAGGGACAGAGCGAGCAATGGGATGGAACTTTGGGCTGGAAGATTGGGCCTGGCTACTAACGCAGGTTGTATTGTACCGATTGGGCTGGAAACGACGGCTCGGCTTATCTACTAGATAAAGATGCTCGGCTCGTGAGCTGGCTTGACTGGGCTTGTGAGGCATTTTTTATACTTATTATTGTATTATTTAATGAATTAATATTGTGTAAATTTGAAATATAGAATCATAATTTAATATTATAAGTAATTTAAATTATAATTGTAATATATTTATTATCAAAGACTAAACAATGAGCTATTATTTATAAAATTATCTAATATTCATCATTATTCTATAAATTGGTTAATTTGACACGGCTCACTGCAAAAACGAGCTTGAAAAATGGGCTCGGCTCGCGACCCTCGAGCTTATTTTCTAGCCCTACGTACCAGTTTCTACTATTTTAGCACTTCTTGTAGTTGCAATAGTCCAAACGACGGTTTTAATGTGACGGAACCTCCCAAGTAATCAGGCCCACCTACAGTTGTCCTTGTCTAACAGACATCAGACACCCTGTAGATGTTCCTAAGTTACTTGACAAGCTCGGTATCTTTCCTTACCTTACCAGGAACGTTTCACCCGTCTTGCAGACATTACAGATCATCGGAGATAAAGATATGCGGAAGCGAATTACATAATCTTACATTTATTTCCAAAGTAAGCTCAAGTTAAGTTATTACAGACCAGTTCTAAAAGTGAGTGCATAACAGTAATAATTATACAAACCGGGGAGACACAACCTCTCCCGAAGGACTAAAAACAAAAGATCTTAAGATGGAGGACCGAGTCCTCCCGCACTTCAGTCTTGGGTTTCGTCTTTTGGAACCACCTTAGCACAGAAGCAGCAAAAATCTGCTACTTCCCCACCTAAAAACAACAAAGGGATAAACCCTGAGTATGGAATTACTCAGCAAGTCTTACCCGACTAAGGAAAAGACTCTCAAGGGTATGCTGGATATATGGGAGTCAAGGTAAGGCTTCTCAATAGTCAAAGACTCTGTTTTGCAGAAATGCTTACTAAAGTGGATCCTTAAAAATCCAGTTTTATTTGTCAAGTTAGGTAAAATTACCTGCACTAGAGTTCTTTCTACCCTAGTTCAATCACTGGTCCTGCACTAGCCAATTTCTTAACCAAAAACCCTTCATCTTTAGTGGAATGCTACGTGTAAGTCAGTGGCCAAGTCTCCATAACCGCGGAGGTACGGCGATCCGAATCGATTATACTCAGCTGAGGATCTCCAATCACACGACATATGTAGCACTTAACCCTTGCATATGTCAACCCGCCACCGGGGTTCTTAAGACCGGAACAGGTTCACGCAAACCGAGAGCACAGATACACCACCGTCCAGCCTCTTGCCACGGAGGGTACACGCTACTCTCGCCACCGCTCCACTCCCATTTCGTGTTATCTTATTCCGGCCTTAGTCTGCCCGAGGCAAGGCTTACCCATGACGAGGCATGTGACCAGTTAAAGGGTCCTCGGTCAGCAGGCCTACATCGACAAGGTCCTTAATCGACTCAGACGGAGACACTACACCGAGACTCTCTTCTCGTGCAAGTCACCCGCCCGGTCTCAGCTTAATCATTTCAACCCAAAAACTTGGTACCTGACAGAGGTACATCTTTTCCGATGTTGAATCCATCACGGCCGTGATGGATCCACCATCAAGTTTTATTTTTGAAAACATCCCTCCCACTTTGCCAAACATCTTTTGTAAAACAAATCCTTTTGTTTTTCTAAAGCAATACTAAGCAAAGTAAAACCTTTTGTAAAAACAGGATTTCAAGGAGGGTAATCGAAATCAAGGAAAGTAATGCAGGAATTGTTTAATCAATCAACTCCTATCACCTAATGCATCAAGCAAGTGAGAAAGATTTTAAAAACATCAAGGGAGGTGGCAAATGCACCGGGGCTTGCCTTTGTTATCAGAGGTGTCGGGCTCGGATCCACAGATATCAAAATAAAAGCAGTTGTCTGCCTGAGGATCAGAGGTGGGTGGTATCCCTTCTTCAACAACTTCTTCTTCTTCTTGCTCTAATATAACCATATACATACATAAGGATGGATGTCATGGAATGCTCATGAGGATGCAAAGATAGCATAAACTTATTAGTTATGTCTTGAATACAACTTTCCTTCACAGTACTCCGAGAACCTAGGGTTCCTGGAGTCAGTAAAGGAGTTCATGGAGCCGGGGGGTGGTTTTGGGTTTAGTGATCAAACAAGGCCCAAATTAACCCAAATTCTACCCATGGCTTCTAAATAATGTGAAAAGCTCACATAAAAAGTTTGGGGAATTTTGGACTTATTATTTATTTTCTAAAAATCCAGAACCATTGGTTTAGGCTGTTTTAAATATCCTAAAATTCCCTATTCAAACTAAAAATCATAAAACTATTTTATTAAATACTATGGAAAATAACAAGCCTAGGAAAATTGGTCTCATAATTTTAGGATTTTTCTACTATTTTCTACAGTTTTTCAAAGTTCCACCGAAAAGGAAAAAGAAAAACATTAAATAGCTCTGGGCCGAAACTAGCCCAGGTTGGCCCAACAACAGCGGAATCGCGCCCGCGCCCGCGCGCGCGATGGCGGCTTTGCAGAAAAGCCCTCAAGGTTTCATCTAACAGGAAGTGGGTTCGGTTACTATTTCTCCAAGTCGCTGACAGTTCACGAAAAAGCCCCTGGGTTCTTGCCAATTCACAATTACAAGTCCTCGACGGCGTTTAGGCGTGGCCGTGCTCCGGCGAGCAGCTACGCCGGGCGATTGAGGCAGCGGCTGAGCTCTCCGAGCGGCATACACGGAATTAAACCCCCAAGGAGCATTTCCCCTAACCAAATTGCACGAATGGTGGGCTAGGAAGCTCCGGCCACGGTGACCGCAAGCAAAACGGCGAAGTGATCGTGTTCCCGGCGATGTGCGCCGGTCTAGTTCAATTGAAGGGGTCGGGAAGCATCACTGAGGCATGAGAAAGCTTAAACGAGGAAGCAACAGGTGGGTACTGACCGGAGTTGGGCTGGCGACGGTGAACTCAACTCACGGCGGCAGAAAACTGATTTGGTGGCAACGCGAAATTCCGGCGAGCTGGTGGGCGATCGAGTGTGGGAACGGGTGCAATAGTTAGCAAAATACATGGCGAAGCCGAGGGGGGGCTCAATTTATAGGCTCCGAGAGCGGTGGCTCTCAATTTGATCGCGATGCGTTGGCGGCCGGAGGGGAGGAAGAAGCTTGGCGCGCGGTTACGTGGCCTACGGCGTGGCAAGCTCCTTAACGCTGATGGGACGGCCTAGAGGAGTCATGGCGACGCTATGGAAGGGCTCAGACACACGGCACCCGGCCGAGAGGCGGCGGTCGACGGCGAACACTTTACTGCGGGCGGTGAGCCAGGGGGGTGTACCGTGGCCGAGCGGGGTGACTTCCAGCTCACCGGTGACGAGGCCTTACCGCGGCAGCCTTATCCGGTGACCGCCGAGCACGAATCTTGGCGAGCGGCGATCGACGGCGGCAGCTACCGGCGGTGAAGACGAAACCCGATCTTCTTCAGTTATAACGGTTACTGTACCATGGCCAAAGTTCATCAGGGTGTCTGACCGAGCAGGTTTAGAGCTATTTCTCTCCAAATTTCATGTGATGACAGGTCCCAGTCTCTATACCAAAGTTGTAGTGCTACATACCAGCTACAACTCCACTATAGGACTTGATCACATTTGAGCACTGGATCATGCTTGAATCTGAGCTAGAAGTTGGTGTCAGTTCACTGCTAAACTGAATTTCAGATCAAACAGCCTGACAGCCAAACATTGATGGGGTTTTTCTCCAAATTTCTCATAACAACTATGCTTGCACCCTTTAGCAAAGTTGTTCTCCTATGATTAGGCTTCAACTTTGATGTGGTGACCTAGGGCAAAAACCCTATACTTTGCAAGTTACAAAGCTCCAAAGTTGAGCCCATTCACTGATTTTTCAGACTTAGAGTAAATTCAAAGGAGGTCCATTTTGCACTTTAGTCCAAAACTTAGGGTTTGGCTTTCAAGTCCACATATTTGTGATCCAATTGACTTGAAATACTTATTTGGCTTGGTTTTTGCACTTTAGCCCAAAAGTGGGCTAATTTTGCACATAAGCCCCTAGGGTTTGGTTTTAGGGTTTTCCAAGGTTTTGATTAGGGTTTTTAATACCCCAGGGGTATAAATGTGATTCAACCTTATTGTTGGGGTCACTTTATGACTTTTCTCACAAGCCCTAATGTTTTTCTCAACCTAGGTTAAGTTTTACCCCTTTAACCACTATTTAGGGTTAAGTCCTTAAACCAGGGTCCTATTTGTAAAACAGTAAAACAATACAACTTGTTTGAAATTTTTGCCTAGTGAATGCACTCTAGGTGTGTCAAACATATGCAATGCCCATACTCATGATGCCATGCTCAAGTTTTAGTTATAGTAACACCAGGGGTGTTACATCCTTCCCCCCATAAAAGAATCTCGTCCCGAGATTTAAAGTCCTAGGGTGAGTAATGGAAAAGGAAATGTGTCATGTTTTTATTTCCTGACTTCTGGTACAAAGCAGGGGTGGTGTGGGGGTTCATTCCTTTATTACACAGCTATACAAACTTTACAACTTACAAGAGGCTAGAAAGCCTAGGAAATTCTTATCTAAGAAATCTTGGGTTTCCCATGTAGCCTCATCTTCCGAATGCTGGTTCCACTGTATCTTATAAAACTTGAGAGTTTTTCTCCGGGTAACCCTGTCCTTTTGATCCAGAACTCGAATGGGATGTTCCGAGTACGTCAAATCTGGTTCCAGGACAACATCAGTCACTTCAACGGTTCGATCGGGAACCCGAAGGCACTTCTTCAATTGTGACACGTGGAACACATTATGCACGGCAGACATTGTTTCAGGGAGCTGAAGTCGGTATGCCACTGGTCCACATTGCTCAAGTACCAGGAATGGACCAATGTACCTGGGTGCAAGTTTTCCTTTAATCCCAAAACGCGATACGCCTTTCATTGGTGAAACCTTTAAGTAGACGTAGTCTCCTTCCAAGAAGTATAAGGGCATTCGCCGTTTGTCTGCATAACTTTTCTGACGAGCCTGTGCCTTCTTCATATTATGTACTATTTTCTGAACCTTTTCTTCGGTTTCTTTTACCATATCAGGCCTAAAGAAATACCTTTCACCAGGTTCCGACCAATTTAGCGGAGTTCGACACCGTCGCCCATATAAAGCTTCAAAAGGTGCCATCTTGATACTTTCCTGATAACTGTTATTGTATGAAAACTCCGCCAAAGGTAAGCATTCATCCCACTTTGTTGAGAAATCCAGGACACATGCCCGTAACATATCTTCAAGTATTTGGTTCACTCTCTCAGTTTGTCCACTGGTTTGGGGATGGTAGGCCGAACTGTGGAGTAACTTAGTACCCAAAGATTGGTGAAGTGTTTCCCAAAACTTGGCTACAAATTGAGGTCCACGATCCGACACTATGGTCCTTGGAACACCATGCAGACTAAGAATACGAGCAATATACAATTGGGCGTAGACAGTAACCGGGGAGTTTGTCTTGACCGGCAGAAAATGAGCAACCTTTGTAAGTCGATCAACAATCACCCAGATAGAGTCGTACCCTTTTGCAGTCCTGGGCAATCCCACAATGAAGTCCATGCTGATATCTTCCCATTTACATGTTGGGATCGGCAACGATTGTAATGGACCAGCAGTTTTCATGTGTATGGCTTTGACACGTCTGCAAGTGTCACACTTAGCCACATAGCGTGCAATTTCAATCTTCATCTTCGTCCACCAGTAGTGTTGTTTCAGATCATGATACATCTTAGTGCTTCCCGGATGAATGGAATAGCGACTAAGATGCGCCTCATCTAAAATTTGCTGGCGGAGTTCTTCATTCTTCGGCACTACTATGCGGTTATTAAACCATAACACACCTTGATCATCTTCCTTGAAACATTGGGCTGTTCCAGCCCTCATCTTCTCGCGTATGTGCTCCATGCCCAGATTATCCCTTTGAGCATCAATTATACTTTGCAAAATGGTTGACTCAAGCTTTAGTTGATTCAGAGTCCCTTGCTGGATTATCCCCAGGTTTAACTTCTCCATGTCCTGACACAAAGTGTTTTCGGAGGTCTTTACCATAAGACAGTGGCAGGTAGTCTTACGACTCAATGCATCTGCCACCACATTGGCCTTGCCTGGGTGATAATGGATTTCTAGTTCATGGTCTTTAATGAGCTCAAGCCATCGTCTTTGCCTCATGTTTAACTCTGACTGGGTAAATATATACTTCAAACTCTTATGATCTGTATATATGTGACAGATGTTTCCCAGCAGATAGTGACGCCATATTTTCAGGGCATGAACCACAGCAGCTAGCTCGAGATCATGTGTTGGATAATGCTCTTCATGTCGGCGTAACTGCCTTGAAGCATACGCAATTACTCGGCCCTCTTGCATTAGCACACAGCCGAGTCCACTGCCTGACGCATCACAGTATACATCAAAAGGCTTAGTGATGTCCGGTTGAGCCAATACCGGAGCAGTGGTCAATAGTGTCTTCAGTTGCTCAAAGGCTTCATTACATTTAGAAGTCCAATTGAACTTAGTATCATTCTTCAATAAACTTGTGATTGGCTTCACAAGCTTAGAAAAATCAGGTATGAATCTGCGATAATATCCCGCGAGTCCAAGAAAACTCCGGACCTGGTGAACAGTTGTTGGAGGTTTCCATTCCAGAATATCCTTGACCTTGCTAGGATCTACCGCAATTCCCTTGGCTGATAACACGTGCCCCAGAAATTGAATTTCCTCCAGCCAGAACGCGCACTTACTGAACTTGGCATAAAGCTGATGTTCCCTCAGGCGCGTCAATACAATCCGTAAGTGCTGAGCATGCTCCTCTTCATTTTTAGAATATATCAAAATATCATCGATGAAGACCACCACGAACTTGTCTAACTCGGGCATGAACACCGAGTTCATTAAATAGGTGAAGTGGGCAGGAGCATTAGTGAGCCCGAAAGACATTACAAGGTATTCGAACAATCCATACCGCGTAGTGAATGCGGTCTTCGGTATATCCTCGGGCCGAATACGGATTTGATGATAGCCCGACCTGAGATCAATTTTGGAAAACACCCTCGCCCCAGTCAGTTGATCAAATAAGATGTCGATCCTTGGAAGAGGGTACTTATTCTTAATGGTGACCTCATTCAGGGGCCGATAGTCCACACACATTCGCAAGGTTTGATCCTTCTTCTTCACAAAGATGGCGGGACAACCCCACGGGGACGAGCTTGGCCGGATAAATCCTTTATTCAGCAGATCTTGCAATTGAATCTTCAATTCTGCTAATTCATTAGGGGGCATACGGTACGACCTTCGGGAAATGGGAGCCGTACCGGGCTTTAGCTCAATTACAAATTCTACATCTCTTTCTGGGGGCAGTCCAGGCAAATCTTCCGGAAACACATCTGGAAACTCACATACTACCGGAATGTTCTTGATCTCCGGTACAATGGCTTCAAAGATCCTACCAGAAGCTTTGGCTGGATTGGTTTTGGGGAGAGACAGGAGAATTTCTTCTTGATTATAACTCAACCTGACGGTTCTGAGTTCAGTGTTGAGTACTGCCTTGTGTTGGGTTAACCAATTCATCCCCAAAATTACATCTATATCCTGGCCTCTTAGAACAATCATGTTAGCAGGAAAGTTCCGTTCGGCCATAGTTACTGGCACTCCATAGGCCACTTCTTTAGTAAAAATATGTCCCCCAGGTGAATAAATTTTAAAACCCTCTTTTGATTCATGACATGTAATGTGATGTTGCTCCACAAATGTCTTGCTAATGAAGGTATGCGAAGCACCAGAATCAAAAAGAATTATTGCAGGGTGGCTGGCCACAGGGAACGTACCCATCATCACCGGCTCTCCTTCCGGTGTCGTAGCCACTTGCGTATAATATACTCGCCCCGTTTTCTTGGTATTCTTGCCCGAAGTACTTCCCTTGCCCGGAGCAGAACTTCCCGATCCTTGTTGATTATTGGCCTGATTTTGCCGAGGATAAGGACAATCTTTAATAAAATGCCCAGCTTTGCCACAGTTAAAACATCCAGTTGAAGAACTTGGCAGTGCAGGGAGTCGAGTGCCTGGGGCACCCGGCTGACTTTGGACAGTGGGAGCTTTGTTGGGACGAATAATTATGGGCTGCTTGAAAGGGAAAGATGGTGCACTTGAACGGTTCTGGTTAGAGGGCCGGAGAATAAACCGTTGCCTCTTTACCGGGCCCTGACTAGGCCGATCACCACTGAATCCCTTACTTTTCCCAGTATTTGCATATTTGGCCTCCACAGATAAGGCTGTGCTGACAGCCTTTCCATAAGTAAGATCAATACATGCAGCCATCTTTCGCTGCATCCGGTCGTTCAGACCTCTCATAAAACAATTCTTCTTTTTCAAATCTGTATTCACCTGATCAATTGCGTACTGGGACAGGTGATTGAACTTGTTGAGGTACTGGTTCACAGTATCTCCCCCTTGTTTCAATTTCATGAACTCTTCTTGCTTCATGTGCAGCACTCCCTCAGGAATATAATGCTCGCGGAATGCTGCTTTGAACTCGTTCCATGTAATTTGATGATTATCCGGTTGGATGGCCACAAAATTCCCCCACCAAGTGCTGGCAGGGCCTCGAAGTTGCTGTGCCGCAAACAACGGCTTCTGGGTTTCTGAGCAGCGAAGAAGGCCAAATTTCTGTTCAATAACCCTTATCCATTCGTCAGCTTCAAGCGGATCTTCTGCTTTGACGAAGAGAGGCGGACGAGTCTCAGAGAAATCCAGATAAGTGGTCTCACGGGGACCCTGTTGAAATCCTCTTCCTGCTTGTTGCTGAAGCTGTTGCTGACCCACCATCTCCCTCAGGAAGCGGGTATTGTCGGCTGTAGCATTTACCAAGGCAGCGATTGCCTCGGCAAGCGTGGGTGGAACGGGAGGTGGATTCGGGGTAGCATCCCCACCCCCGGATGTTCCAGCTGCATCCTGTCCTCGAGTACGGGTCGGCATCTGAGGCAAAAACATTTGAATAAACATAATGTGCCAAAGAAAACCTTCCGTTTTACATTACTGTAAAAAGTAATGGTACAGACTCGACATTACACAACAGGATACATTACCCATTTTACAAAAGTTTAACCTATTATACAACCGTACACCCTACAATACACTACTCTACTATAACAGTACACTCTACAATACACTACTCTACTCATATTACACCACTAGTCCTGTTTTCCATTGCTTTTGGCGGCTTCATCATCGGGTGTGGGAGTCCAGACGTCCACCAACCTCAAAGAAGGAGGGGGTTCATACAGGTCTAATTCCCCACCCAACGAGCGTCCCGCGGCGTGAGAAGGTCCGGCTTCTGCCTCAGAAGGGGGTATAGGCTCACTAGGGTGTAGTTGCGAGTAGAGCACATGGACTTCTTCATGTAATGTATTGCAGTACACCTGCAGTTCGTCGACAGCTATGCTGAGTTCTTTCACTCGGGCCTGAGCCCTTGCCTCCTTGGCCCATGCCAGTGAACGAGATTGAACAGCCCAATCGAGTGCCAAATCCCGATCGGCCAGCTGGTCTTGTAGATGGCGAACGTCTGCTCGTAACTCATTTATACGGTCACCATCTCCAATCCATATAGCTGTCCTGCGGCGGAGTTCCAATTGGAGCCTGCTTACTTCTGCTTCTAGATCCCCTATAGGATCATTGCTCCCGCTACTACTATCTACATCTCGCGGAGCAAGTTGATGTCGAGGCACTCCAAGAGGTCCAGTCGACTTACGCGCGGTCTTTCTTGTGCGCGGCGGCATTTTCTAAAGGGGAAATTTATTAGTATAATTCTTAGCATGATGCATGAGTAAGTACAGAACCAACCTTGGTTGATTCAACCTTCTATACATTGCACTCTTCCTATCTGGTCTTTAATATAAACTCTTCAGACTACTTAGGTAAGAGGAGAAAAGAATCTTTAGGTAAGACTTTTGAAAATCCTTTTGAAGATGCCTTAATATCTGCAAAGAAGGGCTACGCTCCGATACCAGCTGTGACGGAACCTCCCAAGTAATCAGGCCCACCTACAGTTGTCCTTGTCTAACAGACATCAGACACCCTGTAGATGTTCCTAAGTTACTTGACAAGCTCGGTATCTTTCCTTACCTTACCAGGAACGTTTCACCCGTCTTGCAGACATTACAGATCATCGGAGATAAAGATATGCGGAAGCGAATTACATAATCTTACATTTATTTCCAAAGTAAGCTCAAGTTAAGTTATTACAGACCAGTTCTAAAAGTGAGTGCATAACAGTAATAATTATACAAACCGGGGAGACACAACCTCTCCCGAAGGACTAAAAACAAAAGATCTTAAGATGGAGGACCGAGTCCTCCCGCACTTCAGTCTTGGGTTTCGTCTTTTGGAACCACCTTAGCACAGAAGCAGCAAAAATCTGCTACTTCCCCACCTAAAAACAACAAAGGGATAAACCCTGAGTATGGAATTACTCAGCAAGTCTTACCCGACTAAGGAAAAGACTCTCAAGGGTATGCTGGATATATGGGAGTCAAGGTAAGGCTTCTCAATAGTCAAAGACTCTGTTTTGCAGAAATGCTTACTAAAGTGGATCCTTAAAAATCCAGTTTTATTTGTCAAGTTAGGTAAAATTACCTGCACTAGAGTTCTTTCTACCCTAGTTCAATCACTGGTCCTGCACTAGCCAATTTCTTAACCAAAAACCCTTCATCTTTAGTGGAATGCTACGTGTAAGTCAGTGGCCAAGTCTCCATAACCGCGGAGGTACGGCGATCCGAATCGATTATACTCAGCTGAGGATCTCCAATCACACGACATATGTAGCACTTAACCCTTGCATATGTCAACCCGCCACCGGGGTTCTTAAGACCGGATCAGGTTCACGCAAACCGAGAGCACAGATACACCACCGTCCAGCCTCTTGCCACGGAGGGTACACGCTACTCTCGCCACCGCTCCACTCCCATTTCGTGTTATCTTATTCCGGCCTTAGTCTGCCCGAGGCAAGGCTTACCCATGACGAGGCATGTGACCAGTTAAAGGGTCCTCGGTCAGCAGGCCTACATCGACAAGGTCCTTAATCGACTCAGACGGAGACACTACACCGAGACTCTCTTCTCGTGCAAGTCACCCGCCCGGTCTCAGCTTAATCATTTCAACCCAAAAACTTGGTACCTGACAGAGGTACATCTTTTCCGATGTTGAATCCATCACGGCCGTGATGGATCCACCATCAAGTTTTATTTTTGAAAACATCCCTCCCACTTTGCCAAACATCTTTTGTAAAACAAATCCTTTTGTTTTTCTAAAGCAATACTAAGCAAAGTAAAACCTTTTGTAAAAACAGGATTTCAAGGAGGGTAATCGAAATCAAGGAAAGTAATGCAGGAATTGTTTAATCAATCAACTCCTATCACCTAATGCATCAAGCAAGTGAGAAAGATTTTAAAAACATCAAGGGAGGTGGCAAATGCACCGGGGCTTGCCTTTGTTATCAGAGGTGTCGGGCTCGGATCCACAGATATCAAAATAAAAGCAGTTGTCTGCCTGAGGATCAGAGGTGGGTGGTATCCCTTCTTCAACAACTTCTTCTTCTTCTTGCTCTAATATAACCATATACATACATAAGGATGGATGTCATGGAATGCTCATGAGGATGCAAAGATAGCATAAACTTATTAGTTATGTCTTGAATACAACTTTCCTTCACAGTACTCCGAGAACCTAGGGTTCCTGGAGTCAGTAAAGGAGTTCATGGAGCCGGGGGGGGGGGTGGTTTTGGGTTTAGTGATCAAACAAGGCCCAAATTAACCCAAATTCTACCCATGGCTTCTAAATAATGTGAAAAGCTCACATAAAAAGTTTGGGGAATTTTGGACTTATTATTTATTTTCTAAAAATCCAGAACCATTGGTTTAGGCTGTTTTAAATATCCTAAAATTCCCTATTCAAACTAAAAATCATAAAACTATTTTTATTAAATACTATGGAAAATAACAAGCCTAGGAAAATTGGTCTCATAATTTTAGGATTTTTCTACTATTTTCTACAGTTTTTCAAAGTTCCACCGAAAAGGAAAAAGAAAAACATTAAATAGCTCTGGGCCGAAACTAGCCCAGGTTGGCCCAACAACAGCGGAATCGCTGAAAGGGAATTAGGCTTACACCTAGTTCCTAAATAATTTTGGTGGTTGAATTGCCCAACACAAATATTGGACTAACTAGTTTGCTCTAGTACTTAAGTTATACAGGTGCAAAAGGTTCACATTTAGCCAATAAAAAGACCAAGTGTTGGATTCAGCAAAGGAGCAGCAAGGCAACCGAGGGCACCTCTGGGTGGAGGCACCGGACTGTCCGGTGTGCACCGGACTGTCCGGTGCGCCCAGAGGACTTCGACTTCAAACTCTTCGTCCTCGGGAATTCTCGGAAGCCGGCGCGCTAAAATTCACCGGACTGTCCGGTGTGCACCGGACATGTCCGGTGCTCCAAGGAAAGGCCGTCTCCGGAACTCGCCAGCCTCGGGTTCGCGCGGCAGCCGCTCCGCTAAAATTCACCGGACTGTCCGGTGTGCACCGGACTGTCCGGTGTGCCAGCGGAGCAACGGCTCTCTGCGGCGCCAACGGCTCCCTGCGGAGCATTTAATGCGCGCGCAGCGCGCGCAGACGTCAGGCACGCCCATGCCGGTGCACCGGACATCAAACAGTACCTGTCCGGTGTGCACCGGACACCCAGGCGGGCCCAGAAGACAGAAGCTCCAACGGTCAGAATCCAACGGCAATGGTGACGTGGCAGGGGCACCGGACTGTCCGGTGTGCACCGGACTGTCCGGTGCGCCATCGAACAGAGGGGTTCCAGCAACGGTCACTTTTGGTGGTTGAGGCTATAAATACCCCAACCACCCCACATTCATTGCCATCCAAGTTTTCCACTTCTCAACTACTACAAGAGCTCTAGCATTCAATTCTAGACACACCAAATAGATCAAGTCCTCTCCAAATTCCACACAACTCCATAGTGACTAGAGAGAGTGATTTGCTTGTGTTCTTTCGAGCTCTTGCGCTTGGATCGCATTCTTTTCTTTCTCACTTGTTCTTGTGATCATCACTCAATTGTAACCAAGGCAAGAGGCACCAATTGTGTGGTGGCCCTTGTGGGGAAGTTTTGTTCCCGGTTGATTGAGAAGAAGAGAAAGCTCACTCGATCCGTGGGATCGTTTGAGAGAGGGAAGGGTTGAAAAAGACCCGGCCTTTGTGGCCTCCTCAACGGGGAGTAGGTTTGCGAGAACCGAACCTCGGTAAAACAAATCCGCGTGTCACACTCTTATTTGCTTGCGATTTGTTTTGTGCCCTCTCTCGCGGACTCATTTATCTTTCTAACACTAACCCTCGCTTGTAGTTGTGATTATTTTTGTAAATTTCAGTTTCGCCCTATTCACCCCCCCCTCTAGGCGACTATCAATTGGTATCAGAGCCCGGTGCTTCATTAGAGCCTAACCGCTCGAAGTGATGTCGGGAGATCACGCCAAGAAGGAGATGGAGACCGGCGACAAGCCCACTACAAGCCAAGGGAGCACTTCATCTTCATCGGAAGAGTCCCGCACAAAGAGAAGGGAGAAGAAGAAGAGCTCCTCCAAGCGGAAGGAGAAAAGATCTTCCTCTTCTCACCACAAGGAGAAGAAGGAAAAATCTTCTTCTCACAAGCCGCATCGGAGTGGGGACAAGCACAAAAGGATGAGGAAGGTGGTCTTCTACGAGACCGACACTTCATCGACATCTACCTCCGGCTCCGACGCGGCATCCGTTACTTCTAAACGCCAAGAGCGTAAGAAGTATAGTAAGATCCCCCTACGCTACCCTCGCATTCCTAAACATACACCCTTACTTTCCGTCCCATTAGGCAAACCACCAACTTTTAATGGTGAAGATTATGCTATGTGGAGTAATTTAATGAGTTTTCATCTAACCTCTCTCCACAAAAGATTATGGGATGTTGTTGAGTATGGTGTACAGGTACCATCCGTAGGGGATGAGGACTACGACACGGACGAAGTAGCCCAAATCGAGCACTTCAACTCCCAAGCCACAACCATCCTCCTTGCCTCTCTAAGCAAGGAGGAATACAACAAAGTACAAGGGTTGAAGAACGCCAAGGAGATTTGGGACCTACTTAAGACGGCGCACGAGGGTGATGAACTCACCAAGATCACCAAGCGGGAAACGATCGAGGGGGAGCTCGGTCGCTTCCGTCTTCGCCAAGGGGAGGAGCCACAAGACATGTACAACCGGCTCAAGACCTTGGTGAACCAAGTGCGCAACCTCGGGAGCGCAAAATGGGATGACCACGAAGTGGTTAAGGTTATTTTAAGAGCACTTATTTTCCTTAACCCTACTCAAGTACAATTAATTCGTGGTAATCCTAGATATCCACTAATGACCCCCGAGGAAGTCATCGGGAATTTTGTGAGTTTTGAATGCATGATTAAGGGCTCCAAGAAGATCAACGAGCTTGATGAACCCTCCACATCCGAGGCGCAACCGGTGGCCTTCAAGGCAACGGAGGAGAAGAAGGAGGAGTCTACACCAAGTAGACAACCAATTGACGCCTCCAAGCTCGACAACGAGGAGATGGCCCTAATCATTAAGAGCTTTCGGCAAATCCTCAAGCAACGGAAAGGGAAGGATTACAAATCTCGTTCCAAGAAGGTTTGCTACAAGTGTGGTAAGCCCGGTCACTTTATTGCAAAATGTCCTATGTCTAGTGACAGTGACAGGGGCGACGACAAGAAGGGAAGAAGAAAGGAAAAGAAGAAGTACTACAAGAAGAAGGGCGGCGATGCCCATGTTTGTCGAGAGTGGGACTCCGACGAAAGCTCAAGCGACTCCTCCGACGATGAGGACGCCGCCAACATCGCCGTCACCAAGGGCCTCCTCTTCCCCAACGTCGGCCACAAGTGCCTCATGGCCAAGGACGGCAAAAAGAAGGTAAAATCAAGGTCCTCCTCTAAATATGAAACATCTAGTGATGAGGATGATAAAAATGAGGAAGAAAACTTGCGTACTCTTTTTGCTAACCTCAACATGCAACAAAAGGAAAAATTAAATGAATTAATTAGTGCTATACATGAGAAGGATGAACTCTTGGATTCTCAAGAGGACTTCCTTATTAAAGAAAATAAGAAGCATGTTAAGGTTAAAAATGCTTATGCTCTAGAAAGAGAAAAATGTGAAAAATTGTCTAGTGAGCTAAGCACTTGCCATGAGACTTTAGACAACCTTAGAAATGAAAATGCTAATTTGTTAGCTAAGGTTGATTCTCATATTTGCAATGTTTCAATTCCAAATTCTAGAAATGATAATGATAATTTGCTTGCTAGGATTGAAGAATTGAACATTTCTCTTGCTAGTCTTAGAAATGAGAATGAGAAATTAATTGCTAAGACTAAGGATTTTGATGTTTGCAATGCTACCATTTCCGACCTTAGAGCTAAAAATGATATGTTGCATGCTAAGGTTGTTGAACTAAAATCTTGCAAACCCTCTACATCTAATGTTGAGCATATTTCAATTTGTACTAGATGTAGAGATATTAATGTTGATGCTATCCATGATCACCTAGCCTTAATTAAAAAACAAAATGATCACATAGCACAACTTAATGCTAAGATTAGAGAGCATGACTTGGAAAATGAAAAATTTAAACTTGCTAGAAGCATGCTCTATAATGGGAGACGCCCTGGCATTAAGGACGGCATTGGCTTCCAAAAGGGAGACAATGTCAAAATCAATGCCCCTCCAAAGAACTTATCTAACTTTGTTAAGGGCAAGGCTCCCATGCCTCAGGATAACGAGGGTTACATTTTGTACCCTGCCGGCTATCCTGAGAGCAAAATTAGGAAAATTCATTCTAGGAAGTCTCACTCTGGCCCTAATCATGCTTTTATGTATAAGGGTGAGACATCTAGATCTAGGCAACCAACCCATGCCAAGTTGCCTAGAAAGAAAATTCCAAATGCATCAAATGATCATGCTATTTCATTTAAAACTTTTGATGCATCTTACGTTTTGACTAACAAATCCGGCAAGATAGTTGCCAAAATTGTTGGGGGCAAACACAAGGGCTCCAAGACTTGTGTTTGGGTACCCAAAGTTCTTGTATCTAATGCCAAAGGACCCAAAACCGTTTGGGTACCTAAAACAAAGAACTAAACTTGTTTTGTAGGTTTATGCATCCGGGGGCTCAAGTTGGATACTCGACAGCGGGTGCACAAACCACATGACCGGGGAGAAAAAGATGTTCTCCTCGTATGAGAAAAACCAAGATCCCCAACGAGCTATCACATTCGGGGATGGAAATCAAGGTTTGGTCAAAGGTTTGGGTAAAATTGCTATATCTCCTGACCATTCTATTTCCAATGTTTTTCTTGTAGATTCCTTAGATTACAATTTGCTTTCCGTATCCCAATTATGTCAAATGGGCTACAACTGTCTTTTTACTGATACTGGTGTTACTGTCTTTAGAAGAAGTGATGATTCAATAGCTTTTAAGGGAGTGTTAGAGGGTCAGCTATACTTAGTAGATTTTAATAGAGCTGAACTCGACACTTGCTTGATTGCTAAGACTAACTTGGGTTGGCTCTGGCACCGCCGACTAGCCCATGTTGGAATGAAGAATCTTCATAAGCTTCTAAAGGGAGAACACATTTTGGGACTAACCGATGTTCATTTTGAGAAAGACAGGATTTGTAGCGCATGCCAAGCCGGGAAGCAAGTTGGCACCCATCATCCACACAAAAACATCATGACTACCGACAGGCCACTGGAACTCCTACACATGGATCTATTCGGCCCGATTGCTTACATAAGCATCGGCGGTAGTAAGTATTGTCTTGTAATTGTGGATGATTATTCTCGCTTCACTTGGGTATTCTTTTTACAGGAAAAATCACAAACCCAAGAGACCCTAAAAGGATTCTTGAGACGAGCTCAAAATGAGTTCGGCTTAAGGATCAAGAAAATTAGAAGCGACAACGGGACGGAGTTCAAGAACTCTCAAATTGAAGGCTTTCTTGAGGAGGAGGGCATCAAGCATGAGTTCTCTTCTCCCTACACTCCTCAACAAAATGGTGTAGTGGAGAGGAAGAATCGAACTCTATTGGACATGGCAAGAACCATGCTTGATGAGTACAAGACACCGGATCGGTTTTGGGCCGAGGCGGTCAACACCGCCTGCTACGCCATCAACCGGTTATATCTTCATCGAATCCTCAAGAAGACATCTTATGAACTCCTAACCGGTAAAAAGCCAAACATTTCATATTTTAGAGTTTTCGGTAGCAAATGCTTTATTCTTGTTAAGAGAGGTAGAAAATCTAAATTTGCTCCTAAAACTGTAGAAGGCTTTTTATTAGGATATGACTCAAACACAAGGGCATATAGAGTCTTTAATAAGTCCTCAGGACTTGTTGAAGTTTCTTGTGACGTTGTGTTTGATGAGA
Organism: Zea luxurians; assembly: GCA_029449295.1. Classification (NCBI taxonomy): domain Eukaryota; kingdom Viridiplantae; phylum Streptophyta; class Magnoliopsida; order Poales; family Poaceae; genus Zea; species Zea luxurians. The sequence continues at coordinate 48,176,752 of JAOPSE010000021.1, forward strand.
CTAACGGCTCTCAAGTAGAGCAAGTTGATCTTGATGATTTAGGTGAAGAACAGGCTCCATGCATAGCGCTAAGGAACATGTCCATTGGGGATGTGTGTCCTAAGGAATCCGAAGAGCCTTCAAATGCACAAGATCAACCATCCTCCTCCACGCAAGTATCTCCACCAACTCAAGTTGAGGATGAGGCTCAAGATGTTGAACAAGAAGATCAAGAAGATGAGTCACCTCAAAATGACGGCAACGATCAAGGGGGAGATGCAAATAATGAAGACAAGGAGGATGAACAACCAAGACCGCCACACCCAAGAGTCCACCAAGCAATACAACGAGATCACCCCGTCGACACCATTCTCGGCGATATTCATAAGGGGGTAACTACTCGATCTCGTGTTGCGCATTTTTGTGAACATTACTCGTTTGTTTCCTCTATTGAGCCACACAGGGTAGAGGAAGCACTTCAAGATTCGGATTGGGTGATGGCGATGCAAGAGGAGCTCAACAATTTCACGAGGAACGAGGTATGGCACTTAGTTCCACGTCCTAACCAAAATGTTGTAGGAACCAAGTGGGTCTTCCGCAACAAGCAAGACGAGCATGGTGTGGTGACAAGGAACAAAGCTCGACTCGTGGCCAAGGGGTATTCACAAGTCGAAGGTTTGGATTTTGGTGAAACCTATGCACCCGTAGCTAGGCTTGAGTCAATTCGCATATTATTAGCCTATGCTACTTACCATGGCTTCAAGCTTTATCAAATGGACGTGAAGAGTGCCTTCCTCAATGGACCGATCAAGGAGGAGGTCTATGTTGAGCAACCTCCCGGCTTTGAAGACAGTGAGTATCCTAATCATGTCTATAGGCTCTCTAAGGCGCTTTATGGGCTCAAGCAAGCCCCAAGAGCATGGTATGAATGCCTTAGAGATTTCCTTATTGCAAATGGCTTCAAAGTCGGCAAGGCCGATCCTACTTTGTTCACTAAAACTCTTGACAATGATTTGTTTGTATGCCAAATTTATGTTGATGATATTATATTTGGGTCTACTAACAAATCTACATGTGAAGAATTTAGTAGGATCATGACACAGAAATTCGAGATGTCAATGATGGGGGAGTTGAAATATTTCTTAGGATTTCAAGTCAGGCAACTCCAAGAGGGCACCTTCCTTAGCCAAACGAAGTATACTCAAGATATCCTAACCAAGTTTGGAATGAAGGATGCCAAGCCCATCAAGACACCCATGGGAACAAATGGGCATCTCGACCTCGACACGGGAGGTAAGTCCGTGGATCAAAAGGTATACCGGTCGATGATTGGTTCATTACTTTATTTATGTGCGTCTCGACCGGACATAATGCTTTCCGTTTGCATGTGTGCAAGATTCCAAGCCGACCCTAAGGAATCACACCTTACGGCCGTAAAACGAATCTTGAGATATTTGGCTTATACTCCTAAGTTTGGGCTTTGGTACCCTCGGGGATCCACTTTTGATTTGATTGGGTATTCGGATGCCGATTGGGCGGGGTGTAGGATTAACAGGAAGAGCACATCGGGGACTTGCCAGTTCTTAGGAAGATCCTTGGTGTCTTGGGCTTCAAAGAAGCAAAATTCGGTCGCTCTTTCTACTACCGAAGCCGAGTATATTGCCGCAGGCCACTGTTGCGCGCAATTACTTTGGATGAGGCAAACCCTGCGGGACTATGGTTACAAATTAACCAAAGTCCCTTTGCTATGTGACAATGAGAGTGCAATCAAAATGGCCGATAATCCCGTCGAGCACAGCCGCACTAAGCACATAGCCATTCGGTATCATTTTCTTCGGGATCACCAACAAAAGGGGGATATCGAGATTTCTTACATTAATACTAAAGATCAATTAGCCGATATCTTTACCAAGCCACTTGATGAACAATCTTTTACCCGACTTAGGCATGAGCTCAATATACTTGATTCGAGGAACTTCTTTTGCTAGTCTTGCACACATAGCTCGTAATTATACCTTTGATCATGTCTCTTTTATATATGCTATGACTAATGTGTTTTCAAGTGTACTTCAAACCAAGTCATAGGTATATTGAAAGGGAATTGGAGTCTTCGGCGAAGACAAGGCTTCCACTCCACTCTACTACTCATCCTTCGCCGTCGCTCCGCATCACTCTCCAACTTTGGTATAATCCTCACTCATTCATTTCATGACCAAAGGGAGAGAAAATACTTCATTGGGCTCTAATGACTCCGTTTTTGGCGATTCATGCCAAAGGGGGAGAGAGTATTAGCCCAAAGCAAAAGGACCGCACCACCACCCTAATTTTAAAATTGGATGATTTTCAATGGTAAATTTCAAAAATTGGTATCTCTTTGTGTTCTAAAGGGGGAGCAAGTAGTATTTTCAAAATTGATGGAAAACCCTCTTGAACACTAAGAGGAGACCTTATTTGAGGGGGAGTTTTGTTTAGTCAAAGGAAAAGCATTTTGGATCAAAGGAAGAAATCTTCAAAACTTAAAAATGCTTTGCAAATCTTATTCATTTACCTTTGACTATCTTGCAAAATGACTTTGAAAAGAATTTACAAAAGAATTTGCAAAAACAAAACTCTTGGTGCAAATGTGGTCCAATATGTCAAAAACAAAGAAAACAATCCATGCGCATCATATAAGTATTTATTGGCTCAATTCCAAGCAACCTTTGCACTTACATTATGCAAACTAGTTCAATTATGCACTTCTATATTTACTTTGGTTTGTGTTGGCATCAATCACCAAAAAGGGGGAGATTGAAAGGGAATTAGGCTTACACCTAGTTCCTAAATAATTTTGGTGGTTGAATTGCCCAACACAAATATTGGACTAACTAGTTTGCTCTAGTACTTAAGTTATACAGGTGCAAAAGGTTCACATTTAGCCAATAAAAAGACCAAGTGTTGGATTCAGCAAAGGAGCAGCAAGGCAACCGAGGGCACCTCTGGGTGGAGGCACCGGACTGTCCGGTGTGCACCGGACTGTCCGGTGCGCCCAGAGGACTTCGACTTCAAACTCTTCGTCCTCGGGAATTCTCGGAAGCCGGCGCGCTAAAATTCACCGGACTGTCCGGTGTGCACCGGACATGTCCGGTGCTCCAAGGAAAGGCCGTCTCCGGAACTCGCCAGCCTCGGGTTCGCGCGGCAGCCGCTCCGCTAAAATTCACCGGACTGTCCGGTGTGCACCGGACTGTCCGGTGTGCCAGCGGAGCAACGGCTCTCTGCGGCGCCAACGGCTCCCTGCGGAGCATTTAATGCGCGCGCAGCGCGCGCAGACGTCAGGCACGCCCATGCCGGTGCACCGGACATCAAACAGTACCTGTCCGGTGTGCACCGGACACCCAGGCGGGCCCAGAAGACAGAAGCTCCAACGGTCAGAATCCAACGGCAATGGTGACGTGGCAGGGGCACCGGACTGTCCGGTGTGCACCGGACTGTCCGGTGCGCCATCGAACAGAGGGGTTCCAGCAACAGTCACTTTTGGTGGTTGAGGCTATAAATACCCCAACCACCCCACATTCATTGTCATCCAAGTTTTCCACTTCTCAACTACTACAAGAGCTATAGCATTCAATTCTAGACACACCAAATAGATCAAGTCCTCTCCAAATTCCACACAACTCCATAGTGACTAGAGAGAGTGATTTGCTTGTGTTCTTTCGAGCTCTTGCGCTTGGATCGCATTCTTTTCTTTCTCACTTGTTCTTGTGATCATCACTCAATTGTAACCAAGGCAAGAGGCACCAATTGTGTGGTGGCCCTTGTGGGGAAGTTTTGTTCCCGGTTGATTGAGAAGAAGAGAAAGCTCACTCGATCCGTGGGATCGTTTGAGAGAGGGAAGGGTTGAAAAAGACCCGGCCTTTGTGGCCTCCTCAACGGGGAGTAGGTTTACGAGAACCGAACCTCGGTAAAACAAATCCGCGTGTCACACTCTTATTTGCTTGCGATTTGTTTTGTGCCCTCTCTCGCGGACTCATTTATCTTTCTAACACTAACCCTCGCTTGTAGTTGTGATTATTTTTGTAAATTTCAGTTTCGCCCTATTCACCCCCCCTCTAGGCGACTATCAATCGCGCCCGCGCCCGCGCGCGCGATGGCGGCTTTGCAGAAAAGCCCTCAAGGTTTCATCTAACAGGAAGTGGGTTCGGTTGCTATTTCTCCAAGTCGCTGACAGTTCACGAAAAAGCCCCTGGGTTCTTGCCAATTCACAATTACAAGTCCTCGACGGCGTTTAGGCGTGGCCGTGCTCCGGCGAGCAGCTACGCCGGGCGATTGAGGCAGCGGCTGAGCTCTCCGAGCGGCATACACGGAATTAAACCCCCAAGGAGCATTTCCCCTAACCAAATTGCACGAATGGTGGGCTAGGAAGCTCCGGCCACGGTGACCGCAAGCAAAACGGCGAAGTGATCGTGTTCCCGGCGATGTGCGCCGGTCTAGTTCAATTGAAGGGGTCGGGAAGCATCACTGAGGCATGAGAAAGCTTAAACGAGGAAGCAACGGGTGGGTACTGACCGGAGTTGGGCTGGCGACGGTGAACTCAACTCACGGCGGCGGAAAACTGATTTGGTGGCAACGCGAAATTCCGGCGAGCTGGTGGGCGATCGAGTGTGGGAACGGGTGCAATAGTTAGCAAAATACATGGCGAAGCCGAGGGGGGGCTCAATTTATAGGCTCCGAGAGCGGTGGCTCTCAATTTGATCGCGATGCGTTGGCGGCCGGAGGGGAGGAAGAAGCTTGGCGCGCGGTTACGTGGCCTACGGCGTGGCAAGCTCCTTAACGCTGATGGGACGGCCTAGAGGAGTCATGGCGACGCTATGGAAGGGCTTGGACACACGGCACCCGGCCGAGAGGCGGCGGTCGACGGCGAACACTTTACTGCGGGCGGTGAGCCAGGGGGGTGTACCGTGGCCGAGCGGGGTGACTTCCAGCTCACCGGTGACGAGGCCTTACCGCGACAGCCTTATCCGGTGACCGCCGAGCACGAATCTTGGCGAGCGGCGATCGACGGCGGCAGCTACCGGCGGTGAAGACGAAACCCGATCTTCTTCAGTTATAACGGTTACTGTACCATGGCCAAAGTTCATCAGGGTGTCTGACCGAGCAGGTTTAGAGCTATTTCTCTCCAAATTTCATGTGATGACAGGTCCCAGTCTCTATACCAAAGTTGTAGTGCTACATACCAGCTACAACTCCACTATAGGACTTGATCACATTTGAGCACTGGATCATGCTTGAATCTGAGCTAGAAGTTGGTGTCAGTTCACTGCTAAACTGAATTTCAGATCAAACAGCCTGACAGCCAAACATTGATGGGGTTTTTCTCCAAATTTCTCATAACAACTATGCTTGCACCCTTTAGCAAAGTTGTTCTCCTATGATTAGGCTTCAACTTTGATGTGGTGACCTAGGGCAAAAACCCTATACTTTGCAAGTTACAAAGCTCCAAAGTTGAGCCCATTCACTGATTTTTCAGACTTAGAGTAAATTCAAAGGAGGTCCATTTTGCACTTTAGTCCAAAACTTAGGGTTTGGCTTTCAAGTCCACATATTTGTGATCCAATTGACTTGAAATACTTATTTGGCTTGGTTTTTGCACTTTAGCCCAAAAGTGGGCTAATTTTGCACATAAGCCCCTAGGGTTTGGTTTTAGGGTTTTCCAGGGTTTTGATTAGGGTTTTTAATACCCCAGGGGTATAAATGTGATTCAACCTTATTGTTGGGGTCACTTTATGACTTTTCTCACAAGCCCTAATGTTTTTCTCAACCTAGGTTAAGTTTTACCCCTTTAACCACTATTTAGGGTTAAGTCCTTAAACCAGGGTCCTATTTGTAAAACAGTAAAACAATACAACTTGTTTGAAATTTTTGCCTAGTGAATACACTCTAGGTGTGTCAAACATATGCAATGCCCATACTCATGATGCCATGCTCAAGTTTTAGTTATAGTAACACCAGGGGTGTTACATTTAATTCGCGTAGGTTTATAGTGTATCTGGTCTTAGAGTATTTCCAATAGACTAGCTAAATAGCTTGTCAAGCTAAATTTTAGCTACTTAATAGCATAATAGCTCTAATAGACTAGCCATTTAACTTTCTAAGTTATCTAGCTCTTTAAATTAACTCCCTCATTAGCCAAATTTGGCTAGCAACTCTCGCTGGTTAAACTAACTTGCATGTTGGAGAGTCTGTTAGAATGTGATATTATATATATAGTTTAATATTTATGGAGAGACAAATAAAGAGTTAAATAGAGAGTTAAAAATAAAGAGTCTCTTGAAGATGCTCTTATAATACACATGTGAGCGTAGATAATGGTACGAGCTAAATTTTTTAATCAAATAATGTCAATCACCGGTTATAATGATATTTTTAGAATAATTATTTTTTTATAATGACATATGAAAGACGTATTAAAAAAACATATCTGGTGTATATGGAAGTTTAGTGTCCATGGTGCACATATTAAATCAGCATCACTCATTTTAGATCTAATGTCTCTAGTTGTTCGATATATTTTGCTAAGGACACCCTTCGACGTAGTGGAGTATATTGGTGGAATATGTTATTTATAAATTGTAATGATCAACTAGAGACGCTAGATCTAAAATCGATAGTGATGATTTAATATGTACACCATGTTCAATAAACTTTCATATGCATCGTATGTATCTTCTTAAAAAAATCCCTTATTTATTTCCCACCAAACGAAGCCGTCCGGCCGCCCCTGCCTGCCTCGCAGTGCCGCGGCCTCCGGAGTCCGGACCACGCGCACGCGGGGACCGCGCCTCCACGTCACGTGCGCCACCGCCCGCCGGAGAAGACCGCCGCCGCCCGATGGCGGTTGCCCCGGCCGCACACGCCTACCGCGCTTCGGCTTCTGTAACTACTCGTACTCTCCGTTCTACCTCGGCGTAACTCCGTTTCCCCTCCTTCCTCCTCTTCAATTTTTCTAAGGCGTGTGAAGAATTCGTGTCCGAGAGTGCTCATCAGTCAAAAAAACTACCCAATATTTGGGCATGGTTGCTCTGTGCTGTGCATCATGGAGTCTAGCAAATAAGGTAGTCTCAGCTGAGGCCTAACAGGACCCTTTTCTTGGTGGGGGGAGGGGGATACGAATGGGGAAGACGACTGTCATGCTGTTTGGGTGGACAAAGTCCTTTATCAAAAACTGAGCTGTGATTTATAGCTTGACTAGAGCTCGGCCTCAAGGTTTTTAACCTGGCGTTACCATGGGTTAGTGTGTGATCATACTTGTCCCAAATGGAGAGTGTTTAACATGCCCAGATGGCCTTTTTATGATATGCAACTTTAAACCATTTGGTTCAATGAGTTGCCAATTGACGTTGCAAATTCGAAGAATATATACAGATGAGATGATATTATACATTATAACGACAATCTAAAGTCAAAGCACGGAAGAATATGTGGTTCACTCCATGCTTAGCTGTGACAGTAAGACCGTGACGTAGCATGGATCAAAGATTACCCCAAGAATAACCCCTGCCTTTTTCGCATAATGTTGTAGTTTAATTCTCTCAGAACAACTTTAGGTTACAGTTGCCCATGCACCGATGCAATTATGTTTGTGGGTTATGAGTACAGATTTCTTTGACTAAATAGGTTGAGGTTTTCATGCAACAGACTTACACATGTAATGGAATACAGATGATTGCAGGCCTAACGGGTGCTCTGTGCATGGCATTTAGAGGTAAGTTGTTTCACAGGAACTTTTCCTTGTGGGGTTTTATTTTGTCATTCTTGTTTTTGTAATGACTACTTGAAATTGGTTTCGTTTAGGGTCGTATACTCATTTCTGTAATTTCCAAAACATCAGGAAACAATGCACTACTTTACAGAAGGGAAAATCCTCTCTCCTTGAGATGCTCTTTTCGCTCCTTGAAAGCAAGAAATAACCATTCATCAGCTGTGGCACCTAAGGACTACTGTGAAACTTACATCCAGTTTTTGAGAGATAAACGGATAGTTCCTGATTCAGATCCTCCAAGCCCTAAAGATGTGGACCTATTGTATCAGTTTATTGATAAGAGGTGATACCCTCCATATTCGAACGAAATTGTCATTTTTCTGAGCTGTTGTTGAAGTGAAATGAACTTCATTGCCTTCTCTCTTTTAGTAAAAGGCTCATGGTAGTAACTGGGGCAGGAATGAGCACTGAATCTGGGATTCCTGATTACAGGAGGTATGTGCATTGTTGTATCTGATGAAACCATATTTTCAGCCTCCCATTAATCTTAATATTCTAACAATCAGAATTCTTATTTTATGGCAGTCCTAATGGTGCATACAGTACAGGTTTTAAACCACTTTCTCATCAGGTGTGCCCACCATTGCTTATCAAATGATGTCTCTTGCTGTTTTTGATACACATTTCTTTCATTATGGTGCTATTTTTAAAAGGGGACACTGACATCTTTTACAAAATTTTCAAATTTGTATCCTAAAGATAACAAGGTTTTTATTCTGTTTATCTGCATACATTGTCTTTGTGTGAGGACTCATAAAAGAGGCTACTTGTGTTACAATCAGCTATATTACATAAGAAGTTAACTCTGTTCTCTTCACCTTTGTTCAGCTGTATAACTATCTGGAGTATTGACTCCAAGCTAAAAAATGATTTTTTTATTATTCTTGAGCAAACATTTTACCTACAGAAATCATTCAATATCATGCTCATCAATAATGTTTGGTCTATGTAGGCCTCATCATTCTTCTTTCTTGCTCTGTTACTGTAAGCTGTTCTGTGACTTGTGGCATTCTTTTATAATTTTACTTTATGATTTTTGCAAATTCGGTTCTGGTTATTACTGATTAGTTGAACCAACTTACGTTATGAAATCATTCTTCCAGTCACCAATTTTCTCTTTCATTATCTTGTTCGTGGTTACTTACCACTTGAACCACATAGGAGTTTGTTCGCTCTATTAGAGCCCAGAGGCGGTACTGGGCTAGGAGCTATGCTGGATGGAGAAGGTTTAGGAGAGCACAACCAAATGCAGCCCATTACGCTCTTGCATCTCTAGAAAGGAGTGGCCGTGTTCACTCAATGGTTACCCAAAATGTGGATAGGTAGTGAGATGGGCCTGTGTTTCTTCATAGGTAACAGAAGTGTATTTTTCACCTTCACTTGTTGGACATGTAACTTAGGTTGCATCATCGTGCTGGGAGTAATCCACTTGAGCTACATGGGAGTGTATATGAGGTAATTTTTTTAGAATGTGGTACATCCATCAGCCGAGAATCATTCCAGGAGGAAGTGAAGAACCTAAACCCAAAGGTATGTTGTCTATTTGATACCAATTATGTTTATCATTTTAATTGTACCTGTTTGACATGAACCCTTTGGAGAATACATTTGCCATACAATAAGTTAAAGTTATTTTTTTCATGTTCCTTTGAAGTTGTTGGCTTATTGTATAATTTGGTATATGTTGCCTTTGCTTTTGGAATCATTCAGACATGATTCCACTGTAATGATCATTTAGTCAGCTTCTACATTAGATGTTATTGTTGATCTGAAGAGCAATACATTTTTATTTGAACTGATCATTCTGTAGCCCCTGACAACGGACGATTACTGTTTCTGCAGTGGGCTCAAGCTATCGATAGTTTGGAAGTTGGACAACCAGGTTCAGGCAAAAGTTTTGGAATGCAGCAACGACCTGATGGTGATGTTGAGATTGATGAGAAGTTCTGGGAGCAAGATTTTGAAATTCCTAGCTGCCATCAATGTGGTGGAGTGCTAAAGCCTGATGTGAGATTCCGTTCATCCTATGCTTCTAGGATTAATTTCTTCATGTATATAAGTATGCTCAGTTGATGTCCGGTAAGCCACACCTAGCCATCTGGGTTTAGTGTTTTTTCTTTGAGCTAATCCGCACCAGGGTGGGGCTGCAATCCCCGCTGTAGGCTTCTATTGTTTTGAGTTAGCAACGTTAATTTATTTAGCATCCTATATATCTCTTTGACCCTTAGTGATCTGCCTAGCAATGACTAGAACTGGGATGTACAGTGTCAATGTGCTATTCCATTTCCTGGGATTCTTTCACAAGGCTATGTGATTTCACTAAGGGCGTACCCAGTGCCGTAGGCTTCCCGCACTGTGCGGGGTCTGGGGAAGGGTATCTTTAAGCGCCAAGTCTTACCCGCATAATATGCGGAGGCTGGGGCTCGAACCCGGGACCTTCCGGTTACAGACGGTAGGCTCTACCACTGCACCAGGCCCGCCCTTCTATGTGATTTCACTAAAGCCACGCAAATATCATAACCGAAAGTTATTTCAACTTGTTATTTCTGGTGTTTGAAGGTTGTGATGTTTGGTGATAATGTTCCTCAAGAGAGAGCTGAAAGCGCTAAGGAGGCTGCAAGAACATGCGATGCACTTCTAGTGGTCGGTTCAGCACTAATGACAATGTCCGCTTTTCGGCTGGCAAGGTATCATTAGAAAATATATAATAACATTTGACACTCTCTTGTACTACATGATCAAGAGGTAGTCGTCAAATCTGTTTTAAGATTCTCTTCTTCCTCGGCAAAATCTCTCAAACTGGACTAAATTACGTCTCGTCGATGATTAATCTGAATTCAGGCTGGCACACGAAGCAAATGCTCCTATAGCTGCAGTTAGCATCGGGGAGACGAGGGCTGATAGCATTTTATCACTGAAAATCAATGCGAGATGTGGAGAGGTTAGTGCCTCTCTTACTTTGAGCTTCATGCACGTGTACCACAGCATGTGGCTTGAGTGTTGTTCGTGTTGTTCTGATTCATTTACTTGGTTTCACCATTTTTTTCAGATCTTACCCAGAATACTTCAGATGGGAAGTCTGGTGGTGCCAGACGTAAACTGAGCATTGCCTTCAGAGTGTCAAGTCGTCTTGTGTGGCGCCCATAATTAATCTTTAGATAACTCAGTTAGCGGCGATACAGAATGCAAGAAGAAACATGGACAGTTAGTTATAGATAATTGGACGGCAATGGTCAGTGGCCTTCTTGTTGTAATATCCAAATTGTTCGTAGGGGATAAATTAATAGTGGTTCCTGCAACCGATGGTAGTTTCCTGTAACATGTATATTGCAAAGCTGTTAGCCAATTCCATCAGACTGTGTAAACAGGCATGCAAAGCACAGTTTATAGAATATAGTTTGAGATAGAAAGTGTGATATATAGTCTGCTAAAGATAGACTTAGATCTTTAACGTTAGAGCAACTCCAACAGGCTCTCTAAACTGATCAGAATCGGTAAAAAATAGAAAAGTCTAGATAAAATTGCATCCAACAGACTCGTTTTCTGCCTATCTTTTCCATCCACCTCGTTATACACGTTCCTTCGCTAGGCATTTTTGGCTAGTGCACTCGTCATTTTCCATCATGGCGCTCAAATGCTCTCCCGCGGTCGAGGCAAATTCCAGCTCTCGCTCGTCCTCTTACTCTCGTGTGCCCTCTCGCTCTCGTACGACCAGAAGTTTGTGATGGGTGTCAACTCCATTCACAACGAGCTCGTTCAAGGAGTTAACACAATGTTGTGCGGGGAACAAACGACGAAGAAAAGAATCAAGCGCCACCAAAAAATGAACGACCTGTTCGGCCACTCTGCTGGGAACGAACGACCAAGGAATCAAGCGCAAACACAAAAACGAATGACCGGCAGCTACAGAGAGAAACAATCATGCGCTAAAAAGGAAGGTATGTGTTGGGTTGTTGAAATTTGATAGGTCATCATCTAAAATTGGAGAGTTTGTTGGATACAAACATCCATAAGAACTTGTCTATCTTTTTTAGAGCTCTCAAAACTCTAAATTTAGCTATGATTTATAACTAGGCTATTGGAGTTGCTCTTAGACATTAGACATGTTTAATGTTCAATCGGAGAGCAATAACTCATCCTGTCTTGTGTCGTTTTTTTGTTAGGGCTGATTTGGAGCAGATCCCTAGTGAAGAAAACCCTTGTTATTCATTGAATATCAAGGGGGTTCCTCCCCTAGAGATCCTTCCAAATATTTGGTCACCAAACCTGTCTTTATAAGTACTATTTTACCCAGTGCAGCCGTGCATGCCGGCCATGTGAACCTTTTGCTGAAGAAGAAATGAGCGCGGGACGATTCGGTACGCGGGTAAAGAACAAGTGGACCTTGTGTGGTTTAAACCTATATAGTCACTCAAAACATAAAACATTATTTTTCACTGTAAATTTGTACAATTTGTAAAGTGATGTTTGAATATATGTATAATTATGGTATGCTAACTCCACTCTATAAACAGTATAGTTGACAGTATAAAATAGTGTTTTTTTTATCATATGAGTGAACTGCTGGACTACGTTGTTTGCTCACGTAGTGTTTTAGGAGACCATATGAGTGCGTAAGGAAAATGGACCCTGACACATTTGGCTAAGTGGTTTTGGTGCTTGATGATCAACATAACCTTGTGGACTAATATTTCTCAAGTGTTTGTGTGTTGTAGTTCACGGGATGCGAATTGGATTGGACTGAGACTATGAGGATGCAACATCTCAAAGAAGACATTATCAGACCTATAGCAGACATTACAAAGTCATATTGAAAACACTTTATTCATGCTAAGAGTCTAACACAACAAGAAGTAGAAGTGGAATACAAAACCACAAAACAAAAGTGAAGTTGATAAAGTTAAGAGGAAGAGCTGACTGGATTGGAAGTTGAAAGGATCACGATGCCCAAGAGAGAGGGGTGAATTAGGCTTTTGTAACGCCCCGAATTTTGGAGTTGAATTTTTTCTTTTCCTCACTCACCAAATTCGGGCGTTACCCTTTCTTTTTCTTTTTCTCCTCGCTAGACCTTGATCTTTTCCAAAGTTATAGCGGGATTCGGCTTGGAACTCCCGTGTAAAGCAAAACCCTAAGATACTTTATATTGTTTGATGTACCATGCCGGACCATACATTTTTTTTGATTGCTTAGAAATGTAAGTGCATTCATCTAGGAAGACCGGATTTCGAAAAGGAGAAAAAACTTTTTTCCTTTTTCTTTTTCTTTCTCTCTCTCTCCTCTCTTTTCTCTCTCCCGCGCCGTGGGCCGTCCCTGGCCGGCCCAGCCGCCCCAGCCCAACCGCCCCCCCGCGCGCCCTCCTTTGGGCCCAATTGGCCCAGCCGCCCCCCTCTCTTCCCCTTATCCCTCTCCCTCCCTTTCTCCCATTTTCCCTCTAGCCGCCGCCCCCTGCCCTAGCCCCGCCCCTGCAGCTCGGCCGCCGCCCCTGCAGCTCGGCCGCCCCACCCCTGCAGCTCGGCCGCCCGTCCCCGTCCCCGGTGAGCCCTCCCCCTCTCCTCTCCTCTCCCCTCTCCCCTCCTCTCCCTCCCCGGCCCAACCGCCCCGCGCCCTGGCTAGCTCGGCCGCCTCCATGGCCGGCTCGGCCGCCGCCGCCCCTGCGCGCCCCCGGTTCGGCCGCCCGCCCGCCCCGGCTCGGCCCCCGCCTCGGCTGGCCCAGCCGCCCCAGCTCGGCCGCCCCCCCCCCCGCGCCCTGCCCAGCTCGGTCGCCCCCCCTGCGCGCCGCCCCGCCCCTGCCCCAGGCCGGTTCAACCGCCCCCCCCTTTTTTTATTTATTTTATTTTATTTTATCTTATTTTATGTTCTTTTATTATTGTTAGCTATTTTTATTTTAGGCAGGCTAATCATTGTTCATGTTATTGAAATAGGAAACTTAATTTAGAATTCCGTTACGCTAGTTAATTCATATAATCAATTGTTTATCTAGTTCAATGTTGATCAACTAAAAATGACTAGGTTTCCATTAGTGCATATAACTAAATTCTTTTGTTAGAACCAATTGTAACTAATCATTAGTGCATAAGCTTTAACCCATGCGAGACCTTTCCCCATTTCTTTCTAACCTTAATGAATGCGATATCGAATGTCATACTTTATGCATATTTACTTTATTTGTTCCCTTGTGTGGTGCACTGTTTGTTTCCTAATTTGAATGGATGGATGTATGTATGCTTGCAATCGCATAGAGAATGATCCGGTCGAAGAGCCCGAGGAACCCGCAGGAGAAGCCCCTGAGCAGCAGTCGGTTGGTGGAGGCAAGTGTCCTTTGACCCATCTCAGTCCTATTCATTCTTTAATTCACCCCCCGCATTACACAATTATACCTAAGGATTGACTAGCTTTTGTTATCCATGTCCTTGTTTACCTATTTGGGTCGGATTATTACTGCTTAGTCTGATGCTACTGCTCAACTCTAATCAATGAACATGATGTGATTATCTATGATACGCTATTTTCCCCTTCTTATTTATGATCATACTTGTGACCTTCAAGGGGACTCGAGCGGTTTCTCGAGTGCCTCTCCGTAAGGACCTGTTCAATGGATGACCGCCCGGGAAAACAGTGCAACCATGAGGGTGGAATGGGACGCCCTTAGCTGAATAATTGGAGGAACCGAGGGGTAGATCACTTAGCCGTCGTGCCGTCAATGGGGCTCGGTGTATGCGGCTCGCTCTGCCAAGGTGGATTTGTCCCTTGGGGAGGAGTGCGGTACATTTAGGAAACCTAATGGGTGGCTACAGCCCCGGGGAATCTTTGTAAAGGCTACGTAGTGAGACCCTGCCTATTCACCTTGGTAGTGTTTAAGGGTTTGATCGGCCCGAGGCAAGAGGGAATCACGGCTTATGGGTAAAGTGCACAACCTCTGCAGAGTGTTTGAAAACTGATATATCAGCCGTGCTCGCGGTTATGAGCGGCCAAGGGAGCTCCAGAGATTAGTGATACTTGATCAGAGACATTTTGGTACAGGTGGCAATGAGATTGATGGTTCTGGTTATGACTATGGTGCTGGTAAGTGGTATTCTTTCCGTTTGGAAAGGATACATTGGGCTAATAACTTGGGTTAATGTTAAAACTTGGCTTTCTACTAGTAAGTAATAACCTGACCAACTAAAAGCAACTGCTTGACTTATCCCCACATAAAGCTAGTCCACTACAGCCAAACAGGATGCTTGCTGAGTATGTTGATGTGTACTCACCCTTGCTCTACACACCAAACCCCCCAGGTTGTCCGCGTTGCAACCACTGCTCAGGAGAAGATGAAGCCGTGGAAGGAGATTTCCAGGAGTTCCAAGACTACGACGAGTTCTAGGTGTGGGTTAGCGGCAACCCCCAGTCGGCTACCTGTGAAGGCCGTGTTATCTACGTTTCGTTTTTCGCACTTTGATTATTGTAAATACTATATGGATGTCTCAGACATATGATGTAATCGACTATTATTTCCCTTTTAATACTATTTGAGCACTGTGTGATGATGTTCATGTTATGTAAACTGCTGTGTACGTGAATTGCTGATCCTGGCACGTACATGGTTCGCATTCGGTTTGCCTTCTAAAACCGGGTGTGACAGCTTTTCTAAAAATCAACACTAATTAAACCCTAAGCAAGAGCACAACTTCACCCCAACAACTAGCACTAACAGAATAATACTAAAAATACAACAATGCTTAGTCAATACTTCAAATACTTGCTAAACAAATACACAATGTAAAATGCTTGAATTAAGTGCGGAATGTAAAGCAAGGTTTAGAAGACTCCTCCAATTTTTTCCGAGGTATCGAAGAGTCGGCACTCTCCACTAGTCCTCGTTGGAGCACCCGCGCAAGGGTATCGCTCCCCCTTGGTCCTCGCAAGAACCAAGTGCTCACTACGAGATGATCCTTTGCCACTCCGGCGCGGTGGATCCCTCACGACCGCTTACAAACTTGAGTCAGGTCACCAACAAGATCTTCACGGTGATCACCGAGCTCCCAATGCCACCAAGTCATCTAGGTGATGCCGATCACCAAGAGTAACAAGTCGTAGACTTTCGCTTGACCAAGAGAAGTCTAATGCAAGTGGTGTGTGCTCTAGGTGGCTCTCGCTAGCGCTAATGAGATCCAAATGCAGGATTAAGATTCTCTAATCTCCTCACTAGGCTTTTGGTGCTTGCAATGCTCTTCCAATGTGCAGGAATTAATGTGGGCAGCAAGACATTGAATATGGTAGGTGGAGGGGGTATAAATAGCCCTCACCCACCAACTAGCCGTTGCAAGCAGTGTTCTGCGCATGGGCGCACTAGACAGTCCGGTGCGCCACCGGTGCGCCAACGGTCGACTCCAATGGCTAGTTCTGACAGCTAGCCGTTGGGCAGATGGCATACCGGACAGTGAACAGGCACTGTCCGGTGCACACCAGACAGTCCGGTGCACTGCCCGGTGCGCCACTAAAATTTAATTCTGAACCTTGCGCTCTCGGGTTTCTGCTCGGGGGAAAACCCTTCCCCGGGCCATCCTGGCCCCACCTGGCAGAGGGTGCACCGGACAGTCCGGTGCCCCAAGGCCAGAAACCCTATTTTCTATTTTCAGCTGTTTTTCAAATCGGTTTTCGTTCTAACTTGTGAGTATGTTCTAGAGTGTCACCTAGCACTATATGTGAGTGTGAATATGCACCAACACTACACTAGAACTCTCTTGGTCAAACTACTCATCGACAACCCCTCTTTATAGTATGGCTAAAACAAAATAAAAGACCTAGCTAAATCACGAGTGTCCGCAACTCCTTGACACTCGGACTACGTAGATCTTCACTTTGTGTTTCATCGCTTTAGCCGTCGCTTCGAGTTCCTATCTCTGGGATTGTTTTCACCGTTGTAGTGCTTCTACCTGTAATGCGACCTAACTTACCATTTGTCTCTGCAAAACACACGTTAGTCACATATAACATTACGTTGTCATTAATCACTAAAACCAACCAGGGGCCTAGATGCTTTCAATCTCCCCCTTTTTGGTGATTAATGACAACCCTACAAGATTTGTGAGAGTAGTTTGTTTTGAAATTTCTGTCAATAGAGAAGATGGTTAGTTGTACTCATTAATCTTTGACAGAAAAAGTGTGTAACATAATAATAGGAATGAGCGCATACACATCGTAAGTTTCTTGTTCATATATAAAAAGTGAAATCAAATCGATAAACAAGAACTAGAAGACTAGTGATAACATATAAGGTGAAAACATAGTACACACACACAGTCAACAAAAGCATCGAGAGTATATAATAGAGTTTGTGAGCCAAAAGCATCATACAAAAGTGAAGCTAGTACAGAGAGTAACAAGCACATATATTACATCAAAATGACTCTCTATTAACTCCCTAACTCCCCCTAGCTCTCACAACTCATATCTCTCCCCCTTTGGTGTCAAACACCAAAAGGGAACCCGAACCTACACATCAGAAGAGGGAGGAGGTGGCGGGGGCGCATCCGGTCGCGGTCGTGGCAGTAGAGCGAATGCCAACTGTGGGTCAGAGTCAGTCTCGGATCCAGGATCTGCTGTAGAAGCTGGAGCTGGTACTAACTCAAACGTCGGCTGCGCTACAGGAGCTACCGGAGCCGAAGAAGTCACATATACCGCCACAGCTGCAGTGGTAACAGCAGAAGCTGGTGGCACTGGCGGCTGAGAGCTGACGGAGCCAATGACCGGCGACATGAAAACCAGGGTGACCGACCGGAGTAGAGAGGAGGAAGGACCAACTGAAGGAAGAGGGGGTCCTGAAAGGGAATTAGGCTTACACCTATTTCCTAAATAGATTTTGGTGGTTGAATTGCCCAACACAAATAATTGGACTAACTAGTTTGCTCTAGTCTATAAGTTCTACAGGTACCAAAGGTTCACAAAAAGTCAATAAAAAGACCAAGAATGGGTTCAAACAAAGAGAGCAAAGGGACAATGAAGGCACCCTGGTCTGGCGCACCGGACTGTCCGGTGTGCCACCGGAAAGTGTCCGGTGCACCAGGGGACTCCAAGCTGAACTCTTCATCTTCGGGAAATTTCAGAGGTGCTTCGCTATAATTCACCGGACTGTCCGGTGCTCCACCGGACAGTGTCCGGTGCTCCAAGAGAAAGAGACTCTGAACTCACCAGCTTCGGGAATCCGCTCCGCTAAAATTCACCGGACTGTCCGGTGTGACAGCGGAGCAACGGCTACTTGAGAGCACCTAGAGGGGGGGGGGGGTGAATAGGTGATCCTGTAAAAACTTCAAACTTAAGCCACAAAAACTTGTTATGTGTTAGCACGATTATTGCCAAGTGGCTAAGGTGAAGTCTCAACAAAACACAATACCACAAGAGATCAAGACAGAGGTGACACGGTGGTTTATCCCGTGGTTCGGCCAAGCCAATGCTTGCCTACTTCCACGTTGTGGCGTCCCAACGGACGAGGGTTGCAATCAACCCCTCTCAAGCGGTCCAAAGACCCACTTGAATACCACGGTGTTTTGCTTTTCCTTTCACTATCCCGTTTGCAAGGAATCTCCACAAATTGGAGTCTCTTGCCCTTACAAGTATATGATCACAAAGAAAGCACAGAGTAAGGGAGGGAAGCAACACACACAAATCCACAACAAAAGCGCACACACACGGCCAAGAATCGAGCTCACAAGACTATCTCAGAGTTCTCACTTAGAACAGAGCTCGAATCACTTAGAAACACAGAACGAATGCGCAGAGACTTAGTGTGGATGATCAAGAATGCTCAAGAGTTGCTTGTGTGTCTCCTCCATGCGCCTAGGGGCTCCTTTTATAGCCCCAAGGCAGCTAGGAGCCGTTGAGAGCAAATCCGGAAGGCCATCCTTGCCTTCTGTCGTCGGGGGCACCGGACAGTCCGGTGCACACCGGACACTGTCCGGTGCCCGATTTGTTTCCTTATCTGGCGCTGCCGACCGTTGCAGCCCGTTGGAGATCTGCGAGCCGTTGGCGCACCGGACAGTCCGGTGCACACCGGACAGTCCGGTGCCGTTTTCCGACCGTTGGCTCGGCCACGTGTCTCGCGCGGATTGCGCGGCCGACCGTTGGCCCTGGCCGACCGTTGGCTCACCGGACAGTCCGGTGCACACCGGACAGTCCGGTGAATTTTAGCCGTACGCCGTCGGCGAATTCCCGAGAGCGGCCAGTTCGAGCCGAGTCAGCCTGGCGCACCGGACACTGTCCGGTGCACACCGGACAGTCCGGTGCTCCAGACCGAGCAAGATCTTGGCTGCACACAGCCAAGTCTTTCTCTCCCCTTCTCTTTTCTTCTTCTTCCTGTTTCTAACACTTAGACAAATATATTAGTACACAGAACCAATGTACTACGGATTAGAAACATACCTTTACTCCATGATTTGTACTTTGTTCCATTTTACAATTAGGCACCTGTGTTGGTCACTAAATCACCAAAATACTTAGAAATGGCCCAAGGGCACATTTCCCTTTCAATCTCCCCCTTTTTGGTGATTTATGCCAACACAACATAAAGCAAGTTTAACAAGTACAAAAACACTTCAAATAATAACTCAAATTATTTTGAATCGATTTTGGCATATATGGATCATCCTTTGCCACCACTTGGTTTGTTTTTGCAAATCAAACTCAAATCTCTATCTCTAAGTCAAACACACATGTTGAAGCATAAAGAGAGTCATTCCAAACGAGATTGATCAAAGATTTCAAAAACTCCCCCTTTTTCCCATAATTACTACTTCTCCCCACAAGAAGCCAACTTTTGACAAGAGAGACAACAAAAGAGTTTTGACAAACCAAAAGCTCTATTCTACTATTTTCAAAATCTCTCAAGTGGTAGCTGATCCATTTATTGCTTTGGCCTTTATTTTCTCCCCCTTTGGCATCAAACACCAAAACGGGATCAATTTTGGCCCTTTAACCCCATTGCCTCACCAAAATCTTCAATTAAGAGCAAATGGCAATAAGAGTTCATGAGATGGACTTGGAATAAGTTACCCTTCATCGGAGTGCAGTGGAAGTCTTCCATGGTCCAAGTCCACCTTTTCCCTTTCAATTCTCCTTTGAGACTAAATCAAACAAACTCAAGCATATGGTTAGTCTCAAAGGGTCAAGTTGTAACACGTCTCCCCCTAAACATGTGCATCACTTTGCAACGGACTTGTGAGGTCCAGGGAGTGTATGTACAACTTGAGCACCATAATAAGCAACAAAATGCAGAATGAACATGATCAAAGGCATAAATACATGTATGCTACAAATCAATCCAAGTTCCGCGAATCTAAGACATTTAGCTCACTACGCAGCCTGCAAAAGGTCTTCTCATCTAAAGGCTTGGTGAAGATATCGGCTAGCTGGTTCTCGGTGCTAACATAAAACACTTCGATATCTCCCTTTTGCTGGTGGTCTCTCAGAAAGTGATGCCGGATGTCAATGTGCTTTGTGCGGCTGTGCTCAACAGGATTTTCCGCTATTCGGATAGCACTCTCATTATCACATAGGAGTGGGACTTTGCTCAGATTGTAGCCAAAGTCCCTAAGGGTTTGCCTCATCCAAAGTAGTTGCGCGCAACACTGACCTGCGGCAACGTACTCGGCCTCAGCGGTGGATAGGGCAACGGAGGTTTGTTTCTTAGAGTTCCATGACACCAGGGACCTTCCTAAGAATTGGCACGTCCCCGATGTACTCTTCCTATCGACCTTACATCCAGCATAGTCGGAATCTGAGTACCCAATTAAGTCAAAGTTAGACCCCTTTGGATACCAGATCCCGAAGCAAGGCGTAGCGACTAAATATCTAAGAATTCGCTTCACCGCCACCAAGTGACACTCCTTAGGATCGGATTGAAATCTAGCACACATGCATACGCTAAGCATAATATTCGGTCTACTAGCACATAAATAAAGTAAAGACCCTATCATTGACCGGTATGCCTTTTGATCAACGGACTTACCTCCTTTGTTGAGGTCGGTGTGTCCGTCGGTTCCCATCGGCGTCTTTGCGGGCTTGGCGTCCTTCATCCCAAACCGCTTCAGCAGATCTTGCGTGTACTTCGTTTGGGAGATGAAGGTGCCGTCCTTGAGTTGCTTCACTTGGAACCCAAGGAAGTAGTTCAACTCGCCCATCATCGACATCTCGAATTTCTGCGTCATTACCCTGCTAAACTCTTCACAAGACTTTTGATTAGTAGAACCAAATATTATGTCATCGACATAAATTTGGCACACAAACAGGTCACCATTACAAGTCTTAGTGAAAAGAGTTGGATCGGCTTTCCCAACCTTGAAAGCATTAGCAATTAAAAAATCTCTAAGGCATTCATACCATGCTCTTGGGGCTTGTTTAAGTCCATAGAGCGCCTTAGAGAGCTTACACACGTGGTCGGGGTACCGTTCATCCTCGAAGCCAGGGGGTTGCTCTACGTACACCTCCTCCTTTATTGGCCCGTTGAGGAACGCGCTCTTCACATCCATTTGGTACAACCTGAAAGAATGGTGAGCGGCATATGCTAGCAAGATACGAATGGACTCTAGCCTAGCCACAGGAGCAAAAGTCTCCTCAAAGTCCAAACCTGCGACTTGGGCATAACCTTTTGCCACAAGTCGAGCCTTGTTCCTCGTCACCACCCCGTGCTCGTCCTGTTTATTGCGGAACACCCACTTGGTTCCCACAACATTTTGCTTGGGACGAGGCACCAGCGTCCAAACTTCGTTGCGCTTGAAGTTATTAAGTTCCTCCTGCATGGCCAACACCCAATCCGGATCTAGCAAGGCCTCCTCTACCCTGAAAGGCTCAATAGAGGAGACAAAAGAGTAATGTTCACAAAAATTAACTAATCGAGACCGAGTTGTTACTCCCTTGCTAATGTCACCCAGAATTTGGTCGACGGGATGATCCCTTTGGATCATCGCTCGAACTTGGGTTGGAGGTGCCGGTTGCGCTTCTTCCTCCATCACATGATCATCTTGTGCTCCCCCTTGATCACACGCCTCCTTTTGATGAACCTGTTCATCATTTTGAGTTGGGGGATGCACCGTCGTTGAGGAAGAAGGTTGATCTCGTTCATCTTGTTCCTGTGGCCGAACGTCTCCAATCGCCATGGTTCGTATAGCGGCCGTTGGAACATCTTCTTCATCTACATCATCACAATCAACAACTTGCTCTCTTGGAGAGCCATTAGTCTCATCAAATACAACGTCGCTAGAGACTTCAACCAAACCCGATGATTTGTTGAAGACCCTATACGCCTTTGTATTTGAATCATAACCTAATAAAAACCCTTCTACAGCTTTGGGAGCAAACTTAGAATTTCTACCCTTCTTCACTAGAATGTAGCACTTGCTCCCAAAAACACGAAAGTACGATACATTGGGTTTGTTACCGGTTAGTAGCTCATATGACGTCTTCTTGAGGAGGCGGTGAAGGTAGACCCTGTTGATGGCGTGGCAAGCCGTGTTCATGGCTTCCGACCAAAAGCACTCGGGGGTCTTGAACTCTCCAAGCATCGTCCTCGCCATATCGATTAGCGTCCTGTTCTTCCTCTCTACCACACCATTTTGTTGTGGTGTGTAGGGAGCGGAGAACTCGTGCTTGATCCCTTCCTCCTCAAGAAACTCCTCCACTTGAAGGTTCTTGAACTCGGACCCGTTGTCGCTCCTAATCTTCTTCACTTTGAGCTCAAACTCATTTTGAGCTCTCCTGAGGAAGCGCTTGAGGGTCCCTTGGGTTTCAGACTTATCCTGCAAAAAGAACACCCAAGTGAAGCGGGAAAAGTCATCAACAATAACTAAACCATACTTACTTCCTCCTATGCTTAGATAGGCGACGGGTCCGAAGAGGTCCATATGCAGCAGCTCCAGAGGTCTTGACGTGGTCATCACATTCTTGCTGTGATGTGCTCCTCCCACTTGTTTTCCTGCCTGACAAGCTGCACAAGGTCTATCTTTTTCGAAATAAACATTTGTTAGACCTATCACGTGTTCTCCCTTTAGAAGCTTGTGGAGGTTCTTCATCCCCACATGTGCTAAGCGGCGATGCCACAGCCAGCCCATGCAAGTCTTAGCCATTAAGCATGCATCTAGACCGGCCTCTCCTTTTGCAAAGTCAACTAAATAAAGCTTGCCGTCTAGTACACCCTTAAAAGCTAGTGAACCATCACATCTTCTAAAGACAGACACATCTACATTTGTAAATAAACAATTATATCCCATTTGACATAATTGACTAACAGATAGCAAATTATATCCAAGACTCTCCACTAAGAATACATTTGAGATAGAATGCTCATTAGAAATTGCAATTTTACCTAACCCTTTTACCTTGCCTTGATTCCCATCACCGAATATAATTGAATCTTGGGAATCCTTATTTTTGACGTAGGAGGTGAACATCTTCTTCTCCCCCGTCATATGGTTTGTGCATCCGCTGTCGATAATCCAGCTTGAACCCCCGGATGCATAAACCTGCAAGGCAAATTTAGGCTTGGGTCTTAGGTACCCAACTCATGTTGGGTCCTGCAAGGTTAGCACAAATGTCTTTAGGGACCCAAATGCAAGATTTATCTCCCTTGCATCTAGCCCCTAATTTCCTAGCAACTACCTTCTTACCCTTTCTACAAATAGCAAAGGGAGCATTACAAGCATAATAAATGGTAGAAGGTTCATTCACTACTTTCCTAGGAGCATGAATAACATTCTTTCTAGGTACATGAGCAATATCTCTCCTAGGCATATGTACAACATTTCTCCTACACATATCTCTACCATGATTATAAGAAGAACTAGAAGCAAACATTGCATGAGAATCATAAACATGTGAATCAAAATGATTATAAGCATTTCTAGCATGTCTCCTATCATAATACATAAAAGCATGATTCTTTTTAGCATTACTAGCCATCGGGGCCTTCCCCTTCTCCTTGACGAAGATGGGAGCCTTATGGCTTGTTAAGTTCTTGGCTTCCCTCTTGAAGCCAAGCCCATCCTTAATTGAGGGATGTCTTCCAATTGTATAGGCATCCCTTGCAAATTTTATCTTTTCAACTTCACTCTTGCTAGTCTTAAGTTGAGCATTAAGACTAGCCACTTCATCTTTTAGTTTTGAAATTGAAACTAAGTGTTTGCTACAAGTGTTAACATCAAAATCTTTACACCTAGTGCAAATTGTAACATTTTCAACACAAGACTTAGATTTATTTGTTACTTCTAATTTAGCATTTAAATCATGGTTAACACTTTGTAAAGTAGCAATGGTTTCATGACAAGAAGATATTTCACTAGAAAGCACTTCATTTCTTTTCACTTCTAAAGCATATGATTTTTGTGCCTCTATAAACTTATCATGTTCATCATACAATAAATCCTCTTGCTTCTCTAAAAGCCTATCCTTTTCATTCAAAGCATCAATCAATTCATTGATTTTATCTATCTTAGATCTATCTAAGCCTTTGAACAAGCAAGAATAATCTATGTCATCATCGTCACTAGACTCACTATCACTAGAAGAAGCATAAGTGGAGTCTTGAGTACTCACCTTCTTCTCCCTTGCCATAAGGCAAGTGAGACGCTCGTTGGGGAAGAGAGCCGATTTGTTGAAGGCAGTGGCGGCGAGTCCTTCGTTGTCGGAGTCGGAGGAGGAGCAATCCGAGTCCCACTCCTTTCCTAGATGCGCCTCGCCCTTTGCCTTCTTGTATTGCTTCTTCTTCTCTCTTTTGTTCCCCTTTTCCTGGTCACTTTCATTATCGGGACAGTTAGCAATGAAATGACCAAGCTTACCGCATTTGAAGCATGAGCGCTTCCCCTTGGCTTTGGTCTTGCTTGGTTGTCCCTTGTGACCTTTAAGCACCGTCTTGAATCTTTTAATGATGAGAGCCATCTCTTCATCATTAAGGCCAGCCGCCTCAATCTGTGCCACCTTGCTAGGTAGCGCCTCCTTGCTTCGTGTTGCCTTGAGAGCAAGGGGTTGCGGCTCGTTGATCGGACCGTTCAACGCTTCGTCGACGTATCTTGCCTCCTTGATCATCATCCGCCCGCTTACGAATTTTCCAAGCACTTCCTCGGGCGTCATCATCGTGTACCTGGGATTCTCACGAATATTGTTCACGAGATGAGGATCAAGTACGGTAAAGGACCTGAGCATTAGGCGGACGACATCGTGATCCGTCCAACGCGTGCTTCCGTAGCTCCTTATTTTGTTGATAAGGGTCTTGAGCCGGTTGTACGTCTGAGTTGGCTCCTCTCCCCTTATCATGGCGAACCGTCCAAGCTCGCCCTCCACCAACTCCATCTTGGTGAGCATGGTGATGTCGTTCCCCTCGTGAGAGATCTTGAGGGTGTCCCATATCTGCTTGGCATTGTCCAAGCCGCTCACCTTATTGTACTCTTCCCTGCACAAAGATGCTAAGAGAACAGTAGTAGCCTGTGCATTTTTATGAATCTGTTCATTTATAAGCATAGGGCTATCCGAGCTATCGAATTTCATTCCGTTCTCCACAATCTCCCATATGCTAGGATGGAGAGAGAATAAGTGACTACGCATTTTGTGACTCCAAAATCCGTAGTCCTCCCCATCGAAGTGTGGAGGTTTGCCAAGAGGAATGGAAAGCAAATGCGAATTCGAACTATGTTGAATACGGGAATAATCAAATGAAAAGTTCGAATTGACCGTCTTCCTGTAGTCGTTGTCGTCGTCCTTTTGGGAAGAAGTGGATTCATCACTATCGTTGTAGTAGATGATCTCCTTGATACGCCTCGTCTTCTTCTTCTTCCCTTCCTTTCGTCTATGGCCCGAGCCGGAGTCGGTAGGCTTGTCGTCCTTCGGCTCGTTGACGAAGGTCTCCTTTTCTTTGTCGTTGATCACAATACCCTTCCCCTTAGGATCCATCTATTCGGGCGGTTAGTCCCTTTGTGAATAGAACGGCTCCGATACCAATTGAGAGCACCTAGAGGGGGGGGTGAATAGGTGATCCTGTAAAAACTTCAAACTTAAGCCACAAAAACTTGTTATGTGTTAGCACGATTATTGCCAAGTGGCTAAGGTGAAGTCTCAACAAAACACAATACCACAAGAGATCAAGACAGAGGTGACACGGTGGTTTATCCCGTGGTTCGGCCAAGCCAATGCTTGCCTACTTCCACGTTGTGGCGTCCCAACGGACGAGGGTTGCAATCAACCCCTCTCAAGCGGTCCAAAGACCCACTTGAATACCACGGTGTTTTGCTTTTCCTTTCACTATCCCGTTTGCAAGGAATCTCCACAAATTGGAGTCTCTTGCCCTTACAAGTATATGATCACAAAGAAAGCACAGAGTAAGGGAGGGAAGCAACACACACAAATCCACAACAAAAGCGCACACACACGGCCAAGAATCGAGCTCACAAGACTATCTCAGAGTTCTCACTTAGAACAGAGCTCGAATCACTTAGAAACACAGAACGAATGCGCAGAGACTTAGTGTGGATGATCAAGAATGCTCAAGAGTTGCTTGTGTGTCTCCTCCATGCGCCTAGGGGCTCCTTTTATAGCCCCAAGGCAGCTAGGAGCCGTTGAGAGCAAATCCGGAAGGCCATCCTTGCCTTCTGTCGTCGGGGGCACCGGACAGTCCGGTGCACACCGGACACTGTCCGGTGCCCGATTTGTTTCCTTATCTGGCGCTGCCGACCGTTGCAGCCCGTTGGAGATCTGCGAGCCGTTGGCGCACCGGACAGTCCGGTGCACACCGGACAGTCCGGTGCCGTTTTCCGACCGTTGGCTCGGCCACGTGTCTCGCGCGGATTGCGCGGCCGACCGTTGGCCCTGGCCGACCGTTGGCTCACCGGACAGTCCGGTGCACACCGGACAGTCCGGTGAATTTTAGCCGTACGCCGTCGGCGAATTCCCGAGAGCGGCCAGTTCGAGCCGAGTCAGCCTGGCGCACCGGACACTGTCCGGTGCACACCGGACAGTCCGGTGCTCCAGACCGAGCAAGATCTTGGCTGCACACAGCCAAGTCTTTCTCTCCCCTTCTCTTTTCTTCTTCTTCCTGTTTCTAACACTTAGACAAATATATTAGTACACAGAACCAATGTACTACGGATTAGAAACATACCTTTACTCCATGATTTGTACTTTGTTCCATTTTACAATTAGGCACCTGTGTTGGTCACTAAATCACCAAAATACTTAGAAATGGCCCAAGGGCACATTTCCCTTTCACTACTTCGCGCTCAACGGTCGACTGCAACGCATTAAATGCGCGCCAGCGCACGCAGAGGAGTAGAGCACGTGCGGGTGGCACACCGGACAGCCTACAGGGTCTGTCCGGTGCACCACCGGACAGCCAGGCGGGCCCACAAGACAGCGCTCCAACGGTCAAACCCCAACGGTCTGCTGACGTGGCTGGCGCACCGGACTGTCCGGTGCGCCATGCGACTGTAGCCCTCCAACGACCATTTGTGGTGGTTGGGGCTATAAATACCCCAACCACCCCACATTCAATAGCATCCAAGTTTCTACTCTTCTACACCTTACAAGAGCTATAGCATTCAATTCTAGACACACAAAAGAGATCAAATCCTCTCCCAATTCCACTCAAAGCTTTAGTGATTAGAGAGAGTGATTGTTGTGTTCATTTGAGCTCTTGCGCTTGGATTGCTTCTTTTTCTCATTCTTTCTTGCGATCATCTCAATTGTAATCAAGGCAAGAGACACCAATTGTGTGGTGGTCCTTGCGGGGAAGTTTGGTTCCCGGTTAATTGAGAAGAGAAGCTCACTCGGTTCGAGGGACCGTTTGAGAGAGGGAAAGGGTTGAAAGAGACCCGGTCTTTGTGACCACCTCAACGGGGAGTAGGTTTGAGAGAACCGAACCTCGGTAAAACAAATCCTTGTGTCTCACTTCTTTATTCGCTTGCAATTTGTTTTTACGCCCTCTCTCGGACTCGCATTATATTTCTAATGCTAACCCGGCTTGTAGTTGTGATTAACTTTGCAAATTTCAGTTTCGCCCTATTCACCCCCCTCTAGGCGACTTTCAATTGGTATCAGAGCCCGGTGCTTCATTAGAGCCTAACCGCTCGAAGTGATGTCAGGAGATCACTCTAAGAGGGAGATGGAGACCGGCGACAAGCCCACTACAAGCCACGGGAAGACTTCATCGAAAGAGTCCCGCAACAAAGGGAAGGGGAAGGAGAAGAAATCCTCTTCCCACGAGTCTCATCAGAGAGGCGATAAGCACAAGAAGATGAGGAAAGTGGTCTACTACGAGACCGACTCTTCATCACCATCAACCTCTGGCTCCGATGCGCCGTCCATAACTTCTAAGCGCCATGAGTGCAAGAAATATAGTAAGATTCCCCTACGCTATCCTCGTATTTCAAAACGTACTCCTTTACTCTCCGTTCCATTAGGCAAACCACCGGTTTTTGACGGTGAAGATTATAATACGTGGAGTGACAAAATGAGGCATTATCTAACCTCACTCCACACAAGCATTTGGAATGTTGTTGAGTTTGGTGTATTGGTACCATCCGTGGGGGATGAAGACTACGACTCGGACGAAGTGGCCCAAATTCACCACTTTTACTCCCAAGCCACCACAATACTCCTCGCCTCTCTAAGTCGAGAGGAGTATAATAAGGTGCAAGGGTTAAAGAGTGCAAAGGAAATTTGGGACGTACTCAAGACCGCGCACGAAGGAGACAAGGTGACTAAGATCACCAAGTGGGAGACGATCGAGGGGGAGCTCGGTCGCTTCATGCTTCACCAAGGGGAGGATCCACAAGCTATGTACAACCGCTTGAAGACCTTGGTGAACCAAGTGCGCAACCTCGGGAGCGAAAAATGGGATGACCATGTGAAAGGGAAATGTGCCCTTGGGCCATTTCTAAGTATTTTGGTGATTGAGTGCCAACACAAGTGCTTAAGTGTTAAATTGTGCAAAGGACTCAAGAAGTGAAAATCAAGAGTAAAGGTATGTTTCTAGACTTAGTACATTGATTTGAAGACTAATGTATTGTGTCTAAGTGCTAGAAACAGGAGAAATCAAATTGGAGAAGAGATGGCTTTGTTCTGCCAAAGTCTGCTCAGTCTAGGTGCACCGGACTGTCCGGTGGTGCACCAGACAGTGTTCGATGTGCCAGGGTGGCTCTGGCGAACTTGCTGCTCTCGGGACTTCGACGGTGGTGTACGACTATAAATCACCGGACTGTCCGGTGGTGCACCGGACTGTCCGGTGAGCCATTCACAGGCAAACTCATCGCTCTCGGGAAGCAATTAACGGCGTACGGCTATAATTCACCGGACTGTCCGGTGAACCAACGGTCAGCCGGGCCAACGGTCGGCCGAAGATTCCGCGCGTGACGCGTGGCCGAGCCAACGGTTAGAAGGGGGCACCGGACTGTCCGGTGTGCACCGGACAGTGTCCGGTGCGCCAACGGCTCTGAATCGCCAATGGTCGGCTTCGCCAAAGAAGGAAAGAAATCCGCACCGGACAGTGTCCGGTGGTGCACCGGACTGTCCGGTGCGCTAGTCGACAGAAGGCAAGAATTGCCTTCCCGGATTGCTCTCAACGGCTCCTAGCTGCCTTGGGGCTATAAAAGGGACCCCTAGGCGCATGGAGGAACATACCAAGCAACATTTGAGCATCCTTGATCATTCACACTCAGTCTTTGCGCACTTGTTTGTCATTCTTAGTGATTCGAGCTCCGTTCTAGTGAGAACTTTGAGATATTCATTTGAGCTCGAGTTTTGGCCGTGTGTGTGCGTATTTGCTGTGGATTTATGTGTGTTGCTTTCCTCCCTTACTCTAGTGCTTTCATTTTGATTCTCATTGTAAGGGCGAGAGGCTCCAGGTTGTGGAGATTCCTCGCAACGGGATATAGTAAAGCAAGCGAAACACCGTGGTATTCAAGTGGGTCTTTGGACCGCTTGAGAGGGGTTGATTGCAACCCTCGTCCGTTGGGACACCACAACGTGGAGTAGGCAAGCGTTGGTCTTGGCCGAACCACGGGATAAACCACTGTGCCATCTCTGTGTTGATCTTCTTGTGGTCATTGTGTTTTGCTAAGACTCCTCTCTAGCCACTTGGCATTATTGCGCTAACTCCTAATCAAGTTTTGTGGCATTAAGTTTAAGTTTCCTAGGATCACCTATTCACCCCCCCTCTAGGTGCTCTCAATTGGTATCAGAGCCATTCTCTTCACGAAGGGACTAATCGCCCGAAGAGATGGATCCTAAGGGGAAGGGAATTGTGATCAACGATAAGGAGAAGGAGTCCTTCGTCAACGAGCCAAAGGATGACAAGCCTACCAACTCGGGCTCGGGCTACAAACGAAAGGATGGGAAGAAGAAGAAGAAGAAGACAAGGCGCATCAAGGAGATCGTCTACTATGACGACAGCGACGAGTCCACTTCTTCCCAAAAGGACGATGACAACGACTATAGGAAGACGATCAATTCGAACTTTTCTTTTGATTATTCTCATATTCCGCATAGTTCAAATTCACATTTGCTTTCCATTCCTCTCGGCAAACCTCCACACTTTGATGGGGAGGACTACGGATTTTGGAGTCACAAAATGCGTAGTCACTTGTTCTCTCTCCATTCAAGCATATGGGAGATTATAGAGAATGGAATGAAATTTGATAGCTCTGATAGTCCCATGTTTATAAATGAACAAATTCATAGAAATGCACAAGCTACTACTGTTCTTTTAGCATCTTTGTGCAGGGAAGAGTACAATAAGGTGAGCGGCTTGGACAATGCCAAGCAGATATAGGACACCCTCAAGATCTCACATGAGGGGAACGACGTCACCATGCTCACCAAGATGGAGTTGGTGGAGGGCGAGCTTGGAAGATTCGCAATGATAAGGGGAGAGGAGCCAACCCAAACATACAACCGGCTCAAGACCCTCATCAACAAGATAAGGAGCTACGGAAGCACGCGATGGACGGATCACGACGTCGTTCGTCTAATGCTAAGGTCCTTTACTATACTTGATCCACATCTGGTGAACAATATTCGTGAAAATCCTAGGTACACCAAGATATCGCCCGAAGAAGTCCTTGGGAAGTTCGTAAGCGGGCGAATGATGATCAAGGAGGCGAGATACGTCGACGACGCATTGAACGGTCCAATCCACGAGCCTCAACCCATTGCTCTCAAGGCAACGAGGAGCAAGGAGACGCTACCTAGCAAGGTGGCACAAGTTGAGGCGGCCGGGCTAATGACGAAGAGATGGCCCTCATCATCAAGCGCTTCAAGACGGCGCTAAAGGGTCGCAAGGGGCAGCCAAGCAAGACCAAGACAAAGGGGAAGCGCTCATGCTTCAAATGTGGTAAGGTTGGTCACTTTATTGCTAACTGTCCCGATAATGACAGTGACCAGGAAAAGAAGAGTGGAAAGTGGGAAAAGAAGAAGAACTACAAGAAGGCGAAGGGCGAGGCACATATTGGAAAGGAATGGGATTCAGATTGCTCCTCGTCCGACTCCGACAATGAAGGACTCGCCGCCACCGCCTTCAACAAGTCATCCCTCTTCCCCAACGAGCATCACACTTGCCTCATGGCAAGGGAAAAGAAGGTAAGCACTCGTAATACTAGTACTTATGCTTCTTCAAGTGAGGATGAGTCTAGTGATGATGATGAAATAGATTACTCATGTTTATTCAAGGGCCTAGATAGAACCAAGGTTGATAAAATTAATGAATTAATTGATGCCTTGAATGATAAGAATAGGTTATTAGAAAAGCAAGAGGATCTTTTGTATGAAGAGCATGATAAATTTGTTAGTGCACAAAATTCTCTTGCTCTAGAAGTTAAAAGGAATGAAATGCTTTCTTGTGAACTATCTACTTGTCATGAAACCATTTCTACTTTAAAAGGTGTTAATGATGATTTAAATGCTAAACTAGTAGAAGCAAATAAATCTAACTCTTGTGTTGAACATGTTGTAATTTGCACTAGGTGTAAGGATTTTGATATTGATGCTTGTAGTGAACACCTAGTCTCAATTTCAAAATTGAATGATGAATTGGCTAGTCTTAATGCCCAACTTAAGACTAGCAAGAATGAATTTGAAAAACTAAAATTTGCAAGGGATGCCTACACTATTGGTAGGCATCCCTCAATTAAGGATGGACTTGGCTTCAAGAGGGAAGCCAAGAACTTGACATGTCATAAGGCTCCCATCTCCATCAAGGAGAAAGGAAAGGCCCCTATGGCAAATAGTATTCAAAAGAACCATGCTTTCTTATACCATGATAGGAAATATTCTAGGAATGTCCATCATGATAGAAATTGCAACAATGCTATTGCACATGCTTATGATTCATATGCTATGACTGCTTCTAGTTCCCATGTTGTGCATGATAGAAATGTTGCTAGGAAAAATGCTATGTCTAGAAAAAATGTTGCTCATGTTCCTAGGAAAGTTATTAATGAACCTTCTACAATTTTTCATTCTTGTAATGCTTCCTTTGCTATTTGTAGAAAGGGTAAGAAGGTAATTGCTAGGAAATTAGGGGCCAAATGTAAAGGAGACAAGACTTGCATTTGGGTCCCTAAAACTATTGTTACTAACCTTGTAGGACCCAACATGAGTTGGGTACCTAAAACCCAAGCCTAAATTTGCCTTGCAGGTTTATGCATCCGGGGGTTCAAGCTAGATTATCGACAGCGGATGCACAAACCACATGACGGGGGAAAAGAAGATGTTCACTTCCTACGTCAATAACAAGGATCCCCAAG
The DNA here is from genome assembly GCA_029449295.1 of Zea luxurians. Classification (NCBI taxonomy): domain Eukaryota; kingdom Viridiplantae; phylum Streptophyta; class Magnoliopsida; order Poales; family Poaceae; genus Zea; species Zea luxurians. The sequence continues at coordinate 48,209,281 of JAOPSE010000021.1, forward strand.
ATTCAATAATATTCGGTGATGGGAACCAAGGCAAGGTGAAGGGGTTAGGAAAAATTGCTATTTCATCCGAGCACTCTATTTCTAATGTGTTCTTAGTTGAGTCACTTGGATATTACTTGTTATCTGTGAGTCAACTCTGTAGTATGGGATATAACTATTTATTCACAAATGTAGATGTGTCTGTCTTTAGAAGATGTGATGGTTCACTAGCTTTTAAGGGTGTACTAGACGACAAACTTTATTTAGTTGATTTTGCAAAAGAGGAGGCCGGTCTAGATGCATGCTTAATTGCTAAGACTTGCATGGGCTGGCTGTGGCATCGCCGTTTAGCACATGTGGGGATGAAGAACCTTCACAAGCTTCTAAAGGGAGAACACGTGATAGGTCTAACTAATGTGCATTTCGAAAAAGATAGACCTTGTGCAGCTTGTCAAGCAGGTAAATAGGTGGGAAGCTCTCATCATCCCAAAAATGTGATGACCACATCAAGACCTTTGGAGATGCTTCATATGGACCTCTTCGGACCCGTCGCCTATCTAAGTATAGGAGGAAGTAAGTATGGTCTTGTTATAGTTGATGATTTTTCCCGCTTCACTTGGGTATTCTTTTTGCAGGATAAATCTGAAACCCAAGGGACCCTCAAGCGCTTCCTCAGGAGAGCTCAAAATGAGTTTGAGCTCAAGGTGAAGAAGATAAGGAGCGACAACGGGTCCGAGTTCAAGAACCTTCAAGTGGAGGAGTACCTTGAGGAGGAAGGAATCAAGCACGAGTTCTCCACTCCCTACACACCACAACAAAATGGTGTGGTAGAGAGGAAGAACAGGACGCTCATAGACATGGCAAGGACGATGCTTGGAGAGTTCAAGACCCCCGAGCGGTTTTGGACGGAAGCCGTGAACACGGCTTGCCACGCCATCAACCGGGTCTACCTGCACCGTCTCCTCAAGAAGACTTCGTATGAGCTTCTAACCGGTAACAAACCCAATGTGTCTTACTTTCGTGTTTTTGGGAGCAAATGCTATATTCTAGTGAAGAAAGGTAGAAATTCTAAGTTTGATCCCAAAGCTGTAGAAGGGTTTTTGTTAGGTTATGACTCAAATACAAAGGCGTATAGAGTCTTCAACAAATCATCGGGTTTGGTTGAAGTCTCTAGCGACGTTGTATTTGATGAGACTAATGGCTCTCCAAGAGAGCAAGTTGTTGATCTTGATGATGTAGATGAAGAAGACGTTCCAACGACCGCAATACGCACCATGGCGATTGGAGATGTGCGACCACAGGAACAAAATGAGCAAGATCAACCCTCTTCCTCAACAATGGTGCATCCCCCAACTCAAGACGATGAACAGGTTCATCAAAAGGAGGCATGTGATCAAGGGGGAGCACAGGATGTCCAAGTTGAAGAAGAAGAAGCACCTCAGGCCCCTACAACCCAAGTTCGAGCGACGATTCAAAGGAATCATCCCGTCGACCAAATATTGGGTGACATTAGCAAGGGAGTAACTACTCGTTCAAGATTAGTTAATTTTTGTGAGCATTACTCTTTTGCCTCTTCTATTGAGCCTTTCAGTGTAGAAGAGGCCTTGCTAGATCCGGACTGGGTGTTGGCCATGCAGGAAGAGCTCAATAATTTCAAGAGAAATGAAGTTTGGACACTGGTGCCGCGTCCCAAGCAAAATGTTGTGGGAACCAAGTGGGTGTTCCGCAACAAACAGGACGAGCACGGGGTGGTGACGAGGAACAAGGCTCGACTTGTGGCAAAAGGTTATGCCCAAGTCGCAGGTTTGGACTTTGAGAAGACTTTTGCTCCTGTGGCTAGGCTAGAGTCTATTCGTATATTGCTAGCATATGCCGCTCACCATTCTTTCAGGTTGTTCCAAATGGATGTGAAGAACGCTTTCCTCAATGGGCCAATCAAGGAGGAGGTGTACGTGGAGCAACCCCCTGGCTTTGAGGATGAACGGTACCCCGACCACGTGTGTAAGCTCTCTAAGGCGCTCTATGGACTTAAGCAAGCCCCAAGAGCATGGTATGAATGCCTTAGAGACTTTTTAATTGCTAATGCTTTCAAGGTTGGGAAAGCCAATCCAACTCTTTTTACTAAGACTTGTGATGGTGATCTTTTTGTGTGCCAAATTTATGTCGATGACATAATATTTGGTTCTACTAATCAAAAGTCTTGTGAAGAGTTTAGCAGGGTGATGACTCAAAAGTTTGAGATGTCGATGATGGGCGAGTTGAACTACTTCCTTGGGTTCCAAGTGAAGCAACTCAAGGACGGCACCTTCATCTCCCAAACGAAGTATACGCAAGACTTGCTAAAGCGGTTTGGGATGAAGGATGCCAAGCCCGCAAAGACTCCAATGGGAACCGACGGACACACCAACCTCAATAAAGGAGGTAAGTCCGTTGATCAAAAGGCATACCGGTCAATGATAGGGTCTTTACTTTATTTATGTGCTAGTAGACCAGATATTATGCTTAGCGTATGCATGTGTGCTAGATTTCAATCTGGTCCAAAGGAGTGTCACCTTGTGGCCATGAAGCAAATCCTTAGATATTTAGTCGCTACGCCTCGCTTCGGGATCTGGTATCCAAAGGGGTCTACCTTTGACTTGATTGGATACTCAGATTCCGACTATGCTAGATGTAAGGTCGATAGGAAGAGTACATCGGGGACGTGCCAACTCTTAGGAAGGTCCCTGGTGTCATGGAACTCTAAGAAACAAACTTTCGTTGCCCTATCCACCGCTGAGGCCGAGTACGTTGCCGCAGGACAGTGTTGCGCGCAACTACTTTGGATGAGGCAAACCCTCCGAGACTTTGGCTACAATCTGAGCAAAGTCCCACTCCTATGTGACAATAAGAGTGCTATCCGCATAGCGGAATATCCTGTTGAACACAGCCGCACAAAGCACATAGACATCCGGCATCACTTTTTGAGAGACCACCAGCAAAAGGGGGATATCGAAGTATTTCATGTTAGCACCGAGAACCAGCTAGCCGATATCTTTACCAAACCTCTAGATGAGAAGACCTTTTGCAGGCTGCGTAGTGAGCTAAATGTCTTAGATTCGCGGAACTTGTATTGATTTATAGCATACATGTGTTTATGCCTTGATCATGTTCCTTATGCATTTTGTTGTTTAATTATGGTGCTCAAGTTGTACAAGCACTCCCCGGACCTCACAAGTCCATTTGCAAGTGATGCACATGTTTAGGGAGAGACATGCTACAACTTGACCCTTTGAGACTAACTATGTGCTTGAGTTCTCTTAATTTAGTCTCAAAGGAGGTTTGAAAGGGAAAAGGTGGACTTGGACCATGAAAGACTTCCACTGCACTCCGATGAGAGGGTAACTTATTCCAAGTTCATCTAATGTACTCTTATTGCCTTGGTACTCTTATTTGAAGATTTTGGTGAGGCAATGGGGTTAAAGGGCCAAGATTGATCCCGTTTTGGTGCTTGATGCCAAAGGGGGAGAAAATAAGGCCAAAGCAAGAAATGGATCATCTACCACTTGAGAATTTTGAAAATAGTAGAATAGAGCTTTTGGTTTGTCAAAAATCTCTTATTGTCTCTTTTGTCAAAAGTTGGCCTCTTGTGGGGAGAATGGTTAATTATGGGAGATAGGGGGAGTTTTTGAAATCTTTGATCAATTTCTCTTGGAACAACTCTTTTTATGTCTCTATAATTGTGTTTGAACTAGAGATAGGAGTTTGAGGTTGATTTGCAAAAACAAACCAAGTGGTGGCAAAGAATGATCCATATATATGCCAAATTTGAATCAAAACAATCTTGAGTTCTCATTTGTATTGATGTTGCACTTCTTTTAGTTGCTCTTTGTTGTGTTGGCATAAATCACCAAAAAGGGGGAGATTGAAAGGGAAATGTGCCCTTGGGCCATTTCTAAGTATTTTGGTGATTGAGTGCCAACACAAGTGCTTAAGTGTTAAATTGTGCAAAGGACTCAAGAAGTGAAAATCAAGAGTAAAGGTATGTTTCTAGACTTAGTACATTGATTTGAAGACTAATGTATTGTGTCTAAGTGCTAGAAACAGGAGAAATCAAATTGGAGAAGAGATGGCTTTGTTCTGCCAAAGTCTGCTCAGACTGGGTGCACCGGACTGTCCGGTGTGCCAGGCTGGCTCTGGCGAACTTGCTGCTCTCGGGACTTCGACGGCGGTGTACGGCTATAAATCACCGGACTGTCCGGTGGTGCACCGGACTGTCCGGTGAGCCATTCACAGGCAAACTCATCGCTCTCGGGAAGCAATTAACGGCATATGGCTATAATTCACCGGACTGTCCGGTGAACCAACGGTCAGCCGGGCCAACGGTCGGCCGAAGATTCCGCGCGTGACGCGTGGCCGAGCCAACGGTTAGAAGGGGGCACCGGACTATCTGGTGTGCACCGGACAGTGTCCGGTGTGCACCGGACAGTGTCCGGTGCGCCAACGGCTCTGAATCGCCAACGGTCGGCTTCACCAAAGAAGGAAAGAAATCCGCACCGGACAGTGTCCGGTGGTGCACCGGACTGTCCGGTGTGCCAGTCGACAGAAGGCAAGAATTGCCTTCCCGGATTGCTCTCAACGGCTCCTAGCTGCCTTGGGGCTATAAAAGGGACCCCTAGGCGCATGGAGGAACATACCAAGCAACCTTTGAGCATGCTTGATCATTCACACTCAGTCTTTGCGCACTTGTTTGTCATTCTTAGTGATTTGAGCTCCGTTCTAGTGAGAACTTTGAGATATTCATTTGAGCTCGAGTTTTGGCCGTGTGTGTGCGTATTTGCTGTGGATTTGTGTGTGTTGCTTTCCTCCCTTACTCTAGTGCTTTCATTTTGATTCTCATTGTAAGGGCGAGAGACTCCAGGTCGTGGAGATTCCTCGCAATAGGATATAGTAAAGCAAGCGAAACACCATGGTATTCAAGTGGGTCTTTGGACCGCTTGAGAGGGGTTGATTGCAACCCTCGTCCGTTGGGACGCCACAACGTGGAGTAGGCAAGCGTTGGTCTTGGCCGAACCACGGGATAAACCACTGTGCCATCTCTGTGTTGATCTTCTTGTGGTCATTGTGTTTTGCTAAGACTCCTCTCTAGCCACTTGGCATTATTGCGCTAACTCCTAATCAAGTTTTGTGGCATTAAGTTTAAGTTTCCCAGGATCACCTATTCACCCCCCCTCTAGGTGCTCTCACCATGAGATGGTCAAGGTTATTCTTAGATCCCTCGTCTTTCTTAACCTACGCAAGTTCAATTAATTTGAGGTGATCCTAGATACAAGCTAATGTCTCCCGAGGAGGTTATAAGAAAATTTGTGAGCTTTGAGCTAATGATTCAAAGAAAATTATCGAGCAAGGCACCTCCTCCACGCCCGAAGCACAACCGGTGGCATTCAAGGCGACAGAGGAGAAGAAGGAGGAGTCTACATCAAGTAGACAACCAATCGATGCCTCCAAGCTCGACAATGAGAAAATGGCGCTTATCATCAAAAGCTTCTGCCAAATCCTCAAGCAAAGGAGGGGGAAAGATTACAAGCCCCGCTCCAAGAAAGTGTGCTACAAATGTGGTAAGCCCGGTCACTTCATTGCTAAATGTCCATTATCTAGTGATAGTGACAGGGGCGACGACAAGAGAAGAAAGGAGAAGAAGAGACACTACAAGAAGAGGGGCGGCGATGCCCATGTGTGCCGCGAATGGGACTCCAAGGAGAGCTCCTCCGACTCCTCCTCCGATGAGGACGCCGCTGTTGGGGCGAAGGCGAAGACACCACCCTTCGCTCGATGCCTTCGCCGTAATCGTCGGACCAGCGAAGACAAGACAATAGGCAGGCTCACCCTTCGTCCCACACGTCATCGGACGAAGACCTGTGACGAGGTCGTCCCATCATTGCGACTTTGTCCAGGACGGAGGCCCACGTGTGATCCGGCCCATTGTAACAGGCCCTGCGTGGCCGCTGCGCGTTACGGGCCTAATTTGTAAAGGCTTCCCTGTAATTACGGTCTGTAACCCCGCTTTATGGGAATATTCCGGGGATAACCTAGATGCCTGAGGGCACATGCGTCCTTAACACAGGACGCTGGGCGCTCAGGTACCTATAAATACCCCCGCACAGTGCCCTTACGGGGCCAGGGAAAGAGAGCTTTTGCGATCACGTGCTGAAACCCCGTTTGCGCTATTACACCCCCCCGTTGGATCAGCTTGCGCCAGTGAGCAAGTTCCAACATTTGGCGCCCACCATTCGTGCTACGAAAAAACACCCGCGATGGCACCCAAGAAAGCTAGCTCGAAGGCTGACGAGGCTGTGAAGGCCGCACTGCTAGCCGCAAAAAAGGGCAAGGCCCTCGCACTCACCCACTCCACCCACCAAGAGGCTGCTGAAGACGATGTTCCCCGCACCTGCGAAGACGACGCTCTCCGCACTTGCGGCCTTGAAGGACAACCGCAACCTCCCCCAGGCTTTGCCCCACCGGAGGGCGCAGACCTCACCGAGGACGGTGAAGTCCTCGGCGTTTCAGCAGAAGAACAGCTACAGCTGCGCGCCCTGCGCCTCAAGAACCGCAATCTCCAGAGGCAAAAAGAGATACTGGAGGCCAAGCGCCAGCGCGTGTCTGCACTAGCCAAGGTGCGGCAAATGATACGCGACGAAGAGCAGAAGGCCCAGGACCTCGAGCGGGAGATCGCGCTGATGCAGCGCGAAGGCCACCTCGGCTTGCAACACGGGCCACCCCTGCAACAGCGCGCGCAAGTGGAAGACCCGCACTTCCCCCAGCGCGACTACGCCTTCCCGCACGCCGCGCCATTTCAAGGGGTCAACTACCTCGACGAGCGAAGTCCCCTGGCGCCACATCTGCAAGTGACACCCTGGCCTGCCAACTTCCGGGCAGGGACCTATCCCAAGTACAACGGCAGCACGGACCCAGCACAGTACATCATGAGTTATCAGGTCGCCGTTGCATCTTCCGGAGGGGACGACACCACAATGGCCAAGTCTTTCATCATCGCCCTCGAAGGCCCAGCTCTCACCTGGTTCACCAGGTTGCCCCTGCTATCCATTGACTCCTAGAGAAGCCTAAGGGACAAATTCCTGCTCAACTTCCAAGGGTACCGCCCAGACACCGACGCCTTGGCCAAACTCTCACTCTGCAAGCAGCTGGAAAAAGAGACTCTGCGGGAGTATTACTGCAAGTTTCTAACACTCAAGTCACAGCTGCTCTCAGTTGATGACCAGATCGCCATTCACTACGCCATCAGTGGCCTTCGCGCCGACGTCCTTTACAGCCACTGCATCAGGGACCCGCCCAAGAACCTCCAGGAATTATATCAGCTATTTGAAAAATATGCCAAATCCGAAGAGCTCCACCAGCGCAAGGTTGAGTCTTAGAGGAAACCCAAAGATGCTCCACAGTCCAGCCGCACGTGGACGAGGACTCCGCAGCTAGACTCCGGCCGAGACGGCCGTAGTCAGCAGCAGGTGCACAACATTGCCAACCAGCACCCCGCTGGTGATGCCCCTCACCGCCAGGAATATCCCCCCCAAGGCCGCAGAAGTGGAACTCGCGGTAGGGGCCGAGGACGCGCGCAGCCGCCGCGCCGATTCTACTGCCTCTTCCACGGCGAAGACTGCGCCCACCAAACCAAAGACTGCCCAGAGACGAAGGCCACCAGAGACAGGATGGCACGGGCGCAACCGGCCGACAACCCAAGAGTCGTCGTGCACACTTATCAGCAACACCCTCCACCATACATCCACGCCCCCGCCCCGCATCCACCGCACCACGCTTACCAACACCATCAGGAAGTACAAATCGTACCTCCCCCACCCCCACCTCCACACCAGCAACAACAAAACATCCCCCACCCCCACGCCCCCAAGCAAGAAGACTTCGCCGATCAGCCGTATCGCAGAGTCATTCATATGATCACTGGGGGGTCCAGTGTCGACTTCGACACCAAGCGACAGAAGCGGGACCACTACCGCAGCATCAACCACGTCGCCATCACCGGTCCAGTCGTGCAGACGAAGTGGTACCATGTACCGCTAACTTTCGACGCCCGAGACGTCGACCTGCGCAGCGCCCCCCATGTCGACGCCATGGTCATCAACTGCAGCGTGGCAGGCTGGGACCTGCACAAAGTCCTCGTCGATAACGGCAGTCAGGCAGACATCATTTTTCTCCATGCCTTCGACCGCATGGGCATAGGCCACAGCTTGCTCAAGCCTTCGGACAATCCGTTGTACGGCTTTGGCGGCAAGGGCACTTTTCCTATCGGCAAAATAGAGTTGCCTCTCTCCTTCGGTGTAGCGCCCAATGCCCGAAGTGAGCAAATAACCTTTGACATCGTCGACATGGTGTACCCGTACAACGCCATCATGGGCCGGGGCTCCATCAACAAGTTTGAAGCAGCCATTCACGGATTGTACCTGTGCATGAAGATACCAGGTCCGTTAGGCGCCATCTCGGTCTACGGCAATCAGCAGACTACGCGCAATATAGAGCGGGACTTCGTCCTCGGGCAAAGAAATGTGCACTGCCTTACGGCCCAGCGCGAGGTCCCAGCGCCCGCCAGCCCAATTGAAAAACAACACAAGGCGCAGCTGCAAAGCAACGACGGGACCAAGACTGTTCCCCTCGTCTAGGCCACGCCCAAGCAAACAGTCACGATCAGCGAAGACCTCACTTCGCAGGACGAGGAAAAACTCCTGTGCTGCTTGTCCAAGAACAAGGACGTCTTCGCTTGGTCAGCCCTCGACCTGGTCGGGGTCAGCCGATCCATAATTGAGCATAGCTTGGGAATCGACCCCTCGGTGAGACCGAAAAAACAGCGACTTCGCAAAATGTCCGACGAGAAGACAGAGGCCGCTAAGGCAGAGGTACACCGCCTCCTGGAAGCCAAATTTATCGAGCCAGTGGTCTACCCCACGTGGCTCTTTAACGTGGTAATGGTGCAGAAAAAGAGCGGCAAGTGGCGAATGTGCATAGACTTCACCAGTCTCAACAAGGCCTGCCCAAAGGACAACTTCCTGTTGCCCCGGATCGACAAAATAGTCGATAGCGCGGCCGGGTGCGAGGTCATGTCACTCCTCGACTGCTTCTCCGGTTATCATCAAATATACATGAAGGAGGAGGACAAGGCCAGCACCAGCTTCATAACACCCTTCGGCACATATTGCTTTATCAGAATGCCGGAGGGACTCAAGAACGCCGGGTCCACCTTCTCCCGGCTCACTAAAACAGTGCTCGAAGGGCAAGTCGGCAGAAACGTATTCACATACGTGGATGACATCGTCATCGCCAGCAGGAATAAAGAGGACCACCTCGCAGACCTCGCCGAGACATTCGCGAACATGCGGGACGCACGACTTCGCCTGAACCCCGATAAGTGCGTCTTCGGTGTTCGCCAGGGGAAAACATTGGGTTATCTGGTATCACACCGCGGCATCGAGGCCAACCCAACCAAAATCCAGGCCATTATCAACATGACGCCCCCGCAGTCAGCGAGAGAGGTCCAGCGTCTGACGGGCAGATTGGCTGCCCTCAACAGGTTCATTTCCAAATCCGCTGAGCGAAGTCTTCCCTTCCTCAAAACACTCCATGGAGCAAAAGACTTCGCTTGGGGACCAGAGCAGGTGGCGGCCTTCGCCTCACTAAAACAGTACCTGATGGAGTTGGCCGTTCTTACGAGCCCCGACTCTTCGCTACCACTGTTGCTTTACGTTGCGGCTTCGCCGCACGCGGTCAGTGCGGCACTGGTTCAGGAGCAGACAGTAGAGGGCGTGATCAGGCAGTGCCTAGTATATTACGTCTCCGAAGTGCTCCCATCGTCAAAATGTAACATGACGGAGCTCGAAAAGATTGCATATGCAGTTGTTATGTCTTCGCACAAATTGCGCCACTACTTTGAAGCATTCAAGATCCGCGTCACCTTAGATAGGGGACTCGGCGAATTATTCAGAAACCCGGAGGCCTCGGCACGGATCGCCAAATGGGCGGCCGAACTCTCCGGCTACCACATCACTTTCGAGCCCAGGACAACAATCAAGTCACAAGTTCTAGCAGACTTCGTCGTCGACTGGACCGGGCCAACGACACAGCCGGATCCGTCTGCAGAGAAGGTTTGGACAATCCACTGCGACGACGCTTGGTGCCATGCGGGGGCAGGCGCTGCTGCAGTCATCACCTCACCCGCCGGGGTCAAGCACAGATACGTGGCACGCTTAAGCTTCGCTCTGGAATCTGACAGATGCACAAACAACATAGCAGAGTACGAAGCTGTCATCCTCGGCCTCCGCAAATTAAGAGCCCTCGGCGTCACCACCTGTATAGTCCGAACAGACTCCAAGGTAGTCACCGGCCAAGTCGAGAAAGACTATGCGGCAAAGGACCCCGCACTTATGCAGTACCTCGGGGCTATCCGAAGTCTCGAGAAACAATTCAAGGGATTCACATTGCAGCATGTGGACCGGGCCAAGAATGAAGAAGCTGACGCATTGGCCAAGGCAGCCGCCAGGGGCGAAGCCCTACCCTCCGACGTGTTCTATCACGTCATCGGCACGCCAGCCGTCCGCAGCCCTGAAGGGCTCCAAATAACCAACGACAGCGAGGGCCACCGCATGATCAACCTTATCATGACCGAAGACTGGCGGGCGCCAATAACCCTGTACCTGCAGGGGTACTATCACCCAATCAACAGCAACGAGGCCAAGCGCCTCCACCACCGAAGCCGGGACTTCGCACTGATCGAGGGCCAACTTTATAAAAAGGGGGTCAGTCAGCCGATGCTTAAGTGCGTCACCGAGATCGAAGGCATTCAAATTCTGCGCGAAGTCCACAAGGGGACCTGCGGCTCCCACGCAGGCCCCAGGGCCCTAGCGGCAAAGGTGTTACGCTAAGGTTTCTACTGGCCCGCCATTATCTGCGCCGCAAATCGGGTTGTCAGATCCTGCGAGGCCTGTCAGAAATTTTCCCCACGCACGGGACGCCCCTCGCAGTTCACGAAGCTGATCGCCCACACGTGGCCCCTTCAGCACTGGGGCCTAGACATTATCGGGCCCCTGCCCACAGCTCAGGGGAACCTCAAGTTCACCTTTGTAGCCGTTGAATACTTCACCAAATGGATTGAAGCGAGGGCAGTGTACACCATCACATCAAAGACGGCCCAGAAATTCTTCTAGCAAAATATTGTTTGCCGCTTTGGAGTACCATCCGAACTCATGGTCGACAACGGCAAGCAGTTCGACAACCAAGATTTCAAAGACTTCTGCTTCTCCATCGGCACCAAGCTTGCCTTCGCCTCCGCGTACCACCCCCAGTCCAACGGAGTCGTGGAGCGCGCCAACGGCAAAATTTTCACAGCTGCCAAGAAAATGCTCCTCGACGACAAAAAAGGCAAGTGGCCCGACCTGTTACCCGAAGTGGTCTGGGCACTGAATACAACTGAGTGCAGGGCAACTGGGTTTACCCCCTTCCGCCTATTATACGGATCGGAGGCCATGACTCTGCAAGAAATAAAGCATGGATCGCCTCGGACAGTCGCGTCGGCCGTCCCAGACGTAGACGAGCCGACTTCGAAGGATCTCATCGACGGAGACCGCGTCTTTGCCCTACAGGCTCTGGACAAATACCAAGCCCAGACAAAAGCATGACGCGACCAGGCAGTCATCCCAAGAAAATTCAGCGAAGGGGACCTCGTACTCGTCCGGACGGCTCGAACGGAGTCCAGAGGCAAGCTAGAGCCCATGTGGGAAGGCCCTTACATTGTCAAGTCGAAGGCCTCCCCCAGCGCATACAGGCTCGCAACGCCAAACGGCGAAGACTTAGAGCATTCCTGGAACATTGATAATCCGCGCAAATTTTTTGTTTGACTCATCAGGGCCAGCTCGCCCTTGTAATTTGCAAAAACAACTTTGTTCTGGCCCGCACTCTTTTCCTCTCGGGGGGTGAGGTTTTTAACGAGGTGGAGTTATGTAATATACAAGAGAAAAATCCCCCGCAAGATCCACGTCGAAAAAAGACCGCGCCGACGGTCTTCGACATTCGACTAATACAAAGTCACCGCGAGGCCCAGCGGCAGCCGCCCTCGCGTGCGACAACTCCGCGCAGAAGTCGCCTAAGGGTGCAGCCGGACTAGCACAATAAGTGCGAAAAATCGAAGTCTTCCACGAAGACTATCCGCGCAGAAGTCGCTTAAGGGTGCAGCCGGACTAGCACAATAAGTGCAAAAAATCGTAGTTTTCCGCGAAGACTATCCGTGCAGAAGTCGCCTCAGGGTGCAGCAGGGACTAGCACAATAAGTGCGAAAAATCGTAGTTTTCCGCGAAGACCATCCGTGCAGAAGTCGCCTCAGGGTGCAGCAGGGACAGCGCAACAAGTGCGATGAATCGACTACAATGGTACAGTCGGACGAAGCTTAATGAGTGCAAAAACGACTACACCAAACTGTCCGCACAAAGACCGACTACATGTGCACTAGACCAACATAACAAATACACCAGACCAAGTACGTAACGCCTTCGCAAACATAGCCGAGTGTGCGAAGGCACACAACCTCATCATATAAGCCATTACACATGTACAAGCGAGGGCATCACACTCTACATCGGCTCAACCTTCGGAATAATTCCCATCTCCCTATAGTTAAATAACATTATCCTAAGCTCCTCACCCGCAAAAAGACTTCGCAACTCCCCCTCACCTGCACTCACAACGACCGGCAAGGACAACAGTTCCTGCCTGCCAGCCCCACTCACGCGAAGCCGACCGCCCTCCGCCCCACTCACTCTACGCTTCGCAACCGCCCTTCGCCGCCTACGCCCAGCACTCGAACCAGGCACAACTTCAGCATCCGCAGCATGCGGCGAAGCCTCCGCCGCTGCCACATCCAAGGCCGCAAAATAGTCCAAGTCCTCGTCCAACGACTCTTCGGTCCACTCAACAGAGCTCCCAGAGTCACCAAACTCGGAAAACTTAGATGCAGACTCATCCGATTTATTCCCATCATCCACGGTCGAAGCCGCCATAAATTTAGCAGTAGTGGTTGCGTGCGCAGGCCCAAAATCTTGAACCTGCGCAGCAACCAAGGTTCAGCAACAATATCCAAAATTTCCTAACTACCCACACCCACTAGGCCACCTGCGAAGACCCAGCCGTCGCGGGAGCCTCCGCTGTCGCCTCCACAGCCACCGTCACAGGATCCTCAGCCCTCGGCGCAGCAGTTGGCGATGGGCCTCCGCCGGCCGCAGTGGCTGCAGGGGCATCAGGAACGCCTTCGGCGGTTTCCGGGGGCGGCTCCAGGGCGGCCTCGGGCACAGCCGCCGCCGGGTTCGGCTCTGGGTCAGGCAGCGCGCTGTTCAAAGCCCCGAAGTCATCCACCCTCTCGCCACGCGCCGCCTGAGACACAGCACACAGATTCAGCAAACCCACATATAACCCACACGCAACAAACACTAGACAAACGCCAAACATTACCTGACCCCTCGCCGTCTCGGCCCGCTCCCTGACCACCTCCTGACCGTGGGGGCCCCACATCCGGTCATAGAGGGCTCCGGCGGACTCCTTCACTATAGGGTCCTCAACCTTGTAGACATCACGATCGAAATCCTCATCAACTTGGTCGAAGACCTCATAGTGCCGGCACCCTTCACGAGATAGCGCGTTCATCGCCCCCTCGCAGGTGACCAGGGAGGCATAGGACATAAACCCCTCCACAATGGTGGGGAGCGCCAGCAACTCCTCTTGTATCCACTCGAAGCAGCGAAGTCCAGGCTCTCGCTCCGGCACTTCGAAGTCAGCGGTCCGCGCGCCCAGCTCATGGTATGAGTCCACAAGCTGTTTGTGTGTCTGCTCAGCCTCCGAGCGCGTCGAAGACTCGGCCCTCTCCACACGGGCCTGCAGAGCGTTGAGCCGCCCCTCCAACTCCTCGGCGCGCTCCCTGGCAAGCCTGCCCTCCGCCCGTGCCAAATTGGCCTCCGCCTGCGCAGACTGCGCCTTGGCAAGGGCCTCATTAGCCTCCTTCCTTTCCTCCGCCAGTTGGCGCCGGAGGTCAGTCCTCTCACCCTCCAGCACGGCCACCTTATCCGCCAGCTTGCGGCATTTGCTGTCGGCGGCCGACTTCTCCCGGACGGCGTCAGCATGTTGCGTCCGAAGTCTCTCGACTTCGGCAGACACAACCGCCGTCAGGGCTCCCGACGCCGTGCGGTCAGCGAAGTCAACCGCCTACAAGACATACATAAGGCCACATCCCCAGCAAAGCTGGTAAAAAACCGAAGTCTAGCTCAACGTACCTGACTTAGTGCCTCCTTTAGCTCCTTCAGCCGGCGGGACACAACACCCGCCTCGTCCATGACGGCAGTGAGTGTCGGTATCTCGCCGCGGGCACTAAGAGCACCGCCCTTCGCCCTTGGCACTTCGGTAGCCGCCGTGGTCGCCACGGCAGGCGGAACAACAAGAAGTCGGCCTTCGTCCGACCCTGCGACGTATCAACAAATAAAAAAAACTCGAGCCAACGATATACCAACAAGATAATCGTCCACACTAATGTCGGTGGCGAAGTTGGCGACGCGCTTGCCCGGCGGCGGCAACCCTCGGGCCACCTTCGCGGCCTCCGGCACCCTGCTGGGCGCAGGGGCAGCCTTCGCCGACTTGGAACCGCTGGCGGCAGCCACCCTCGCAGCCTCCGGCGCCCTGCTGGATGCAGGGACGGCCGACTTCGCCGCCAGCGGCGGCTGGCCTCCGCCAGGGGCAGTAGCCTTCGCAGCCCCCCGCTGCCTCTTCGGCCTGGCCTCATGAAGCCTGACGACCGCCTGGCGCTTCTGTGCAGCTCCCTGGCGATCCTTGTCCATCACTGCCAACACAACAGCAGCAATATTCCGCCCGTAAGGAAACACTTTCCAATCACGAACCATGCGAGATGTAAAAAAGTCTTCGTCGGCCGCGCGGGGGATAGGAACATTCTTAGGCCACCAACCCCCGGTAACCCTCAGCATCTGCGCCGAAGACTCCCGGAGCTCGGGCGAAGACATCCTTCCCCCCGGGGCCGCGCATGTCCTCATCAATTCTCTAGCAAAACCATCGGAAACCCCAAATCCTCCCATAGCAGTACCTAGTTTCCTCTTCTTAGAGGACGGGGCGGCCGCCGTCGCGGGGTCGTCTCCAGTCTCTACCACTGGTTTCTTCCCGCGACGATCCACATCGTCTTAGCCGGGATAACCGTCATATGGCAGACGATTCAGCTCAAAAACCCTGTTCAAGCGGTCATTCGACCCACAGATATCCTAGCTGCGCTGGCCCTCTGTCTTCGGCACGTACCGACCAACGATCCGCACCGCCCCATCCTCCGCCTCACGCACAAAGGCGGCCGGATCGCGGCTATGCAGATCCAGCGCGAAGGCGGGACTTCGCACCAGCTTCCCACCATGGGAAGGCATCTGGCGAGGGCATACTTCGCCCAGCGCCCAGCCATGCGCCAAAGGCCATACCCCGTACGCCACAAACTCCTCAACCAAATCACGCCCGCTACTCAGGCCGGCGGCGCACCGAAGGGCCCCTTCGTCCGCATCCTCCTCCGCCACTTCAAACGGCGGGTAGGCTGAGTAAAAATGTGAGCACATCTCGGACACGGGGAGCCCCGGATGGTCTTTGACTGTGCCCTCTGCGACATAGAACCAAAATTCATGCCAATTGCCCCACTTGTTGCGGGCGCAAGGGACCAACTCAACTACCTCCATCGTGGTCTTGCCGGTCTTCGGCGTAAATGTACAAGACCCAAACTGGGCAACTTCATTTCCAATCATCCTCTTCTGCCAGTGCAGGCAATAGTACTTCGCGAAGACTTCGACTGATGGCTGTCCGCCGTACGAAGTCGTCGCCCAGACATACTTCGACAGAGCCACCACGGCGTTCAGAGTAAGCTGATGGATCTGAATGTTAAATCTGCGCAGGACTTCACCCACAAATCGGTGCGCAGGCAGGCGAAGACCATCTGCAAAGAACACCTCGAACACAACCAACTCGCCCTCCGGCTCGGGGACTTCCTCCATCCCCGGGACATGAGCGACTCCCCCGCCAAAGTAACCAAGCTGCTGCATATCTTGCACGCGGACCAAGGACATCCACGACACACCGAAATCCACCGTTTCGCCGGCGCGCAACTCCTCCGCTGCCACTGTACTCGGCGTCTCTTCAGACGACGCGTCGGCCGGCGGCGTAGCGGCAGCAGAAGAAGAAGAGGTCGGCATCGCTACGTACCGTCGGCGGCGGCGGGCGGTCTGCTTCACTCAGGCCAGATCTCCGGCGAACAGGAGCAAGGAGGGCAGACGAGCAGCAGGACGGCGGAAAAAAGGCTAGGGTTTTCACGGAGCGCGGAAAGACAAAGTTCAAAACGCGCCGCCCCTCGCCCCCTTTTATACACAGAGCGCGGCGCTTCAGAAAACCCGCAGTCCAACAGTACGACGTCAAATCAACGGTCATGTCGAAAACCCCCGCGGAACCACTTCGAGCGAGGGCAGCGTCTCCGCCATCTAGCGACGTCTTCGACACCAGATGACTTAGTCGAACTGGTCCCTCGGAGGGCAAATGTTGGGGCGAAGGTGAAGACGCCACCCTTCGCTCGATGCCTTCGCCGTAATCGTCGGACCAGCGAAGACAAGACAACAGGCAGACTCACCCTTCGTCCCACACGTCATCGGACGAAGACCTGTGATGAGGTCGTCCCATCATTGCGACTTCGTCTAGGACGGAGGCCCACGTGTGATCCGGCCCATTGTAACAGGCCCTGCATGGCCACTGCGCGTTACGGGCCTAATTTGTAAAGGCTTCCCTGTAATTACGGTTTGTAACCCCGCTTTATGGGAATATTCCAGGGATAACCTAGATGCCTGAGGGCACATGCGTCCTTAACACAGGACGCTGGGCGCTCAGGTACCTATAAATACCCCCGCACAGTGCCCTTACGGGGCCAGGGGAAGAGAGCTTTTGCGATCACGTGCTGAAACCCCGTTTGCGCTATTACACCCCCCCCCCCCCCCGTTGGATCAGCTTGCGCCAGTGAGCAAGTTCCAACAGCCGCCAACATCGCCGTCACCAAGGGACTTCTCTTCCCCAACGTTGTCCACAAGTGCCTCATGGCAAAGGACGGCAAAAAGAAGAAGGTTAAATCCAAATCCTCCACTAAATATGAGTCCTCTAGTGATGATAATGCTAGTGATGAGGAGGATAATTTGTGTACCCTTTTTGCCAACCTAAACATGCAACAAAAGGAAAAATTAAATGAATTAATTAGTTCCATCCATGAAAAGGATGAACTCTTGGACACCCAAGAGGACTTCCTAATCAAGGAAAATAAAAAGCATGTTAAGGTTAAAAATGCTTATGCTCTAGAAGTTGAAAAATGTGAGAAATTAACTAGTGAGCTAAGCACATGCCATGATTTAATTGCCAACCTTAGAAATGAAAATGCTAGTTTAAATGCTAAGGTTGATTCTCATGTTTGTAATGTTTCAATTCCCAATCTTAGAGATAATAATGTTGATTTGCTTGCTAAGATTGAAGAATTAAATAATTCTCTTGCTAGCCTTAGGATTGAAAATGAAAAATTGCTCGCTAAGGCTAAAGAATTAGATGTTTGCAATGCTTCCATTTCTGATCTTAGAGATAACAATGACATTTTGCGTGCTAAGATTGTTGAACTTAATTCTTGCAAACCCTCTACATCTACCGTTGAGTATGTGTCTATTTGTGCTAGATGTAGAGATGTTGATATTAATGCTATTCATGAAATTAAACAACAAAATGATCATATAGCAAAATTAGATGCTAAAATTGCCGAGCATAACTTAGAGAATGAAAAGTTTAAATTTGCTAGAAGTATGCTCTATTGTGGGAGACGCCCTAGCATCAAGGATGGCATTGGCTTCCAAAAGGGGGACAATGTCAAACTTAATGCCCCTCCTAAGAAATTATCCAACTTTGTTAAGGGCAAGGCTCCCATGCCTCAGGATAACGAGGGTTACATTTTGTACCCTACCGGTTATCCCGAGCACAAAATTAGGAGAATTCATTCTAGGAAGTCTCACTCTGGCCTTAATCATGCTTTCATGTATAAGGGTGAGACATCTAGCTCTAGGCAACCAACCCGTGCTAAGTTGCCTAAGAAGAAAACTCCTACTGTATCAAATGATCATAGCATTTCATTTAAAACTTTTGATGCATCTTATGTTTTAACTAACAAATCCGGCAAGGTAGTTGCCAAGTTTGTTGGGGGCAAACACAAGGGCTCCAAGACTTGTGTTTGGGTACCCAAAGTTCTTGTGTCTAATGCCAAAGGACCCAAAACCATTTGGGTACCTAAAGTCAAGAACTAAAATTGTTTTGTAGGTTTATGCATCCGGGGGCTCAAGTTGGATCATCGATAGCGGGTGCACGAACCACATGACAGGGGAGAAGAAAATGTTCTCCTCCTACGAGAAAAACCAAGATCCCCAACGAGCTGTCACATTCGGGGATGGAAATCAAGGTTTGGTCAAAGGTTTGGGTAAAATTGCTATTTCACCTGATCATTCCATTTCCAATGTTTTTCTTGTAGATTCCTTAGATTATAACTTGCTTTCCGTATCTCAATTATGTCAAATGGGCTACAACTGTCTATTTATTGATGTAAGTGTCACTGTCTTTAGAAGGAGTGATGATTCAATAGCATTTAAGGGAGTGTTAGAGGGTCAGCTATACTTGGTAGATTTTGATAGGGCTGAACTCGACACTTGCTTAATTGCTAAGACTAACATGGGTTGGCTCTGGCACCGCCGACTAGCCCATGTTGGAATAAAGAATCTTCATAAGCTTCTAAAGGGAGAACACATTTTAGGATTAACAAATGTTCATTTTGAGAAAGACAGGATTTGTAGTGCATGCCAAGCTGGGAAGCAAGTTGGTGTTCATCATCCACACAAGAACATCATGACGGCTGACAAGCCACTAAAGCTCCTACACATGGATTTATTCGGCCCGATCGCTTACATAAGCATCGGCGGGAGTAAGTACTGTCTAGTTATTGTGGATGATTATTCTCGCTTCACTTGGATGTTCTTTTTGCAGGAAAAATCACAAACCTAAGAGACTTTAAAGGGATTCTTGAGACGGGCTCAAAATGAGTTCGGCTTGAGAATCAAGAAAATTAGAAGCGACAACGGAACAGAGTTCAAGAACTCTCAAATTGAAGGCTTCCTTGAGGAGGAGGGCATCAAGCATGAGTTCTCCTCTCCCTACATGCCATAACAAAATGGTGTAGTGGAGAGAAAGAATAGAACTCTATTGGACATGGCAAGAACCATGCTTGATGAGTACAAGACGCCGGATTGGTTTTGGGCCGAGGCGGTCAACACCGCCTGCTACGCCATCAACCGGTTGTATCTACACCGAATCCTCAAGAAGACATCATATGAACTCCTAACCGGTAAAAAGCCCAACATTTCATATTTTAGAGTCTTTGGTAGCAAATGCTTTATTCTTGTTAAAAGAGGTAGAAAATCTAAATTTGCTCCTAAGATAGTAGAAGGCTTTTTACTAGGATATGATTCAAACACAAGGGCATATAGAGTCTTTAACAAGTCCTCAGGACTAGTTGAAGTTTCTTGTGATGTTGTGTTTGATGAAACTAACGACTCTCAAGTAGAGCAAGTTGATCTTGATGAGATAGGTAATGAAGAGGCCCCATGCGTCGCGCTAAGGAACATGTCCATTAGGGATGTGTGTCCTAAGGAATCCGAAGAGCCTCCAAATGCACAAGATCAACCATCCTCCTCCACGCAAGCATCTCCACCAACTCAAAATGAGGATGAGGCTCAAGTAGATGAAGGAGAAAATCAAAATGATGAGCCACCTCAAGATGACGGCAATGATCAAGGGGGAGATGCAAATGATCAAGACAAGGAGGATGAAGAACCAAGACCGCCACACCCAAGAGTCCACCAAGCAATTCAATGAGATCACCCCGTCGACACCATCCTCGGCGACATTCATAAGGGGGTAACCACTAGATCTTGTGTTGCACATTTTTGTGAGCATTACTCTTTTGTTTCCTCTATTGAGCCACACAGGGTAGAGGAAGCACTTCAAGATTCGGATTGGGTGATGGCGATGCAAGAGGAACTCAACAATTTCACTAGGAACAAGGTATGGCATTTAGTTCCACGTCCTAATCAAAATGTTGTAGGAACCAAATGGGTCTTCCGCAACAAGCAAGATGAGCATGGTGTGGTGACAAGGAACAAAGCTCGACTCGTGGCCAAGGGATATTCACAAGTCGAAGGTTTGGATTTTGGTGAAACCTATGCACCCGTAGCTAGGCTTGAGTCAATTTGTATATTATTAGCCTATGCTACTTACATGGCTTCAAGCTTTACCAAATGGACGTGAAGAGTGCCTTCCTCAATGGACCAATCAAGGAAGAGGTCTATGTTGAGCAACCTCCCGGCTTTGAAGACAGTGAGTACCCTAACCATGTCTATAGGCTCTCTAAGGCGCTTTATGGGCTCAAGCAAGCCCCAAGAGCATGGTATGAATGCCTAAGAGATTTCCTTATTGCTAATGGCTTCATAGTCGGAAAGGCCGATCCTACTCTATTCACTAAAACTCTTGACAATGATTTGTTTGTATGCCAAATTTATGTTGATGATATTATATTTGGGTCTACTAATGAATCAACATGTGAAGAATTTAGTAGGATCATGACACAGAAATTCAAGATGTCAATGATGGGGGAGTTGAAGTATTTCTTAGGATTTCAAGTGAAGCAACTCCAAGAGGGCACCTTCATTAGCCAAACGAAGTATACTCAAGACATTCTAAACAAGTTTGGGATGAAGGATGCCAAGCCCATCAAGACACCCATGGGAACAAATGGGCATCTCGACCTCGACACGGAAGGTAAATCCGTCGATCAAAAGGTATACTGGTCGATGATAGGTTCATTACTCTATTTATGTGCATCTCGACCAGACATTATGCTTTCCGTATGCAT
This sequence comes from Zea luxurians, assembly GCA_029449295.1. NCBI lineage: Eukaryota > Viridiplantae > Streptophyta > Magnoliopsida > Poales > Poaceae > Zea > Zea luxurians. The sequence continues at coordinate 48,230,300 of JAOPSE010000021.1, forward strand.
GTGTGCAAGATTCCAAGCCGACCCTAAGGAAGCTCACCTTACGGCCGTAAAACGAATCTTGAGATATTTGGCTTATACTCCTAAGTTTGGGCTTTGGTACCCTCGGGGATCCACATTTGATTTAATTGGTTATTCGGATGCCGATTGGGCGGGGTGTAAAATTAATAGAAAGAGCACATCGGGGACTTGCTAGTTCTTGGGGAGATCCTTGGTGTCTTGGCCTTCAAAGAAGCAAAATTCCGTCGCTCTTTCTACCGCCGAAGCCGAGTATATTGCCGCAGGCCATTGTTGCACGTAATTGCTTTGGATGAGGCAAACCCTTAGGGACTATGGTTACAAATTAACCAAAGTTCCTCTTCTATGTGATAATGAGAGTGCAATCCGCATGGCGGATAATCCCGTTGAGCATAGCCGCACTAAACACATAGCCATTCGGTATCATCTTCTAATGGATCACCAACAAAAGGGGGATATCGAGATTGCATATATTAACACTAAAGATCAACTAGCCGATATCTTTACCAAGCCACTAGATGAACAAACTTTTAACAAACTTAGGCATGAGCTAAATATTCTTGATTCTAGGAATTTCTTTTGATGTCTTGCACACATAGCTCATAAATATACCTTTGATCATATCTCTTTTATATACGCTATGACTAATGTGTTTTCAAGTGTATTTTAAACCAAGTCATAGGCATATTGAAAGGGAATTGGAGTCTTCGGCGAAAACAAAGGCTTCCACTCCACTCCATAACTCATTCTTCGCCGTCGCTCCGTGCAATTCTTTGTTCTTTGGTATAATCTTCACTCATATGTTATTTACAAAAGGGGGAGAAAGTAGTTAAAGGGCTCTAATGATTCCATTTTTGGCGATTCATGCCAAAGGGGGAGAGAGTATGAGCCCAAAGCAAAAGGACCGCACCACCACCAAATTTTAAAACTTATGATTTTCAAATTGGTATCTCATTGTGTTCAAAAGGGGGAGATTAGTATTTTCAAAATTGATGTCTTAAAACCCTCTTGAACACTAAGAGGAAGATTTTTATTAAGGGGGAGTTTTGTTTAGTCAAAGGAAAAGCATTTGAAACAAAGGGAGAAAATTTCAAATCTTGAAAATGCTTCTCTAAATCTTATTCATTTACCTTTGACTATTTGCAAAAGGACTTTGAAAAGGATTTACAAAAAGAATTTTCAAAAACAAAACATGTGGTGCAAGCGTGGTCCAAAATGTTAAAAATAAAGAAACAATCCATGCATATCTAGTGAGTAATATTATTGGCTCAATTCGAAGTAACCTTTGCACTTACTTTTTGCAAACTAGTTCAATTATGTACTTCTATACTTGCTTTGGTTTGTGTTGGCATCAATCACCAAAAAGGGGGAGATTGAAAGGGAATTAGGCTTACACCTATTTCCTAAATAGATTTTGGTGGTTGAATTGCCCAACACAAATAATTGGACTAACTAGTTTGCTCTAGTCTATAAGTTCTACAGGTGCCAAAGATTCACAAAAAGTCAATAAAAAGACCAAGAATGGGTTCAAACAAAGAGAGCAAAGGGACAACGAAGGCACCCTGGTCTGGCGCACCGGACTGTCTGGTGTGCCACCGGACAGTGTCCTGTGCACGAGGGGACTCCAAGCTGAACTCTTCACCTTCGGGAAATCTCAGAGGCGCTTCGCTATAATTCACCGGACTGTCCGGTGCTCCACCGGACAGTGTCTGGTGCTCCAAGAGAAAGCGACTCTAAACTCGCCAGCTTCGGGAATCCGCTCCGCTAAAATTCACTGGACTGTCTGGTGAGTCACCGGACTGTCCGGTGTGACAGCGGAGCAACGACTACTTCGCGCTCAACGGTCGACTGCAACGCATTAAATGCGCACCAGCGCGCACAGAGGAGCAGAGCACGTGCGGGTGGCACACCGGACATCCTACAGGGTCTGTCCGGTGCACCACCGGACAGCCAGGCGGGCCCACAAGACAACGCTCCAACGGTCGAACCCCAACGGTCTGCTGACGTGGCTGGCGCACCGGACAGTGTCCGGTGGCGCACCGGACTGTCCGGTGCGCCATGCGACTGCAGCCCTCCAACGGCCATTTGTGGTGGTTGGGGCTATAAATACCCCAACCACCCCACATTCAATAGCATCCAAGTTTCTACTCTTCTACACCTTACAAGAGCTATAGCATTCAATTCTAGACACACAAAAGAGATCAAATCCTCTCCCAATTCCACTCAAAGCTTTAGTGATTAGAGAGAGTGATTGTTGTGTTCATTTGAGCTCTTGCGCTTGGATTGCTTCTTTTTCTCATTCTTTCTTGCGATCATCTCAATTGTAATCAAGGCAAGAGACACCAATTGTGTGGTGGTCCTTGCGGGGAAGTTTGGTTCCCGGTTGATTGAGAAGAGAAGCTCACTCGGTCCGAGGGACCGTTTGAGAGAGGGAAAGGGTTGAAAGAGACTCGGTCTTTGTGACCACCTCAACAGGGAGTAGGTTTGAGAGAACCGAACCTCGGTAAAACAAATCCTTGTGTTTCACTTATTTATTCGCTTGCGATTTGTTTTTACGCCCTCTCTCAGACTCGCATTATATTTCTAACGCTAACCCGGCTTGTAGTTGTGATTAACTTTGCAAATTTCAGTTTCGCCCTATTCATCCCCCCTCTAGGCGACTTTCAGGTCCTGGCTGAATAGCTGGCACAACAGGAGCCTGAAGAGGTGGAGGCGGTGCTGACTGAACTAGGGGAATCGGAACACCAGTATGCTGAAGCATGAGAGTCATGAATGCCCTGTTCTCAGCCCGGTCCTGAAGAAGCTGCTGCTGTAGAGTATCCTACCGGTCCTGAATCGTCTAAAACATCAGAGCATTCTCTCGGACATCTGCTGCTAGACCGCTGCTAAGTGAGCCTACTGCTGAGTAAGAGTCTAGAGGATCGCTGCAAGAGCAGGGTCAATGGCAGGAGGGGTAGCACCACTGGAACTCCCAGCCTCATGATCATGTGAGCGTGGAGGCATAGGAGGTGGAGGCGAAGGAGGAACCCCAAAGACATCATCATCATCATCATGGGCGGCTGTGCCCTGAGTCTCAAACTGATGGAAGGTGGTGTCTGAAAGTCGCCTAGAGGGGGGGTAAATAGGCGGAATTTGAAAATTATAAACTTAAGCACAACTACAAGCCGGGGTTAGCGTTAGAAATATAGACGAGTCAGAAAGAGAGGGCGAAAACAAATCACAAGCAAATAAGAATGGATGGCACGGTGATTTGTTTTACCGAGGTTCGGTTCTTGCAAACCTACTCCCCATTGAGGTGGTCACAAAGACTGGGTCTCTTTCAACCCTTTCCCTCTCTCAAACGGTCACTTAGACCGAGTGAGCTTCTCTTCTCAATCAAATGGGACACTAAGTCCACTACAAGGACCACCACACAATTGGTGTCTCTTGTTTTGATTACAAGTGTTGTGGAAACAAGAATGAGGAAGAAGAAAAGCAATCCAAGCGCAAGAGCTCAAAAGAACACAAATGTCTCTCTCTCTAGTCACTAATTTGTTTGGAGTGATTTCGGACTTGGGAGAGGATTTGATCTCTTTGATTGTGTCTTGTATTGAATGCTATAGCTCTTGTATGAGGTTTTAAGTCTGAAAACTTGGATGCCATGAATGTGGGGGTGGTTGGGGGTATTTATAGCCCCAACCACCAAAATGCCCGTTGGGGGTGGCTTCTGTCGACGGGCGCACCGGACAGTCCGGTGCGCCACCGGACACTGTCCGGTGCGCCAGCCACGTCACCCAACCGTTAGGGTTCGACCGTTGGAACTCTGACTTGTGGGGCCACCGGACAGTTCGGTGGTGCACTGGACAGGTCATGTAGACTGTCCGATGCGCCTTCTGGCGCCTGCTCTAACTTCTGCGCGCGTAAGCGCGCACTGTAGCGCATTTAATGCCTCTGTAGACGACCGTTGGCGCGAAGTAGCCGTTGCTCCGCTGGCACACCGGACAGTCCGGTGTTACACCGGACATTCCGGTGAATTATAGTGGAGCGGCCTCCCAAATTCCCGAGACTAGCAAGTTTGATTTAATTCTCCCTAGTGCACCGGACACTGTCCGGTGGCACACCAGACAGTCCGGTGCGCTAGACTAGGGCTGCCTTCGGATGAACTTTGCTCCTTTTATTTGAACCCTTTCTTTTGACTTGTATTGGTTTGTTGTGAACCTTTGGCACCTGTAGAGCTCATAAACTAGAGCAAACTAGTTAGTCCAATAATTTGTGTTGGGCAATTCAACCACCAAAATTCATATGGAAAAGGTTTGACCCTATTTCCCTTTCAATCTCCCCCTTTTTGGTGATTAATGCCAAAACAAACCAAAGCAAGTATAAAAGTGCAGAATTGAACTAGTTTGCATAATGTAAGTGCAAAGGTTTGCTTGAAATTGAAACCAATATACTTATTTCAATAGATGTGCATGGATGGTTTTCTTCTTATTTAAAATTTTGGACCTCATTTGCACCACGGGTTTTGTTTTGCAAATTCTTTATAAAATTCTTTTCAAAAACCTTTTGCAAATAGTCAAAGGTACATGAATAAGATTGAAGAAAGCATTTTCAAGATTTGAAATTTTCTCCCCCTGTCTCAAATGTTTTTCCTTTGACTAAAACAAAACTCCCCCTAAATAAAGTTCTCCTCTTAGTGTTTAAGAGGGTTTTGCATGTTTTGAAGATACTACTTTCTCCCCCTTTTGAACATAATAAAATATCAATTTGAAAAACTTCATTTTTAAAATTTGGTGGTGGTGCGGTCATTTTGCTTTGGGCTCATACTTTCTCCCCCTTTGGCATGAATCGCCAAAACGGATACTTGTAAGTGAAATATAAGCCCTTTCAAACTTTCTCCCCCTTTGGCAAACACAAAAATATGAGTGAAGATTATACCAAAGTGGAGAATGATGCGGAGTACCGGCAAATACAATTGGAGTTGAGTGGAAGCGCCTTCTTTGCTGAATACTCCATTTCCCTTTCAAAATCTATGACTAAGCATAATAATGCACTTGAAAACACATTAGTCATAGGCATAAAAGAGATATGATCAAGGGTATATAAATGAGCTATGTATGCAAAGAATCAATCAAAATTCCTAGAATCAAGAATATTTAGCTCATTCCTAAGTTTGGTAAAGGATTGCTCATCTAAAGGCTTGGTAAAGATATCGGCCAATCGATCTTTGGTGTTTATGTAGGCTATCTCGATATCCCCCTTTTGTTGGTGATCTCTCAAAAAGTGATACCGAATAGCTATGTGCTTAGTGCGGCTATGTTCAACGGGATTATCCGCCATGCGGATTGCACTCTCATTGTCACATAGGAGAGGGACTTTGTTAAAGTTGTTGCCATAGTCCTTAAGGGTTTGCCTCATCCAAAGCAATTGCGCGCAACAATGGCCTACGACAATGTACTCGGCTTCTGCGGTAGAAAGAGCTACTGAGTTTTGTTTCTTTGAAGCCCAAGACACCAGGGATCTTCCCAGAAACTGACAAGTCCCTGATGTGCCCTTCCTATTAATCTTACACCCTGCCCAATCAGCATCGGAATATCCTAATAAATCAAATGAGGATCCCTTGGGGTACCAAAGACCAAACTTAGGTGTGTGAACTAAATATCTCAAGATTCGCTTCACGGACCTAAGGTGAACTTCCTTAGGGTCGGCTTGGAACCTTGCACACATGCATACGGAAAGCATAATGTCCGGTCGAGATGCACATAAATAGAGTAAAGAACCTATCATTGTAACACCCTAGATCCATCACTAAAGATAACTTAGTTTATATTATTAATTTCCAGTAAGAAAAGGAAATATTTATGTTTTTGAATAATGAAATGGTGATAAATTAAATAATTTCTTGAATAGATAAAATTTTACCAATCATTTGATGCATTCATGTGAATCATAAATTTTGTTTGATTTGATTTGCGAATCCAAATTTTTAATTTAGTTTGGTGTGAATCTTTCCATAAAAATATAAGAAGTTAGTACAATCTTATTGCGAAAATATGCATTTTAAATATGTTAATAATATTAAAAAATTTTATTCTAAATTTTTGAAATATATTTATTTATTATATATGATCTGCTATAAAAAAAAGAAAAAAAATATAAACTAAAGCCCACAAGACCCATTAGCGCCCAATATCACTAACCCTAGCTGCCTCCCACTGGCTCCACCCTGTTGCCGCCGCCGCCCTGGCTCCTTGCTAGCCGCCTGCTCCCAGCCTCCCACCGATCTCTCTCGCACGCCCCTACCTCTCCCCTCTCTCGGCCTTCCCTGCCCGACCGCTGCCAGGCAACCCCGCCGAGGACCGCGCCCATCAAGCCGCGTGCCGTGCGCCGCCTCCCTCCTCTCTCCTCTAGCTTCTCTCTTCTCCCCTCCCTGCTCTCTCGCCCAGGCTGCCTGCAGGACCCGCGCCCGACGCCAGCGCGCGACGCTCCACCCCGCGCTCCTGCGCGCCCGATGCCCGCCCGGAACGCGTCCCGCCTGGAGCCGACCGAGCCCGTGCTCGAGCCCCTGCACCAACTACCCTGCGCCGCCAGACCCCGACCCGAGCCGCCCCGTGTCCCACCGCGCAACGCCCAGGTGTGCCAACCTCGACCGCGCCCAGGAGATGCCACCCCTGCACGCGAGCAGAGCCGAGCGCCTGCAGCCACCCGCGCAGGCAGCGCGCACCCGAGCCGCTCGCGACCGAAGCCCCAAGTCCTGTGCTGTCCGTTCTTCATCACATGTAATGGAGTTCAATGCCACCGTTACCTCCCTCTATTGATGGCCATCAATGAAATTCATGGTCGCCGTTTCTTCTCCTCCCCGGCGCCTCTCTGCTCTCCCTCCCTTACCCTCTATAAAATCCAACACCGAGCCCTCTCCTTCACCCTCCCAAAACACCCTCTCTGTCTCACACGTCTCTCACTCCCTCCTCGTTCTGTCCCTCGCCGTCGGAACTCACTGTTGACACCGTTGTGGACGGAAGCCGGAGCAGCGCCCTGCTCGCCGTCGTGAAGCTCGTCGCCGGACTGTTCGCATTCATACGCCGTTCGCCATCCGTGGAGCCTCGCCGGAGACGTGCCCGAACGTCGTACCTCGTCTCACCGCGACTAAATCCCTCCATGCACCACAAGGTTGAAGACAAACCAAACATTTTTAACTTCAAAATTATGTTTTAAATTAATTCATGAATTTGGTAATTATTCGTTGTGATTTGGAATTCATACATGTAAACAATTGATTTTAAGTGTATGTGCGATAAATTGGTGAACTGTTAGTGGACGGATATTGGTTTACGGTTCCTTTAGATTTGGGTTTGGAATGAAGTATAGCAAAAATTTGGTAGACATGTGTTAGTAATGAAAACACTAGATAAATAATATTTTAGTTAATTTTGTTTATGACGGATTTTAGAATTTAACTAAAAGTTTATATACATAAGTCCAGTTAAACCCACTAAATAGATAATAGAAGCTTCTCTTAACATATATTAGTAAGTGGTATAGAATTCATAGCAATACAAATATTATAGTATAAACAGTTGTTTAATGTACTATTAGATGTTTTGATTATTAATGATAATTTTCTTTTAAAAAGAAAGATAAAACTAAAAGGAGATCACTATTCATAGTATAAATAATTAGGTAATAATTAGTTTATTTTTAATTGGTTAAGTCGTTACACCGATGCCACGTATTCTTAGTCAAATAAAAATATAGATTTTTCTAGTCATGATAAATATAAGCATGACACTTAATTACTTAGAATTAGTAAAATACTTGTTTATGTCATAATAATCTTGAATATGTTATTAAAAGTCTAATTAGTAATTTACAATTAATTCTTAGAATATAAATGTTAGAAGAATTATAAATAAATAATTTTTAGTTACACGTATAAACTCTATTTAGAAAAGAAAGGAAGAAAAACAAAAGGATATAATTTATAATAATTTAATTAGGCGCTCATATTTTTCTAATAAAGAAATTGATAGTATGTTGATATAGGTTTCTTACTAAAGAATTAGATAACTTGTTTCTAACTTTGAAATAACCTTTTTAATAGTTATCATATTTAACAAGATTCATTATAGATGTTTAAGTATAGCCGTATTAAATAGAAACTTAAAAGTAATATGTCATATAACTTTTCTAATAATTATATAATGGCTTAATTAAATGCTCACACCATCATAACTAAAACAATAGTTAATAACATACCAATGAATATAATTCTCATTTTAAATATCTAGATCATATGTTTCTAAACTAAAGGTAAAGATAAATAATAGAGTAATTATGTCCTCTCATAATCTAGTTAATTAGATTTATATTACAAATTGTTCACAACTGGTTATATATGCTTAGTTAATCATTTAATCAAACTTAGTCCATATTATATATATATATATATCACTTAGTTTTCCTAAAGAATAAACTAATGAAAATAGTGTTCATGTTCTTTTATAATAATTAAAATGATAGTATATATTGTTTTATATATAGCTTTCTTAACAAAGAATATAGGACATGTACTTTCTAATAAAAATAAAATATAGTTGTTTGTTCATTTTCTCCTACATAAAAGTTCATTAAAGCATATATCATAACTTTCCATAAATAGGTGTTTAATAATAATGATCTTTTCACATAAAACCTATTTAAACTTATATCTTAATTTGTCATAAGTGAAGGTTTAACAATGAATTATAATACGTTCCATAATGCTTCTAAGATTAATAACATGTTTCGTAGCCCATTAACCTTAGATATAACTTATATGTGTTCTAAAAGGTTAAAAAGGTTTAATATCGTTATAACGTGTTTATCGTGTTATAAACCTTTACCTTAGACGTATCACGTAAGACGTTTTATAAAAAAGTTAAATTGGTGAACCTAATATTTGTATAGTTTAATTAAGATATTTTTAAGCTCATGTCTTATTTTATAAAGTATAGATCACATGTTTGAAAATAATACCTTTTTATTATAACTCTTGCGTGTAATGTTTTTGAAAAGCGAACGCTCTTTTCGTTAGGCTTTCTTTTAGCTTTACATATGGTTAATGTGGTATGTTATTGAGTGGTGTTTGTTCTTGTTTGTTTATGTGATATTCAGTGGTTGATCTAGTAGTTAAGAATCAAGATCTATTCCTATCCGTGGAAGAACCTCAAGTTTTCAATAAGAAAGGCAAGTGAACTTCTCCCTCTGCATACTCTGTTTGATCCCAAACAATACATTTAATAAAGTTTATTCTTTTGGATATATATGCATAATTTGATGGGTTACCTATTTAGATAACCTTTCCAACCTTATTCCTTGATCAAACCTGGGAATTATACTTTACCTTCGTAGTTATGCTATTGCTACAACTTAACTTTATGCAGTCACTCTCGCTTATGATATTAATGTTCCAAAATGGTAAGTTTACATTATTGTTGTTAACCCGATGGTTAAACAAAATTATTGCATATTAATTGGAACATGGAGTGACCACCCAGGAAAACAGTGCAACCACGAGTGCTATCATGGCTCTGGCTTTGGTAATTAGCTTTATATGCTTAGTGCTTGGCAACCTTACCTGAAATATGGGCAAGAGGGGGAGCGGTAGGTGGTGGCAACCCACGTTAACATGGGGACATATTCTTGTCTAAGGTACCTCACCCAGGGGGCCTCCACCATCGTCTTTAGAAACCTTAGCGGGTTGCTTCGTATTAAGTGTATTTTGTGAAAGCCTCATAGTGGATCCCTAGCCACTCACCTCGGAAGTGTTTATGGGTTTTGGCCGACCCAGGCTAGAGGGGATACACGGCTTGTGGGTAAAGTTGTACCACCTCTGCAGAGTGTAAAACTGATATATCAGCCGTGCTCACGGTTAAGAGCAGCATGGACTCCTCACATGATAATTGAACTTGAAGATGGAAATAAATCGAGATTCGATGATCTACCAATGGTTTGCTTAAGTGGTTACACTTAAGTGTTGTTGAAATATTCTTATACCTTTGTTTAATGGGAATACTTGGGATTCACACTTACTAGTAAGACAGGTGTTGTCAATAAAATGTTGACCAACTAAAATGCTTACTGCTCAACCTTAGCCTCACCTTGTTACCTTGCATTAATTTTTCCCCCACTTGCTGAGCCCCGACCATAAGTGAGCTCACCCTTGCTTAATTTTGATCAGAAGTTGCAGATGAAGATATGATGCTGAGCTCCATGGATGCTAGTCTAGTGATACCCCCGGTCATCTTCCTATGGATGGATGTCCTTGTTTTGCTGTACTTTGATGAATAAAGGTTAAGACATTATGTCTGTTCAAAGTGTAATATGTTAATATAATCGTTATTTACACTTTTATGCATTGTTCTTTTGATATATTACACTTGTGACGTCAACATATGTGTGGAAATAGATCCTGGCACACATATCTATGCACCCGGCTCTACCCTTAGAAACGGGTGTGACAGAAGTGGTATCAAAGCAATGTGACCGTAGGTCGCTAGATTAGTTAGAAATGGAAAGCCCAGTCAGTCTTTCAAAGCTTGAAATATTTTCCTCCATAAAAACTTACTTTATACCAAAACTCGTCTCTTTTATTTTCAACTCTTCTAGTCTGATTTTGGTCTATCAGAAGACTCTATTTAGAAGCACTACAAGATGATCAAGTTAGGATTGTGGAACTTGAAGTGAAGTCTACCTGAAGGAACCCTTTAGAGGCTATTGAAGATGCCCCATTCTCTATCTTATCCCCGCCCCACAAGAAGTTTTCTAATCCATAATATTGTTATATAACCCTTGATTTCTTCTACTTTTGTTTTCTTGCCATTGTATTGCCATCCTTGCGCAATATCTACCTTGATATATATTAAACTTTTGCCTCTCTACTTTTCTCCGTGATAATGATTTCTCCCTATTAAATTCTTTCACTTTTGCTTTCGTGCCATTGTATTGCCCCCTTTGTGCAATATCTATCTTGATATATATTAAACCTTTGCCTCTCTACTTTTCCCCTTGATAATGCTTTCTCCCTGACTCACTTTATATCCTTGGTTGTATCATTTATCCTGACTTTAATAGTTCATGATTATCTTATTTCACTCTTGGCCACCAACAAATATGTCTTGTTTAACTCCTTGCTATTTCTTACCCGACTCCTTGATTTTATAATATCTTTCTTATTCCAAACCTTGTCTCACCTTTTGTTTTGGTTGAATGAGTAGAATTGGATTGTGTTGTGTTGGTATGCTTGACTTCATGTTAGTTATCTTTGTGACTATGATTGATTTGTTTCTTTGTAATGATTGTTGTTGTATTGTGTGACTTTGTCCACAACGACAACAGTTAGCTAGGTTAAACCTTAGATAGTTGGGTTCTCTCTACTCTTTATAGTCTGTCTTAGCTCAATCTCTTCGTCCCTTCCTTCCTTGCTATATCCTTACAGATGTCAGAACTTGGAATGTCAACTGCAACTGATGTCACTAAGTGCAAAGAATACATTGTGTTGGCAACTCCTCCAGCTAAGGATCAGATGGAACAGTTCAAGAAGGCGCATGCTCAGTTTCTACAAGCAACATGTCAAGTGGTAGCTAGACTCCAACAAGTTGATTTAGCAGAAATTATAGCACATGAGACTACCGGTAACCATATGACATCAACATCACCCTCGATAGTTGACTTAGAAAAGCTGTTACAGGCACAAGCTCAGATAATACAAAAAGCATCTCAACTCACCTCCTCATACCAGCAAGTTTTGGCAAGTCAAAACGTCACTAGAAATGAAACAACTGATGAACAAAAGGATGCACACCAACAGACAAATGATCTTGGAACATGTTGTTGTTGTGAGTACTATGGAATTCCTTGTCGCCAGATCAGTACAAATGAAAGTGAAACTACAAAATAGAAGAACCGGATTTTATTTTTTGGCATAAAAAGTCAATGGTCTCCCCAAGAACAACTAATAGCAGATGCACTATCAGACGATGAATTGCCAGGTTTTCCAAAAAGGAAACATCACAAGGATGCTCAGCTCCAAAAAGAAGCAAATGAGTGTTACATTGATGGATGGACTATCACCTGCACACAGCTTCAGCCTCGTTGTCGCATCAGTTCCAAGAAACAAAAGTGGAAACATGGAAAAAGTCAAGAAATTACTTCAAGAAAGTCTTGCTATCAATGTGGTTGTGAAGGTCATTACTTCTGTAACTGTCCTGAGAAGCGTTCACTATCGGACACCCCCGAGATAAAGCTATCTCAGTCTCTAGACATGGAATGTGAACAAAAATGCACAGAAACTTCTACCAACATCATGAAGAACAACAAAAGGAATAGGAAAATGTTTGGATAATGGGTAGTCCACCCCAACCACAAGCAAAAGCCCTGAAACACATGGATACCCAAATGGAAGAATCAAGCCAGACTCAGCTATATGAGATACAGACAGCCAATCAACCCTCACCCCCGGTTGGTCAAGCAAAGTTGACTCGCAAATAACTAAAAGCAAGAAGTGCTTGCTTCTATTGCAAGAATGAAGAACATATTATTCGTGAATGCCCCAAGAAGCGTCTAGACCGACTAAAGAAGAAGACGGTGAAGCAAGACCCAAACAATAACCCAGAAGACCAACCAGCTATAAGTACGATGATGAAGATCGCTTGATTAGTAGTCATTGCGGAGTGAAGAAATGAAGAAGTTCCTTAAGTTTAGAAGAGTTCAATGTGAATCAAGAATCTACGAGTAACCATATATCACCATTGTTTTCTTGCTAGCCTTCCCTAATCTCGAGGACGAGATTCTTTTTAAGGGGGGTAGATTTTGTAACACCCTAGATCCATCACTAAAGATAACTTAGTTTATATTATTAATTTCCAGTAAGAAAAGGAAATATTTATGTTTTTGAATAATGAAATGGTGATAAATTAAATAATTTCTTGAATAGATAAAATTTTATCAATCGTTTGATGCATTCATGTGAATCATAAATTTTGTTTGATTTGATTTGCGAATCCAAAATTTTAATTTAGTTTGGTGTGAATCTTTCCATAAAAATGTAATAAGTTAGTACAATCTTATTGCGAAAATATGCATTTTAAATATGTTAATAATATTAAAAAATTTATTCTAAATTTTTGAAATATATTTATTTATTATATATGATCTGCTATAAAAAAATATAAACTAAAGCCCACAAGGCCCATTAGCGCCCAATATCACTAACCCTAGCCGCCTCCCACTGGCTCCACGCTGTTGCCGCCGCCGCCCTGGCTCCTTGCTAGCCGCCTGCTCCCAGCCTCCCACCGATCTCTCTCGTGCGCCCCTACCTCTCCTCTCTCTCGGCCTTCCCTGCCCGACCGCTGCCAGACAACCCCGCCGAGGACCGCGCCCATCAAGCCGCGTGCCGTGCGCCGCCTCCCTCCTCTCTCCTCTAGCTTCTCTCTTCTCCCCTCCCTGCTCTCTCGCCCAGGCCGCCTGCAGGACCCGCGCCCAACGCCAGTGCGCGACGCTCCACCCCGCGCTCCTGCGCGCCCGACGCCCGCCCGTGGATGCGTCCCGCCTGGAGCCGATCGAGCCCGTGCTCGAGCCCCTGCACCAACTGCCCTGCGCCGCCAGACCTCGACCCGAGCCGCCCCGTGTCCCGCCGTGCAACACCCAGGCATGACAACCTCGACCGCGCCCAGGAGATGCCACCCCTGCACGCGAGCAGAGCCGAGCGCCTGCAGCCACCTGCGCAGGCAGCGCGCACCTGAGCCGCTCGCGACCGAAGCCTCAAGTCCCGCGCTGTCCGTTCTTCATCACATGTAATGGAGTTCAATGCCACCGTTACCTCCCTCTGTTGATGGCCATCAATGAAATTCATGGTCGCCGTTTCTTCTCCTCCCCGGCGCCTCTCTGCTCTCCCTCCCTTACCCTCTATAAAATCTGACGCTGAGCCCTCTCCTTCTCCCTCCCCAAACTCCCTCTCTGTCTCACACGTCTCTCACTCCCTCCTCGTTCTCTCCCCCGGAACTCACTGTTGACGCCGTTGTGGACGGAAGTCGGAGCAGTGCACTGCTCGCCGTCGTGAAGCTCGTCGCCGGACTGTTCGCATTCATACGCCGTTCGCCATCCGTGGAGCCTCGCCGGAGACGTGCTCGAACGTCGTACCTCGTCTCACCGCGACTAAATCCCTCCATGCACCACAAGGTTGAAGACAAACCAAACATTTTTAACTTCAAAATCATGTTTTAAATTAATTCATGAATTTGGTAATTATTCATTGTGATTTGGAATTCATACGTGTAAACAATTGATTTTAAGTGTATGTGCGATAAATTGGTGAACTGTTAGTGGACGTGATATTGGTTTACGGTTCCTTTAGATTTGGGTTTGGAATGAAGTATAGCAAAAATTTGGTAGACATGTGTTAGTAATGAAAACACTAGATAAATAATATTTTAGTTAATTTTGTTTATGACGGATTTTAGAATTTAACTAAAAGTTTATATACATAAGTCCAGTTAAACCCACTAAATAGATAATAGAAGCTTCTCTTAACATATATTAGTAAGTGGTATAGAATTCATAGCAATACAAATATTATAGTATAAACAGTTGTTTAATGTACTATTAGATGTTTTGATTATTAATGATAATTTTCTTTTAAAAAGAAAGATAAAACTAAAAGGAGATCACTATTCATAGTATAAATAATTAGGTAATAATTAGTTTATTTTTAATTGGTTAAGTCATTACACCGATGCCACGTATTCTTAGTCAAATAAAAATATAGATTTTTCTAGTCATGATAAATATAAGCATGACACTTAATTACTTAGAATTAGTAAAATACTTGTTTATGTCATAATAATCTTGAATATGTTATTAAAAGTCTAATTAATAATTTACAATTAATTCTTAGAATATAAATGTTAGAAGAATTATAAATAAATAATTTTTAGTTACACGTATAAACTCTATTTAGAAAAGAAAGGAAGAAAACCGAAAGGATAGAATTTATAATAATTTAATTAGTCGCTCATATTTTTCTAATAAAGAAATTGATAGTATGTTGATATAGGTTTCTTACTAAAGAATTAGATAACTTGTTTCTAACTTTAAAATAACCTTTTTAATAGTTATCATATTTAACAAGATTCATTATAGATGTTTAAGTATAGCCGTATTAAATAGAAACTTAAAAGTAATATGTCTTATAACTTTTCTAATAATTATATAATGGCTTAATTAAATGCTCACACCGTCATAACTAAAACAATAGTTAATAACATACCAATGAATATAATTCTCATTTTAAATATCTAGATCATATGTTTCTAAACTAAAGGTAAAGATAAATAATAGAGTAATTATGTCCTCTCATAATCTAGTTAATTAGATTTATATTACAAATTGTTCACAACTGGTTATATATGCTTAGTTAATCACTTAATCAAACTTAGTCCATATTATTTATATATATATATATATATCACTTAGTTTTTCTAAAGAATAAACTAATGAAAATAGTGTTCATGTTCTTTAATAATAATTAAAATGTTAGTATATATTGTTTTATATATAGCTTTCTTAACAAAGAATATAGGACATGTACTTTCTAATAAAAATAAAATATAGTTGTTTGTTCATTTTCTCCTACATAAAAGTTCATTAAAGCATATATCATAACTTTCCATAAATAGGTGTTTAATAATAATGATCTTTTCACATAAAACCTATTTAAACTTATATCTTAATTTGTCATAAGTGAAGGTTTAACAATGAATTATAATACGTTCCATAATGCTTCTAAGATTAATAACGTGTTTCGTAGCCCATTAACCTTAGATATAACTTATATGTGTTCTAAAAGGTTAAAAAAGTTTAATATCGTTATAACGTGTTTATCGTGTTATAAACCCTTTATCTTAGACGTATCACGTATGACGTTTTATTAAAAAAGTTAAATTGGTGAACCTAATATTTGTATAGTTTAATTAAGATATTTTTAAGCTCATGTCTTATTTTATAAAGTATAGATCACATGTTTGAAAAGAATACCTTTTTATTATAACCCTTGCGTGTAATGTTTTTGAAAAGCGAACGCTCTTTTCGTTAGGCTTTCTTTTAGCTTTACGTATGGTGAATGTGGTATGTTATTGAGTGGTGTTTGTTCTTGTTTGTTTATGTGATATTCAGTGGTTGATCTAGTAGTTAAGAATCAAGATCTATTCCTATCCGTGGAAGAACCTCAAGTTTTCAATAAGAAAGGCAAGTGGACTTCTCCCTCTGCATACTCTGTTTGATCCCAAACAATATATTTAATAAAGTTTATTCTTTTGGATATATATGCATAATTTGATGGGTTACCTATTTAGATAACCTTTCCAACCTTATTCCTTGATCAAACCTGGGAATTATACTTTACCTTCGTAGCTATGCTATTGCTACAACTTAACTTTATGCAGTCACTCTCGCTTATGATATTAATATTCCAAAATGGTAAGTTTACATTATTGTTGTTAACCTGATGGTTAAACAAGATTATTGCATATTAATTGGAACATGGAGTGACCACCCGGGAAAATAGTGCAACCACGAGTGCTATCATGGCTCTGGCTTTGGTAATTAGCTTTATATGCTTAGTGCTTGGCAACCTTACCTGAAATATGGGCAAGAGGGGGAGCGGTAGGTGGTGGCAACCCATGTTAACATGGGGACGTATTCTTGTCTAAGGTACCTCACCCAGGGGGCCTCCACCATCGTCTTTAGAAACTTTAGCGGGTTGCTTCGTATTAAGTGTATTTTGTGAAAGCCTCATAGTGGATCCCTAGCCACTCACCTCGGAAGTGTTTACGGGTTTTGGCCGACCCAGGTTAGAGGGGATACACGGCTTGTGGGTAAAGTTGTACCACCTCTGCAGAGTGTAAAACTGATATATCACTCGTGCTCACGGTCAAGGGCAGACTGGACTCCTCACATGATAATTGAACTTGAAGATGGAAATAAATCGAGATTCAATGATCTACCAATGGTTTGCTTAAGTGGTTACACTTAAGTGTTGTTGAAATATTCTTATACCTTTGTTTAATGGGAATACTTGGGATTCACACTTATTAGTAAGACAGGTGGTGTTAATAAAATGTTGACCAACTAAAATGCTTACTACTCAACCTTAGCCTCACCTTGTTACCTTGCATTAGTTTTTCCCCGACTTGCTGAGCCCCGACCATAAGTGAGCTCACCCTTGCTTAATTTTGATCAGAAGTAGCAGATGAAGATATGATGCTGAGCTCCATGGATGCTAGTCTAGTGATATCCCCGGTCATCTTCCTGTGGATGGATGTCCTTGTTTTGCTGTACTTTGATGAATAAAGGTTAAGACATTATGTCTGTTCAAAGTGTAATATGTTAATATAATCGTTATTTACACTTTTATGCATTGTTCTTTTGATATATTACACTTGTGACGTCAACATATGTGTGGAAATAAATCCTGGCACACATATCTATGCACCCGGCTCTGCCCTTAGAAATGGGTGTGACAATCATCGACCGGTATACCTTTTGATCTACGGATTTACCTCCCGTGTCGAGGTCGAGATGCCCATTGGTTCCCATGGGTGTCTTGATGGGCTTGGTATCCTTCATTCCAAACTTAGTGAGTATATCTTGAATGTACTTCGTTTGGCTAATGAAGGTGCCCTCTTTGAGTTGCTTGACTTGAAATCCTAAGAAATACTTCAACTCCCCCATCATAGACATCTCGAATTTTTGAATCATGATCCTACTAAACTCTTCACAAATAAATTTGTTAGTAGACCCAAATATGATATCATCAACATAAATTTGGCATACAAACAAATCATTCTCAATGGTTTTAGTGAATAAGGTAGGATCAACATTTCTAACTTTGAAGCCATTAGTGATAAGAAAATCTCTTAGGCATTCATACCATGCTCTTGGGGCCTGCTTGAGCCCATAAAGCGCCTTAGAGAGTTTGTAAACATGGTTAGGATACTCACTATCTTCAAAGTCGGGAGGTTGCTCAACATAGACCTCTTCCTTGATAGGTCCGTTGAGGAAGGCACTCTTCACGTCCATTTGGTAAAGCTTAAAGTCATGGTGAGTAGCATAGGCAAGTAATATTCGAATTGACTCAAGCCTAGCTACGGGTGCATAGGTTTCTCCAAAATCCAAACCTTCGACTTGTGAATACCCTTTGGCCACAAGTCATGCCTTGTTCCTTGTCACCACACCATGCTCATCTTGTTTGTTGCGGAAGACCCACTTGGTTCCTACAACATTTTGGTTAGGACGTGGAACTAAATGCCATACCTCATTCCTCTTGAAGTTGTTGAAGTGCTTCCTCTACCCTGTGTGGCTCAATAAAGGAAACAAAAGAGTAGTGTTCACAAAAACGAGCAACACGAGATCGAGTGATTACCCCCTTATGAATATCTCCTAGGATGGTGTTCACGGGGTGATCTCGTTGGATTGCTTGGTGGACTCTTGGGTGTGGCGGTCTTGGATTTTGTTCATCCTCCTTATCTTGATCATTTGCATCTCCCCTTGATCATTGTCGTCTTCTTGAGGTGGCTCATCTTCTTGATCTTCTTCTTCATCATCTTGAGCTTCATCCTCATCTTGGGTTGGTGGAGATGCTTGCATGGAGGAGGATGGTTGATCTTGTGCTCGTGGAGGCTCTTCAAATTCCTTAGGACACACATCCCCAATGGACATGTTCCTTAGCGCGACGCACGGAGCCTCTTCATCATCTAGTTCATCAAGATCAACTTGCTCTACTTGAGAGCCGTTAGTCTCATCAAACACAATGTCACAAGAAACTTCAACTAGTCCAGTGGACTCGTTAAAGACTCTATATGCCCTTGTGTTTGAATCATATCCTAGTAAAAAGCCTTCTACAGCCTTAGGAGCAAATTTGGATTTTCTACCTCTTTTAACAAGAATAAAGCATTTGCTACCAAAGACTCTAAAGTATGAAACATTTGGCTTTTTACCAATGAGGAGTTCGTATGATGTCTTCTTGAGGATTCGGTGTAGATACAACCGGTTGATGGCGTAGCAAGTGGTGTTGACCGCCTCGGCCCAAAACCGATCTGAAGTCTTGTATTCATCAAGCATGGTCCTTGCCATGTCCAATAGAGTCCTATTCTTCCTCTCCACTATACCATTTTGTTGTGGCGTGTAGGGAGAAGAGAACTCATGCTTGATGCCCTCCTCCTCAAGAAAGCCTTCAATTTGTGAGTTCTTGAACTCCGTCCCGTTGTCGCTTCTAATTTTTCTTGATCCTCAAGCCAAACTCATTTTGAGCTCGTCTTAAGAATCCCTTCAAAGTTTCTTGGGTTTGAGATTTATCATGTAAAAAGAATACCCAAGTGAAGCGAGAATAATCATCCACAATAACTAGACAGTACTTACTCCCACCGATGCTTATGTAAGCTATCGGGCCGAATAGGTCCATGTGGAGGAGCTCAAGTGGCCTGTCAGTCATCATGATGTTCTTGTGTGGATGATGAACACCAACTTGCTTCCCTGCTTGGCATGCGCTACAAATCCTGTCTTTCTCAAAATAAACATTTGTTAGTCCCAAAATGTGTTCTCCCTTTAGAAGCTTGTGAAGATTCTTCATCCCAACATGGGCTAGTCGGCGGTGCCAGAGCCAACCCATGTTAGTCTTAGCAATTAAGCAAGTATCGAGTTCAGCTCTATTGAAATCAACTAAGTATAGCTGACCCTTTAATACTCCCTTAAAAGCTACTGAATCATCACTTCTTCTAAAGACAGTAACACCTGTATCTGTAAAAAGACAGTTATAACCCATTTTGCATAATTGAGAAACAGAAAGCAAGTTGTAATCTAAAGAATCTACAAGAAAAACATTGGAAATAGAATGGTCAGATGATATAGCAATTTTACCCAATCCTTTGACCAAACCTTGATTTCCATCCCCGAATGTGATAGCTCGTTGGGGGTCTTGGTTTTTCTCGTAGGAGGAGAACATCTTTTTCTCCCCAGTCATATGGTTTGTGCACCCGCTGTCGATGATCCAACTTGAGCCCCCGGATGCATAAACCTACAAAACAAATTTAGTTCTTGATTTTAGGTACCCAAACAGTTTTGGGTCCTTTGACATTAGATACAAGAACTTTGGGTACCCAAACACAAGTCTTTGATCCCTTGTGTTTACCCCCAACATATTTGGCAACTACCTTGCCGGATTTGTTAGTAAGCACATAGGAAGCATCAAAAGTTTTGAATGAAACATTATGATCATTTGATGCTTTAGGAATTTTCTTCTTAGGCAATTTAGCATGGGTTGATTGCCTAGAACTAGATGCCTCACTCTTATACATAAAAGCATGATTAGGGCCAGAGTGAGACTTCCTAGAGTGAATTCTCCTAATTTTGTGTTCGAGATAGCCGGCAGGGTACAAAATGTAACCCTCATTATCCTGAACCATAGGAGCTTTGCCCTTAACAAAGTTGGACAATCTTTTAGGAGGGGCATTAAGATTGACATTGTCTCCCTTTTGGAAGCCAATGCCATCCTTAATACCAGGGCGTCTCCCACTATAGAGCATGCTTCTAGCAAATTTAAATTTCTCATTTTCTAAGTCATGCTCATTAATTTTGGCACTTAGTTGAGCTATGTGATCATTTTGTTGTTTAATTAAAGCTAGGTGATCATGAATAGCATCAACATTAATATCTCTACATCTAGTGCAAATAGTAACATGCTCAATGGAAGATGTAGAGGGTTTGCAAGTATTTAATTCAACAATCTTAGCATGTAAAATATCATTTTCATTTCTAAGATTGAAAATGGAAACATTGCAAACATCTAGTTCATTAGCCTTAGCAATCAATTTTTCATTCTCATTTCTAAGGCTAGCAAGAGAGGTATTCAATTGATCAATCTTAACAATTAAATTGGCATTATCATTTCTAAGACTAACAATTGAATCATCACAAACATCAAACTTTTCAACCTTAGCAATTAATTTTGCATTTTCATTTCTAAGGTTGGAAACAATGTCATGGCAAGTACTTAGCTCACTAGTTAATTTTTCATTTTTCTCAACTTCCTGAGCATAAGCATTTTTAACTTTAACATGCTTTTTGTTTTTTTAATTAGGAAATCCTCTTGGCTATCCAAGAGTTCATCCTTCTCATGAATAGCACTAATTAATTCATTTAATTTTTCTTTTTGTTGCATGTTTAAGTTGGCAAGGAGAGTAAACAAATCATCCTCATCATCACTAGAATTGGCCTCATCACTAGATGTAGCATACTTAGTGGAGGATTTGGATTTTACCTTCTTCTTCTTGCCGTCCTTTGTCATGAGGCATTTGTGGTCGACGTTGGGGAAGAGGAGCCCTTTGTTAACGGCGATGTTGGCGGCGTCCTCGTCGGAGGAGGAGTCGGTGGAGCTCTCGTCGGAGTCCCACTCCCGGCAAACATGGGCATCGCCGCCCTTCTTCTTGTAGTACTTCTTCTTTTCCCTCCTCTTTCCCTTCTTGTCGTCGCCCCTGTCACTATCACTAGATAATAGACATTTTGCAATAAAATGACCGGGCTTACCACACTTGTAGCAAACCTTCTTGGAACGGGGCAATTATAGTCTTTCCCTTTCCTTTGTTTGAGGATTTGACGGAAGCTCTTGATGATGAGCGCCATCTCCTCATTGTCGAGCTTGGAGGCGTCGATGGGGACTCTACTCGGTGTAGAGTCTTCTTTCTTCTCCTCCATTGCCTTGAATGCAACGGGTTGTGCTTCGGGTACGAAGGAAGATGCGCCTTGCTCGATGATCTTTTTGGAGCCTTTGATCATTAGTTCAAAGCTCACAAAATTGCCTATCACTTCCTTGGGAGACATTAGTTTGTATCTAGGATCACCACGAATTAATTGTACTTGAGTAGGATTAAGAAAAACTAGTGATCTTAGAATAACCTTGACCATCTCATGGTCATCCCATTTGGTGCTCCCGAGGTTGCGCACTTGATTCACCAAGGTTTTTAGCCGGTTGTACATGGCTTGCGGGTCTTCTCCTTGGTTGAGCATGAAGCGACCGAGCTCCCCCTCGATCGTTTCCCTCTTGGTGATCTTCGTCACTTCGTTTCCTTCGTGCATCATTTTGAGTACGTCCCAAATCTCCTTGGCGCTCTTCAATCCTTGAACCTTGTTATACTCCTCTCGACTTAGAGAGCTGAGGAGTATTGTGGTGGCTTGTGAGTTGAAGTGCCGGATTTGGGCAACTTCATCCGAATCATAGTCCTCATCCCCTACAGATGGTTCCTGTACACCAAACTCAACAACGTTCCAAATACTAGTGTGGAGTGAGGTTAGGTGATGCCTCATTTTATCACTCCACATGTTATAATCTTCACCGTAAAAAACCGGTGGTTTGCCTAATGGAACGGAAAGTAATGGAGTACGTTTAGAAATGCGAGGGTAGTGTAGGGGAATCTTACTAAACTTCTTGCGCTCATGGCGCTTAGAAGTTATGGACGGCGCGTCGGAGCCGGAGGTGGATGGCGATGAAGAGTTAGTCTCGTAGTAGACCACCTTCCTCATCTTCTTTTTCTTTTCGCCACTCCGATGTGACTTGTGTGAAGGGGATTCCTTCTCCTTCCCCTTGTTGCGGGACTCTCCCGATGGAGCCTTCCCGTGGCTTGTAACGGGCTTGTCGCCGATCACCATCTCCTTCTTGGCATGATCTCCCGACATCACTTCGAGCGGTTAGGATCTAATGAAGCACAGGGCTTTGATACCAATTGAAAGTTGCCTAGAGGGGAGGTGAATAGGCAAAATCTGAAAATTATAAACTTAAGCACAACTACAAGCCGGGGTTAGCATTAGAAAT
This sequence comes from Zea luxurians, assembly GCA_029449295.1. Taxonomy (NCBI): domain Eukaryota; kingdom Viridiplantae; phylum Streptophyta; class Magnoliopsida; order Poales; family Poaceae; genus Zea; species Zea luxurians. Next base: position 48,253,188 of record JAOPSE010000021.1, read on the forward strand.
ATAGACGAGTCCGAAAGAGAGGGCGAAAACAAATCACAAGCAAATAAGAATGGATGGCACGGTGATTTGTTTTACCGAGGTTCGGTTCTTGTAAACCTACTCCCTGTTGAGGTGGTCACAAAGACCGGGTCTCTTTCAACCCTTTCCCTCTCTCAAACGGTCACTCAGACCGAGTGATCTTCTCTTCTCAATCAAATGGGACACTAAGTCCACTACAAGGACCACCACACAATTGGTGTCTCTTATTTTGATTACAAGGGTTGTGGAAGCAAGAATGAGGAAGAAGAAAAGCAATCCAAGCGCAAGAGCTCAAAAGAACACAAATGTCTCTCTCTCTAATCACTAATTTGTTTGGAGTGATTCCGGACTTAGGAGAGGATTTGATCTCTTTGATTGTGTCTTGTATTGAATGCTATAGCTCTTGTATGAGGTTTGAAGTCTGAAAACTTAGATGCCATGAATGTGGGGTGGTTGGGGGTATTTATAGCCCCAACCACCAAAATGGTCGTTGGGGGTGGCTTCTGTCGATGGGCGCATCGGACAGTCCGGTGCACCACCGGACACTGTCCGGTGCGCCAGCCACGTCACCCAACCGTTAGGGTTCGACCGTTGGAGCTCTGACTTGTGGGGCCACCGGACAGTCCGGTGGTGCACCGGACAGGTCCTGTAGACTGTCCGGTGCGCCTTCTGGCGCCTGCTCTAACTTCTGCGCGCGCAGGCACGCACTGTATCGCATTTAATGCCTCTGCAGACGACCGTTGGCGTGAAGTAGCCGTTGCTCCGCTGGCACACCGGACAGTCCGGTGAATTATAGCGGAGCGGCCTCCCAAATTCCCGAGACTGGCAAGTTTGATTTAATTCTCCCTGGTGCACCGGACACTGTCCGGTGGTGCACCGGACACTGTCCGGTGGCATACCAGACAGTCCGGTGCGCCAGACCAGGGCTGCCTTCGGATGAACTTTGCTCCTTTTATTTGAACCCTTTCTTTTGACTTGTATTGGTTTGTTGTGAACCTTTGGCACCTGTAGAGCTCATAAACTAGAGCAAACTAGTTAGTCCAATAATTTGTGTTGGGCAATTCAACCACCAAAATTTATATGGAAAAGGTTTGACCCTATTTCCCTTTCAGTGTCCTCGGCCTGAGTATCAATCACTGGAGCAGATGCTGGCATAGGATCCTCTAGAGCTAGACGGTAGGACCCAAAAAGGAGGCGAGAGGCCTCAAGAGTACCCTAGAACTGTGGGGGGCGAATCAGCTGAGCAAAGATGTGGCACAGATAGTGAGCATAAGGCAGCTGTCGACGAGCACGTAGACCATCCAGTACTGTGTCCTCGATCTCACAAATGAGAAAATCCACAACATCAAATTCTGAATGAGAAACTAGGGCACCAAGGAGCCAAAGCTGAATATGAGTGGCAGCCTCCCTATAACCCATCCGTGGCAGAAGCGTCCGTCTCATAAGCTGATATAAAAACTTGGCTGCTGTGGTGAAGTCTGTCGGAGAACGTCGCGACCCATCTGAGAAGGGCGGTCGGAACAGAGCCGCGACGTGAGCTGTACCAGGAGCAACTCCGCCGTGAGGGCGACGAGGAGGATCAGAGGTGCCATAGCACAAGCTGTGCAGACGAGTCAATGACTCAGGAAATCCAAACAACTGACGAATCTGACTTGCATGAATGGTAACATCCTCTCGCTCAAATCGGAATCTCATCCAACGGTGATCAGGGTCGATCCATACAGTGGCATAGAAAACTCGGACCCATTCCTCTACATATCTGCCGCTGGTAGTCAAAAGAGTGAGAAGTCCAGGCAGATAGGAGAGGTGAACCTTAGAGTCAGCATTGGCTGCTAGCAGGAAGGCAGGGAGATCCAATAGCCGGTGCGCTCGTAGAGCAATCTGAGCTAACAACTGTGCTCTATAGAAAGACTCTTGTATCCTGGTGCTGAATGGATCTACCGCTTCAGGGTCTCTCTGTGCAGGTAACCAAGACTCCACGGGTACGTATCTAAACCGACATACTCGTGCCACTGTAGCACGCTGAAGATCAAATAGTCTGGGATCCGCAGCAAGTGGTCGCACCTCAGTCTCATCGCGCTCCCGGAATCGAGCAGGTGGGATAGGAGGAGCGGAAGCAGGAGCGGAAGGAGCAGTGGAAGCTGGAGTAGTGGAGGTGGTAGGTATGGCTGAGGTGGTGGATGGCGCAGGAGTGACTGGAGCAGGGGAAGTGGGTGGTGGAGTGGTAGCAGTGGAGGGAGTGGTAGGAGCGGAGGAGCGAGGACGAGAGGCGTGACGACGAACTCGGTAAGCAATCTGATCTAAAGGAATCCACAGCTGATCTCCTCGCTCTGCCTGCTCAGCGGCTGCTACTGCTACTGCTGCTCGAGCTGCTCTGTCCAGACGCCACTTCTTGTGCCCTTCCTTCTGCTCCAAATGCACAGTCTTTCCCTTGACCTGCCTAAAGGGGCGAGGAGGGTCCTCGTCATCTCCTCCCCCTGGCGCCGACACATTATTCGTGCACGGCATCCTGACCTGACGACTGTAAAGAGAGAGAGAAGCTAAGCACAAGTCGATAATAGCCGATAGAATATCAAAAGGGTGGATGTCTACCTAGAAAGCTCACACGAGAGGTGAAAATCTAGGCAGGACAGGAGACGGCCCACGGGCAGGCAAGGTCACTGAAATGATAGAAGAGGTGAGCACGTATTAGTCACATAGTCATAAGTATATGAAATGTGAATAAATACATACACAGAGAAATATGGCACAGAAAACGAGAGATATGGCGATCGAGAGGTCAAACGACGCGAAAACGGCGTTTGAACGAGAAATAGTGCCATAGGAGGTTTGGAATTCGAATTGATGCATGAAATGACATGGAAATGAGCCGACACTTCACGAATAGGTTTATATGGGTAAATATGAGTGAAGTGTGTGCTTGGTTTGAATTTAGGCAAAGAAAATGGAATTTGGGCACTCGTCTCAGAAACGATCGATCGAATCAGGGAAATGTGTGAAATTGAAGCCTGGTATATCGGATTGGCGTGAAATTTGGCGAACAGGTTAATGGAGGTATTGTGAAGGTGCCTGAAAAATTTGGGTTCAATTGGAGCATTTTTGGCTAGTTTAGGCATTTCACCGAACACGTGGTATGCGGTGAGATAGGTTTTTTGGAGATATGGCCATTTTGGGCTGTGAAACCCTCCCGAAGGAGCTAGAAACCTGCAGGGATATTCAATAGAGCACTAGACACATTCACAACCACTTGGATTCACATAATTTGATAGGAATTTGAATTTGCACAAAAGGAGGGAGGGGAGAGCTTCTCTGGTGGCAGAAACAGAGAGAGAAAAGGGGAAAGAGGGAGCAGGGGCTGCTCACCAGAGAGGGAAGTAGGCACTGGCAGGAGCACAACCACGCCGGAGTACGGCTGCCGGCGAGAGAGAGAGGGCTGGAGACCGCCGGGGAGTCCCCAGAGAGCAGACAAACAGAGAGGAGAGCTAAGAAGAAGTGCCTGGCCTCGGGCACGGGCAGGGGAAAAGTTTTTTAAAAACGAGTTATGGGAGCACGGACAGTCTACAGCGCCTGTCCGGTGCACACCGGACAGCGCACAGTAGCTGTCCGGTGAACCACCGGACAGCGCACAGGAGAAGAGGATCTGCGCGCGCGACTGCCGTTGCACCGGACATTGCACAGTGCAGTGTCCGGTGCACACCGGACTGTCCGGTGACCCCAGACAGAGGGAAATTTTTGAATTTTTCTATCTAGTTTTCAACCAAACCAAATCCCAACTTATAATCACACAAAATAACACTTGTTGGGACAGGTATTGGCACCCTCATATATTTTCTCATAATTTTCAAAATATTTTGCCATAGACTAGATAATTTTTAGAGAAAATAGGCAAATGGTGAAATTTGCATTTTGGCCTTGCACTAGGGGTTTTCATGAGTGTTTTGAGTTTTAAATACTCCCCCTAAGTGCAGTACCTCATGCATATTTCAAAAACCAACAATTGCATAGTAAGTAAGAATTTAAGTGCTAAAAGCTTAAAACTAAGACTTGTCAAGTTTGATCCGAGTTAAGCTTTTTCACTCGCTTTGTTGGCGGTTATCTCAAATAGGTTAGACAAGCCCTAGATGCAATACAAGAAATGTAAATATGCAATGCAAGCTTGACAACACCATTTGACATCTTAAATAAAATTTCTGAGATCAAGTATATTTAATTCATTCCTCAACATGCAAAAGCGGGTCTTATCAAGTGGCTTAGTGAAAATATCCGCTAATTGATCTTCCGACCTCACTCCTTCTAAAATGATATCTCCTTTTGCAACATGATCTCTAAGGAAGTGATGACGGATATCAATGTGCTTGGTGCGAGAGTGTTGAACAGGATTATTAGCAATTTTAACAGCACTCTCATTGTCACACAACAAGGGCACCTTTTCTAGAACTATGCCATAGTCTAGAAGAGTTTGTTTCATATATAAAATTTGTGTGCAACAAGCACCCGCGGCAATGTATTCCGCTTCGGCGGTTGACAAGGCAACATTATTTTGCTTTTTGGATGTCCATGATACTAGTGATCTCCCAAGCAAATGGCACCCCCCAGAAGTACTTTTTCTATCAATTTTGCAATCGGCATAATCCGAATCGGAATAGCCAATTAGATCAAAAGTAGCTCCTTTGGGATACCACAAACCAACGCTTGGGGTGTGCTTGAGATACCTAATAATTCTTTTAACAGCGCGAAGATGAGCTTCTTAGGATTAGATTGAAATCTAGCACACATGCAGACACTAAACATGATATCGGGCCTAGATGCGGTAAGATACAATAAACTACCAATCATAGAACGGTAGAGAGTTTGATCAACCGGGTTACCTCCCTCATCTAGGTCGAGATGTCCATTAGTTGGCATAGGTGTCTTGATTGGTTTGCACTTCTCCATGTTGAACCTTTTCAACAAGTCTTTGGTATACTTCTCTTGTGAGAGAAAGTTACCATCTTTCATTTGCTTGACTTGAAAGCCGAGGAAGTACGTTAGCTCACCAATCATTGACATCTCGAACTCCTTCGACATCAACTCACCAAATTCCTTGCAATGATAATCATTTGTCGAGCCAAAGATTATGTCGTCAACATATACTTGACAAATGAAAATATCACTGTTATGTTTCTTTGTGAATAGAGTTGTGTCGACGGTCCCGATCTTGAAGCCCTTTTCGATGAGGAAGTCACGAAGACGCTCATACCAAGCCCTTGGAGCTTGATTTAGCCCATATAGCGCCTTGGACAACCTGTAAGCATGGTTAGGATATCTAGGGTCTTCAAATCCAGGTGGTTGCTCAAAATATACAAGTTCATTTATGAAGCCATTTAAAAATGCACTTTTTACATCCATTTGATAAAGCTTTATATCATAGCATGATGCCTATGCGAGTAGGATACTGATGGCTTCAAGTCGAGCAACCGATGCAAAGGTCTCTCCAAAATCTAAGCCTTCTACTTGAGAGAATCCCTTTGCAACAAGTCTTGCCTTGTTCCTTACAATCACGCCTTGATCATCTTGTTTGTTTCTGAACACCCACTTTGTTCCAATGATTCTTGCATCTTGTGGGGGCTTCTCCAGGGTCCAAACTTGGTTACGGGTGAAGTTGTTAAGTTCTTCATGCATGGCATTCACCCAGTCCAGATCCTGTAGCGCCTCATCTATACATGTAGGCTCAACACAAGAAACAAAGGAGTGATGTTCAATAAAAGAAGCATGTCTATGTGATCGAGTAATAACCCCTTATGAAGGACTCCCAATGATTTGGTTTTGAGGGTGAGCTTGAAGTAGTGATGAATTTCTCCTGTTAACCACTTGGGAAGAAGATCCTGGAGCATCAACATCTTCGGCTTGTACCCTTGCTTGTTCATGAGAGACAAATGTATCTTCATTTGCATGCCTCTCATCTTTTTCATCATCTTGTGGTACATTTGATGAAGAAGGCCTGTCAATGTTTTACACCTCTTCTTCATCTTCTTTTGGTTTGATAGCTCCAATTGGCATGTTCTTCATTGCTTCCCTAAGTGGCTCATCACCTACATCATCAAAATTCTCAAGTGTTCCTTGGGAGCCATTAGTCTCATCAAATTCCACATCATATGTTTCTTCTACCACGCCAGGGGCATGATTGAATACTCGATATGCTTTGGACTTTAATGAATAACCCAAAAGAAAACCAATATCACAACGTCTTTGAAACTTCCCTAGGTGATGGTGTTTCTTGTAGATGTAGCATTTGCATCCAAACACCCGGAAGAAGGAGACGTCTGGCTTTTTCCCATTTAGCAGTTCATAGGGAGTCTTCGCAAGTAGCCGGTGAGTGTAGGAAACGGGTGACGCCTAAGAGGGGGTGAATTAGGACTTCTAAAACTTTTACTAAACTAGGCCACAATAAAATCCCTAGAGCAAAACCTATGCAAATAATCAAACTAGAGTGCAATCTAGGTTTTGTCTAAGTGTTGCTATCTCTACCGCAAAGGCTAAGTTTCAATCTACACTAGATAAGTATGAATACAAGATTGAAACTTAAATGCTTAATGTAAATGCGGAAACTTAAAGAGCAAAGTAGAGAAGCAAACTCTCATGGATGACGCCGGTATTTTTACCGAGGTATCCGGAACCGCGCAAGGTCCTGACTAATCCTCATTGGTGCCCCTACGCAAAGGGAAGTCCACGCGAGGGCCAAGCACCACGGTCGAGTAACTCCGTAGAGAGCCACAGGCCTTCTCCACGCGCAAGTGGTGCTCCACTTCTGGCTCCTCTCGGACGCTCCCCACCGTCTCCACTATCGAGCTTCCGGCCGAAACGCCGCGGGCCTCGTTCCCTCCAGTACACGGTGGCGGCCGTGACACAAACGCGGTTGTCACGGTCTCGCAAGACTCTCGCCCCACTCGGTACAATTACAATGGCTCACGCAAGAGTCGAGGGGTTGTGTGGTTTTTCTAAACTCACTCAACTAACTAGGATTCACCTAGAGCAAGCGCTAAAGCAGTCTAACTAACCTAAGCACTTCGCAAAGCACCTACGCTAATCACCGAGTGATTCTATTAAGCACTTGGGTGTTTGAGCTCTTGGAAATATGCACTATGTGCCTTGGTATGTTGCTTGGGCTCTCACACTTGAGAATGGCCGGTTGGGGTGGTATTTATAGCCTCCACACCCCAAACTAGCCGTTGGACAGAAAGCCGCAGCTTTCTGTCGTCGGGTGCACCGGACAGTCTGGTGCACCACTGGACAGCGCACTGTAGCCTGTCCGGTGCGCCTATTCGTTGCTCTGACTGAGCAGTCGACCGTTGGCGCGTGCAGGCTTTTCACACCGGACAGTCCGGTGTGCCACCGGACAGTCCGGTGGTCTTTTCTCCGAGTGCCACCTGGAACTAGCCGTTGGAGCTGGAGTTCCCTGGTGCACTGGACAGTCCGGCATGTGGGCACCGGACAGTCCGGTGTGTAGGAAACGGGTGACGCCTAAGAGGGGGGGGTGAATTAGGACTTCTAAAACTTTTACTAAACTAGGCCACAATTAAATCCCTAGAGCAAAACCTATGCAAATAATCAAAACTAGAATGTGCAAACTAGGTTTTGTCTAAGTGTTGCTATCTCTACCGCAAAAGGCTAAGTTTCAATCTATACTAAATATGTATGACTACAAGATTGAAACTTAAATGCTTAATATAAATGCGGAATGTAAAGAGCTAAGTAGAGAAGCAAACTCTCGTGGATGACGCCGGTATTTTTACCGAGGTATCCGGAACCACGCAAGGTCCCGACTAATCCTCGTTGGTGCCCCTACGCAAAGGGAAGCCCACGCGAGGGCCAAGCACCACGGTCGAGTAACTCCGTAGAGAGCCGCGGGCCTTCTCCACGCGCAAGTGGTGCTCCGCTTCCGGCTCCTCTCGGACGCTCCCCGCCGTCTCCACTATCGAGCTTCCGGCCGAAAACGCCGCGGGCCTCGTTCCCTCCGGTACACGGTGGCGGCCGTGACACAAACGCGGTTGTCACGGTCTCGCAAGACTCTCGCCCCACTCGGTACAATTACAACGACTCACGCAAGAGCCGAGGGGTTGTGTGGTTTTACAAAACTCACTCAACTAACTAGGATTCACCTAGAGCAAGCGCTAAAGCGGTCTAACTAACCTAAGCACTTCGCAAAGCACCTACGCTAATCACCGAGTGATTCTATTAAGCACTTGGGTGATTGAGCTCTTGGAAATATGCACTATGTGTCTTGGTATGTTGCTTGGGCTCTCACACTTGAGAATGGCCGGTTGGGGTGGTATTTATAGCCTCCAAGCCCCCAACTAGCCGTTGGACAGAAAGCAGCAGCTTTCTGTCGTCGGGTGCACCGGACAGTCCGGTGCACACCGGACACTGCACAGTAGATGTCCGGTGCACGCCACGTCAGCCGACCGTTGCGCGCCTGTAGCAGTCGACCGTTGGATCCGACCGTTGCCTTCTGCCCGTTGGCACACCGGACAGTCCGGTGCACACCGGACAGTCCGGTGCTACAGCCAGAGAGCGCCTGTCTGCGGCCTCTCTGCGCAGACTGTCCAGTGCCTCACCGGACAGTCCGGTGCACACCGGACACCGATGTCCGGTGCGCCACCAGGCGCTGGCTGACAGCCCTCGTCTTGGATTTCTTCGCTGATTTCTTCGGGCTTCTTTGTTCTTGAGTCTTGGACTCCTATGCATCTTTTTATGTCTTCTTTTGAGGTGTTGCATCCTCATTGCCTTGGTCCAATTCTCTTCGCATCCTGTGAACTACAAACACAAACACTAGAAGACTTATTAGTTCACGGATTGTGTTGTTCATCAAACACCAAAACTCAATTAGCCAAAAGGCTCGGGGTCCATTTTCCTTACAATCTCCCCCTTTTTGGTGATTGATGACAACACAACCAAAGCAAGCAAATAATACAAGAATTTGAGTGAAAATATGCAATCTACTTGCTAAGATGCATGATTGTCCCCACAATGTGATATTATGGACTTAAGCCTCCCCCTAAGTCCATAATTCACTTACTTCCTATTTTTGGACCAAATAACCAAAACCACTTAAAAAGCCATTTGTAGATATAAAATTTTAAAATGGTGGTGTTTGGTGTTTGATATAGTTTTCATTGCTTTGGTCCCTAAACTTCTCCCCCTTTGGCATCAACCACCGAAAAGGAAGACATTAAAAGCATGTAGGAAGTAAATAAAAGCTTGCCCTCACCAAGAGATCTATCAAATGATACCACAATTGAAGGATATTAAATTAAACAATATGAATGATACCACTTGAAAGAGTCCTCAAAAGATTACTCCCCCTAAGTGAGTATTCTCTTTTTAGAAAGAGTTTTTCTCCCCCTTTAGAGATGAAGAAATACTCCCCCTGTCAGAGATCCTCAACTTAGGAAAAAACATGTGAAAATTAGAGGTGCAAGACATGGTTTGAAAAGACTAACTTCCCTTATGCATAGGTAACAGAATATGAGTTAACTACTTATGCATTTTTAGCAACATGGAAGCATATGATATGAAATATAGTCTAATCAAATATTGGAGAAGACATGTAAATGATACTGAAAGTAGTCCCAAAAGATACCAATTGAAAGTCAATGGTGAGCTTGAGAGACATAAGAGTTCTTGGAGATTTTGCAGTGGAAGATTGTTGTCTTTCTCCGGGGACTTCATTTTCCTTACAATGAGACTATCACATGAAATAGACTTGAAAAGGTGTTAGTCTCAAAGTGTTAGATTATAGAGTAACCTCCCCCTAAAGGTGTGCATACAAGTTTTGAATACTTGTAGGAGACATGCACTTTGATTTGTTATCAAGAGGGGCAAATTATCCATAATCCAAACTTTGGCACATATAAGTTAAATGATACACTTTGTAGAAATCAAAATTTTCAATTTATGCATCATTTACTATGGAGTGATATAGAAGCTATGTGCCGTGCTTAAATAAACATTTTAAACCATGTAGGTTTGCTTAAGTATATGAATTAAAAACAAGCAATCCTACCATATGATTTACCTAGTATGCATGATTTTGAACTAAAGTACATAACAGATGTAATACTAGGCAAGAAAGGTAAACTAGTTAGAAGGTAAATAGATACTCATATCTAGAAATGAAGAATACAATAAAACTAGTTACCTTAGTCATGGGTGGGAAATTTGGGTCCAAAATTTTCACTAACCCACTTGGCAATAAACTTGATCCAATATGATGTATCCCATGATATACATCCTAATTTTGCCAAGTCTCCAAATTTCCCGAAGACCTTCGGTCCACTCACTTCCCTTTCGGGATCCAAACCTTCTTGGTGCTTTTCATGGTTGAAATTATCTCCTTCGGCACCCAGATGCGTTTGGTCCCTTTTCCTTTGTTGGCTTGCTTGTTGGCCTTGATTGCTATCACCTTTCCATTCTTTTTCTTCTTGATCAAATATGGTGTAGCATCCTTTTTGTTCACCTTTTTGATGTAGGTGTTGGAGATTTTGCTTGATGGCTTTTGCTTGAGCTTTTGCCTTTGTTTATCCCCGGTCATCGCCTTGCATTGGAAAGACTTGTGGCCTTCCTTGTGGCATAGCCTACAAATCACAGTTTCTCCCTCTACAGGCTTGTTCACTCCCGCAGTGGTGTTATCCTGTGGAGGTTGGATTTGTTTGGCTTTGCCTTTCTTGTCATACAAAGCTTTGCCAAGGCGAGCCACTTCTTGCTTTAATTGTTCATTTTCCTTTGCAACCTCATCCGAACATGTCTCTACAACAATATTCTCAACAACGACTTGGTTGCAGGGGTTAGAATCATCAATTAAATCAAAGCAGGAAGTAGAAGCATTTTTCTTGATTATTTCAGGTATTTCAACTAAAGATGCTGCTGGGGTGCTACCAATGTTTTCTAGCTTAGTAGTTAGCTCATTATTGTGTATGCTAAGAATTTCCATTTTCTCTAGCAAATTTTCAATAGCTTCTTGGGAGCTAGCTAACTTAGCCTTAAGTTTTTCATTCTTTTTAATAAGGCTATTATCGGTAGCAGTGGATGGAGCACTAGATTCTAATAGCTCAATTTTAGTTGACAGCTCACTATTTAAGTTTGCAAAAGTTTCAAATTTTTCTAGCAAACCTTTGTAATCATTTTGAGAGCTAACCAACTTGTTTTTCAAGGTTTTAAGTTGAGCTTTTTGCTTAGTGCAAACATCCTGGAAAAAATTAACGGCTTCCGCAAGCTCTTCTAGAGAGGCCTTTCCCTCACCTTCATCATCACTACTACTTTCATCACTAGAGGATGGATTGCTTTTGTTACCTCTTGCCATAAGGCATTTGTGTGATGACCGTGATGATCGTGATGAGGACCGGTGGCTGCGCGTCCTTGGAGGTTCATCTTCACTTGAAGAATCATCCCAAGTTCTAACACTTGTGAGCGCCTTGCCTTTGCTCCTCTCCTTTTTGGGTTTGGCCATATTTGGACAGTTGTCCCTGAAGTGGCCCTTCTCCCCACATGCGAAGCATCCTCTCTTCCTTTGCTTTTTCCTGTCAATGTTAAAGAGAAGATCCTCGACCTGCAGGGGCACACCCATTAGATTAATCTTGCGGATCATCCTCATTACCTTTCCGACGCGTCGGATTGTTTCTTCGTCCTCGGAGGATGATGTGCATGGTTGATTATCTTCATCATCATCACTTTCTTCTTCCTCCTCTTCTTCACTTGAGGAACTTGGAGTGGGAGCCTTCTTTTTGCCCTTCCTTTCATCACATGCAAAAGCATATGGCCTTGAGGAAGTTGGCTCCTCTCCCCGACTCATTTTTCGCGACATCTCAAAGGCCGCGATTTTCCCAATCACAATGGTCAGGGTCATGTTGCTCAAGTCCTCCATGTTGTGAAGGATGGTGATGATGCTCCCATATCTTTGTTGTGGTAGCAGGGAGATAATCTTCCTCACAATGTCCGCATCACCTAGCTTATTAATGCCAATAGAGTTGAGCTCATTGATAATTAGATTCAAACGAGAATACATGTCTCTAACAAGCTCATCATCTTTCATGGCAAAAGAATTATACTCATTTAAGACTAGGCAATGTTTTTGCTCACGGACATTGGATGTGCCGTCATGGAGCTCATGCAATTTTAGCCAAATCTCATTAGCAGTTTTCAAGGTAAATACTTGATTAAAAATATCCATGCTAAGAGATTCATACAAGCAATTTTTGGCTCTAGCATTTAAATGAATTTCTTTCTCTTCACTCGTGGTGGGTTTCTCGGGATTTTTGAGGGGTTTCATCCCGTCACGAGTGACTCTCCAAACACCTAGATCAACGGCCTCTAGGTAACAAGCCATTCTAGCACTATAATATGGGAAGTTAGTGCCGTCGAAGTGTGGTGGCCTATGGGTATCCATCCCTTCCTCTAAAAAGCGTCGGCTCTTTTAGCGGTGAAGCTAAAGCGTTTCAAATGAGCCAAACCGGGCTCTGATACCACTTGTAGGAAACGGGTGACGCCTAAGAGGGGGGGGGGTGAATTAGGACTTCTAAAACTTTTACTAAACTAGGCCACAATTAAATCCCTAGAGCAAAACCTATGCAAATAATCAAAACTAGAATGTGCAAACTAGGTTTTGTCTAAGTGTTGCTATCTCTACCGCAAAAGGCTAAGTTTCAATCTATACTAAATATGTATGACTACAAGATTGAAACTTAAATGCTTAATATAAATGCGGAATGTAAAGAGCTAAGTAGAGAAGCAAACTCTCGTGGATGACGCCGGTATTTTTACCGAGGTATCCGGAACCACGCAAGGTCCCGACTAATCCTCGTTGGTGCCCCTACGCAAAGGGAAGCCCACGCGAGGGCCAAGCACCACGGTCGAGTAACTCCGTAGAGAGCCGCGGGCCTTCTCCACGCGCAAGTGGTGCTCCGCTTCCGGCTCCTCTCGGACGCTCCCCGCCGTCTCCACTATCGAGCTTCCGGCCGAAAACGCCGCGGGCCTCGTTCCCTCTGGTACACGGTGGCGGCCGTGACACAAACGCGGTTGTCACGGTCTCGCAAGACTCTCGCCCCACTCGGTACAATTACAACGACTCACGCAAGAGCCGAGGGGTTGTGTGGTTTTACAAAACTCACTCAACTAACTAGGATTCACCTAGAGCAAGCGCTAAAGCGGTCTAACTAACCTAAGCACTTCGCAAAGCACCTACGCTAATCACCGAGTGATTCTATTAAGCACTTGGGTGATTGAGCTCTTGGAAATATGCACTATGTGTCTTGGTATGTTGCTTGGGCTCTCACACTTGAGAATGGCCGGTTGGGGTGGTATTTATAGCCTCCAAGCCCCCAACTAGCCGTTGGACAGAAAGCAGCAGCTTTCTGTCGTCGGGTGCACCGGACAGTCCGGTGCACACCGGACACTGCACAGTAGATGTCCGGTGCACGCCACGTCAGCCGACCGTTGCGCGCCTGTAGCAGTCGACCGTTGGATCCGACCGTTGCCTTCTGCCCGTTGGCACACCGGACAGTCCGGTGCACACCGGACAGTCCGGTGCTACAGCCAGAGAGCGCCTGTCTGCGGCCTCTCTGCGCAGACTGTCCAGTGCCTCACCGGACAGTCCGGTGCGCCACCAGGCGCTGGCTGACAGCCCTCGTCTTGGATTTCTTCGCTGATTTCTTCGGGCTTCTTTGTTCTTGAGTCTTGGACTCCTATGCATCTTTTTATGTCTTCTTTTGAGGTGTTGCATCCTCATTGCCTTGGTCCAATTCTCTTCGCATCCTGTGAACTACAAACACAAACACTAGAAGACTTATTAGTTCACGGATTGTGTTGTTCATCAAACACCAAAACTCAATTAGCCAAAAGGCTCGGGGTCCATTTTCCTTACACGGTGTGCCACCGGACAGTCCACAGCAGCACACTTGGACTTTTCTTGGACCTTCTTAATGTCTTCTTTTGAGGTGTTGCTTTCCTCAATTCCTTAGTCCAAGTAAATCTTGCATCCTGTGAACTACAATCATAAACACTAGAAAACTTATTAGTTCACGGATTGTGTTGTTCATCAAACACCAAAACTCAATTAGCCAAATGGCCCGGAGTCCATTTTCCTTACAATCTCCCCCTTTTTGGTGATTGATGACAACACAACCAAAGCAAGCAAATAATACAAGTATTTGAATTAAAATATGCAATCTACTTGCTAAGATGCATGTTTGTCCCAACAAAGTGATATTATAGACTTAAGCCTCCCCCTAACTCCATAATTCACTTACTTCCTATTTTTGGACCAAATAACCAAAACCACTTAAAAAACCATTTGTAGATATAAAATTTTAAATTGGTGGTGTTTGGTGTTTGATATAGTTTTCATTGCTTTGGTCCCTAAAACTTCTCCCCCTTTGGCATCAACCACCAAAAAGGAAGACATTAAAAGCATGTAGGAAGTAAATAAAAGCTTGCCCTCATACAAGATGATACCATTTGAAGGATACTAAATTAAACCACATGAATGATATCAGTTGAAAGGATTACTCCCCCTAAACGAGTGTTCTCTTTAGAAAGAAGTTTCTCCCCTTTTTAGAGATGAAGAAATACTCCCCTGACAGAGATCCTCTACTTAGGAAAAAGCATGTGAAAATTTAGAGGTGCAAGACATGATTTGAAAAGACTGACTTCCCTTATGCATAGGCAACAGAATATGAGTTAAGTACTTATGCATTTTTATCAACATGGAAGTATATGATACGAAATATAGTCTAATCAAATGTTTGGAGAAGACATGTAAATGATACTTAACGGAGTCTCAAAAGATACCAATTGAAAGTCAATTGCGAGCTTGAGAGACATGAGAGTTCTTGGAGATTTTGTAGTGGAAGATTGTTGTCTTTCTCCGGGGACCTCATTTTCCTTACAATGAGACTATTACATGAAGTAGACTTGAAAAAGGTGTTAGTCTCAAAGTATTAGATTATAGAGTAACCTCCCCCTAAAGGTGTGCATACAAGTTTTTGAATACTTGTAGGAGACTTGCACTTTGATTTGATATCAAGAAGGGCAAATTATCTATAATCCGAACTTTGGCACATATAAGTTAAATGATACAAAATGTAATATATAAGCTTTTGATGCATTAGTGTCATTTACTTAGGAATGGTAAGTAAGCTATGTGACGTGCTTAAACATTTTAAACCATGTAGGTTTGCTTAAGTATATGAATTGAAAGCAAGCAATCCTACCATGTGATTTACCTAGTATGCATGATTTTAAACAAGAGTAAATAACAATTGTATTACTAGGCAAGAAAAGGTAAACTAGATACAAGGTAAATAGATACGCATATCTAAAAACAGGAAATAGAATAAAACTAGTTACCTTAGTCATGGGTGGGAAATTTGGGTCCAAAATTTTCACTAACCCACTTGGCAATGAACTTGAACCAATATGACGTATCCCATGATATACATCCCGAATTTGCCAAGTCTCCAAATTTCCCGATGACCTTCGGTCCACTCACTTCCCTTTCGGGATCCAAACCTTCTTGGTGCTTTTCATGGTTGAAATTATTTCCTTTGGCACCCAGATGCGTTTGGCCCCCTTTCCTTTGTTGGCTTGCTTGTTGGCCTTGATTGCTATCACCTTTCCATTCTTTTTCTTTTTAATCAAATATGGTGTAGCATCCTTTTTGTTCACCTTTTTGATGTTGGTGCTGGAGATTTTGCTTGTTGGCTTTTGCTTGAGCTTTTGCCTTTGTTTATCCCCGGTCATCGCCTTGCATTGGAAAGACTTGTGGCCTTCCTTGTGGCATAGCCTACAAATCACAGTTTCTCCCTCCATAGGCTTGTTCACTCCCGCAGTGGTGTTATCCTGTGGAGGTTGGATTTGTTTGGCTTTGCCTTTCTTGTCATACAAAGCCTTGCCAAGGCAAGCCACTTCTTGCTTCAATTGTTCATTTTCCTTTGCAACCTCATCCGAACATGTCTCTAAAACAATATTCTCAACAACGACTTGGTTGCAGGGGTTAGAATCATCAATTAAATCAAAGCAGGAAGTAGAAGCATCTTTCTTATAATTTCAGGTATTTCAATTAAAGATGCTGCCAATGTTTTCTAGCTTAGTAGTTAGCTCATTATTGTGTATGCTAAGAATTTCCATTTTCTCTAGCAAATTTTCAATAGCTTCTTGGGAGCTAGCTAACTTAGCCTTCAGTTTTTCATTCTTTTTAATAAGGCTATCATCAGTAGCAGTGGATGGAGCACTAGATTCTAATAGCTCAATTTTAGTTGATAGCTCACTATTTAAGTTTGCAAAAGTTTCAAATTTTTCTAGCAAACCTTTGTAATCATTTTGAGAGCTAACCAACTTATTTTTCAAAGTTTTAAGTTGAGCTTTTTGCTTAGTGCAAACATCCTGGAAAAAATTCTACGGCTTCCGCAAGCTCATCTAGAGAGGCCTTTCCCTCACCTTCATCATCACTACTGCTATCATCACTAGAGGATGGAATGATTTTGTTACCTCTTGCCATAAGGCATTTGTGTGATGACCGTGATGATCGTGACGAGGATCGGTGGCTGCGCGTACTTGGAGGTTCATCTTCACTTGAAGAATCATCCCAAGTTCTAACACTTGTTAGCGCCTTGCCTTTGCTCCTCTCCTTTTTAGGTTTGGCCATATTTGGACAGTTGTCCTTGAAGTGGCCGTTCTCCCCACACGCAAAGCATCCTCTCTTCCTTTGCTTTTTCCTGTCAATGTTAAAGAGAAGATCCTCGACCTGTAGGGGCACACCCATTAGATTAATCTTGCGGATCATCCCCATTACCTTTCCAACGCGTCGGATTGTTTCTTCGTCCTCGGAGGATGATGTGCATGGTTGATTATCTTCATCATCATCACTTTCTTCTTCTTCCTCTTCTTCGCTTGAGGAACTTGAAGTGGGAGCCTTCTTTTTCCCTTTCCTTTCATCACATGCAAAAGCATATGGTCTTGAGGAAGTTGGCTCCTCTCCCCGACTCATTTTTCGTGACATCTCAAAGGCCGCGATTTTCCCAATCACAATGGTTGGGGTCATGTTGCTCAAGTCCTCCATATTGTGAAGAATGGTGATGATGCTCCCATATCTTTGTTGTGGTAGCAGGGAGATAATCTTCCTCATAATGTCCACATCACCTAGCTTATTGATGCCAATAGAATTGAGCTCATTGATAATTAGATTTAAACGAGAATACATGTCTCTAACAAGCTCATCATCTTTCATGACAAAAGAATTATACTCATTTAAGACTAGGCAATGTTTTTGCTCACGGACATTGGATGTGCCGTCATGGAGCTCATGTAATTTTAGCCAAATCTCATTAGCAGTTTTTAAGGTAAATACTTGATTAAAAATATCCAAGCTAAGAGATTCATACAAGCAATTTTTGGCTCTAGCATTTAAATGGATTTCCTTTTCCTCACTCGTGGTGGGTTTCTCGGGATTCTTGAGGGGTTTCATCCCGTCACGAGTGACTCTCCAAACACCTAGATCAATGGCCTCTAGGTAACAAGCCATTCTAGCACTATAATAGGGAAAGTTAGTGTCGTCAAAGTGTGGTGGCCTATGGGTATCCATCCCTTCCTCTAAAAAGCGTCGGCTCTTTTAGCGGTGAAGCTAAAGCGTTTCAAATGAGCCAAACCGGGCTCTGATACCAATTGTAGGAAACGGGTGATGCCTAAGAGGGGGGTGAATTAGGATTTCTAAAACTTTTACTAAACTAGGCCACAATAAAATCCCTAGAGCAAAACCTATGCAAATAATCAAACTAGAGTGCAATCTAGGTTTTGTCTAAGTGTTGGTATCTCTACCGCAAAGGCTAAGTTTCAATCTACACTAGATAAGTATGAACACAAGATTGAAACTTAAATGCTTAATGTAAATGCGGAAACTTAAAGAGCAAAGTAGAGAAGCAAACTCTCATGGATGACGCCAGTATTTTTACCGAGGTATCCGGAACCGCGCAAGGTCCCGACTAATCCTCGTTGGTGCCCCTACGCAAAGGGAAGCCCACGCGAGGGCCAAGCACCACGGTCGAGTAACTCCGTAGAGCCACGGGCCTTCTCCACGCGCAAGTGGTGCTCCACTTCCGGCTCCTCTCGGACGCTCCCCGCCGTCTCCACTATCGAGCTTCCAGCCGAAACGCCGCGGGCCTCATTCCCTCCAGTACATGGTGGCGGCCGTGACACAAACGCGGTTGTCACGGTCTCGCAAGACTCTCGCCCCACTCGGTACAATTACAACGGCTCGCGCAAGAGTCAAGGGGTTGTGTGGTTTTTCTAAACTCACTCAACTAACTAGGATTCACCTAGAGCAAGCGCTAAAGCGATCTAACTAACCTAAGCACTTCGCAAAGCACCTACGCTAATCACCGAGTGATTCTATTAAGCACTTGGGTGTTTGAGCTCTTGGAAATATGCACTATGTGCCTTGGTATGTTGCTTGGGCTCTCACACTTGAGAATGGCCGGTTGGGGTGGTATTTATAGCCTCCACACCCCAAACTAGCCGTTGGACAGAAAGCCGCAGCTTTCTGTCGTCGGGTGCACCGGACAGTCTGGTGCACCACTGGACAGCGCACTGTAGCCTGTCCGGTGCGCCTATTCGTTGCTCTGACAGAGTAGTCGACCGTTGGCGCGTGCAGGCTTTTCACACCGGACAGTCCGGTGTGCCACCGGACAATCCGGTGGTCTTTTCTCCGAGTGCCACCTGGAACTAGCTGTTGGAGCTGGAGTTCCCTGGTGCACCATACAGTCCGGCGTGTGGGCACCGGACAGTCCGGTGTGCCACCGGACAGTCCGGTGCGCCTTCGCACAGACAGTCCGCAGCAGCACACTTGGACTTTTCTTGGATCTTCTTAATGTCTTCTTTTGAGGTGTTGCTTTCCTCAATTCCTTAGTCCAAGTAAATCTTGCATCCTGTGAACTACAATCATAAACACTAGAAAACTTATTAGTTCACGGATTGTGTTGTTCATCAAACACCAAAACTCAATTAGCCAAATGGCCCGGAGTCCATTTTCCTTACAGGTGAGGAAATAGCCTGTTTGATGCATAACATGCAGTGTTGACAGCTTTGGCCCAAAACCTCTCCGGTGTGTTATACTCATCAATCATTGTTCTTGCAAGTGTGATCAAGGTCCTGTTTTTCCTTTCAACAACTCCATTTTGTTGAGGTGTATATGTTGCAGATACTTCATGCTTGATCCCAATTTCATCACAGTACTCATGAATGTTGGTGTTGTCAAATTCTTTACCATTATCACTTCTAATCTTCTTGATCTTGCAATCAAATTCATTTTGAGCTTTCTTGGCGAACTTCTTGAATATAGATGCAACTTTAGATTTGTCATGGAGAAAGAACACCCAAGTGTATCTTGAGAAATCATCAACTATCACTAGATAGTAGAGGTTGCCACCAGCACTTACATAATTTGTTGGTCCAAATAAATCCATATGAAGTAGTTCCAGTGGCCTTGATGTTAACATGAAAGCTTTTGTAGGATGTGTATTAGCAACTTGCTTCCTAGCTTGACATGCACTACAAGGCTTGTTCTTTTCAAATACAACATCGTTTAATCCTCTAACCATGTCCTTCTTTAATACCTTCTTGAGTGTGCTCATCCCAACATGTGCAAGCCTCCTATGCCAAAGCCATCCAAGTGAAGCTTTGGTGAAGAGGCAAGTTCTTAAGTCTGCATCTTCTGAGGTGAAATCCACTAAGTAGAGATTGTTGTATCTAAATCCTTTGAACACCATTGATTCATCATCCATTTTTGATACAATAACCTCTGTTGGAGTGAATAAGCATTGAAGTCCAAGATCACAGAGTTGACCCACTGATAATAAATTTCAGCTCAAAGGTGCAACCAAGAGAACATTTGAAATTGATAAATCATTTGAAATTGCCACCTTGCCAAGTCCTTGAACTTTCCCTTTTGAATTGTCCCCAAATGTGATTTTGTCTTGTCCATCAACATTCTCATCAAGTGAGGTGAACATTCGTGAGTTGCCTGTCATATGTTGTGTGCATCCACTGTCAATAACCCAATGGCTCCCACCGGTCTTGTAGTTCACCTACATCCACAGACAAATCAAGCTTGAGTTTTGAGGGCCCTATATTGCATAGGACCAGTGACTCTCTTAATCAAGGACTTTGCAACCCAAATTTGTCTAGGTCTACTCTTGCTTGGTGGACCTAGGAATATAACTTTGACATTTCCATTTGCAACTTTTCTTAGAACATAATGAGCATTGAAAGCAAATGGTCTTGAGTGCTTAGGCAAGGGAGTTGGTGGTTTAGCTTTGTAGTTGTGGGCAAAGTGACCTTCTTTTCCACACTCAAAGCATTTGATAGGCTTGTGAGTCTGCTTTGGCTTGTATTGAGTAGTAGCTTTCTTTTGCACAGAGCATTGTATCCAATACCACTCTTGTTGTTTTTTATGACAGTGTTCATGAGCAACTCATTTTGGAGGTATTGGCCCTTGTTGAACTTTTGCACACTTGTTGCAAGATGTTCATTTTCACTCTTAAGTTTCTTGACCTCATTTTAAGCCTTTCATTATCCACTGCCAACTCATTGTTGAAATCATTGTTCTCAATGGCAACCTTTCCTCTAGTAGTTGCATCAGTCAAGTATCTCTTCAATTTTTGGTTGTCTAAAGTCAAGACTTCAATTTTTTCGGTCAATTCATCATGTAGACTAGTTTGCTCTCCTTGACTCAAATCATCACATGAGGTTGCTACATCAATCTTAACAACAGGGTTAATAGCCTCATGTGTATTGCAAGATAAAAGTTCATTTTCAACAAGAAGATTATCATGATCAAATTTAATCTTAGTATAGTCTTCCTTGATTTTCACTAGTCTATCTTTCAACTCCCTATTCGCTTCATTTAACTTGTCACATTTATCTTTAGCATATTTTAGGGAGGATGTGAGCTCATTTACAGTGGATGACATAGTTTTGTTTTCTTCTTTCATTTCATCACTAGCTTTCATAACTATGTCATATTTGGCATTCAAAGATTCATTTTCATTTTTCAACTTATCACATTTAGCTTTTGACTTCCTAATGATTTGAGTGTATTCTTTAAGCAAGTCAGCTAGTTCATCATAGGAAGGTGAAGCAAATTCCTCATCACTATCACTATCACTATCATCAGTAATATCAATATCATTTTGTACCTTCCGTTCACCTCTAGCCATGAGGCATAGGTGAGAAGTAGATGATGGCGATGGTGGTGGTGAAGAGAAGTCCCCAGCGATGGCGGCAACCTTTTCATCATTCTCTTCTTCACTTGAAGAAGATTCACTTGATGACTCAAGGTCAGTGAGCCAGTCACCAACAATATATGCCTTTCCATTTTTCTTTTTGTGGTACATCTTTTGCTTCTCATCCTTCCTCTTGAAGAATCTCTTTTCCTTTTTCTCATCATCGCTATCATCTTCTTTCTTGCCCTTGAACTTGTTCTTTTTGGGCTTGTTACATTGATGAGCAAGATGACCAAGCTCTCCACAGTTGTAGCAATCCATCTCAGAAATGGGCTTTCTTTTGCTGGAAAAGAATTTCTTCTTTCTTGAATCAAATTTGATGCCTTCTTTGTTGAGCTTCTTTAACATCTTGGTGGTCTTCCTCACCATCAAGGCAATGTTAGCATCAAGGTCATCATCACTTGAGGATTCTTCCTCAATTTGTACTTTAGCTTTTCCTTTTCTTTCTTGATTTGCTTTGAGAGCCAAATCTTTTCTCTTAGAAGATGACTCATCTTTGTCATTGATGTGCATGTACATCTCATGAGCATTGATCTTTCCTAATATCTGTGTAGGTGTGGTAATTGAAAGATCCATTTGATGCAGTACAGTGACAATGTGTCCATATTTGTCAATTGGGAGGACATCGAGAATCTTCCTCACAACATCCGGTTGTGAAATTTGTGTAAGCCCCAATCCATTTACTTCCTCTACAAGAATATTGAGACGTGAGTACATAGCATTGGCATTTTCATTAGCAAGCATTTCAAAAGAATTTAACTTTCTCATAGCAATATGATATCTCTCCTCACGCTCACTCCTAGTTCCTTCATGTAGAGCACATATGTCCATCCACAAATCATGAGCATTTTTATGATTTCTAACTCTATTGAACACATCTTTGCAAAGGCCTCTAAAAAGGGTGTTTTTGGCCTTAGCATTCCATTTCGCATAATTAAACTCATCACCTACAAGATTTGTGGGATCTCTAGGTTGGGGGAATCCTTGTGTGGCGGCTTTATAGACACCAATGTCTATAGCCTCTAAATATGCTTCCATACGAATTTCCAATATGGAAAACCGTCACCATCAAAAACGGGAGGTCCATCCCCACCGGACATCGTTACTCTAGCGGCTAGGCTAATCTAAGAGCAACAAGGTTCTGATACCAATTGAAAGGATCATGATGCCTAAGAGGGGGGGTGAATTGGGCTTTTCTAAAAATCAACACTAATTAAACCCTAAGCAAGAGCCCAACTTCACCCAACAACTAGCACTAAGAGAATAATACTAGAAATACAACAATGCTAAGTCAATACTTCAAATACTTTCTAAACAAATACACAATGTAAAATGCTTGAATTAAGTGCGGAATGTAAAGCAAGGTTTAGAAGACTCCTCCAATTTTTCCT